>CM075779.1:37826878-38489378 GCA_037974665.1 Ehretia macrophylla | reverse complement strand
GGGGCTCTCACCCTCTCTGGCGCCCCTTTCCAAGGGACTTGGGCCTAATCCGCCGCTGAGGATGTTTCTCCAAACTACAATTCGGATGGCGGTGCCGCACGATTCTCAAGCTCAGTTGTTCCCGGTTCGCTCGCCGTTACTAAGGGAATCCTTGTAAGTTTCTTTTCCTCCGCTTGTTGATATGCTTAAACTTAGCGGGTAATCCCACCTAACTTGGGGTCGCGGTCATAGCGCATGGCGCTACAAGGTCTATCTTCAGTCCTGCATGCGCGACAGGACGATGCACGACAACTCACGAGTTGAATGGACCAACCACCACTTGTCGTGACGTCCGTTGCGCCAGACTAGCATTTCGGCCAACCGCGCCTCGAGACACAAGAGGCTACAATCCATCCCCACAGACGGACCTGGCGACCCAGTGTTGGGGCTCGGGGTGGGAAGGGCGACGCGATGCGTGATGCCCAGGCAAACGTGATCTTGGCCTGACGGCTTCGGTCGCAACTTGCTTTCAAAGACTCGATGGTTCACGAGATTATGCAATTCACACCAAGTATCGCATTTTGCTACATTCTTCATCGATATGAGAGCTGAGATATCCATTGCCGAGAGTCATTTTCATTTCGTAAAGGACTGAGGCCTAACCTGGTACACCGCAGATGAGGTAGGGATAGGCTGGCCCCTATTTTTCATTTTCCTTGGCGCATTTCGCGTCGGGGTTCGTTGTTTGCTGGGAGTTTGACCCTACTCAGGACCGACACGTTGGATGGGGATGATCCGCCTCCCCTGTATCGGCCCCACATCGTTTAAATAGGTTCACATGTTATTCTGCCTTCGTAGGGTTCGACAATGATCCTTTCGTAGGTTCACCCACGGAAACCTTGTTACGATTTCTCCTTCCTCTAAATGATAAGGTTCAGTGGACTTCTCCCGACATCACGGGCAGCGAACTGCCCACGTCACCGCGATCCGAACACTTAACTGGATCATTCAATCGGTAGGAGTGACGGGCGGTGTGTACAAAGGGCAGGGACGTAGTCAACGCGTGCTGATGACTCGCGCTTACTAGGAATTTCTCGTTCAAGACCAACAATTCCAATGATCTATCCCCATCATGATGAAATTTCAAAGATTACTCGGGCCTGTTGGCCAAGGCTATAGACTCATTGAATACATCAGTGTAGCGCATGTGTGGCCCAGAACATCTAAGGGTATCACAGACCTGTTATTGCCTCAAACTTTCGCAGCTTAAATGGCCGTAGTCCCTCTAAGAAGTTAGCTGCGGAGGGATACCTTCGCATAGCTAGTTAGCAGGCTGAGGTCTTGTTCGTTAACGAAATTAACCAGACAAATCGCTCTACCAATTAAGAACGGCCATGCACCACCACCCATAGAATCAAGAAAGAGCTCTCAGTCTGTCAATCCTTACTATGTCTAGACCTGGTAAGTTTCCCTGTGTTGAGTCAAATTAAGCCGCAACCGTCAATTCCTTTAAGTTTCAGCCTTGCGACCATACTCCCCCAAGAACCCAAAAACTTTGATTTCTCATAAGGTGTCGGCGGAGTCCTAAAAGCAAAATCCGCCGATCCCTGGTAGGCATCGTTTATGGTTGAGACTAGGACGGTATCTGATCGTCTTGGAGCCCCCAACTTTTGTTCTTGATTAATGAAAACATCCTTGGCAAATACTTTCGTAGTTGTTCATCTTTCATAAATCCAAGAATTTTACCTCTGACTATGAAATACGAATGCCCCCGACTGTCTCTATTAATCATTACTCCGATCCCAAAGGCCAACTCAATAGGATCGAAATCCTGTAATGTTATCCCATGGTAATGTATATAAAGTATAGGCTTGCTTTAAGCACTCTAATTTCTTCAAAGTAATAGCGCCAGAGGCACGACCCAGCCAGTTAAGGCCAGGAGCGCATCGCCGGCAGAAGGGACGAGACGACCGGTGCACTCCTAAGGCAGATTGGTTGACCCATCCCAAAGTCCAACTATTAGCTTTTTAACTGCAACAACTTAAATATACGCTATTGGAGCTATAATTACCACGGCTGCTGGCACCAGACTTGCCCTGCAATGGATCCTTGTTAAGGGATTTAGATTGTACTCATTACAATTACCAGACTCTTTGAGACTGGTATTTTTATTTGTTGTCACTATCTTCCCATGTCACGATTGGGTAATTTGCGTGCCTGTTGCCTTCCTTGGATGTGGTAGCCGTTTCTCAGGCTCCTTATTCGGAATCGAACCCTAATTCTCCGTTACCCGTCACCACCATGGTAGGCCACTATCCTACCATCGAAAGTTCATAGGGCAGAAATTTGAATGATACGTCGCCGGTACAAGGGTCGTGCGATCCGTCGAGTTATCATGAATCATCGCAGCAATGGACAGAGCCCGCGTCGGCCTTTTATCTAATAAATGCATCCCTTCCAGAAGTCAGGGTTTGATACATGTATTAGCTCTAGAATTACTATGGTTATCCGAGTAGTTGATACCATCAAACAAACTATAACTGATTTAATGAGCCATTCGCAGTTTCATAGTCTGAATTAGTTCATACTTACACATGCATGGCTTAATCTTTGAGACAAGCATATGACTACTGGCAGGATCAACAAGGTAGCATTCCTCACCGATGCCGGCGTCACAGGAGGCACATCGTCCCCTAAGGATCGACGGCTCAAGATGAGCACATGATCGTCGTACGCGATTAGCGACGAACGTTGATTTTGAGCAAAGAGAGGCCAAGGACCCCATACCGTCATGGTGTGCTGCATCCAAGAGATCGAGCGATGCCCTACAAGCCACGTGTGCCGTACTTGTTGGAGTGAATAGTGTGGAACACGGGACGTGCTTAGGGGTTCGCCCCACGTCGTCCACGGAGGTAGATGCAAGGCAATAGATGGACAATGTGACTTTAGACTGCCTTCTTTGTAGGTACACAACATAGGAAACCAACCTACCGACCAAGGCAACGTAAGCACTCGGCCGGCGAAAGAAGAGGCAAGCAGGGGCAGACGTCGCTGCTCAAGAAGGGATCTAACCGACCCATACAAGCCAACCACCACTCACGTGCTATCACGTTCGCTATTCCCAGACCACCAAGCCGGTAACCGCCCCACCGTCTAGGCAAAGGAAGCCCTTCAGGCAGACAGAACTGGCGAAACATCCCAAGAATGTACCGCTAGGCACGAAGAATTTTTTAGGGACAAGGGACAGGAATGGCACGATGTGCATGACTAGGCCGCACCTCGTAAGCTTAGGAGCCTACTTCGGGGTGCTCGACCAAGCACCGAGTGCACGCACTTGAGATACCAACCGAAAGCAGACTTCCTGCCCACGCGGTGCTTGGATCACCAAGACACTAGACCACGTCTGTCGCATTATGACTCAGCGAGGACCATGGCGTCGTGCGCTAGGTGATTCGCATATCGCACAAGCCCGTAGGAGCACACCGTGGGACGGCTTCGAGGCAGCACGGTGCTTGGATCGCCACAACATTGAAGCTCTAGCCATCGTCTCATCGCAATGCTCGCGTCGACACTTAACGAAAGCCAAGGCCTTGTGCTAGGCGATTCACGCATCGTGCAGTCCCCCACCATCCCCCTATATGCACCCACAAGCATGGAATGGGACAAGCAAACTTTTTGCCCACGCGGTGCTTGGATTGCCATGACACTAGACCACTTATGTTGAATTATGACTCGGCGAGTACCATGGCTTCGTGTGCTAAGCGATTCGTACACCGTACAGGCCGATCGGAACCAACTGGTGGACAGCTTCAAGGCCGCATGGTGCTTGGATCGCCATGACATTGAAGCATCAGCAATCGTCTCATCGTAATGCTCGCGTCGCTACTTAACGAATGTCAATGCTACGTGTACGAGGCAATTCATGCATCACGCATGCCCCCCCACCGTCCCCCTGTATGCACTAGTATGCAAGGAATGGGACAAGCAAACTACCTTCCTGCCCACGCGGTGCTTGGATCGCCACGACACTAGACCACGTCAGTCGCATTACAACTCAGCGAGGACCATGGCATCGTGTGCTAGACGATTCGTGTATCGTACAGGCACGTCATAACCCACCGGGGGACAACTTCAAGGCCGCATGGTGCTTGGATCACCATGACATTGAAGCATTAGCAATAGTCTCATTACGACGCTCGTGCCGTTGCTTAAAGAAAGCCAATGCCGCGTGTGCTAGGTGATTCACACATCACGCTTGCCCCCACCGTCCCCCAAGAGCCACCCAAGCCCACGCGGTGCTTGGATCACCACGACACTAGACCATGGCCATGCGCATCCACTCAGCAACGGCCATGGCTTCTTGTGCTAGGCGATTCGCGCATCGCGCAAAACAAACGACACGTCGGGGGACGGGAATGTCCCGCAACGTGTACCTAGCCGATGGCACGGGGATGGGTAGTTTTGTGCTTGGGCAACCACTTGCCCCTTCATTAGTCATCCCAATGACGTCGACGGTGTTACGGTACCAAGATGGATAATGAGGGGCTAGGGAAGCCACCACGTTCCTCATTAGCCATCCTGATGCCGAGCCGAGGGACATGCCGGGGGATGCGGGGCGGGGGTGGCACGGCCCCAACGCACGGGTATGCAATGTAATACCTCAGCGTGATTCACTTGGTGGGCATTCCCACCCACAATATAGCCCACGATATAGCCCACAATATAGCCCACAATGTGCCACAAAGTGCCCACAACGTCCCCCCGCATGGACCTCGACCAGGGGCTTGACACCACATACCCCCTATAGTACATTTAGATGCAAAAACCCAAGTGACAGTAGTAGCGTACATTTTTTCCAGAGAGGAGGGCAGCAGGTACCATGAGCCCTCTGTCCCACACATCTATCCAGAACCAAGTGTAGTTCACCGGTTCCACCAAATGCTCCTATCTCTTGGCAAAGGTCATGTGAGTGTGCAGTTATGCTTTGGATGCTTTACCATAGAATAGATTGACCCAGTTCCCGTTCTTTTTCGGTGTACTCACTTTATATCTCCGATACACAGGGAAGGATGCGGTGGTAAGGAAGCAGTCCTAGCCTCTGTTCGGCTGATCCGCACTCGTCATGTTGAGGGTACAAAGCCCTTATGCGTTGACGGTTCACAGTTCCAGCCTAGAGAGACGGCCTATTCAAAAGTCCCAATGGGCTTATCGACAACCCATCTGCCTCAACAATGCAGCATCCTCGCAAGACGTGATATCGATGCGTGGTAGGGCCCTCTAATATAATATAATTTCCCATGATTATTTTTCGTAAAGGTTTTCCTTATTGTAAACCTTTTTTTATTTATATATTTTTTGCTCTATCAACTGTATAAAGAAAGTAGAAATCATACTTTTTCCACTTCGCATATGGGCTTTATATTCTCTAGGGCGTCAACCATAAGTTTGATTACATCGCGTTCAGTTTAAGCTGGGCAATGAAAAGTTTGATAAATAATTGCACGAACTCTTGTTTTTTTACCCTCTTTCTTGCAAAAGTTGACCAACTTCTTGATCAATTGTTTTTGTTCACGATCCAAGCCCCCCATATAGCTTATAATTTTTGAGCAATTGGATGACGAGGCCAAAAAATTTATATTACGCAATCATTACTGTCCATATTTATCAACCAACTCCCCTGTTTCAATTTTTCCTTTCATAGTTTACCACTTGACTTAATATGTAAAGAAGACTACAATATCATCACCTTTTTTAAAAAAAGCCCCGAACATATTATGAATGAACAACTTCCCTAAGAATCAAAGAGGTCTTGGGCCAGTAAGCGGGTCTCTTCCACGTTCTCGTCGCTAATTTCTTTGCCCGCCATTAGCCAACGTTGGATGTTATTTATTAAATCTTCCCCTATTACTTGATCCTCGTGAGGAAAGTACTGAGCTTGGCTGGACTCAACCAATTAAAGTTGTCTAGGTTCCTGCCTCAATGTCTCTGGGGCCGCCATTGGTATTGGTAGATTATTATGCATTATAGAGCTAACTTTCTCGCCCGGTATTACTTCAAGCAGTGGGATCCTTTACAAGCACACTAGTTGGAGGAGTGAACGGGTGCTGCTTTGGAGCTAAAGCCTGAGCTAGCATTCAAAATGTAGCTAAATAAGATATCAGAAATTGAATAGAAGGCCCTCAACAAGAAAGAACATAATAATTCATTAAGAATGGAATTGAACTACACATGCATCCACTGATGACCACATTATAGGACACGTTAATACTACCGAAATTATGTGGATGGCATTATGAACTAATCATGAGTACATTGACCCGATTAAATTGTCAAGAAACATCATGCAATTCTACGCTCCTCAATTGATCTGATTAATTCAAATTATTATAGGCTCATAATAACGTGATTTGAATTTGGCTACGGGTGCTTCTTTGCGTTATTCATGATAGAGGTTTTTGCTATTCATAGCTTTTATGTGGATGTCCATTTGTTGTTGATTAGTATGGCTTTAATACATTAGCAAGCTCCAATCTTATTGGATTCTTACACTCCAGTTGTATTTGGGTTTCACTGCCTAGATACAGTCTACCCTTCTTCAATTTCCCCATCGCATAAGCATTCTTAATAGAATTCTGGAGCTTTTGAACAATAGAAAGGTGTTTTTCCATAGATGTCATCTCTCATTCCACCGAATTAGATTTATGCATAGAATCGTATAGCGGACTTAATCATTTCATGGTCCCCACAACGATTGGGATATTTTAACAGAAGGATCGAACTACACGCTAATTTGCGACTATAAATAGGTTCGTTGGAATTTGACTTCATTACTGTACATATTGTCATGATACGTTTGTTGCTAGCGCATCACTCATGAACATGAAGGTATTCCGAAATATGACGGAGACATTTTCGGAATCGATCCTTTATCGTTGTACGGTCATGAACCTAGAAAGTCACACACTTAGGGTATCATGAATAAAGTAATTTTTGAGCTTGGTATTGAGTTGGAAATGTGTTAAAGTGTTAACGGTGTGATTTTGGATATTACCGGTTAAGTGGGTCAAAATTATAATTTTTAAAAGTTTTCGGGTCAAAGTGTAAATACTAAAAAGTCTGGCCCTGGTAACCTAATCAAATCTAAGCTACGCTAATTACAATACTTCAATTTTAAAAAAGATCGTAACCAGTGCACAAGTCTCCGCACCCCCAAATTTAATCAAATCTTCGCGACGTTAATTTCATTAATAGAAGGTATTTTCTCAACAATTAAAATCCATCAACAGTTAAAGCTAAAATTACAACTAAATAAAATGAGTCGTACTTCATCAATGCATAAATCCAAAACAAAAATTAATTTTTTTAAAAAAGGGGTACGAGTTTAAGCTTTAATTACACGCCAAAAGTGTCGGAGACTTTAGCGTTGGCGGTTCGGATGACGGCTTCGATCTTTTAATCCGTCATATGTAGGTCTTCATTTATTTTCTCTCATTAACTTTGCAGTCCCACTCACTTGAGAGCATTGGACTCATTAACTTCGTGTTCTGGTAGGGGAAACATTACTCTAAGTTTTCAGCATTCACGTGACACAACAGGTCATAGCAAGTAATAGATGGAAAAAAGGTGTTAGATTATGACATGGGAATATTCGTACACAGCATAGCTCAATTCTGTACCGCTTCGTTTTGTACCCCCAAAGAGATAAAAGGATGTAATGAGAAGAAAGAATTATGGAGACATCCCCCGTGTTGTATTCTCAACACAAGTTCATTTTCCACTATGCACTATGCTTGAAACTGCAATTTCCCTTCGATCAAATCAGGGTTTCCTAGCTGTCGGCCTCAGATGGACGAGACAAAGAACACAACTCAGGGGGCGATAACGAAGATAATAAGTCAAGGACACTGGCTACTCCATCAACTCAATTTTCTTGCATGAGGATGCAAGCTAAATCCAAACTACATATGGTAGCCATTTAAAGGGACCAAACCAAAGCATGTTAGGTATTAAACCAAATGATTAAGCATGGGTATAATGTCACATTGTGATTTGGTAGCCAAACCAAAGCATGTTAGGAGTCATACAATTATTTGACCTTTCTCGTGCAGTAAGTGTGCTTTGTACGAAACGTAGACTCAATTTCACGCTTATGGATACGAGTTTCAAAGGCTCTACCAAGTTTTGTCTATAGCTCGTTCATAAATTCACTCGAGCACTCAGACTTAATAAGGAAGTCCACGTAGACTTGACGAGGTCACGAAAAACGAGAAAAAACGGGCAGAGTTTCCCTTGTTTTTAGGACATTCCAACACCTATAATTAAGAGGAATCGGCACACAGAAATTTTCACAAGTAAACATAGGCCATTTATATTCCCAAAAGATAACGCTAGTTATCTAGTCTTAGCAAAATAGTGAATAGAGTTCCAGGTTAGGTAGCTAACAGTCATAACGTCGACAAAAAATATTACAAACCGCTAGCCTAGGTGAGCTTTAACTTAGTTACATATTTACATTCATCAAATATATACAAGGCACGCAGGCCTCAAAAGAATACATGTTAGCTACCATATATACATGAACTTCCATTTATCATAGCACAAGTACTCAAGGAGACTCCCGAGCCTCCTCCTTTTCCGGAGGAACTGAACCTACCTCGCCTAAAATGGTTAAAAGAGGAATGAGTATACCATATAAGTATACTCAGTGAAGGAGGGATGCTATTGTTTGTTCATACAAGCAGTGTGATTTAGGGATATTTTGTTTGCTACCCAAGGTAGCCAGAGCCAGCCAGTTTTTCATTAAAAAGGCATGAGAGTATTCAACTGCAGAAAAGTAATACGGAGAACTAGTAAGAATTGTGCTTGCCATTTAATTCGTGACGCATCGTGAGATTCCTCTACCACTCTATAAATAGAGGCTCGCGAGATTCCTCTACCACTCTATAAATAGAGGCTCGATAAGTGTCTTCATCAAATTCAAATCAAAGAATTTGAGTACTAGCATGTATGGCTGCAAACAGGCTTTCTGCAATTGCTGCCAAAATGAGGCAACTGCAAAATGAAATTCAAGAGCACCGTAGAGTGCTAAACTTCCTTTTGAGAAGTGTTAGAACAATGGATCCTACAAGGAAAGAAGCGCGCATTTGCGCTACCAGAGAACGCATAGAGGGTTTGGAGGAGAGGCAGCAAGTGCTGCGGGCGGAGCAGCAAGCGATCATTGTTCATGGAGCACTCGATCGCTTGGGAAACTAGAAAAAATTAACAAAAAGTAGTTAAGTCACCTTCAGGCTTTCTTATTCCAAGAAAGTATGTAGTTGAAAAAAAAAATAAAAAGAGTAGTTATAAAATCAAATGTTGGCCCTATTAGTTGTTGTGGGTCACGAGCACATAACACAGAATAAGGCGTAATACAACAACCAACCCTACACTAGAAAAGCTATGTAATATCTTTGTTAATATAATTGTTTCAGCACACATATTATACACATTCATCTGAGCTAAGAAAGAAAATAGAAGAAAGAAAGCAGAAGAGAAGAAGAGAGATTTCAGACATATCTATATCCAAATATATAAATTTATACACATACACTCTAGACGGAAGAAAAAGACTAGTTATGGCGTCGACGATTTCGACAAAGCTTTGAGCTAAATGGATTTGGGGGAAAACTAATGAATCACGGTTAGAAATTTGGGGATTAAGTTGAAGGTGAAATCGCAGCTGCAAAGCTTTGAGCGAAATGGGATTAGGAATTTGGGGGAGAATTTGGGCCCCAATCTCCATTTTCTTTAACTTGCTCTATTTTAACTTAAAAGATAACAAAAGTGGTGAGATTTAATATTTAGATTTTATAAATCCCCATTGTTGTTGCTTTTTTTTATGGGATCATTAAAAATCTCAATTATTGCTTTTTAAAGACTCAAAATTGAAAGTTAAAAACCCAAATTACATTTTGAAGCCTGCATTGAGGATACCCTAAGGGGACCCTGGCCCACAAGCACAAATCCTCGGCGTGGAATATAATCCCAAAGTACTCCAAAGACTCAAGTATAGTCAATCAAGAAGGTGGCAAGACCCTTGCAGAGTTCCCCAACAGCATAGATCTTGGGAAGCTCGGATCCAGTCAAGATCCGAACAACAAGGCTATACTTTAGTCTAGTCGTCTTTGTTTTTTTCTATTGGTTGCGATGTGAATGGGCCTTTACTTATGAGATTAGTTGAGTAGGCTTGCCTTAGTTGTCTGCTATAAGATAGCTAGTTTTGGGCCTTTCGACATAAAAAAGCCTTTCTGGCCTAGAAGTTCGCTTTTGGCGACTAGCTTCTACCGCTGCTAGCGCTTGGACTTGAAAGCAAGCTAAAGCTACCTTGAATCAATCAATGAATGAATGAAAAAAAACTACTTACCGAGGTTTGAAGATGTTCGACCAATAGGGAGAGGAATGGAGTACGAAAGACAGGTTGGTTTGAGGACCCGTTGGTCAAAGGAAAGGGAAGGTCCTAATTCCGGGACGGAGCCGTATGACGCAAGAGTGTCACGTGATCCAGGATAATGGGTTATCGTAAAATGACATTTGATGGTTGTCCTTTTGTGAATAAATTGTAGAATGGTAACTATTCTAGGCTCATAATAACGTGATCAACTGATCAGTGGATAATAATAGGGATGCATCCCATAAAAATGGGACCGGCTATTATATCAACTGATTAGTGGATAATAATAGGGATGTATCTCATAAAAATGGGACCTCTTATCTTGGTCTCCCGTTGGGCACTAAATAACAGTCTAAGGCGATATGGGATCCGGTGGTGGAATGCTTTGAGAGAAGACTTGCCCTTTTCTGTTGGAATAGTTTAAAGTATATTTATCCAAAGGTGGGAAACTAACCCTTTTATCCACAACAGAGGTTTTTTCCTTTCGTTAGCGAGCCTTCCTACATATTCTCTCTCATTATTTATTATTCTATCCTCAGTGGCTGCAAGGATTAAAAAGATAAAAATAGATTTCCTTTGGCCTTAGGATAATCCTTGCTTAATTCACAACATGTTTGCTATTTAATTCCTACAGTGATAAATACGAGTGCAATTGAAATTTGTGGAAATTATGAAACCTAAATATGATAAAGGTTGAAGAGAGACTTACGAGGGCGTGTACATGAGATAAGATTCTCATTCGTAGGCCAGAACACTAACGTTAGTGAATAGGAGCCTGTAACCAGGAGACTAGTCATTAGAAGATTTGATAATCTAATGTACCTACGAGATAAGGACTATGATACTATCGATAGATGATGACTTGAGATGGATTAGTTTGTTTGGTGAGTTATTCCTGCCTGTCCCGGTTGAGAGCTAACTAAGCTCTAATACCACCTGTAACACCCCATTCGCTCACGGAATTAGGAGCTCTATATATCCATTAAACACAGCCCGATCTAAAACCTAAGTCACGAAATATGAGGAGAAACAGATAGAGAACGTATTAAAGACCTCAAACTAATTAAATAGACACGACAAGCTTATTTTAGTTTTTATCATATTTAGTCCATTTGAAATTCAACACACATTTTGTAGATGAATAAATTAATTATTTTGTACCCTCATCAGAGAACATATCCATTAAATAAGAGTTGGCAACTACGATAATGCAAGAAATATTAACTTTTTTGTAGGTCCATAATTAAGTCAAAACCTTGAATCTGTTACGCTCATTCATTGCATGGGTACAACGCTAGTTTAATAACCTAAAAGAATCACATCTTGGGCATGGAACAGTATCCTCAAAGGAAGAGAGCTTATTAAGAGAAGAGCAATTTGGTCCATCGGGAATGGGATGTCAGTTAATATTTGGGAGGATCGAGGGTACGCTGACCTCTATTGTGGTTAGCTCCGAGGGCTCATGCTTATTGCCAAGTGAATCCAAGACAGTTTCTACACAATTTAAATGTTGGAAAGGAAATATTTTCATTGCATAATGAAGTCATTGCAAAACATCATACATAATACTTTCTTAAGTGTTCCACATGCTATGCATTCTTTAGTTCCTTTCCCCCGAGCTCGGAAACTTTGTAGGTTCCTGGCATGACCTTCTTGATGACTTGGTAAGGCCCTTCCCAGTTTTTAGCTTCAAAATTTTGCTTTCATCGCCAAAAACTTCGCCAAATGACGACAACAAGGCGACGAAAATATATATGGAATTTTGGCACGAGTTTTGTGTGGAATTCACGACAAATAGGAGATGGTAGAGGACCAGACTGGTGACTGCTGTAGTTTTTGTCTGCAATGTATGTGACACCCCACTTGAGTAGTGCTGAGCCAGGTCTTCTAGCCTTTAGATCGTTATAATGCTCATTGAACGGTTCAAGTAGAAGTAAATAAGTAAGAAGTGGAAACCCCCCATATCAATCCATCTCCATAGGATACAATATGAGCAAAAGATAGAAATCCCTAAATTCCGTAGAAAAAAACTCACTCCAAGTAAGAGAATAGGCATCGAATGCGCAGTTAGCCTTAGGAAGAATGCACGAAGAGGCTGCACGAGGTGCAAGAAGAAGGGCAAGGGCTTTGGTTCTATCTTTAGAAGAAGAGGCATATGCCAGAACAAGACGAGTTTGATGTGGCATTAGCGGTCTTAACTGCTTATCTGCTATTGGATTTAGGCTCTTTGAAATATCCAAGGGAATAGCGGAGTGCTAACTAGGAGGATTCCCCCAACATGGGACCTTTGGCTCTTTGATAGAATAGGTTATGCACGTGAAAAAAAAAAGAAGGAAAGGACACTGTGAGGTGGATTGGACAAATGAGATCTTCCTCCTCCTGTTTAGACATAACACTGCCATTGAAAGAAAAAAAAGATTCGACTTAATGAAAATCAAACTAGTAGCAGAGTGAATTCATACTGAATCAGTAGCCAAAGTCCTCAGAACCAATCCCTCTAGGGCTTACGAATGAGAATCTGACTCACGGCTTTTTCCCGATAAACACTCCTGTTAGAATCTGAGCGTGCTTCAGCCTGAACTATCTGTATAGATGTTTTCAGATTAGCTGCAGCCTTATCTCGCTTTTCTCATCTTTGTTCAGACCCTAAATAGTGTGAATCCACTTTCAGCGGCGGTTTGTCTTCGATATCTATTAGTGGACCATGTAACATCCACTGACAAAGATATTCTAAATCCGTGCTTGCATCACTCCCATAAGCACGTGAAGATGCAGGCATACACTAAGTTCTCTTTTGATTAATGGAATTATGATTTTACTGACCAAAAAAAAAAAAAAAAAGAATCACTCACATAAGCACAAGATAAAAAATGTCATAAATGCCAAATATCAATGTATATTTTTAGTAAATTTCTATGGTCAACAAAAGCTTAACAGATTGCTTATGTGAATAATGTCGCATTGACCAGACGTAA
This sequence comes from Ehretia macrophylla, assembly GCA_037974665.1. NCBI lineage: Eukaryota > Viridiplantae > Streptophyta > Magnoliopsida > Boraginales > Ehretiaceae > Ehretia > Ehretia macrophylla. The sequence continues at coordinate 38,475,995 of CM075779.1, read as the reverse complement.
CAAAAGTTGTAATAATATTTTTAACTTCTTATGAGAACATATAATAATATTTTTAGGATTTTATGAGTGCCATGCATATAAGAAATTTAGTATTGTCCAACAAAAAGTTTTAAGGAACATGGTAGCCCCACTCTCATTAGCAATTCAGTGATCTTAGTAATAGTAGTTTTTGACCCAAAAAAAAAGTAATAGTAGTTTGGGGTGGTGAGACCTGTTTTACATGAAGAAGGTATTATTCTCGGGAGAGAACGTTGCAAGTCGAGGGGAACTCGCTAAACCAAGGTTCATTAAGGAGTTCGTCATCAAGGCATCAAAGGTCAAGATGGGGTCTTTACTTGTGTAAATCCGTTGATGTTGTAACTTGTTATTTATTAATGAAACAGGTTTGTTGGACCAAGGGAGGTCCCGTGTTTCTCGACGCTACCATGTCCGAAAAGGTTGCGTAACCCCAAGACAAGACCACGAGAATCAAGATCAACACATAACACGCAAGAGGGTCAACAAAGTAGGCCGCCCTCGCAAATAACCACAATATGCACAAAGTCATGATATAAACATAAGGGAGACAATAACATATTTTCTTCCACAACCTCCTCAAATAACTCACTTACACTTTAGACAAGCATATAATTACATAATAACACATTTACAAGCACTTATAAGCATCAAAATAGTCAATCACTACTTTCTTTTCCGAGTTGGCCTGCAGCGTCTTGGTAGATAGGGCACTCCCCTAACTTCTTTCTTCTTCCACCCTCAGCGATTGAGAGTACCCTTTCTGTCATTCAATCTAAGAGTGAAGGGACCCAGGGGAGGGTACTTGTAGATCAGGGAGTTGCGCTAAAGACTTTTGTAAAGGAAGCGTTGACCTTGCGTATATAGCTCCTTGCGTATGTCTGACCCCCTAGGGTTACTCACCAGGGCTTGTCTGAGCCTTGGGGGCAATCTCCGAGGGGTCGGGCTTGTCCAACCCCTCGTCCGAAGGCATGGGCCTCGTAGTCGACCGGTGCGAGCACGCCGTAAGCTTACTACCATGAGAGAAACTATGAGCTCCTAACTAGAATATTCCATTTTCTAGATCCTTCCGTACTTATCCCCCCCTAATGTTTCATCCTCCATGAATGTGGCACCTGTCTTGAGGAATCCCTAACGGGTGATGAACAACCATTGAGGTAAAAGTAGGAAAAAGTCAAACTTTTGGCTTGCTACAAGCTGGGCTCAGGGACTGCAGTCAGCCGCTTCCCCTGTAGTCATCAACTCGTTCTTGACAGATCCGATCGGGTGTTCATAATCTAGAGTAAAAGGATTCGAACCTTTGCATGCCGGTACCAAAAACTGATGACTTACCACTTGGCTATACTCCATATGGAAGGGTAGGAATGGGGAGAGGGGGAAGGGGGAAGCAAGGCTCGAAGAACGAGCCGAGCTGTGCAAGGACGCGGGGATATAACAAGTAAGCAGCGGGGTTCTCCCTTTAGGACTGACTACAACAAGCTCGCGACTTTAATAGAAAGAAACGGTAAGTTCTCTGCTCTATTTGCTTGCAATACTATACCTATCAAAGTTGGCGAAGGCTTCTGTTCTGTAACCTTATAGTCGTTACGATGTTCGACTGAACTTGTTGGCTCCGCGTCCACCGAAAGCCCTTGTTACTTGTTTGATCAATCACACTGATAGCTTCAATAGTTCACTGAAAGCCCTTCAGAACGAAAGACATAATAAAGGGTTGGTTGCGGGTATCGAAGGTTACTGGGCCGATGTGGCTGGTTACCGGGAACTATATGAATCTGTAATGGTGTTAAGTTTCTTGTTACAGAAACATGGCGGCCACCTCCTCTACCCGCACAATAGTGGACTCCAAGCTCCCAACTGCTAATTTTGAAAGGGTATCAGTTTTTTCGTTCTCTACCCGAGGCACTTGTTGGATGGTGAATTGCACAAATCCATCAACCAAACTTCTAACTTTCGATAGGTAGGCTGCCATGATCGGGTCTTGAGCCTCAAATTCTCCCATCACTTAGTTTGCTATCAGCTGAGAATCGGTCACGACCTCTGTCACGCCCCAACCCGACCCCGCAAAAGGCCAAGCCCGGACCCGACACACGGACGGAGTCTCCTCTGTACCGCGGACGATCTGAAAACCCTAAAATCAATATAATACTTGCGAAAGCCATAAAATAATCAAAACAAGTCAACTTTCTTTAAAATATACATTTCTTATTAATAAACTTTGCAACCCAGAATGATATGCATACTATACAAGTATTTATGCCACTAATCAACTCCATTAGCATGCATTTCCTTACTAGTCACAAGGGTATAAGTTTACAACTATTACATTCTTCCAACTTACACAACATAAGACCGTAGAGGCCTCAACCAGAAAATAAATACTAGGCTACAAGCCTCAATACATATCAAGCAAGGCTCACACAAAATCTAGCAACCAACCACCAGCAAAGCAAAGAAGTGCAATCACGGGAACACCTCCACCTGTTCCTCCTCCTCAATTACCTCAAGAGGGTCTGCTTCAACTACTCCTGTAAAAATATAGTATAGAGAGGAATGAGCAAAAACTATTGCTCAGCGAGGGCAATTGGTCTCAAGGACGGAGATGAGAGGAGTATGCAATGCAATTAGCCAAGCAATACATACAAATCATATAAAGATACAACCAAGGCCAACAATAAAGCAAGGCAAGTATTTAAAGCTGCAAACACTCATTCAAAGGATACGATACTCTTTTCACGATCATCTTTCAAACACAAATTCGATGACGACGCGCCGGCCCAAACCACCTTATAACACCAGTTTGGAATACCCCAGAAGTATCCATCAACCTACGACCCAAATCTCCCTGGGAGGCAACCCAAGCGAGAAAGGGAATAGCAGCGGAGCTAGAGCAACCAACACTAACAACCCAAGGCTACCCAGAGAGGCCCATCACTCACGCGCGAGACACTATGCAATGCAAGACTCGATACAAGGCGATAAACAAGCGATAAAGCCACAAGTGGGAGAATAACAAAGTAGGTTACTCTCGCACGCAATAGCAGCAATTGATAAGCAATTCAATCCAAATCATTTCAAACAAGTATTTCAAGCAACCCTAAGCATTCTATAGACAAAAAATCAAGAAAACAAGCAAAAACACAAACCGGCCCCAACTATCAAAACCCTACCATTTCCAAACGAGCCACGAGTTCTGGAAACCGACTTCGCCAAACTTCCTAGGTCACCATAAGGCAAGTCTAAAGACCCCGAAACCTTACTTTACCCTAGAACTCGCGCAAAGCCCCGATTTCCCCCTTTCTCATTTGAACTACAACTATATCAACCAAACACCCAACCAACGCCATAATCGCACCAAAAGTGCTTCCATGGCCTCCCGATATAATGCCAACACGCAAAATGAGAAAACGCTAAAGTCGACCTAAACGACCCCGACTTTTCCTAAGGCATAATTCTCATTTTTTTCCACTACGCAACCCAAACAAACCATGCATTTAGGCATTCTTGCATATCTAGCACATTTCTACATCAACGGAAAGCATAACAGCGCAACTTCAACGTTTCAAGGTTTTACTATTCATAAAACACTATTCAATTGTCAATTTAATTTGCAATCACAACATTTAACCGCAGAAAATGTTAAAAAGCTATAAATACACGTTCTACAATTGCCAAAGAATATTCTAGAAGCATCAAATCGCTTTAAACAATAATCTACAGATAAAATCTAAAAATTGAAAAGTTGATACACTAAACATCTAAATGCGCAAATAACATGATTCCCTCACCTTAGGTACTCCTAGTCGCTAGGAAAACAACGCTAGTTGCCTCGGAAATCACCCCGCACGAGCTCACGCGAAGATTGATCGATTGGAAGTTGAAAGGTTTTTTTTTTTTAACTATGAAGCTCACGGCCTGCACCTCTGTTTCAGCTGCTGTTTTTTTTTTTTTTTTTTGCTAAGTTAAAAGCTTATTTAAATGCTACATGGTCAAATGGTCAAAGGCTTAGGTCAACAACTTAAAACTTGGTCAAAATGACTTATTTTTGTGCATTTTTAAGCTCAATAACTAACACCAACTAAATTTTCAGCTAGCAACAACTAAAATATAAAATTTAAGTCATCTAAATACTAGTTTCACTATTTGCTGAGGACTAGAAATCGTTCTCTAGCTATCGCTCCTTAAATGCAATGCACGTTGCGACAGCGAGAAAGTAACAATTAATTCATAAAGAATTTAAGGAAATATAATTTTCAAAATAATAAACAAGAAATTTCACATTCCGGGCTCGGGTATTACACCCTCTCCCCCTTAAAACAATTGCGCCCACGCAATTCCTACCTGGTCAACAAACAACTCCGGATACTGATCCCGAACCTGGTCCTCTCTTTCCCAAGTTGCTTCCTCAAACCCATGATGATTCCACAGAACCTTTACTAACGGAATACTCTTTCTGCGAAGCTCCTGAATTTTCCGATCCACAATTCTAATCGGTTTCTCTTCATAAGACAACTTTTCTTCAATCTGCAAAGGCTCTGGTTCAAGTACATGTGAAGGGTCTGGATGGTACTTCTTCAACATAGACACGTGGAACACATCGTGCAGTCTCGACAAGCTCTGAGGCAAAGCTAACCGATAAGCCAAAGGACCTACCTTTTCGGTGATCTCATACGGACCCACATACCTGGGACTAAGCTTCCTGCTCTTACTGTGCCGAATCAATCCCTTCCGTGGAGAAATCTTAAGAAACACCTAATCTCCCAAATCAAACTCAAGATCCCGACGGTGCTTATCTACATAACTCTTCTTACGACTCTGAGCTGTAAGCATACGCTGGCGAATAAGGTGAACATTATCTACCATCTTAATCATCTCAGGTAACACAGTCGGATCAACTGTTCTCATCTCTCCAACCTCTTCCCAATATAACGGAGATCTGCATTTTCGACCATACAACACCTCGTAGGGAGCCATACCTATAGTAGATTGATAACTATTGTTGTAGGCGAACTCCGCTAAAGGCAAAAACTTCTCCCAATTCTTCCCAAAGTCAAGCACACATGCCCGAAGCATGTCTTCCAAGATCCAGATGGTTCTCTCAGACTGGCCATCAGTTTGCGGATGATATGCAGTACTGAAGCTCAACTTAGTTCCCATGGCCTCTTGCAACTTCTGCCAAAAATGAGATATGAATCTGGGATCCCTATCTGACATTATACTCTGTGGCATACCATGCAATCTCACAATATTAGCAACATACAGTTCAGCTAGCTTATCAAGGCTATCCTGTTTGTTCACGGGAATAAAATGTGTAACTTTAGTCAAGCGGTCCACAACAACCCAAACAGAATCACATCCTCTCAGAGATCTAGGAAGATCGGTCACAAGGTCCATTGTTATATGTACCCACTTCCATTGCGGAATCGACAACGGCTGTAGAAGTCCGGCTGGCCTCTGATGCTCAACTTTAACCCTCTGACAAGTCAAACATCTGGATACATACCCAGCAATCTCCCTCTTCATATTGTTCCACCAGAAGTGTTGTTTCAAATCTCTATACATTTTAGTACTGCCCGGGTGAATCGTATACCTCGAATTATGTGCCTCGGACAGGATCTCATTCTTCAAAGTCGGATCATCAGGAACACATACTCTATCCCTGAATCTGAAGATGCCATATGCATGTAATTTAAACTCTGACTCTCCCCCTTTTGACTTTTCTTGGATCTTCAAGATGTGAGGATCAGTCTTCTGAGCCTCTCTGATCTGTGCTAGCAATCCTGACTGAATCTGCAAACTAGCAAATCGAATCCCTACCTCAGTAGCTTCTGGTTTCCATGAACAAATTTCTTCCAAAGTTTTCCAATCCTTGATAATCAAGCTTGCAACAGTAGCCTTTCGGCTCAAAGCATCAGCAACAACATTTGCCTTACCTGGCACGTAGTTAATAGAACAGTTGTAACCACCCAATAGCTCTAGCCATCTCCGCTGCCTCATATTTAGATCCTTCTGTGAAAACAAATACTTGAGACTCTTGTGGTCAGTAAATATTTCAAATCTGCAACCCCACAAGTAATGACGCCACTTCTTCAAAGCAAACACAACTGCAGCTAACTCAAGATCATGTGTAGGGTAATTGACTTCATAAGGTTTCAACTTCCTAGAAGCATAAGCAATCACCTTACCATTCTGCATTAAAACACAGCCCAAACCTTCTTTAGATGCATCACTGTGGACAATGAAGTTCTCTGTTCCCTCAGGTAAAGCTAGTATAGGAGCTGTAGTTAGTCTCTTTTTCAATTCTTGGAAACTGGATTCACACTTGGCATCCCAATTGTAAGCAACTTTCTCCCGAGTCAACTGGCTCAAAGGTCCAGAAATTTTGGAGAAGTCTTTAACAAATCTCCGGTAGTAACCTGCCAATCCAAGAAAACTCCGAACCTCTGACACCGTCTCAGGTCTCTTCCAAGATGAAACAACTTCAATCTTAGCTGGGTCCACTGAAATTCCTCGATCTGAAATGATATGGCCTAGAAAAGATATCTGATTCAACCAGAACTCACACTTGCTGAATTTAGCAAAAAGCTTGTTTTCCTGCAAAGTCTGTAGCACAATCTTCAAGTGTTGCTCATGTTCAACCTCGTTCTTCGAATACACTAAAATGTCGTCAATAAAGATCACGACAAACTGATCAAGGTAAGGTCGAAAAACCCTCTGCATCAAGTCCATGAATGCGACTGGTGCATTCGTCAAACCAAACGGCAAAACAACAAATTCATAGTGGCCATATCTAGTCCTAAAAGCCGTCTTCGGTATATCGTCACTCCGAATCCTAAGTTGATAGTAACCCTGCCTCAAGTCAAATTTGGAGTAAATACTCGCACCCTGCAACTGGTCAAACAATTCTTCAATCAACGGCAAGGGGTATTTGTTCTTAATCGTGACTTGATTAAGTCCCCTATAATCAATGCATAACCGTAGCGTGCCGTCTTTCTTTCTCACAAACAACACAGGTGCACCCCACGGTGAAGAACTAGGTTGTATAAACCCTTTCTCAAGCAAGTTCTGAAGCTGAATTTTTAACTCCTGAAGTTCAGCCGATGCCATTCTATAAGGACTCCTAGAAATTGGTGCAGTGCCTGGCACAAGATCAATCACGAACTCAATCTCCCTATCCGGTGGTAAACCCGGTAATTCCTCAGGAAATACACCAGGGAAGTCTCTAACAATCGGAACCTCATTCAAACTCAACTTATCAGTAGGCTGATTGATCAGATAGGCTAAGTAAGCTTCACAACCCCTATTCAACAACTTAGAAGTCTTGATCGCTGATAAAAGTGGAATTCGGACAGCCCTGCAGTTCCCAACAATCTCCAGTACCGGTAGGTCAGGAACCTGAAGATAAACAACCTTTGTTCTACAATCCAACTGAGCATAATACTTTCCCAACCAGTCCATTCCCAAAATGATTTCAAAGTCACGGAATGGCAATATAATTAAATTAGCAGGAAATTTACGATTCTCAATACATATATCACAAGATTTGCAAATAGACTCAGTAACAAATTTCGCACCCAAAGGAGTACTAACTTCAACTTCATGAGGCAATTTATCAATGCAAACATTCACAGATCGTGCACATGCAGGAGTTATAAACGAATGTGTAGCTCTGGGATCAATCAAAACTTTAACTGGCTGAGTATTGAGAAGAAAGGTACCTTCCACTATAGTTGTAGTATCGGGTAGCTCCTCTGCATCCAGTGCAAAGACCCTAGCCTGAACCCTCTGTGCTGGACGTGCACCTGCAGCCCTATTCTGAACACCTTGGCCTCCACCACGGCCCTGAACATTGTTATACTTAGGGCAATCTCTCACCCTATGGTCATCACTGCCACAACCCGTACATTTACCACTCTTCCTCCAGCAGTTAGCCTCAATATGCCCTGATCGATTACAATAATTACACTGCTGATTTTGCCTAACTACAGTGTTTCCCGTAGGTGTTGGGGCTCTGGTAGTAGTAGGAACTGTACCTCCCTGCTGGGGTCTAGTCATAACTGGCCTAGCCTGAATCTGCTGCTGTGGCTGATACGGACGTTGCTGAGGAACCTGTGCAGAAGACTGATACTGCCTCGGCTGACTCTGGCTGCTCTGCCCCAAATACTGCTTCTTACTCGGCTGACTACTCTCAGCTATCATCTCAGCCTTCCGTTTCTCAAACTTCGAGGCTGCCTGAAATGCCTCGGGAAAAGTAGTGTAGGTCTGCCCAGTCAATGCAACTGTATGTCCATTCTCAGCCCACGGACATACCTATGAATCATCCTCCTAGCCGGCCGTACCAACTCGGGCATATACCTCGACAGGCTAACAAACCTAGCCTCGTACTGTGCAACAGTCATATTTCCCTGTTTCAGGGCCACAAACTCATCTTCCCTCCTTTCCATAGCCATCTCGGGAATATACTTATCCCGAAACTCACTTACAAAATCATCCCATAAATGTGGAACATCCTCACAATCCCACCTCAATCTGACAGTATTCCACCACTACTCTGCATCACCCTCAAATAAGAATGACGCATAATCTATTCTTGCCTCATCTGTGTACCTCAAAGCGGTGAAAATTTTCTTGACACGGTTAATCCATCTCTCGGCCGCCTCATCATCCGGCTCTCCGAAGAACTTTCCCGGCTCATGCCTCAGAAATTTCTCTAACTGATTATTCTCAACTCTGTACCCCTGTCCACCAGGATTAGCTTGATTTCCCTGGGGATTATTCCTGTCCTGCCTTTGCTCATGCAGCACCTGTGTAATCCAGTCTACTGCAGTAGTCATAGTAGCCATAAACTGCTCAGGCAACGGCTGCTGACCCTGTTCTGCTGCCTCTTCATCTGATCCTATACCTTGAGTACCACGACGTGGCGGCATAGTAGCAATTCACAATAGCTGGCAACATTTAAAAGCAGTTTATAGACAGAAATATAGCACATAAGATTGGATAACACTCAAGTCAATAACAATCCAATATTCTATCACACAATTCACATAAGACAAGTTTAACTTGCCAAACTATTTCACTTAAACACATAAACATTCCAAGTTCACAAAGTCATACTATATCATTTTCTTTTCACTTAGCAATCATACATAAACACTTTAGCATTTTAGACTTTTACCCCACAGACCGAGAATCATATCCCGGCTCATGCAAGACTATCATGCTCTGATACCACCTAAAGATGTCACGCCCCGACCCGACCCCGCAAAAGGCCAAGCACGGACCCGACACACGGACGGAGTCTCTTCTGTACCGCGGACGATCCGAAAACCCTAAAATCAATATAATACTTGCGAAAGCCATAAAATAATCAAAACAAGCCAACTTTCTTTAAAATATACATTTCTTATTAATAAACTTAGCAACCCAGAATGATATGCATACTATACAAGTATTTATGCCACTAATCAACTCCATTAGCATGCATTTCCTTACTAGTCACAAGGGTATAAGTTTACAACTATTACATTCTTCCAACTTACACAACATAAGACTGTAGAGGCCTCAACCAGAAAATACATACAAGGCTACAAGCCTCAAAATTAAGCGACATCCAAGCAATATACATATCAAGCAAGGCTCGCACAAAATCTGGCAACCAACCACCAGCAAAGCAAAGAAGTGCAATCACGGGAACACCTCCACCTGTTCCTCCTCCTCAATTACCTTAAGAGGGTCTGCTTCAACTACTCCTGTAAAAATATAGTATAGAGAGGAATGAGCAAAAACTATTGCTCAGCGAGGGCAATTGGTCTCAAGGACGGAGATGAGAGGAGTATGCAATGCAATTAGCCAAGCAATACATACAAATCATATAAAGATACAACCAAGGCCAACAATAAAGCAAGGCAAGTATTTAAAGCTGTAAACACTCATTCAAAGGATACGATACTCTTTTCACGAGCAACTTTCAAACACAAATTCGATGACGACGCGCCGGCCCAAACCACCTTATAACACCAGTTTGGAATACCCTAGAAGTATCCATCAACCTACGACCCAAATCTCCCTGGGAGGCAACCCAAGCGAGAAAGGGAATAGCAGCGGAGCTAGAGCAACCAACACTGGCAACCCAAGGCTACCCAGAGAGGCCCATCACTCACGCGCGAGACACTATGCAATGCAAGACTCGATACAAGGCGATAAACAAGCGATAAAGCCACACGTGGGAGAATAACAAAGTAGGTTACTCTCGCACGCAATAGCAGCAATTGATAAGCAATTCAATCCAAATCATTTCAAACAAGTATTTCAAGCAACCCTAAGCATTCTATAGACAAAAAATCAAGAAAACAAGCAAAAAAACAAACCGGCCCCAACTATCAAAACCCTACCATTTCCAAACGAGCCACGAGTTCTGAAAACCGACTTCGCCAAACTTCCTAGGTCACCATAAGGCACGTCTAAAGACCCCGAAACCTTACTTTACCCTAGAACTCGAGCAAAGCCCCGATTTCCCCCTTTCTCGTTTGAACTACGACTATATCAACCAAACACCCAACCAACGCCATAATCGCACCAAAAGTGCTTCCATGGCCTCCCGATACAATGCCAACAAGCAAAACAAGAAAATGCTAAAGTCGACCTAAATGACCCCGACTTTCCCAAAGGCATAATTTTCATTTTTTCCACTACGCAACCCTAACAAACCATGCATTTAGGCATTCTAGCATATCTAGCACATTTCTACATCAACGGAAAGTATAACAGCGCAACTTCAACATTTCAAGGTTTTACTATTCATAAAACACTATTCAATTGACAATTTAATTTGCAATCACAACATTTAACCATAGAAAATGTTAAAAAGCTATAAATACACGTTCTACAATTGCCAAGGAACATTCTAGAAGCATCAAATCGCTTTAAACAACAATCTACGGATAAAATCTAAAAATTGCAAAGTTGATACACTAAACATTTAAATGCGCAAATAACATGATTCCCTCACCTTAGGTACTCCTAGTCGCTAGGAAAACAACGCTAGTTGCCTCGGAAATCACCTCGCACGAGCTCACGCGAAGATTGATCGATTGGAAGTTGAAAGGTTTTTTTTATCTATGAAGCTCACGGCCTGCACCTCTGTTTCAGCTGCTGTTTTTTTTTTTTGCTAAGTTAAAAGCTTATTTAAATGCTACATGGTCAAATGGTCAAAGGCTTAGGTCAACAACTTAAAACTTGGTCAAAATGACTTATTTTTGTGCATTTTTAAGCTCAATAACTAACACCAACTAAATTTTCAGCTAGCAACAACTAAAATATAAAATTTAAGTCATCTAAATACTAGTTTCACTATTTGCTGAGGACTAGAAATCGTTCTCTAGCTATCGCTCCTTAAATGCAATGCACGTTGCAACATCGAGAAAGTAACAATTAATTCATAAAGAATTTAAGGAAATATAATTTCAAAATAATAAACAATAAATTTCACATTCCGGGCTCGGGTATTACAACCTCTACCACCCGAGCCCTCAACGCTTGCGTTGTTCTAAGCCCTACGACTAACGCCTCATACTCGGCCTCATTATTGGACGCTGGGAACTAAAACTTCAACGAATACTACATCTCGTCCTCATTCAAACTTCGGATTACCACTTTGGCACCATTGCCTTGTTTCCCCGAGGCTCTCTCTACCAAGAGCTGGTATGGGTAACAACAACTGACTCAATTTGATTAATGAAAATTATTGTTAACTATCTATTAAGCCAAAATAGTCATATGGGGCTGCGAGTTGAGACGACAGGGTCTTCTTTGCTGTCATTCGTTTCAGTTTGCCCTTATATGCCTAGCTTGCTATACTATAGATCTCAAAGATGTAGCATTAATAACATATATTTATATAGCAATGGTTTTGATGTTCAACGCATAGAATAAGAAAACCATCCAGAATATAGCCAGATTTATAATGAGTTGTTCCTAACAATTTAACTAAGTGTTAAATATACGAAATTGAAAACATAACTGTAAAAGGATTTAATCCACATACCAAGTATTTCTATAATCGGGAGCATATAGGACACATGGAAAAGATTGGAGTTTGACCATCACATAGTGGTAGTTAACAAATGCCGATGCCCTTGTCTACAAACTCTCAAATTATTTCCTACAAATATCCATTGTGATTCTGTTAAAATCTAAGCAAGGAGTGGATTATTCATTAAAGAGATAATCTTTGAGAAGTTCCATCCACCTTCGTTGTCGCATATTCAACTCCTTATGTGAGAACAAGTACTTCAGACTTTTGTGATCAGTGAAAATCTCGAACTTACTGCCCCACAGATAATGACACCACTTTTTCAGTGCGAATACAACTACTGCCAACTCAAGATCATGAGTCGGATAGTTTACCTCATATAGTTATATCATTAGTTAAAACCCGAACATTAATTGGAAAAAATTAAATAAGTACGAAATTCATTGCATAATAAATCATAAAATCCTATTAATCACCTTTTTTAGAGTTTAGATGGTGGTGCTCCATAAATTCATAGTAAAATGATATGTTCACTTAGTGTCTGTACAAGCTATTAGTTAGGCTCTATTTGTTTGTCGTAAAAGATTTTCCCAGGAATAGTTTTCTTAATTTTTCGGTGTTTGGTAACACCAAAAAATTGGTCACGGGAGCACCTGCAGGCCCTATGCCGCCTGGCGTTCGTGAATCGCTACCATGCCAAAAGAAAGGTTGCAACCTCGTATGCAATGCACATTTATGACATTTAACGATTCACATTAGGAGGTCAACAAAGTAGGTTATCTTCATACACGTATATGATCACATATTGACACGTTGGCATAGAAGGCATCGTTAGAACGTATAATCACTTCATATACCAATTTAAAAGCATTTATACATTTATGGGCAGCCATGTAATCATATACAATATAAGCAATAGAATACATTTTAACAATATAACAAATGCATAAGAAGTATACAAATGTGTTATAATATCATATACAAGATTGCGTGCACGAATAGTTAACGTATGACCCCATAATCAATATAATTCATGCATGAGGCTATATGAATTGAGGAAGTTAACCTTTTCTTCAATTCCTGAAAACTGGCATCACATTTCTCATTCCAGTCAAACACAATTTTCTTCTGAGTAAGCTGAGTTAAAGGTCCAGCAATTTTGGAGAAATCCTTGACAAATCTTCTATAATAACTTGCTAAACCCATAAAACTGCAGATCTCAGTAATAGTCTCAGGCCGTTTCCAGGCCAATACAACCTCAGTCTTTGTCGGATCAACTGAAATGCCATCATGTGAGATAATATGACCAAGAAAAGCAACTTGCTTTAACCAAAACTCACATTTGCTGAATTTTGCAAACAATATATGTTCTTGCAGAGTTAGTAATACAATCCTCAAATGTTGTTTGTGTTCAGCCTCTAATTTAGAATATACCAGGATATCATCAATAAAAATAACCACAAACTGGTCTAAGTATGGTCGGAATACCCTCTGCATTAAATCCATAAATGCGGTGGGAGCATTAGTCAGACCAAACGGCAGAACAACAAATTCATAGTGACCATATCGAGTTTTGAAAGCAGTTTTAGGCACATCATGTAACGCCTCGATCCCTCACGAGACCGGAGGCTCTAATAGCCATGCTAATCACAACCCAATACCAAACCCGGTCATAAAATTTTAGGGAAAAACGGACAGAGTTTCCCCTATACTATGGACATTCTGAAAACCTATAAACAATCAAATAAAACCACGAAGCAAAAGGAACAACATCTATAATTGAAATTCAAACTTCAAGGTCATCCGAGCTTTAAGCAACACAAGACAATATAAATACATACAAGCATGCAACAATAGTCTTAAAATCTTTGTCTTCATTCGCTTATCATACCATTCTATGTTAGCAATTAAACATTCTCATAAATTAATGCCAACCATACATCCGTTCATTCACACCCAAGCATGCAACGTAGCTAAAAGCGGAAGCATAAGTTATTACATGCTACAATTCCATAACACTTGCTACATCCACTTAGCTTTCAAACTTACAACTACTCAAATATATATACATTAGCCCTTAGGCTCCCAAATAGAATAGATAGTAGAACAAGTAAGGTCTTCCACAGTTTAGCAGACAATCACTCAAATCTCAAGTAATAGCACACAGCAATCAGGTCAATTCCTCCAACTGCATCACCTGAAACATGTTTAGCGAGGTGTGAGCAATCACAATTGCCTAGTGAGGGATAAGGTCTACCGAGGACGTGCAATGCAACAGTTAGTACAAATAAAGCATTTTACAACCAAAGAACAATTAAAATAACAAATTATCACACATTAAAAAGGATACGATACACTTTGACTTCTGTAACATCCCGGCTAAGCGAATACCCCGAAGGGCAGAGGCACACCAGCGATGCCACGAACTGAAATCTCGATGTAATAATGACACTGATATCGATAAGCCGGCATCCCCTTATAACTCCAAAATGGGTGTACTCGGGATGTACCCCGAAATCCTACGACCCAACTCTCCCTAGGCGGCATCCCAAGCGAGAGAGGGACTGGGCAACCATAGTAGCCAAGGTAGACCGGCAAGCCCGATGCCGCCCGGTTTCCCCAACACTACCATGCCCGAATGGTTGCGCAACCACGATGCAATTCACTCAATATGATAACAATAGTATAAATCAATAAACACATGGTTGAGGGACAAAAAAGTAGGTTGCCCTCACATACAATATATAGACAATAAGTGCACATAATCTAAGTACAAATAAATAAACTATTATGCACATAAGGATGAAGTCTCCCTCACCTCTACCAAGCTCCAAAATGCAAGATTGGCTTCAAATCACCCTCAATCACCTTGAACATAAAGTTAAACATTGTTTCAATTATTCTTTAACTACAACATTCATTAATTGTCCGACTAGGTTAGCTAACTCATAGTTTACTTAATTAACATACAACTAAGTAATCATTCAAGTAATATATTATACAAACAATATAACTAACAAGCAATGAAATCATGATATAAGCATGTTCCACAATCATTTAAAAGAGCATTTTAAGCATAGATAACCATATTTAATTCCATAATAGTACTATCAATTTATAAAGCCATTAATCCATATTTACTCCCATTACAATTAACTCAATATAAAACTCAAGGAAAATGCTTAGAACTATTGTAATACAATTACTATAAACAAGAATTCACTTAAAATCTTCAATTCAAGAAAGCAATTATGCAAATTGCAAAGGGGCATATTCAAGATTCATATAAAACTATACCAAAAGCTCCAAAACATCTTGAAACCACATTTAAGCACACAAGGAGTCATGTCAAGGTCTTAGAAGCGTGAGACAATCGAATTTGTACTTAAACCCCTTTGTTATTCCATCCGTTTTTCTTCCAAACTCAAGTTAAAAATTCAAATTCAAGGGGAAGCTATACCAATCTTCTAATTAACCATTAAGGTACCCTTACAACCTACAAACATGTTCAATTACCCGCAATTACCCCA
Source organism: Ehretia macrophylla (assembly GCA_037974665.1). Lineage (NCBI taxonomy): Eukaryota > Viridiplantae > Streptophyta > Magnoliopsida > Boraginales > Ehretiaceae > Ehretia > Ehretia macrophylla. Next base: position 38,460,422 of record CM075779.1, on the reverse strand, counting down.
AAAGCCCCAATTTCTCTCTTATAGCTTTGAACTACATCTACCTTAACCGGGCTTCAAACAAGAGTTAGCAAAGGTTTTATAGCACCTAGGTAGCCTAAGAACACTAAAAGTGAAGCCCGAATCCACCCGGATTAGCATTAACCCCGAAACCCCTTTTAAAAAGTCAGCTAATTCACGTTTTATTCAAGTTTTGAGCAATTTGAGTGCACAGGGCTATTAGACTACCCTCATTAGCACCTAAGGCATCTATTAGAAGCATTGAATTAAGCTAATACACACAATTACACAAAACCCTAGAAATCTCGTCACTATTCACCCCTACGAATCAACCATTGATTTCTACTATTTAAAATGTAAAATAATAGCATAAATGTGGTCTCTACTACACGTATACAACATATATAAGCTTATTTGAGCATTGAAATAGCATTAGACAACATTTCTAACAAATCAAGAAAATAGCAACATTTCTAAAATGCACAAATAAGCATGAAAAACCCTCACCAATGCGTGTAGGAACTCTCGGGAGGCTAGCAAACACCTTAAACTACTTGCTCCTTGCTTGGCTTGGCTTGGCTTGAAGATTTGCTGAGCAAAATCCTATCATTCTCCTCCTATGTTGATTCTCAGATTTGCTACAGTAATTTCTGCATCTTCCCTTTTTTTTTTGCTTTGTTATGACTTGTTTGTGTTTGGTTGATTATATATTAGGGTGGGGCCTATTTGGGTGAGTGTATGGTCTAATAAAATGAGCCTAGTTAACTTAAAAACGAGTCTATGATTGCAATTTTGTGCTAGCTAACTAAAACATATTGTTCATACGTAACACTATTCACTAGTTCACTAAACTATTTCTAAACGAAGGTTCCTATCGTTCCTAGCTCAAATGCATATTTTTCTCACTCCTAAAACAATTAATATGATTTAATAAAAATGCTAATTCATTAATATAATGCAGTTGAAAAATAGAATGAATAGTAACTAAGAAAGACAACAAGTAAATCACAAAATTAAATGCGCAATTAATGGATGCAACAGTTAAAAATATGTACGGTAGAATCTCGTGCGTCACACATCATCTTTCTTAATCCTCAACTGATAATAACCCTGCCTCATATCAAATTTAGAAAATACCTTGGCACCCTGCAACTGATCAAATAACTCCTCAATTAAAGGCAACAGATACTTGTTTTTAATAGTTGTTTTTTGCCCTAATGTGTTGTCAAGTTTGGAAACAGTCTTATTTGTTAAAAAGAAGGACGGATCTTTTCACTTGTGCATTGATTATCGGGGTCTCAATAATAATTAAATAAACAACTCTTCCAAGATATCATTGGATCCCTGTCCCGTAGAAGGATTGGTCCCTATCCCGTAGGAAGATCAGTCCCTATCCCGTAGAAGGATCAATGGGTAACAAGAATTTACAAACGATAATACAATATATACAATCAAGGTTCAATAACTATTAAATAACCAACTCTTTCAAGATATCATTGGATCCCTGTCCCGTAGAAGGATTGGTCCCTATCCCGTATGAGGATTAGTCCTTATCCTGTAGGAGGATCAGTTTCTATCCAGTAGGAGGATCAATCCCTATCCTGTAGGAGGATCAATGGGTTCTAACAAGATAAAGAATCAATACTTTGAGGGTCAAGACGCATTGTAGTGCATTCCAATGTTTCACGAGTTAGGTTCTCGCCCTTTTTGCGGCTCACAATGAATGACCCGAGCCTAAAAAATAGTGCAAAAAGAAGAAAAGTGGCCCAAAACTGATGAAAATGTTCATTTTTGAGTACCGAAAACATGCGCAGCTAAGCAGGCTTGCTGCCCTTGTCGTAGAGCTCCTGGGGAGCTTTCCAACGGTATGTTGTGCGCCACATAACTCCTTACGAATCAAAAGTTATGGGCACCAAAAAATTGCTTGAGGAAATTTGAACGGTGCATAGGTTGTGGCAATGAGCAGCACAAAGTCAAGGACTGCCCTAAATACAAATCCTTAGGGACAGACTGGTCAGACTAGAGCAGCAGGTGTTGTGCCAGCTTAGCGAGTTCATGCTCGAGTATTTGCTTTGGATGATGAGGAGCTACCTGACACGACTGCAGTAGTAGAAGGTACCTTTTTTTGTTAATGATCAGTCGATTAAAGTTTTAATTGATTCCGGGGCTACACATTCATTTATCATACCTAACTGTGCACAAAAGTAGGAGCAATTTTGAAGAAATTTGAACTTTGTTTGTTTGCTGTAAAATATTTTTCTAATTTTTCGATGGTTGTTAACATTAGAAAATTGGTCAACCAGAAAATATTTTCTGGTCAAAGGAAAATATTTTGTTAAAACGAGTAGAGAATGTTTTCTTCTTCTAATGGAGAAGCAATATGATGCTGAGTTAGTTTTTTTGAAGAGCAATATGAACATGGGATCCATTGATCGCGGAGCCTTAGATGAACAACTCTCCAGTCTCCCTAATTGGAGATACAAGGAAATTGGCAACAATGTAGAGCCTGAAAATTCGGCCCTGGACAACGAAAATCCAGTACGTTATCTTTCCATTATTCATTCCTTCGATTCTTGAGGGAATCATTTGTCCGTTATTGTGATGATGCCGATTATTAGGTATTATGTTGTTGTGATTATATACGTTGTTAAGTGTTATGTACTTGGTATAACATATTTTGTTATGTCTCAGATGTAATCCTTAATTATCGATATATGGAATTGAAAGTTAATGTTTTCTTTCCAAGCTCATTTATAATCCTCCTTTTATCGGAATCCCGTTCTGATCATTAAACTCCGAATCTGAACAGAATTCGGCTCTGCAGATCACAACATGGTCAGCATATCTCTAGCACGAGCTGCTCTAGGTCCGGAACTAGTAGACCTATAAGATGTTGAGTCAGTTGGGTTCAATTGATTTTGTTGATTCTGCAGACGGTGACCCTTACTGCGGTAGGACATACTGAAGTAATAGGAACAACCTAAACAATAGGGGCTTATCAACTCCCAGAATGCCAGGAGGAACCACCTAGCCTTATATATAAAATATTATCAAAGTTTAGGGGCATATGTGCTCAATAAATTTGCTGGTGGTCCAACAACTATCGTTGCCATGTCTCCGCCCAACCATAGGATTGGATTTCCCCCACTAAAGAGCTAGTCTTTGTAGAAGTCATTACAAGGTGAAGACAAAAATAATAACATTCATATCAAAAAAATTTATATTAATTTCATATATATATAAATTAATGCCAATATGGTTCCTTGAACAATCATCGAGAATTGAAATGTCTACTTGTTTAGGAATTTTTGTTCAACATACTTAGCACTGTTTTGACTCATCATCATCCTTTGTTCGTACTTATTTAACTGATAGGTGCTGAGACATTTCTTATCTTAGTTATCATGCTTCCTTATTAAAGTATTAGGCTCTTGATTCTCTAACCTGTTTAACCTCTTGTTCACTTGATTGTTGGCTCGAATATGACTTTCCATATTCTTATTTCCTTGTAAATTTCATAAGAGCCATATTCTGACCAATGTCACTTTTGAGATATTCCCTTGATCAGTAATCATTCATGTTATCGTGAATGAGTTTTTAAACCCTCGGGGTGTTCATAAATCCATGATAACCCTTTTCACCCGTCCTTACACCAACCAATAACATAAGCAAGTTGAGCCAATGCTAAGGCCCAATTTGTAATGGCATATACTATAGCTGCACCGGGAGTTTGTGTCTCGGTGCTTAACATGTCAACGGGTGAAGGTAGAACATCAGAGACCTGCAGGGCTTCTCTAACCTTTGGAGATTCCGCAGTAGAAATGGGAGCATGTGACCATGGATTTTGTAATGGGGTTACCTAGATCTCCTCAAGGATGCGATACTATCCGGGTGGTAGTAGATCGGTTAACTAAGACTGCCCATTTCACTACCATGAATATGGAGGATAAGATAGACAAGCTCGCTGATATATATATGGCAAATATTGTGAGACTTCATGGGAAACCCGTTAGTATTGTGTCAAATAGGGACCCCCGATATACATCCAGACTCTGGCAGAAGTTGCAAGCCGCCTTGGGCACTAAGTTGAACTTCAGCACAGCCTACCATCCCCAAACAGATGGACAATCAGAAAGAACAATTCAAATTTTGGAATGCATTATTTTTAATTATTGTTTTAACTCATTTTAATGATTCATCCAATCAATGGGCTTTTAATGAAACAACCCAACCCCCTACTATCTGTTACTTCCACGTCAGCGATCTGCACACTAGAAATTCAACGGCCACAAATCTTTCTCACAACACACGCAAAACACCAATTAAGATTTAACAAACACACTATCCCCCAATCCCCACCGTCCATTACTTCCATATCATCGATCCGAACGCTGAATAATTAATTATATGAAATAATGCTTTAGATGCATAATTCATGGAAGGAAGATTCAATGGTTGGTGAAACCACCTTGTACTTTTAATTAGATTGGTTTAAAAAGGTAAACAAAAAGATATATAATTTGTCATAAAAATTTGTACCGTGTCATCCTCTAGCTGACATATCCCATCATTGAAGTTAGAGTGTGGGATTGAGCCTTCCGAATGAGAAAGAAAAAGAGTGCTTAGTTTCATTGGAAAAACCAAGGCAAATATCATATTGACTTTCTCTCACACTACTTCTAATGATAGATAGAAAATGTTGGAAAGAGTGATTTTCTGAGATTCTCTCCTTTCTAAAGCTGCGCAAGGCCACCCCCCCAGAACAAAGCCCCACCCATCTTTTTCTCCCTTTAATGAAATACCCTTGTCTTGCTTCCTATTCATTTGTGGGTCTAGACCCTTTGGCCTTTTTTTTCAAGAGGTGATTTCGAGAATCAACCAACCGAAAAATTCGTAGCCCAGGAGACTCACAGCTTCCCTCTCACCCAAATGAAATGTGGGATGGATCAAATCAATATTTTGATTGATTCAGGGTGGAGCGAAGCCAAATTCAATCAAGGAAAGGGAGCTTACTTTTCCTGAAGCTGGGTCATCCTATTCAAATATAGCTATGCTAATGGAAGAGGAAAAGTTTTCAGATGATATGGACCCCCAAGAGATGGGCGAGAACCCCCAAATGCTTAGGGGTCGCACTCTGTCCCACTTGGTGGATGAAATCTTCTCTCATTTTAGAATTCTTTCTCCCACACACCCTTGCCCTCTTTCACCGAGAAGGAAAGAATAATCTTCCAAGCGGACAGAGACCTAAATTTCAATTAGATTCATTCCTAAGCTTGGTTTATTGCAGCAAGATGATCAGTCCAAGAGTGCTGGAGATAAGAGAAAGTGGTAAAAACTTCTCTGATTCAGTCACCAAAAAATTTAGATCTAGAAATTAAAGTTTACATAGAAATTCTATAACTGCATATTTAACGGATGTTTTGTTAATCTGTCTTTCGATTATTGCTAGTTAAGTGTTGTAGACTAACTTAGTTGAATTATAGCCATTTCTATCTGTAGTAGCATGTATTTTTATTTTCCAAGTATTAAAATGATAATTTTGCTTATTTCTTGAATAATTAAAGTTGTAGTAGTTGAAATTGAGTTGTAGTTGCTTCTATATTCTTGTTAATTGTTGTGTAGTAATGTTGTACTGCAAAATTTTCAATTTGAATGCCATGTTAAAAAGTCCAAAAATTCAGTCTTGTATCCATTGCCAATTTAGACTTGTTGGGATTGTTTTGGTTAGCTTTTGGGTTGTATTAGAAATTGTTTATGTACTTGCATTAATGGTTGAAAGATAGAAAGAAGTTCAGGGGTTATTGGGTTTCTAGATTGTAAGTTATGATGTTTAGAAGTTTGTGTAGTCTTTCTTTGAAATGTCTAAGTGTTGTCTTTAATTGTTTGATAGTGTTTATGTAGTTGATATTTGAATAGGTTCGAGTTTGAAAGCATGTTGAAATGTGTGTTGAGTTGGATGGCCTACTTAGTCATCTAACTTAAGTGTTTGAATTGTATAGTCGTTGATTATTGAAATATTGTTTAATTGATTGTTGATTATTGAAGTGCCGGGAGTTAGGCAACTTACCTTGTTGTTCTCTCGGGATATCAATGTCAAGTGTTGTGCTTGGAGTCAGGTAACTTTCCTTGTTGTTCTCTCGGAATATAAATGTCAAGTGTTGTGCCGGGAGTCAGACAACTTTCCTTGTTGTTATCTCGAGATATAAATGTCAAGTGTTGTGTACAGACTCTGGATACAACCACGACAGTATATATAATATCCCACAATAAAATTAATATAGTGACTATATATCAGCACCGTTCTACTTCAAAAGATAACTCATCTTTTTTCACCCTAACTACGGTGGTTCAGAAGATGCCATATCCACCTCAAGACCCACAGCTTATTCAACAGCTTACACCCCGTGATTTATTGCTTGCCATCATCTCAGTCAGTGGCCTAAGATAAGCCAACTTACAAGATCGGATTAGCAAATGATGAAACCTGCCAAAGAAGAGCTTCCAATCGGATATTGCGCCCATACTAGTACCTTTGGTTGTACCTACTTAGGCCACATCTCCTTCTTTCAAAGAGGCCATTCTTGGTCTTTCAACTAACCCGAAAAGGGCTACTTACCAATCAAAAGAAAAAAAAAAGAACAAATGAGATAGCTGGAGCCAAAGACACATTTGAGGATCTTGTTGTAGTGGTTGGAATTGAATAGTTGTTGCTTCTATAGGCTTGTTAATTATTGTGTAGTAATGTTGCAAAAAATGTCCATAAAAAATAAAGGACCGTAGGGAAAAATAAAAATAACAAAGTCTGCAACCCATCCGTGGCAATTGGCTATGGATGGACTACGGAATTCATTTTTTCCGTAGCCCATCTGTAACCAATTGCCATGAATGGGCTGCTGCCAAATCTGGCACAGCAACAAACGCTACTATGCCGGCACGGCAGCACAGCAACTGCCCTCAATAGCAGCGTCATTGCGCCTATGTGCGCCGGTAGCAGCGTTCGCTATTGCACCAACACAGCAGCTACGCCGAGAATATTGTTGCCGACACAGTAGCGTCGTTGCGGTTATGCATGTGGGTGAATGAAGACTACTAAACTAGTATCATACAAACTGTTATCTTTAAGTAAGTTATACAATACAACATATTATAAAAGCTAAGACAAACGCAATGTGGCTATTTAGGCGGAACTAATTTCCTCCGAATAGAAACTACTAGGGATGAGTTTCCCCCAAATAAGAGATTTCCTATTAAAAGCTATTCGGATAGAACCTCCTCCCAATAATAACTACTTGGGTCGGACTTCCCCCTATTAGTAACTATTCCAACAGTATGTTGTGCGCTGCATAACTCTATACGGATCAAAAGTTATGGGCATCGGAGCGACGGAGACCTGGTCACAGGCCCCACTGGGTAATAGCTTTGTCCAGTGGATGCATGGCTCGGGAAGCTGGTTGCGTGTCGGGCATCATTAAGCATTAATTGCTGCCCGGCACCTAGGATTAGTATAAATAGAGCCTTCCCTGAATTAATGAAGTAACTCGCGGCTTGTATTTCTTGGAGGCGATAGGTGAAGGAATGGCACTCATGGCACACGAGGATCAAAAAGCAACACTCTGGAGATCGTATTTCGGTTCGATACGTCCACCTACGAGACTCACATTTGGCTTTCGTCTCGATAGGTGTATTATTCTACATTTTCCCAAAAGAACTTTTATTCATTTCTTTTTTCCCCGTCGACCACGACGACTGAAACGAGGCAAAAAATCCAGACCCGAAAAGGAGAAGGGCCGGGGGTGGGCATTTGGGAAAGTCGGCCCGATCGGGTGTCTTCATTCAAGGGACGGTACAAAAGAAGAACGCAAAGAAGTGAGAGGCTGGGGGGCAGGGAAAAGAGTAGAGTCGATCAGGCCTGTCGAGCAGGAGAAGCAAAATGAAATCAGGATTTGCCCAAAAAGAAGCAAGGCTATGGATACCATGATCGATCACCATCGATAAAGAAGAATCTTTCTAAATCACTTCGGGTCAGCGGGGCCTTCAAGCATCCGAAATACGTCGTGCTTTATCCATCACATTTATATTCTTGAGTCCCACGGTATCTTGGGCAAGACAACTTTGCATTGCGTAGAGGCTAGGCCCGTAAACCGAGGACGTGGGGCCTGTGACCAGATCCCCGTCGCTCCGATGCCCATAACTTTTGATCCGTATAGAGTTATGTGGCATACATCATACCGTTAGAAAGCTCTTCGAGAGCCCTACGACGAGGGCAAGAAGCCTGCTTGGCTGTACCTGTTTTCGGTAAGCAAAATCAAACATCTTCGTCAGTTTCGGGTCACTTTTCTTCTTTTTGCGCTATTTTTTAGGCCCGGGTCATTTGTCGGGAGCCGCGAAAAGGACAAGAACCCAACTCGCGAAAATGGTCATAGATCTTTGTCTTTTATAACATTTAAGTCTCTTATCTTTCATTTTGGACAAAATGGTCATTCATCTTTTATTTTGGTGACAACCGTTAGTCCTTGAAACAAAATCCGTCAAAAAATAATGTCAGTGAGCACATAGATGACACGTGGCAGCAAAATGCACAAAACTTACGGGGTAAAATTATCACTCGATAAAATATAAGTATCGTAAGGTTTATGTATTTTGCAGCCACGTGTCATCCATGTGCTCACTAACATTATTTTTTGACAGATTTTGCTCCAAAAACTAATATTTGTCACCAAAATAAAAGATGAAGAATCATTTTGTCCAAAATAAAAAATAGGAGACTTAAATGTCAGAAAATGCAAAGATAAAATACCATTTCAATAAATTAGTTTTGTGATAACCCGAACCCGGCATGCATTTAATGGCATTTAATTGCATTTAATTAAGTGTTATCTTAAATGCTAGCATTGAATTTTGTGTTTATTTTAGTTAAACATTCATTTGTAGCTTTATTCTCATACTTATGTTAATCAGTTTTATTTTTCTTGCATTTTAATGCTCGGTTTTCAATTAAATGAAAATTAGCTCCGAGCCGGATTAAATTTTGAACTATGTTACTTCTCGAAAATTATATTTTCTTAAATTCTTTGAGATTTAATTGTTATTCTTCTATTGTCGCAAAGTGCATAGCATATCGAGAGCGATAGTTAGGAAATGATTTCTAGTCCTCAGCAAATAGTAAAAATTAGTATTTAGTGTTTTAATTTTAGTATTTTAGTTGTATTTAACTAGTATTAGATTTTTGTTGGTTGTTTTAGCTTTAAAATGCATAAAAATGAGCTTATTTGACCAATTTTAAGTAGGTTGACCAAAGCCTTGACCAATTGACTTCTTTGTCATCTTTTATTAAGCAAATAACAAAGAAAAAAAATAAAACAAAGCTGAAAAAAATAGAATGAAAGGGCCGAAACATGGAGAGAAGAAAAAAAAAAGATTTCAATCTTCAAAACTCCAAATCTTCGCGTGAGCTTGCACGGGGTGGTTTTCGAGGCATCCGGCGTGGTTTTCCTAGCGTCTAGGAGCGTCTAAGGTGAGGGTTTCATCGTTATTTGTGCATTTGAAATAATTGTGTTTAAACTTTAATTTTTAGAAATTATGCGTAGATTGTTATTTTATCCGTTTTGTTGCTTAAAGAATGTTCCTTGTTGATTGTAGAACATGTATTTATAGCTTTTTAGCATTTTCTGCTGTTGAAAATTGAAATTGTAATTTAAATTGATTAATGAATAGTAAATTATGAATAGTAAACCCCCGTTTCGATGAAGTTGCTCTATTATGCGTTCTGTTGATGTAGGAAGGTGCTAGATATGCTAGAATGCCTAAATGTGTGGTTTAATTGGATTGTGTAATGGAAAAACGAAGAAAAATGGCTTAGTGAAAGTTGGGGTCCTTTAGGTCGAGTTTAGCATTTTCTCGTTTTGCGTGATGGCATTGTCTCGGGAGGCCATGAAAGCACTTTTGGTGCGGTTATGGTGTTGGTTGGGTGTTTGGTTAGGGTAGCGGTAGTTCAAACGAGTAAAGGGGGAAATCGGGGCTTTGCGTGAATTCTAGGGTTAAGTAGGGTTTCGGGGTCTTTAGACGTGCCTTATGGTGACCTAGGAGGATTGGTGAAGTCGGTTTCCAAAACTCGTGGCTCGTTTGAAAGTAGTAGCGTTTGGAAAGCTGGGGTCATTTTGTGATTTTGTGTGTTTTCATAGTATAATGCCTATAGAATGCTTAATATTGCTTGATATGCTTGTTAAAGTTGATTATGATTGAATTTGTATATCAATTGTTGATAATGCTTGATATCTCGTTTATCGCCTCTAATCTGTATTGTTGTGCTATCGCTCGTTTATCGCCTTGTATCGTGTCTTGCATTGCATAGTGTCAGGCGCGTGAGTGATGGGCCTCTCTAGGTAGCCTCGGGTTGCCAGTGTTGGTTGCTCTAGCTCCGTGTCCTATTCCCTTTTCTCGCTTGGGTTGCCTCCCAGGGAGATTTGGGTCGTAGAATTGATGGATACTTTCGGGGTATTCCAAACTGAAGTTATAAGGTGGTTGCGCGCTTATTGTCATCGTTGTCAACATCAAGCTCGAGATTGATGTATCGCTCGTGGAATGGTACATTGCTCGTATGAGTGAACCATAGCCTTCAGAGTGTGGTATAGCTTTGAATGGTTGTATTAATGCTTTCATTAATTGCTTATTGTATTGATTTTTTGTCTTGATTGCTTAATTATCAGTTATATTGCTTAACTACCTTAATTGCATTGCACGATCTTCTTTCTCTCCACCTCGATATCTGTCTCGCCTTCACTGAGTATACGTGTTGAGTATACTCACTCCTCACCACCACATTTCAGGAAATATCATGTTAGCTGGAAAGTTCGTGATTTCGTGAAAGTTTGTGCTTGAAGAGTTGTCTTGCGTGCCTATGTGGCTTGAGTTGTCGAAGTTGTGAAGATGTATGCTTTCATGTATTGTATGTATTTAATGTCAAAAGGAATGTAATTTAAGTTTCATTAGATTGTTGAAGTAGTTTGATAAGTTAGATTATGTATCTAGTTTAGCTTAACTTTAACGCATGTTTGTAATGTCCAAAGGAAAAGAGTTAGAATGTTATGATAGTCTATTATATGCAATAAGTTAGAATGGTTTAATTGTAAAGCATGAATGTACTTGTAAAAGATGTGAAGAGGTAGGTTAGTCTGTAAACTGGAAATGTATATTTGCTTGTGATTGCTTGTTGAGAACAAGGCTCGGATGGCCTTGAGGTGGTTGAATGTTTGGACATGGTATTGGTCCACTTATATGCTGTCGCAGGTTTGCTTTTTGCATAGAAATAGGGGAGACTCCGTCCGTTTTCCTGAAAATTATGCCCGGGTTTGGATTTGGGTTGTGAATAGATTGATTGATAGAACTCCCAGTCTCGAGAGGGTTCGGGGTGTTACAAGCTCTCACTTAAAAAAGTTCATTAGTGCTGGTATGATCACACCCGTCATGTTGAGGGTGCAAAACCCCTATGTGTTGACAGTTCCCAGTCCCAGCCTAGGGAGACAGCCCATTCAAAAGGCCCAATAGGTTTATCGACAACACATCTGCTTCAACAACGAAGCATCCTTGGAAGACGTGATATCGAAGCATTGTAGGGCCCTCTAATGTCCCGCGAGTTAGTTTTTCATCCTTTTCAGGGCTCACGACAAACGACCCGGGACAAAAAAAATAGCGCAACAAGAAGAAAAGTGGCCTAAAACTAATGAAAACGTTAGATTTTGGGTTCTGAAATACAGGATCAGCTGAGCAGGCTTACTGCCCCCGTCGTAGAGCTCTTAGAGAGCTTTCTAACGGTATGTTATGCGCTGCATAACTCCTTACGGATCAAAAGTTATGGACACGGTGGTCTCAAGACCTCCTATGGTCCACTCGTCGGTGCATACGACCCCCATCCGTCAAATATTCCGTCACTTTTAACAGAATGTGTAATACATGCGCGTGCATTGTGATTTGGATTAGTTTTTAACAATTTTAGAAATAAAATAAATATATTAATTGATCAAAATACCCTTTTAAAAAAAAGTGAAAAACTATAATAGTATATCTTCCAAGCACACCCCATTCCCCACTCGACACCCCCCACCTCCCACAGTGATGCCCGAGATTTTTGTCGTACATTCATTCACTGTTGCATCCACTAATTGCGCATTTCTTCTGTGCTTTGCTTGTTGTCTTCTTTAGTTAATATTCATTCCATTTTTCAACTACATAATTACCATGAATTAGCATTTTTTTAAATCATATTAATTGTTATAGGAATGAGAAAATTATGCATTTGAGCTTAAAGCGATAGGAGCCTTCATTTAGAAAATGGTTTAGTGAACTAATGAATAGTGTTACGTAACTTAACTTAGTATTTTAATTAGCTAGCACTCATTTTACACCTTAGACTCATTTTAGAAGACCATATATGCCCCAATTTAAACTCAATTTAATATATATTCTCATAAGCACCACATAAGCTCATAACTTAGCAAAAACAAAAACAAAAAATGAAGGAATTATTGTTCAAAATACGAACAGCCCTATAGCAGCCAAGGGAGGAGATTTTGCTCACCAATTCATCAATCCAAGCCTCTCCAAGCCTAGAACAAGTAGTTTAGGGTGTGTGCAAGCCTTCTAGGTGCTTCTACGCGCTTTAGGTGAGGGATTTCATGACTATTTTCGCATATTAAATATGTTGTATTTTTCTTGATTTGTTAGAAATGCTATCAAATGCTATTGCAAAGCTTATCTATGCTATTATACATTGTATATAAGTGCTAGAGAACACATTTAAGCCATTAGTTCGCATTTTAAACGGTTGGAATCGTTACTTTGATTTTTGAGGTGAATAATGACGAATTTTTAGGATTTTGTGTAATTATGCGTATTGGCTTGATTCATTGCTTCTAATAGATGCCTTAGTTGCTAATGAAGGTAGTCCAATACCCCTATGCCCTAGAATTGCTCTAAACTTGGTTAAAACATGAAATAGCCGACTTTTAAAAAGGGGTTTCGGCGTTAATGTTAATCTGGGTTAATTTGAGCTTCATTTTTAGTATTCTTAGACTACCTAGATGCTATAGAAGCTTTGCTAACCCTTGTTTGCATTCCGATTAAGGTATGTGTAGTTCAAAGCCATAAGAGATAAATTAGGGCTTTTGGGATAATTGCGAGTATTTGAATGTGTTTGAAGGTTATAAGGGTGCCTTAAGGGTTAATTAGAAGTATAGTATAACTTCCCCATGAATTCGAATCATTAACTTGAGTTTGGAAGGAAAACGGATTAAATAACAAAGGGGTTGAAGTGCAAATTCGATTGTCTCACGCTTCTAAGACCTTGGCATAACTTCTTGTGTGTTTAAATGTGGTTTCAAGTTGTTTTGGAGCTTTGGGTAGGGTTCTATGTGTATCTTGAATATGCCCCTTTGTAAATTTCTCAATTGCTTATATGAAACTGCTTCTATTTTATATGTTTCGAGGTCAACCTACTTTGTTGATCTTCCCACGTGATTACTGCTTATATTGTTGAAATTGTCTTGCCATTGTTAAGTGCATTGCATAGTAGTTGCGCAACCATAGTGTCAGGGGCGGTTGTATTTGATATCGGATGGGCGGCGGCGGGCTTGCCAGTGGATATTCGATCACCGTACCCTATTCCCTTACTCACCTGGTCCTAAGATTGCCAGGGGGTGTTGGGTCATAGGATTATCGGGGTATATCCGGAGTACACCCACTGGAGTGATTGGGGATTTGCCGGCATATTGATCGTGGTTCGTGGATCGCGGTTAGTGATCAAAGATAAGAGAATTCTGGAGTGTTAGGGTTAAGTGTATCGTATCCTTTGATATGTGTGGTTATTTACAGTTTCAAATGTACTTCACTTGCCTTCTTGCTTAACTGCTTTAATTGCTGCATTGCACGTCCCGAGTAGTCTTTATCCCTCACTGGGCAACAGTGGTTGATCATGCCTCGCTAACATATTTCAGGTGGCGCAGTTGGAGGAGTTGCCTTAGTTGTTGTTTCTAGTTTCCTGAAGTGGACTATGTTCTTGTTGATGAGAGTAGAACTTGTTTGCTTTACTTTATGTTCTATTTTGTAGCCTAAGTGATATGTGTATGTTATATAGTTTGCAAATTGAAGGATAGATGTTGTAGTAGTAGATTTAGAACCATGGCATATAATAACTTATGTTTCTATTTCTAACTACCTTGCATGCTTGGGAGTGAACGTTTTGATGTTTGATTGGTCTCAATTTCTAGGAATGTTGCAATGCTATCATGGAGTGGCATGATAAGTAGTTTTGCAAAGGAATTAAGTTGTGAATGCATGCTTGTATGTATATCAACTGTTTGTTTGTATCGCTTAAGGCTCGGATGGCCTTAAAGCTAGGTTTTGATTAGAATTGGTGTTCTATGTTATTTTGTAGCTATATTGAATGTTTACAGGTTTCTAGAATGTCCACGGTACAAGGGAGACAATGTCCCTTTTTTTCTAAAATTATGAGACCGGGTTTAGGATTGGGTTGAGAATAGCATGGTTCTTAGAGCCTCTAGTCTTGTGAGGGATCGGGGCATTACAGGTGGTATCAGAGCTTAATAGCTCACAGCCGGGATAGGGTTCTCGGTCTGCTGGGTAGTGAAAACCTGAGTACGTGCATGCGAAGTGTGTTTTGAATAAGTATGTGCCTGCATGTGGGTTCGAGCTTGTTTGCATGAAAATACGTTCTTATGTGTTATATTTGCGTAAATTAGGAAGGATTTGTGATAAGTGTAGTTGTGTGATTATGGGTGACTTAAGTGGAAATGTATTTCTGCATGAATTGCTTAAGTGAAATATGAAGAATGTGTTAGATACGCCATTATCTGATTGTGTACTTGTGTGGCTTTGATTAGAATTATTTGTACCTATGTGTCTTAACTATGCAATATGTAAAAGTTGTGTGGCAAGTATGTTTATATGATTAATTTTGCATCTAAGTGATTTCCTAAGGACTTATTAGCTTAGATACATGTGGTAATGTATGTTAAGTGTCTATCCTATGTTTAACCATTGCATAAATGTATTGTCCCTTGAATTCATCAATAAACTCTCCCCTATAAAGAGATGGTCAGTAACAGATCTTCCAGAGATGTTCAGCCCGTGCTCTTCTTATTCAGATCTCTTATCGGAGCCTTTATTTGGTTATTGTATCGGGGGTCTTCCTGTCAAGCTTCTATGGTATTCTCTTGGGTATTTCCACTTGACACTTCTATTGGGACTTCTTATATACAATCTTAATTGGAATCTTATTTGGCATTCTTGAACGAGCCTTTATTTGGCAATCTCCTTGGGGATTTCTGCTACGGATTTCTTGATTGGTATTTTCTCGGATTTCTGGATTAGTATTCTTAATCGGAGCCTTTATTTGGCATCCTTATTGTGAGACTTCTTAGCTGAAGGTTCCCTTCTTGGCCTACTAGGGGTTTCAATGGATTCTTTCAACTGATACGTTGGTTTTATTCAAGGGCTTTTAGAGTGCGCAGCAGGAGTTCTTTGAAAGAGAATTGCGTGGACGCAATTTGTTTAAGGGGGAGAGGGTGTGACACCCGAGATTTTTGCCGTACATTCATTCACTGTTGCATCCACTAATTGCGTATTTCTTCTGTGCTTTGCTTATTGTCTTCTTTAGTTACTATTCATTCCGTTTCTCAACTACATAATTACCATGAATTAGCATTTTTATTAAATCATATTAATTGTTATAGGAATGAGAAAAATGTGCATTTGAGCTTAAAGCGATAGGAGCCTTCGTTTAGAAAAATGATTTAGTGAACTAATGAATAGTATTACGTAACTTAACTTAGTGTTTTAATTAGCTAGCACTCATTTTACACCTTATACTCGTTTTAAAGCATATTAGACTCATTTTAGAAGACCATATATGCCCCAATTTAAACTCAATTTAATATATATTCTCATAAGCACCACATAAGCTCATAACTTAGCAAAAACAACAAACAAATGCAGGAATTACTGTTCAAAATCCGAACAGACCTATAGCAGCCAAGGGAGGAGATTTTGCTCACCAATTCATCAACCCAAGCCTAGAACAAGTAGTTTAGGGTGTGTGCAAGCCTTCTAGGTGCTCCTACGCATTTTTGGTGAGGGATTTCATGACATTTTCGCATATTAAATATGTTGTATTTTTCTTGATTTGTTAGAAATGCTATCAAATGCTATTGCAAAGCTTATCTATGCTATTTTACATTGTATATAAGTGCTATAGAACACATTTAAGCCATTAGTTCACATTTTAAACTGTTGGAATCGTTACTTTGATTTTTTAGGTGAATAGTGATGGATTTTTAGGGTTTTGTGTAATTGTGCGTATTGGATTGATTCATTGCTTCTAATAGATGCCTTAGGTGCTAATGAAGGTAGTCCAATAGCCCCGTGCCCTAGAATTGCTCTAAACTTGGTTAAAACGTGAAATAGTCGACTTTTAAAAAGGGGTTTCGGGGTTAATGTTAATCCGGGTTAATTTGAGCTTCACTTTTAGTATTCTTAGACTACCTAGATGCTATAGAAGCTTTGTTAACCCTTGTTTGCATTCCGATTAAGGTATGTGTAGTTCAAAGCCATAAGAGAGAAATTAGGGCTTTTGGGGTAATTACGAGTATTTGAATGTGTTTGAAGGTTATAAGGGTGCCTTAAGGGTTAATTAGAAGTATAGGATAACTTCCCCATGAATTCGGATCATTAACTTGAGTTTGGAAGGAAAACGGATTAAATAACAAAGGGGTTAAAGTGCAAATTCGATTGTCTCACACTTCTAAGACCTTGGCATAACTTCTTGTGTGTTTAAATGTGGTTTCAAGTTGTTTTGGAGCTTTTGGTAGGGTTCTATGTGTATCTTGGATATGCCCCTTTGTAAATTTCTCAATTGCTTATATGAAACTGCTTCTATTTTATATGTTTAGAGGTCAACCTATTTTGTTGATCCTCCCACGTGATTACTGCTTATATTGTTGAAATTGTCTTGCCATTGTTAAGTGCATTGCATAGTGGTTGTGCAACCATAGTGTCAAGGGCTGTTGTATTGGATATCGGCTGGGCAGCAGCAGGCTTGCTAGTGGATATTCGATCTCCATACCCTATTCCCTTACTCGCCTAGTCCGGAGATTGCCAGGGGGTGTTGGGTCATAGGATTATCGGGGTACATCTGGAGTACACCCACTGGAGTGATTGGGGATTTTTCGGCATATTGATCGTGGTTCGTGGATCGTGGTTAGTGATCAAAGATAAGAGAATTCTGGAGTGTTGGGGTTAAGTGTATCATATCCTTTGATA
The DNA here is from genome assembly GCA_037974665.1 of Ehretia macrophylla. Taxonomy (NCBI): domain Eukaryota; kingdom Viridiplantae; phylum Streptophyta; class Magnoliopsida; order Boraginales; family Ehretiaceae; genus Ehretia; species Ehretia macrophylla. Next base: position 38,443,094 of record CM075779.1, on the reverse strand, counting down.
TATGTGGTTATTTACGGTTTCAAATGTATTTTACTTGCCTTCTTGCTTAACTGCTATAATTGCTGCATTGCACGTCCCGAGTAATCTTTATCCCTCACTGGGCAACAATGGTTGCTCATACCTCGCTAACATGTTTTAGGTGGCGCAGTTGGAGGAGATGCCTTAGTTGTTGTGTCTAGTTTCCTGAGGTGGACTATGTTCTTGTTGATGAGAGTAGAACTTATTTGCTTTACTTTATGTTCTATTTTATAGCCTAAGTGATATGTGTATGTTATATAGTTTGCAAATTGAAGGATAGATGTTGTAGTAGTAGATTTAGGACCATGGCATGTAATAACTTATGTTTCTATTTCTAACTACCTTGCATGCTTGGGAATGAACGTTTTGATGTTTGATTGGTCTCAATTTCTAGGAATGTTGCAATGCTATCATGGAGTGGCATGATAAGCGGTTTTGCAAAGGAATTAAGTTGTGAATGCATGCTTGTATGTATATCAACTGTTTGTTTGTATTGCTTAAGGCTCGGATGGCCTTGAAGCTAGGTTTTGATTAGAATTGGTGTTCTATGTTATTTTGTAGCTATATTGAATGTTTATAGGTTTCTAGAATGTCCACGGTACAGGGGAGACTCTGTCCGTTTTCTCTAAAATTATGAGACCGGGTTTGGGATTGGGTTGAGAATAGCATGGTTCTCAGAGCCTTCGGTCTCGTGAGGGATCGGGGTATTACACCCACCCTCCATCCCGTATGAAATTTATATATACACACATATATATATATGTGTGTGTATATAAATTCAACTTTTTTTTTATTTTCTTGACTGTTTGCAGATCAACAAAGAAGAAAGATGATCTCAGCCTCGCCATTTCTGCAAAACTTGTTGCCGCCATTGACTTTGCAACACAAAGTTCTGATATAACCTCACTCAGAGATTCTTCAAACACAAAATTCTTTCACGGCTCTGTTTGTTCAATTTATATACATATATACATATATATATATATATATATATATATATATATATATATATATATATATATTTGATTATTTGAAGAGTTAAAATGATATGTCAATTTAATGGATTGTATATAGAGCTATATGTCAATTTTAATGGATTGTCTATTTACTGTCAATTCATTTTAGTGACATCGTACCTACGACTAAATTTCAATCATAACATTAGTCCTAGCATATATATATATATACCACCTATAGTTTTTTCTTCTTCTGTTCTTAAAATCATTGATCAATGGCTGCAAGGTACTCCATTCCAGCTTATTTCTTGCTGTTGTGATAACTATTTGTTGTCGTCGTTATTTGCTGCTCTCGTAAGCTTGTTCACGACAGCAAGATGATATTAAATAGACTTAAAACCAAGAGATAGCGACAGATAAAATGATATCGTAATATATATAAATTATTACATGGAATGTTCATATTAGTTTAATGATTAAACCCATCGATTATCTTGTAAGAGAAGCAAGTTCCATAATATCCATTACATCGCACAATTCTTGAATTCACTACATAGACAGTGAATTAATATCCCATTAGGTTATTTTCATTAATTGTTGAACTATTATTAATTAAAAATATCTATGAACCCATTACTTCCATTCAATTGGAGAATCATCTGATTTTGCTAGTATCATTTGATAAATTCTTATATCATTAACCCTGCAGTTGCCCCGTGTTTGGTTAGTAGCTTATCCCGAAATATACTATTGAATAATCCATATGGAGTTCGGAACCCAAAGGCAATCGTTGAGTGAATTGTATCTTCTTTGTGTTAGTTGACCTAAGCCGCACTCTGACTGTTGGAGTGGAGATTGGCCTCCAAACCGTACGTGGGATGAGTTTCTGCCTCATACAGCTCGGGCCAAAGACCGGGGGAAGTTTAGCAGAGATGGGGAAACCTAGCAGCTGCCGATCAGGGCATGGATAAGCTTGCTTCTTCACAAGCTTATCCCTCCCAAAAAAACTGACCTTGAAGCGCTAGCGCTTCGTGTTCCTTCTATTCCATCACTTTTCATTCCAGGAAAAAGAAAGTATAGTCTGATTGCAAAGAAGCGAAGGACATAGGCTATGACCTTAAGGAGCCTGTCGGGTTGAAGTGAAGTGAAGTGAAGAACGGGAGAGGTTTAAAGATGCTCGACCGATAGGGAGAGATAGAAAACTACCCCTCGAGCTGCATCTAAGTGAAGAAGAAAGGGAAACTTGGCTAGCAGGCCAGTATGTCGATCTCAGAAAACATAGGCTTGGGCTACCTGCTAACTCTGCTCCCTGAGCTGAAAACTTTGTCTGACACCAAAAGTTTTGGAGATCTTTCTTTCAAATCTCTGAACATTGTCTATAAACTTTGTCTCTATGAAAGAGCAAAGAGACGAGAATCAGGTCAAGAATAGGATGTAGAGCCTGTGCCCCCTACAGAGGATGTATGATAACCCGAACCCGGCATGCATTTAATGGCATTTAATTAAGTGTTATCTTAAATGTTAGCATTGAATTTTGTGTTTATTTTTAGTTAAACATTCATTTGTAGCTTTATTTTCATATTTATGTTAATCGGTTTTATTTTTCTTGCATCTTAATGCTCGGTTTTCAATTAAATAAAAAGTAGCTCCGAGCCGGAGTAAATTTTGAACTATGTTACCTTTCGAAAATTATATTTTCTTAAATTCTTTGAGGTTTAATTGTTATTCTTTTATTGTAGCAAAATGCATAGCATATCGAGAGCGATAGTTAGGAAATGATTTCTAGACCTCAGCAAATAGTGAAAACTAGTATTTAGTGTTTTAATTTTAGTATTTTAGTTGTATTTAACTAGAATTAGATTTGTGTTAGTTGTTTTAGCTTTAAAATGCATAAAATGAGCTTATTTGACCAATTTTAAGTAGTTTGACCAAAGCCTTGACCAATTGACTTGTTTGTCATCTTTTATAAGCTTATAATAGCAAGAAAAAAAAAGAACAAAGCTGAAAAATACAAAGGAGCAGGCCGAAACTCCTAGGAGAAAAAAAAAAACATTTTCAATCTTCAAAACTTCAAATCTTCGCGTGAGCTTGCACGGGGTGGTTTCCGAGGCATCCAGCGTGGTTTTCCTAGAGTCTAGGAGCATCTTAGGTAAGGGTTTCATGTTTACTTGTGCATTTGAATGTTTTATGTATTAACTTTAATTTTTGGGTTTTATCCGTAGAATGTTATTTTGATCGTTTTGATGCTTAAAGAATGTTCCCTAGCAATCGTAGAACATGTATGTATAGCTTTTTAGCATTTTCTGCGGTTGAATATCGAAATTGCAATTTAAATTGATAATTGAATAGTAAATTATGAATAGTAAACCCTCGTTTCAATGAAGTTGCTCCGTTATGCATTCTGTTGATGTAGGAAGGTGCTAGATATGCTAGAATGTCTAAATGTGTGGTTTAATTGGATTGTGTAATGGAAAAACGGAGGAAAATGGTTTAGTGAAAGTTGGGGTCGTTTAGGTCAAGTTTGGCATTTTATCGTTTTGCGTGATGGCATTGTCTCGGGAGGCCATGGAAGCACTTTTGGTGTGGTTATGGCATTGGTTCGGTGTTTGGTTAGGGTAGCGGTAGTTCAAACAAGCAAAGGGGGAAATCGGGGCCTTGCGTGAATTCTAGGGTTAAGTAGGGTTTCGGGGTCTTTAGACGTACTTTATGGTGACCTAGGAGGATTGGTGAAATCGGTTTCCAAAACTCGTGGCTCGTTTGAAAGTAGTGGCATTTTGAAAGTTGGGGTCATTTTGTGAATTTGTGTGTTTTCATAGTATAATGCCTATAGAATGCTTAATAATGCTTGTTATGCTTGTTAAAGTTGATTATGATTAAATTTGTATATCAATTGTTGATAATGCTTGTTAGTGTTGTTCTTGTTACTTTATTGATTGTAATTGCTTATTGTGTGCTTATTGCATCGCATGTTGTTACTGACCTGCTCTTCAATGCCTTGCTCGATTATCGTTATATGTCTCGTATTGCATTGCATAAGTGTCAGGCGCGTGAGTGATGGGCCTCTCTGGGTAGCCTCGGGTTGCCAGTGTTGGTTGCTCTAGCTCTGTGTCCTATTCCCTTTCTCCCTTGGGTTGCCGCCCAAGGAGTTTTGGGTCGTAGAATTGACAGAGTATGTCCGGAGTACTCTAAACGGAAGTTATAAGGTGGGTGAGCCTGCGCATCATCGTTAAAGTCATCGAAATCATGATCGGTACATTGTTCGCTCGAGTGAACCATAGCCTTCAAAGTGTGGTATAGCTTTGAATGGTTGTGTTAATGCTTTATCAATTGTTTATTGTATTGATAGATAGATTGAATGCCTACTTGTCAGATATATATTTCTTAACTGCCTTATTTGCATTGCACGATCTTCTTTCTCTCCACCTCGATATCTGTCTCGCCCTCACTGAGTATACGTGTTGAGTATACTCACTCCTCACTACCACATTTCAGGAAATGCCATGTTAGCTGGAAAGTTCGTGGATATATGAAAGATCATGCTTGAAGAGTTGTCTTGCGTGCTATGTGGCTTGAGTTGTCAAAGATGCAAAGATGTATGTTTCATGTGTTCTTTGTATTTAATGTTAAAAAGGAATGTAATATGAGTTTTCTAGATTATTGAAGTGATTTGGAAAGGCTAGTTATGTATTCAGATAGAATAGTTTAACTTTAATGTATGTTTGTAATGCCCAAAGAAAAAGAGTTAGAATGGTATGATAGTCTATTTTATGTAATGGGTTAGTGTAGTTTAATTGCCTAGCATGAATGTTCTTGTCAAAGATGAAAAGGGATAGGTTAGCCTTTAAATTGGATTTGGTTGTGTTCGCTTGTTGAGAACCCAGGCTCGGATGGCCTTGAGGTGTTTGTATGGTTGGACATGGTGCTGGTTCACTTATATGCTATTACAGGTTTTACATTTCGCCTAGAAACAGGGGAGACTCCGTCCGTCTTTCCCTAAAATATTGCCCGGGTTTAGAATTGGGTTGTGATTAGATTGATTGATAGAACTCCCGGTCTCGAGAGGGATCGGGGTGTTACAGGATGAGCGGGAGCTGGCCATTCAGTCTTGCGAGAAGCTTAAGAATGAGCTAAAAGAGGCCTCTGTACGAGTCGTTGGTGCCCAGGCCGATTATGATCAATTGATGTAGGCTGTTGGCTTTCATGGATAGGTTGCCACATTGCCGCTTATAAGAAAAGTGATGCTTTTAAGGCTCTATTAGGGGAGCTGCTTTGCCCTGCCTTCAACAAAGCTGAATACGACGCTGAAGTTGCCCTCATGGAGGACGTGCAGGCCCACTTCCAAGGCCAGGGCATTCAGATTGACTTGTCGAACCTCCTTGGCGAGGCCCCCCCTGATCCAAAGATTCACCTGTGACTCCTCCCAAGTCACGTGGCGTAAAATTTTGTTTCAATCATATTGCAATAACAATAGTATTTTTATTTGGATGACGTAAGAATCCAACACCAAAGTCCAATCATTAGATTATCCGATAGAACCTAACCACTAACTGATAACCCCCAACAACAATTCACCTGCACAAATACACCAGACCAATCAAGAGCAGAACTCTAGAGCTATAGAAAGTGTCGAACTCGCAATCGAATAATTTCAACCCACTACTACTACAACATACCCACCTAAGGACTAGTACAATGACAATATTGACATTGAAACATCTAAAATTAAAGTATTGACTACTAATGAGAAAGAGATAGTGGCAGTTATTGTATTGCCATTAATAAGTGCATTTCATAGTGGTTGCACAACCATAGTGTCAGGGGCGGATGAGTTGACTATCGGCTAGGCGACAGCGGGCTTGCCAGTGGATATTCGATCTCCGTGCCCTAGTCCCTCACTCGCCTGGTCCGGAGATTGCCAGGGGGTGTTGGGTCATAGGTTTATCATGGTATGTCCAGAGTACACCCACTGGAGTGATTGGGATTATGTCGGCACATTGATCATGCTTCATGCTTTGTGCTTCATGATCGAAGATAAGAGAATTCTGGAGTGTTGGGGTTAAGTGTATCGTATCATTTGATTTGTGTGGTTATTGGCTATTTCTATTGTCTTTTATCTGCTTTTATTGCGTAATTGCTATACCTGTTGCATTGCACGCCCCGGTTGGACCTTATCCCTCACTGGGCAATAGTGGTTGCTCATACCTCGCTAACGTGTTTCAGGAGACGCTAAGGTTGAACCCCGGCTTGATTTGGTTGAGGGTAGAGAGCAGGAGGTCCAGACTGATCAGTTGCCTTTGTTGCAGTGTCCTACTTGCTTATGGTGGAATGTCGTGTTGTTGTGTTGTTTGTCACGCCCCAACTCGACCCCACCTACGATCAGTCAGGACGCAACGGAATTTCGGCGGCATAACGACAGTAAACAGATTTCCGAGGTTCTAAACCAACCTCATAAAACATCATGCATCCCGTAATTCCTCAATATAAACAACAACATACAACACAACCATATTATACAATAAAACATCCTCGTTATACGCCTCCGTTCCAACATGACATACAATACCTCAACTTCATCATACATTTCAAAAGTAAGTTGAGACACAACTACAATTTAACCATAGACAAAAAGGAAACCGCTAAGTTAACATCATTTGGTTCATCATCTTTTCAATATCTATTACATTAAGAACCGTAAAGCATATAAAGTCTATTAAACTAATATACAAGACATTTAACAATATAAAGTCATGGATAAGACTCGGGAACATATGACTCATCCACAAAAGGCACATTTTCCACATTCTCCTCTTCAGGAGGCACGTACCCGTAATCTTGTGAAAGTACACCTGAAACATGCATTAATAGAGAGTGAGCTTATATACATAAGCCCAGTGAGGATCCGATAGATCTCGACAGTATTCACTACGCTCCTTGGATTTAGTCCTTTGAGCAAGTAAACACACAACAACAATAATAACATAAATAAAGCTATCATCACATAACTATATGACCATTCAATAAGGATACTCTATTTGGTGTAGCTCCAAACGCCATCACAATCTCAACCGTTCTTCTTATAACTCCCCATTACTCACGCACCCGAGGTACCTCACTATCCCCTTCCCTCCATGACATCTCCGTCATGCGAGCTGGGGGTAGCCTATGGCAGTCATGCCGGTTTCAACCCGACAGCCCGACGCTGCCCGAGAGGTGGCACACACATACCAAGGCTCCATATTCATTAATCATCATGCAAGCATAAATCGATCAATCAATTGGGAGATCAGCAACAAGAGTGCCCGATTCCCGCATTCGATAATAATCAATCAATAACATCAATATAACATCAATATAACATCAATATTAAATTAAACATCAAACAACGTAGCTAGATGACAAAGTAGGCCATCTAACCAGACATGCATAATATACATAATTAAACTCTAAATTACTTAACAACAACTCACCATTCATCACTCGAACACTATCCTACCATCTAAGGCATCGTTCAAGAAATTAAAGAATGACAACCTAACTTCTAAAATTCATAACTTACAATCTACTAATCCAAACATTGCCAAATCAGTTCCTATCACTCACCCATTCAACCTACTACATTAGCCCTCTCGGAAATCCACCATAACACCTCCAAAACATGCCCGATAACCCTAAAACCCTATGACGTCATGGCTGGATTTTCCGGATTTCCACACAAACAATGTAATCGAAAATTCGGCATTACAACAGCGCTAACACGTAATTATCAAGTATTTAGAAATCGACGGCAATCGATTTCGAGCAACGCAACTCAATTAAATCAACTTTGAACATTTTAATCAAAATTAAATACCCGAAAAATAAAAATTATGCTATATTCGACAGAAATTCGTAGTATTAGTATATAATGATCCCTAGCATGCAAGGAGCAATAATCTAACATCAGATTTCAATTCTAACGGTTCAATCTTCATTTATACGCAAAAACACAAAAATGACATTTTGAGATCTAGAATTTTTCTCTCACCTTAGATGCGATATAAGCCTAGGAATGCGTGCAATGCGTGCCCAACAAGCAGAATCCAAGTCGGTGCGAAGTTTCACGGACAAAAACTAGGTTTTTCTTTGAAAAATTGATTGAAAAGCTTGAGTTTTCTTTCTTCTCTTTTCTCCCTCAACCCCTCGGCAATGTGTGTGTGTGTGGTGGTGTTTTTGTGTTGTGTGAGTGTGTGTTGAGGACATGAGCTTATAAGGTCAAATATTTAATTAAAGTCAAAGTTATTTTAATAGGCATTTTTGTATTTTTAATGACTTTAATTGCATTTTAGTGCTCACCAAGTTAAAATTAATTATGCAACCCCCAAGATATCTCAAGTGAGTTATTTTTAGGTGACAAGAAGTTTTACATTCAAAGAATTCCACCCGAGTCGGCTTAAATCTCGATTTTCGCAAAAGTCGGTGTAAAAACCCTAATAAATTCTTAAGCCGATTTTAAAACCGTTTTCATCAAACACAGGTCTATTAAAGTCCGTGGACTAGGTCTAGAAGGGTTAAAAAGACCAGTTTCAAAATTATAGCGGACGTGTTTCGAAAACACTATTCACTGAAAATCGACGATAAAATTTCTGACTCCGTTTTTGATGAAAATTTCATGAATGCACATTTAGCACGTATTAGAAGTATTGAAATCAAAATTATAACTTTCTAGGTCCTATAGCACATAAACAGATCATATGCACGCAAAACGAGGTAAAGCACGTAAAACGAGATAAGCAAGAAAGTGGGGTTTCACATTCTCCCCCCCTTATAGAAATTTCGTCCTCGAAATTCTTACTTGATGTACGGAAAAGATCTAGGTATTGTTGCTGCATCTGATCTCGTCTCTCCCACGTAGCTTCCTCAATGCCGTGATGCTTCCACAACACCTTAACCATCGGAATCCTCTTCGACCTCAACTCTCGGTCCATCTGATCTAGAATACGAATCGGACGCTCGTCATAAGTCAAATTCTCTCGAAGCTGTAACGGCTCTGGCTCAAGAATATGAGAAGGATCCGGATTATATTTCCGCAAATTAGACACGTGAAACACATCGTGGACATTAGAGAAGTTCTCCGGTAAAGCCAACCGATATGCTAACTTACCAACCCTGCCAGTAATCTCAAACGGCCCAACAAATCTCGGACTCAGCTTACTACCTTTACCATAACGAACAAACCCCTTTCGAGGAGACAATCTCAAGAAAACCCGATCTCCAACTGCAAACTCCAAGTCTCGACGACGCTTATCAGCATAACTCTTGAATCTACTCTGCGCTGTAAGCATTCTCTGCCTGATCAACTGAACATTCTCGATCTTCTCAAGAAGTTCTGGTATGATAGTCGGATCAATAGTCTTCATCTCTCCTACCTCGTCCCAATATAAAGGTGAACGGCACTTACGATCGTAAAGAGCTGCAAAAGGTGCCATCCCAATAGTAGCTTGATAACTATTGTTATAGGCAAACTCGGCAAGTGGTAGATGTTTCTCCCAGTTCTTCCCAAAGTCCAGAACACAAGCCCTAAGCATATCTTCCAGAATCTGAATAGTCCGCTCAGACTGACCGTCGGTCTGTGGATGATACGCTGTACTGAAGTTCAACTGAGTACCCAAAGTCTCCTGAAGTTTTTCCCACAAACGAGAAGTAAATCGAGGATCTCGATCAGAGACAATACTAGATGGAATACCGTGAAGTCTAACAATCTGATCCAGATAAAGATCCGTCAGCTTTGTAACCTCATCTCCTAACCTCATCGAGATAAAATGAGCTGTCTTCGTCAAACGATCCACGACAACCCAAACTGCATCATTACCCCTCGGTGATCTAGGCAAACCAGTGACGAAGTCCATCGTAATATGCTCCCATTTCCACTCTGGTATAGCCAACGGCTGAAGCAAACCTGCTGGTCGTTGATGCTCGGCTTTCACTCTCTGACAAGTCAAACATCTAGACACAAACTGAGCAACCTCCCTCTTCATGTTGTTCCACCAGTAATGCTGTTTCAAATCCCGATACATCTTGGTTCCACCAGGATGAATAGTATATTTAGAATTATGAGCTTCCTCCAGAATACCTCGTCTCAAGCCCGGTTCATCGGGAACACAAACCCTGTTCCGAAACCGAAGAATACCACCCTCATGCACTTTAAAGTCAGACTGATCATCCGTGATCTGATCCTTGATCTTCTGAAGGTTAACATCAAGCTGCTGAGCTTCCCTGATCTGAGACAACAATAAAGACTGAATACGGAGATGTGAACACATCACCCCAACCTGAGTGAACTCTGGTCTCCAATAACTAAACTCCTCAAGAACCTCCCACTTCTTGACAGCCAAACAAGAAATAATAGCCTTCCGGCTGAGAGCATCTGCCACAACATTTGTCTTACCAGGCAGATAATTGATAGAACAATTATAATCTCCAAGAAGCTCCATCCACCTCCGCTGGCGCATATTCAGCTCCTTCTGTGAGAATAAATACTTAAGACTCTTATGATCAGTGAAAATCTCGAACTTACTGCCCCACAGATAATGACGCCACTTTTTCAGTGCGAAGACAACTGCTGCCAACTCAAGATCATGAGTCGGATAATTCACCTCATAAGGCTTCAACTTTCGAGAAGCATAGGCAATAACTCGGCCATCCTGCATAAGAACACATCCCAAGCCCTCCTTGGATGCATCGCTGTAAATGACCATATTATCGGTCCCCTCTGGTAGAGCAAGTACTGGAGCGGTAGTTAACCTCTTTTTCAACTCCTGAAATCCACTCTCACACTTCTCGTCCCAATTAAAGATAGTCCGTTTCTGAGTCAACTTAGATAGTGGCCCCGCAATCTTTGAGAAGTCCTTGACAAACCTACGGTAATAACCCGCCAAGCCAAGAAAAGAAATCCGATGCAGCCAAAATTCACATTTGCTGAACTTGGCAAACAACTGATGCTCCTGCAACTTCTCTAATACAAGCCGTAGATGTTGCTCGTGCTCCAATTCAGATTTAGAATAGACCAAGATATCATCAATAAAAATCACCACGAACTGGTCCAAGTACGGCTGAAAGACTCGATGCATAAGATCCATGAATGCTGCCGGTGCATTAGTCAAACCAAAGGGCATAACAACAAACTCATAATGCCCGTACCGAGTTCTGAAGGCAGACTTCGGAACATCCTCCGAACGAATCCGAAGCTGATAATACCCCTGCCTCAAATCAAACTTAGAGTAGACTTTGGCTCCCTGAAGTTGATCAAACAACTCATCAATCAGTGGCAAAGGATATTTATTCTTGATAGTCACCTGATTCAAACCACGGTAATCAATACACAATCTCAAGATATCATCCTTCTTCTTCACAAACAAAACAGGAGCTCCCCAAGGTGAAGAACTATGCTGAATAAATCCTTTCTCCAACAACTCCTGTAACTGAGTCTTCAACTCCTTCAACTCAGCTGGTGCCATCCGGTACGCCGATTTAGAAATAGGTTGAGTACCGGGAACAAGATTAATCACAAACTCGAGATCCCTATCTGGCGGCAATCCTGGCAACTCCTCGGGAAATACATTAGGATATTCCCGGATAATAGGGACTTCCTCAAGCTGTAGCTTAACAGATGGCTTGTTGATCAAATAAGCTAGATAACCCAAACACCCCTTACTCACCAACTTAACGGCTTTAGTTGCTGAGATAACAAAACTCGTCTTAGCACCCCGGTTACCCGCTACTTCAACTACTGGCTGATCTGGCAAACGAAACTGTACTACCTTGGTTCTACAGTTCAACTGGGCATCATACTTAGAAAGCCAATCCATACCCAAGATAACATCATACCCCCGGATAGGAAATAAAATAAGGTCCGAAGGAAAATTATGCCCCTTAACATGTATTAAACAATCCTTACATACTAAGCCAGTAACATACTTATCAGTCAAAGAGGTACTAATTTCAACCACATAAGGCAATCTTTCAGGTTGCAAATTAACACGTTGCACACAAGCAGGAGTAATGAAAGAATGCGTAGCACCAGAATCAATCAACACTTTAACAAGTTGATCAAGTATAAGAAAGTTACCTTCCACAACTGCAGTCTCCTCAGGCATCTCCTCTAAGTCAACTGCATAAGCCCGAGCCTGAACCCGCTGCTGCTGTGGTACACTGCCCGTAGGCCTACCCTGATAACCCTGAGTCGCTGCCCGACCCTCAGTCCTCGCATACTTAGGGCAATCCCTCACCCTATGATCGATGCTACCACAACCCAAACATGTCCCTGCCTTTACCCTGCAGTCGGACTCTACATGCCCTGAGCGCTTGCAGTAATTACACTGCGATGATGTGGCACTAGCACTGCCCCTAGAATAACCAGAAGCTGAAGAAGCAGCTGATACAGCCTGCTGCTGAGGTCTCACCACACTAGGCCTGTACTGACCCTGAGACTGGGCTGGCCTAAACTGAGTCTGAACCTGATATGGCCTCTGCTGAAACTGAGGCCGATAATAACTCTGCTGACTCTGTGGCCTAAAAGAACCCTGCTGGGCAGGTGGCCTGTAGACAACCTGTTGTACTGGAGGCCTATATAAAACCTGCTGGCCCGGCGGCTGATACGGCCTCTTACTAGGCTGACTGGAGACAATCTGATCCCCTTTCCTCTTCTCCAATCTAGAAGCTGCATCAAAAGCCTCAGTGAAGATATCATAACGATTCAGAGCCATCACATCCTGAATCTCGGGCCGCAACCCTAACATAAACCTGCGAGTCCTCCGCTCCTCGTCTGCCACATACTCCGGTGCATACCGGGACAATCGAGTAAATGTGGCCTCATATTGAGCCACTGTAGCATCTCCCTGGACCAAGGCTAGAAACTCGGCCTCTCTCCGTTCCCTGCAAATCCTCGGGACATACTTTGCCCGGAAAGCCATCAGAAAGGTACCCCAAATATAAGGAATATCCTGTGCCGCCCAGCTAGTCCTTACCGTGCGCCACCACTCCTCTGCCTCGTCATCTAACAAATACACGGCAAAAGAGACTTTCTGCTCATCAGTATAGCCAAGTGGATCATAAATCTTCTCCAACTTGCTAATCCATAACTCCGCCTTCCTATCATCCGGCTCCCCCTGAAATCTCGGTGGGTGATATCCTAAAAAGTCCTTCAGGGTACCACGCCCGTGGTTACCACCCTGAATATTCAGAAGCTGAGCCTGCATAGCCTGATTCTGGGCAGCCTGCCCTGCTAATAACTGTGCCTGACTAGCCACTAACTCTGCAATCCGCTCCATAGCGGCTCCAAATCGGTCATCACCCCCGTCACGGCCCGGTGCCACGTTACTCGGAGTCTCATCAGTCAACTCAGGCCTACCTCTGGTTCTCGGTCGACCGGCCATTCTACTAATCAAAGAGTTAGCACAGTTATAGCACGTAGACAGGTTATAAACAACTATTAACACATAAATAACAAACTCATATAAAACACATAAACAAATTGATCACATAATCACATAAGCACTTAAATCACATAATCACTTAATCAATTAATCATACCAATACATATTTCATTTTTCTTTCCTTTCATACATATTTCATGCTAAGACCATTACCCACATTCCGAGAATACCCCGGCTGACAACTAACATGAGCTCTGATACCACTTAAACTGTCACGCCCCAACTCGACCCCACCTACGATCAGTCAGGACGCAACGGAATTTCGGCGGCATAACGACAGTAAACAGATTTCTGAGGTTCTAAACCAACCTCATAAAACATCATGCATCCCGTAATTCCTCAATATAAACAACAACATACAACACAACCATATTATACAATAAAACATCCTCGTTATACGCCTCCGTTCCAACATGACATACAATACCTCAACTTCATCATACATTTCAAAAGTAAGTTGAGACACAACTACAATTTAACCATAGACAAAAAGGAAACCGCTAAGTTAACATCATTTGGTTCATCATCTTTTCAATATCTATTACATTAAGAACCGTAAAGCATATAAAGTCTATTAAACTAATATACAAGACATTTAACAATATAAAGTCATGGATAAGACTCGGGAACATATGACTCATCCACAAAAGGCACATTTTCCACATTCTCCTCTTCAGGAGGCACGTACCCGTAATCTTGTGAAAGTACACCTGAAACATGCATTAATAGAGAGTGAGCTTATATACATAAGCCCAGTGAGGATCCGATAGATCTCGACAGTATTCACTACGCTCCTTGGATTTAGTCCTTTGAGCAAGTAAACACACAACAACAATAATAACATAAATAAAGCTATCATCACATAACTATATGACCATTCAATAAGGATACTCTATTTGGTGTAGCTCCAAACGCCATCACGATCTCAACCGTTCTTCTTATAACTCCCCATTACTCACGCACCCGAGGTACCTCACTATCCCCTTCCCTCCATGACATCTCCGTCATGCGAGCTGGGGGTAGCCTATGGCAGTCATGCCGGTTTCAACCCGACAGCCCGATGCTGCCCGAGAGGTGGCACACACATACCAAGGCTCCATATTCATCAATCATCATGCAAGCATAAATCGATCAATCAATTGGGAGATCAGCAACAAGAGTGCCCGATTCCCGCATTCGATAATAATCAATCAATAACATCAATATAACATCAATATAACATCAATATTAAATTAAACATCAAACAACGTAGTTAGATGACAAAGTAGGCCATCTAACCGGACATGCATAATATACATAATTAAACTCTAAATTACTTAACAACAACTCACCATTCATCACTCGAACACTATCCAACCATCTAAGGCATCGTTCAAGAAATTAAAGAATGACAACCTAACTTCTAAAATTCATAACTTACAATCTACTAATCCAAACATTGCCAAATCAGTTCCTATCACTCACCCATTCAACCTACTACATTAGCCCTCTCGAAAATCCACCATAACACCTCCAAAACATGCCCGATAACCCTAAAACCCTATGACGTCATGGCTGGATTTTCCGGATTTCCACACAAACAATGTAATCGAAAATTCGGCATTACAACAGCGCTAACACGTAATTATCAAGTATTTAGAAATCGACGGCAATCGATTTCGAGCAACGCAACTCAATTAAATCAACTTTGAACATTTTAATCAAAATTAAATACCCGGAAAATAAAAATTATGCTATATCCGACAGAAATTCGTAGTATTAGTATATAATGATCCCTAGCATGCAAGGAGCAATAATCTAACATCAGATTTCAATTCTAACGGTTCAATCTTCATTTATACGCAAAAACACAAAAATGACATTTTGAGATCTAGAATTTTTCTCTCACCTTAGATGCGATATAAGCCTAGGAATGCGTGCAATGCGTGCCCAACAAGCAGAATCCAAGTCGGTGCGAAGTTTCACGGACAAAAACTAGGTTTTTCTTTGAAAAATTGATTGAAAAGCTTGAGTTTTCTTTCTTCTCTTTTCTCCCTCAACCCCTCGGCAATGTGTGTGTGTGTGGTGGTGTTTTTGTGTTGTGTGAGTGTGTGTTGAGGACATGAGCTTATAAGGTCAAATATTTAATTAAAGTCAAAGTTATTTTAATAGGCATTTTTGTATTTTTAATGACTTTAATTGCATTTTAGTGCTCACCAAGTTAAAATTAATTATGCAACCCCCAAGATATCTCAAGTGAGTTATTTTTAGGTGACAAGAAGTTTTACATTCAAAGAATTCCACCCGAGTCGGCTTAAATCTCGATTTTCGCAAAAGTCGGTGTAAAAACCCTAATAAATTTTTAAGCCGATTTTAAAACCGTTTTCATCAAACACAGGTCTATTAAAGTCCGTGGACTAGGTCTAGAAGGGTTAAAAAGACCAGTTTCAAAATTATAGCGGACGTGTTTCGAAAACACTATTCATTGAAAATCGACGATAAAATTTCTGACTCCGTTTTTGATGAAAATTTCATGAATGCACATTTAGCACGTATTAGAAGTATTGAAATCAAAATTATAACTTTCTAGGTCCTATAGCACATAAACAGATCATATGCACGCAAAACGAGGTAAAGCACGTAAAACGAGATAAGCAAGAAAGTGGGGTTTCACATTGTTAATACCTTGTTTGTCGTTTATATTGTTCTATCTTGGGAGCCTTTGAGCTCATGTACATATTTGTGTAGTTGTAAGTGAATGTAATGAATGATAAGTACTATGGCATGTAAAAACTAAACTCCTCACCTTTAGCTTATTGCATGCTTGTGTGTGGTTGTAGTGGTTGCAATGGTTGTCTATAACTTCTAAGAATGTTTAATGGTAGCATGACCGTAGTAGTAGATCTTTTAACACCTTATTGCCATGAAGAAAGAATCGGGCTATTCGGAAGAGCTGGAGTATCTAAATCAACACGCATTATAGAATTGATTAACAACATTGTTAAAGCTCATAGGGTGTATCCATATTTAGCAGAGTGGGTGAATGTGGTAACACAATCCCACATCGGAAGATTTGGAAGTGAGAGAGCTGGATATAAGGGCTTGGGTCCTTGTATCAGCCACAAGGCCTTTTCCCATGGGAGACCATGGGAGAAACAAAGCCGTGAGGGACCTATGCCTGCGGGCCAGGGACTGCCAATAGCGGACAATATTGTGGTAGTAACGTGTCCTGTGAGACTCCGCGTGGGCTCCACGTGGGGAGCAGGGGCGTTACAAAAGGTATCAGAGCTAGTCTTCCCTCGTGCCCATGCCCGCAAGGCCGCGGGGCTCCTTAAGGGGGATGGAATGTGGTAACACAATCCCACATCGGAAGATTTGGAAGTGAGAGAGCTGGATATAAGGGCTTGGGTCCTTGTATCAGCCACAAGGCCTTTTCCCATGGGAGACCGTGGGAGAAACAAAGTCGTGAAGGACCTGTGCCTGCGGGCCAGGGACTGCCAATAGCGGACAATATTGTGGTAGTGACGTGTCCTGTGAGACTCCGCGTGGGCTCCACGTGGGGAGCAGGGGCGTTACAGTGAGCGTACTCTGAAGGAAATGCATGTTACCCACATAAAAAATCACAAACTTTAAAATTACTATATAAAATCCTGAGTTATTGTACACCTCTAAAACTAATTAATTTTAAAATAGAACCAAAATTATTCTTAACAACGAAAATGTTGCAATATGACTTTGACGAGCAAATATATATATTGACAATCACATTGATTGAGTCATGAATGAGTCAAAAAACTTGAGAGACTATGATTTACCCTACAATAAACGTCAGTGATTACCAAGGTACATCTAATGAATTAATTAGCAAAGAAGAGAACTCTACTATAAGTAAGAAAGGGTGTATATATACTCGTTGGCTTGGCTAAAACTAGGTTGTTGAAGCAGAACCTGCACCCGCAAAAAAAAGGAAATGACATGTTTAGATTAAGAATTTGAAGAAAATATAATCGGTAGGGGGGGGGGGTATGTTGACTGCCTTCGCGTGTGAAATAATCTATTCTAAAAGCCTCGGACAAAGGATCCAGAAAAGGAATAGCTCAAACTAAGCCAGTTGCATATTGACAAATCTTTCCCAATATGGTTATATGGCCAAGTCAGTACATATGTAATTTCTGCCTATTCATTAAGGGTACTTCCAGTTGAGTATTAACCAAATGTAGTTGTGTTGCAGTTAAGAGATAGGTATGACATAGACGATCGTGTGAAATATCTCTCCAAATGGCCACACAGAAAGGCCCGCAGATGGTGTAGATACATGGTAAATGGATACAGGTTCTCTACGTTCGAATATGGGTCTTCAAAATCCACAAACAATAGTGGAGTTTTCATAAGAGGTACAGGCGATGGTACAGCTGGGGAAATAGGGTACTATGGGGTATTGAAGGACATTATTGAACTTGAATATCCTAATCCAACGTTACAACATACAAGAGTTTCTCTTTTAAGTGCGATTGGACTTCACACCTCTATCATTTGTGGTATTATACCAATCGCACTGTATTCAAGCAAATTCAGAAGAAATTTGCTAAGTTTTAAAGATATTCGTCGAATGGATATCACATTGAAACTACAAATGAAGGTGATAAAGAATATCTGACCCTCCCTTTGCTTTAAGGCTAGGAAAAAAGACTCTCATCTCACCATCTCACTTTTAATCTTGTTATTATGAAATGCAACTTTGTTGCAAACTATGTGATTGCAATCAATGTTCGTAGGATGATGTTGAGCCATTCGAGGAGTAGGTGGGGAACCAAGACCTAACTCTTTCTATGGGAAGCCGCTTTATTTGCTCTATTTCCCGAGAACTCAAGATTGGCATTTCGGGCTGGATCTTAAAGTCTTCAGAGTCAAGTTCACTATTAGGAGTTAGGAGACTGAGACCAAGTTTTGGATGCGATGCCAAATGAATAGAAAGCAAGGGCCATTCTTTCACATAAACTACGGCAGTACCCGATCCCATTGAGACATCAGAAGTGGTAGCATTTATAGCAGGCATTTACGCTACATAAAAAGAGGAAGCAAAAACGTATGAACTCTTAGGCACTATAGGAAATAGTTTCCACAACACAATTCAATGAAGCAGTAGCGCTCAATTCAACGATGTTTCTCTTCATCCTCTAACTCGGCGGAAGAGGTCACATTCTCTATTGATTCAAAGTGACATCGTCATCTTTGTATCTACTAAAGTAAACACGATTCATTGGTAGAAAGTGGATTAAAGTACCTGCTAAAGTGAAAAAATTGATTGTATTTTTCCATTGATTTATCCTATGTGGACTATTTTGAAAGCTGCTAAAAAAACAAAAAAGAAAGAGCTTTGAAGATGCTCGACCGATAGGGAGAGGAATGGAAGCGAGTTCAGTCATTTGTTCTTCTGGTTGGTTGAACATTCTTCAATAAAAAAATTCTCTAGTATTTCCTAGAATCCCCTGGAATTACTCTAAACTGGTGAAACTTTCTTTATCAATCAAACTTGTTTCGCATAGGCTACACTCTTCAAGGGCGACTAAACCATATTCTAATATTCAATGAATTTTTAACCATTCATTTCAAATTTATTTTAACTACCTTTTTCACAACTGAAATTCGAAATAAATGAAAGGCAAACTTTCTGCCTAGGACTTTTTTTTATTTTGGAATTTCTTGACCTAGCTCGGAATGAAAGGAGACCTCCCGTAGGTGGCCTCTTACCTCTCTTGCTTCCAAGTGAGCACCCAGGTGAACTGTAGTGCCCAGGTCTTTCCCCTTTCTTTGCTAAGTCAATTATGCTTCGGTCTTGCTTTCTTTTCTTCATTAATCTCTCTTCATGCCCCCGCCTTTGTATAATTAGAATCCTAGCACACGTCTTTTTGAACTATGAGAGTTGTTTGTATACTTGCGTAAGAGGCTTTTTCCGTGATTCCAGTTAGGGACTCGGGTGCCCTTATTTCATATCTTTATTTATACTGCCCCCATAAGAAGAATCAGTAGGCTGGTCAAGTAGCCTTTTTGATGCATAAGATAAGCTAGAGGGCTTCTGCGCCCCAATCATTCTATTTTCGTTTGTGGTATTCGTCCTAGCCTTTGAAAGCTTCTTTCATTGAATTCAAAGATCGATGGCTATGAAGCATGCTGTGAATGAGGTAAGGACATCTTCTTACTAACTCTGCACTCTGTTCACGGGGAATTTCACTATTCTTTCATACATAGATTGGCGAATATGAAAAGGAGACTTTAATTAAGTCTTTCTCACTTCATCTTTCTATCGAAATGCTTTAATCATAGCCCCCTAGTCTTAGAGCTAGTAGCAAACAGTCACCACTTCCTAGCCCAGCTACTTTCCAGGAAAGAAGAGCTAAGCCTTCAAGCCCTAGGTCCTATTCCTTTCGTGCAAGATGCTTTGAATAGCTATCCTTTCGTACCCTTGGTTTTTTACTTGTGAGATTCGACTTTCCTTGGCGATGGGGTCCGTGATCAAATAGGCTCTTATTTCGCCTCGAAAGGGAACTGCATAGGTAGACTAGAAGTACTAGTTCCCGACAAAAGAGAATTTCTTTGATAATACAAGCAAATCCCAATCCTACACTTTGTCCGATCCCTAATCTTGTTCACCCCGGATGATCGTGTTGGATGAATTGTGACCTTGTACGATCGTGTCAGGTGAGCAAGAGCCGATTCATCACAGTACATACTTATGGGCTAACAGGTCACACTTTGGCCAAGTATCCTACAAAGAGACTCTCGAGAGCCAGAAGTATTAAAGGAATGGCCATAGGAATGGGCGCATCATGACATCGTAAGATGTCTCGCCTGAATGAATTAGTTGGTACTAGAAATGTTAGAAAAAGTGAACGAAAAGAGTAATAAGAAGTGAAAAGGACAGAGACACTTCCCAACCAGAAAGCAAAGTTCCCACTGATGGTATACTTAGTGTAAGCGAGCTCCGAGATTACATCTTTGGAATAAAATCCAGTTAGAAAAGGAAATCCAATTAGAGATAAGCTGCCCAAGAACATCATGGCATAGGTAAAAGGGAACGAGAAGGCAAGTATGAGGCCCGACCCCAAATAACGTATGCTACCTTGATTTGTGTGCCTTAGACCCAGAATCATATGACTAACCATGGATTACGTGCCTTATCTTGGTTTTCGTGCATGTCTCGTCATACGTGTCTTGACCTAGAATTATGTGTCAGACCTCGATTTATGTGCAATACCTCAATTTGTGTGCCCTAACCTTGAACTACGTGCCTTAACCTAGGTTTAAGAGTCATACCTTGATTTACGTGCATTGCATTAAATTACGTACCTTGCATTGATTTACGTGCATTCACTTAGGGTTGTGTGCATTTATTTTGGAATCCGTGCATTTGTCTTGAAATTCGTGCCTTATCTCGTAGTGTGTGCCCTAGAACTAGGAATGCGTGCTTGCATGCTAATCAATAAGATTCCTACACAAAACACTAGGCCATAAAATGATCCTACAAACTCCACTAGCAATATTTTAATCCCAAGTCAATTCACTAAAAGACAAAAGCACTAAGCCCTAAACATTCTTTATTCTATTCTAAAACCCATGCACCTCAAATACTACAATTATCCTACAATAAATTAAGCTTAAAACAAAAAAAAAAAAATCAGATTCTTGAGCACCATATGGCCGGCCATACCCAGGCTATTTGAACAAGGTTTGAGCAAAATATTTTAATCCATGCATGCCTAGACAAATCTTACACCTTGTCATACCTTTTTTCTTGCACCAATGCACCCTTTTACTAACATCAAGCTACCTTTCTCAGCCCTCACACTACACATGCTAAAACAATTCAAATGTACTCTAGTTGACACACAAAATTCAGCCTAGCAATGCTCAAGGCCGACACACACACATACAAACATTCAAAGAGCATCTTCAACTTCATTTCCTCTCAAACTCTCCCATTCTCTCTCTCTCTCTCTCTCTCTCTCTCTCTCTCTCTCTCTCTCTCGGCCATAGCACCCTTGAGCTTCCAAGACTGAAAATTTGCTCTCTAGACCAACTCAAGTTTTGGCTATAGCAAGCAACAAGCAAGCAGCAAGCAAGAAACTCACACACAAGCTCACACTACCTCACATTTCAGCCATAGGTAAGTTTTAAGAGTTTTCTTCCATTTCTTTTTGTTCTAATCACATGCACACACTAAGTATATGCTAACTAAGCTAGGATTTAAAGAAAAACAAGCTACCACTCAGCCAAAGCAAGGAAAATAGGTTTTTCGTGCGATTCAAGGGCGTTTCTTGCATTTTCTGCCATCAAGTTGCTAAGGTGAGGGTTAAATCTTTTTAAAAGCTTTCAAAACTCACATGCATGCTCTCATATGCCTGTATTTACTCTTGAATTTCATGTATATGTGTTTATATGAGCCTATCTACTCTTGCATGGCTTGAAAATTACTTGAAACCTTGAGATATGCAACCACGTTTTTCTGGCAGATTTTTGACCTTTTAGAACGAAATAGTTTTGGCCTAGTAAACGATGTTAAAAATGCATGAAAATTGGTAGGTCACTATATTTTTCAGTTTGAAACATATTTTGGAGAAATAGGCTAAGGCTAATTTTGACTTTAAGACCTTTAAAAATGGCAAAAATCGTAATGTGTCTAAAACTGGACAGTTTTGCGTAGTCTCACGGTTTTGGTCATAACTCATAAGTTCGAACTCTAAATTCAGTAAGGTTTGTTCATAGATTTAAATCACTCATTAAGCTTTAATTTGACATTTTATTCACTGAATTTGGAGGTTATTTACTTGGCTAAACGAATGAAGAAAAACAGACTATTACAGTGGGGTTTTGGCTTAGTATTATGCTTTAAATCATGTTGTAACTTTACTTGAAGTATTGAATGCTTAGAATTGTGGAAACTAGAAGTTGTACGGGATGTTTTGGTTGGTTGAGGTTGCTTAAATTGGTTGATGCATGGCTTAGGTTCGTTATATGACGAATTGTTACTTAATCATATGTGTAAGCAGGAAATTGAGGCCCTATTGCTATGAATACTTGCTAAGTGTTTATCCTATGGTTAAATGGGTCCATTTTTTGTGGTTAGTAGGCTGCCAAATAATTTCTAAGTATGTATGAAATGGCTTGAGTAACTCTTGTGGTTCTTAGCAAACAAAACCAACACTCGAGCACGGCCTTGTAAACCCTAATGGCTACGTAGACTCCCGAGTCGTAAACCATTCTTGTGTGAATTATAATTGATGTTGAGAATGTTAATAGGCTGCCCGGAATTGTCTTTATAAATCTAAATATGATTCTCGATGATTGCGTATTGATAAGTGAACTATTCTTGCACCCGGTTTTGTGTAAGTGTCGTAGCATACTTGTATGATCTCAACACTTGATATGTGAACTAAAAGGAGATATATGACTTGTTTTATATGGTGTTACTTGGCTGTCCAGTAAATGGTCATATGCTCCTAAGTGTTTTACAAAGTGAATTTACATGACAAAGCATGCCTCGTATGTTTACTTGTCGATATGTGATCATACGTGCATCCGGAGGCAACCTACTTTGTTGTCCTCCTAATGTGAATTGATATTCTATGGCTTATTTTGAACATGATTACTTGGCTACCCGTGAAAGTTTAATTTCTTTCAAATTGATATATGAAAATGGTTAATTTTTTCTTACAATGTCTTATGAGTCAATATGTCAAAATGTGATCATATACTTGCTCGGAGGCAACCTACTTTGTTGACCTCTTAATGTGAAATGTTAAATGGCATAAATGTGCATTGCATACACGGTTGTAACCTTTCATTTTGGCATGGTAGCGTTCGCGTCACTCCGGGTGGCATCGGGCTTGCCGATGTATTGGCGTGACTACCATGGTCCAATTCTCTCTCTCGCTTGGGGGCTAGACTTCCTCGGAGATTTGGGTCATAGGATTTGGGGTACATCCGGAGTACACCCGTTGGAGCGATAAGTGGATGATGGATACCGGCTACAACATTGGTTATCGAAAATGGACTTGAGAGCAAAAGCTCACTGTATCCTTTTACTATGTGTTTAAGTACTCTCGCTTGGTTCCTAGAGGACCTCGGGGAGGAAAGACGGGTAAATGTATTCATTTATATTTATGTTATGTTATGAACTTACGTATTTTATATGACATGTTTTCAAAAGGATTTTCATAAGATTAACAGGAAAAGAGTTTCAAAACGTTATCTCTCGTTCTCCCTTGTTGAGTTCATAAGGACTCGCCCTCTTTTATCATCACAAGTGAAGAAGATTTGGAACAGGTACCCGAGGAGAATGTGCCTGTCGATGATTCCTTGGAGTGATTACGTGCTTTATGTGCCTTGTTTGACCGTGGCTGTTTTGTGAACGTTATGTTTGCTTTGAAGACTATTTCTGATGTTGTTGTTGTAAATGACCCTCGTTGTAATTTGGGGTCTAATTTTGGCTTGTACTATTATAACCAGACAAACTCTCTATTTTGGCTGTTTGCTATCACGATCTTGATTTAGTAAATATCATAGGCATTTGAAGCACTAGGTGAAGGATCAAATAAGATGACTCTATCTAATCTTAATCAGGTACTCATTCATAGGCTAAAGGATAACAGGTGCTCGTGTAATAGGAATTGACAAATAAACGGGACATAGTTATCATGTTAGGCTTATTAAACAAATGAGATGTTTGAGACAAGTTAATAGGCATATCGATTGATGACAAAATAGGAATCTTAGTTGGACTCGAATCAATGATTGAAAGTTTTAAGGCGTTTAGAAAATTGGTCAAACTAAAGAGCCCAATCACAGCCGTTATGCTGCCGGTTTTCAGAAAAATATTTTGGAGTTCTAGGCCAACGTTAAACGTTAAATCATAACAAACGGCTAAGTATGTGAAATAGCATAAATGAATTAGGTCATACCGTAGTCTAGCCTCCATATGTCGGATTGAGGCGTGACACCTTATTAGAATGGTATCATAGCTTAGTTTACTAACTAGGCATTAGTCGGGTTCAACTCTCGGACCATGGGTAGAAGCCCTAAGGTAATTATGATGTCTTGTTTATATGTGTTAATGTGTGTTAATGTGCTTTAATTGCTTTGAGCATTGAATATTATGTGCCTTTGTGGACCATATGTATTATGTGTCATGCATACCGACACGTTAGTGCCCTCGATAATGCATGCATGCTTTTATACTCTTTCCTTGATACATGTACATGTTATATAACCATGAATGACTATTTATTCACATAGATAGTTAGGATTAGGACTTTTAGGGAAGTGAATTTATGCAGGAAGAATGAAAAGGCTCAGTTAGAGATTTCTTGCATCTTCACAGATACTCGATGGATCGTATGTATTATTGGATATGCATACATAAAAATGCATAGCACAGGTATAATTGTTGAGGTAAAGTTATCTCCTTATCTTTGGAATACCCATACTTGTGATTAAGTTATCAACTTTATAGCTATGAAGTTCTTGATTCCGTTAAACCGTTCTTCTAATTGTGGTTCAAGTATAAAGGTTAATGACATACAACTTTCCTTAGATATAGGAGTATACTATTGGACATATGGAGTAGTATATATATATTCATATGCTTATAATGGAAGTTTGAATTAGGAGTTGCTTTTGAATCAAATTCTTATATCTTAAATTGGTATAACATGCTATTTATATGATTGAATTCTTACTTGATTGGAATTAAGCATTGATGAATCTGATATGGTGTATACTAGCGAGTTTCAAGTTCACTAAATGGTAAGATCGTGACCTCGAAATTAAGATATGAATTCGTGGAAGTTGACGATAGTTACTTTTAGGGGTTAGATTATTAAGACATGGATAGTGTATTTAAGTGACTTAACAAAGGATGGCCTCAAGACATGTAGGCAACTCTGGAGACTGAGTTTAACAAGGTTGATAATTCTTTAGTATAACAAGATATAGGGATGTTGGAATCGAGGAATTCACGTAGCTAGAACTTGTGTTCAGAAGACTACACCTAAAATGTTAGGTCAAATAGAAGTGTAAGGTATTGAATTATGCATTAGATAACTAACATTGCTAAAGGTCCCAAGTTGGATATTGGTGATATTAAGAACCATGGTATTAGTTTGGTGCCCCCTCGGATTTAGTTGTGATAATGCAAAGCAAGTCATTCTACACATTCGTTATTTGGATACCCTAGAGGATGTTAGGAAGCATATATCCCTGAGTAATACTGATGGACCTAGTATATAAACCATGGAACCAAGATAAAGGCATCAAGTTGTGAAAGGTGAAAATGTTAGGATACTAATAATAAGCCTAAATAGCTAATAATGATTATGTTTGACAATCCACGGTAAACCCTAGGACCTAAGGTCAATGAGTCTTGATGTTCTTAGCTAGTTGAACATGTAAATGAGGAGAGTAAGATTTCATATAGTTAAGATAGAGATGAATTAGAGTCATGATGACCCAAGGGACTGCTGTTAGATAACCATATTTATGTGCATCGTTTCACGTCTAGAAACTAGCCGTTGGTAGACTTCGAATCGAAGTCGTTGAATAGAGGGTAGATCTTGTAGTGGTAGTTAAACGAGTGGTTGATTACTTTTGAAGTTTTATTATATTATATTGAAGGATGGCTCGTGGTCATAATTCTTATGTTGACACAGCCTTGAAGTTATTTCGTGTAACAAGCTACTTGGATTAGTATGGTAAGTATCTTATAAGCTAGATCATTTCGGTACCCATTTATAGTCCTAGGATTGTTGTTGTATGGCCGATAACCTAGTGGAGCATTAATATCACTTACATGGCTATGAACCTAGCTTAGTAACACTAATGTTGAAGATATATTGGCGGGCATTGAGTGTTCAAAGGAATGACTAGGTCGCTAAGTGAGCAGGACCATTGTCCTCTTAAGTATGATGTAACCTTGGATTGAGGCGAGTGGAATTTATTTGAGGTTGAAACTATTCGCCTTAGGAGTCTTGGCTAAGATTAAAAGAAATTTTGAAGCCTCGTGACTTGAAGATAGAGATTTGAATAAGGAAATAAATTGTGGATCACGAGCTGATGAAATTTACTTGTAAGAGTTGAACTAGTACAACATGATTAGTTTACCCATGCAATTTCGATGGCAATTTGTTGGTGGTACTTAATAAACTTTAGAGTTTGAGTTTAACGAATCTCAACGATCTTTCTCTTTGATTATAAGCATAAAGGTTAACGAAGCTGGGAAAGGATGTTAGCAAATAGGTGCCTGTAACCAGGAGACTAGTCATTAGAAGATTAGCTAATCTAATGTACTTACGAGATAAGGACTATGATACTATCGATAGATGACGATTTGAGATGGATTAGTTTGTTTGGTTAGTTCTTCTTGAAAATAGGGTCGTATTGTGGAAATGACCCATAACATGTATATGTCCTACGTGTTAACAATTTTGAAGCTAGTTGATAGGATATGTAAATCGGATATAGACCTATCATCTTGAAATTAGTGTATGTCGCAATAGGATCGTGGTATTATTGTGATATTCCTTTTGAGGTACGAATGCAAGATTGACACGACATAAGTCATGATTTTGGAGTTATAAATATATTGTTAGAATATCGATGCAGCTTTGATTACTATGTTTGGAGATTCAAACCTTAGTTGATGAACTCGACCTTAAGATCGATTGGAGAAAATAGAGTCGTTCAAAGGAACGAATTGTAAATGTAGGGGTCACACCGAATTAAATGATTGGAGAAACGTAGGAAGTGAATTGGTTGTGGTAAGAGAGATCACAGAACACGGGACGAACCAGAGTGGGAAAAATAACAAGGGTCAGAATCCGTCTAAATGACCTCAATAGGTAAGAATGAATTCCGGGACGAAATTCTTTTAAAGAGGGGAGGATGTGATGCCCGACCCCGAATAACATGTGTTACCTTGATTTGCGTGCCTTAGACCCATAATCATATGACTGACCATGGATTACGTGCCTTGTCTTGGTTTTCGTGTATGCCTCGTCATACGTGCGATACCTCAATTTGTATGCCCTAACCTTGAACTGCATGCCTTAACCTAGGTTAAGAGTCGTACCTTGATTTATGTGCATTGCATTGAATTACGTGCCTTGCATTGATTTACGTGCATTCACTTAGGGTTGCGTGCATTTATTTTGGAATCTGTGCATTTATCTTGAAATTCGTGTCTTAGCTCGTAGTGCATGCCCTAAATCTAGGAATGCGTGCTTGCACGCTAATCAATAAGATTCCTACACAAAACACTAGGCCATAAAATAATGCTACAAACTCCACAAGCAATATTTTAATCCTAAGTCAATTCACTAAAAGACAAAAGCACTAAACCCTAAACATTCTTTATTCTATTCTAAAACCCATGCACCTCAAATACTACACTTAACCTACAATAAATTAAGCTTAAAACAAAACAAAAATTCAGATTATTGAGCACCATATGGTCGGCCATACCTAGGCTATTTGAACAAGGTTTAAGCAAAATATTTTAATCCATGCATGCCTAGACAAATCTTACACCTTGTCATTGTTAGAGATATACCCTAATGCTACATATTTGGATGACATATATTGGGGCATTTTGACATTTACTTATGGCATTAGTGTTTATATGTTCGTTTACATATTGACATAATTAGGACATTCATATTCTCCTTCTTTACGTGTATGAATGAGTCCCTAGTATTTTCATTAGAGGAATGTATTCTAAAAGTGTTTAGAATATGTTGGCGTATTTCTTTAATATGATAAATACTTAAAGTGTTCATAGTCCTTAGATTATTTGATCGGGACTTTAATAATCAATTACGGACTATCACATGTGTTGTTACCTTTGATTAATATAGATATGTTAATGATAAAGGATGGTGAGCCACGTGCCATAAAAGCATAGCGATGCGACTTACAAACATGTGGATGACTATTAGTTGAATAGATCATCGAATGTGACGTGAATAACAAATTACATGACTTTGGATTAATAATTTGTTAATCGTTGCGATTGTGCATGTAATCCTTAGACTTGAGACATTACGGTTGTCATATGTATTGGGGTTTGATTCTAGCGTTTGGACAATGATTGTTTCGACAAACGAGATGAGATACGTCCTCTCGCAGTTTCATTCGTCTGGTATAGTGATTGACAAGTAGTGGTCAAGAGAGGATCCGTTAACCTCCGACGTGAGGCGATATCCTATGCGATCCAAGTTTGGTTGTTGAATGAGGAAGTCCTTGGCCAAGGCATGAATTGTCACGCCCCGACCCGACCCCGCAAAAGGCCAAGCCCGGACCCGACGCACGGACGGAGTCTCCTCTGTACCGCGGACGATTCGAAAACCCTAAAATCAATATAACACTTGCGAAAGCCATATAATAATCAAATCAAGCTAACTTTCTTCAAAACATACATTTCTTATTATCCAACTTTCCAAGCCAAAAATGATATGCATACTACACAAGTATTTATGCCACTAATCAATTCCAATAGCATGCATTTTCTTACTAGTCACAAGAGTGTAAGTTACAACTTTACATTCTTTCAACTTATACAACATAAGACCATAGAGGCCTCAAACTAGAAAATATATACAAGGCTACAAGCCTCAAAATTAAGCGACCTCCACGCAATATACATAACAAGCAAGGTTCGCACAAAACTGGTAACCAACCACCAGCAAAGCAGAGAAGTGCTATCACGGAAACACCTCCACCTGCTCCTCCTCCTCTATTACCTCGAGAGGGTCTGCTTCAACTACTCCTGTAAAAACATAGTATAGAGAGGAATGAGAAAAAACTATTGCTCAGCGAGGGCAATTGGTCTCAAGGACGGAGATGAGAGGAGTATGCAATGCAATTAGCCAAGCAATACATACAAATCATATAAAGATACAACCAAAGCCAACAATAAAGCAAGGCAAGTATTTAAAGCTGCAAACACTCATTCAAAGGATATGATACTCTTTTCACGAGCAACTTTCAAACACGAATTCGATGACGACGCGCAGGCCCAAACCACCTTATAACACCAGTTTGGAATACCCCGGAAGTATCCATCAACCTACGACCCAAATCTCCCTGGGAGGCAACCCAAGCGAGAAAGGGAATAGCAGCGGAGCTAGAGCAACCAACACTGGCAACCCAAGGCTACCCAGAGAGGCCCATCACTCACGCGCGAAACACTATGCAATGCAAGACTCGATACAAGGCGATAAACAAGCGATAAAGCCACACGTGGGAGAATAACAAAGTAGGTTACTCTCGCACGCAATAGCAGCAATTTGATAAGCAATTCAATCCAAAACAACTCAAACAAGTATTTTAAGTAATTCCAAGCATTCTATAGGCATAAAGACAAGAAAACACACAAAAACACAAATCGGCCCCAACTATCAAAACGCTACCATTTCCAAACAAGCCACGAGTTCTGGAAACTGACTTCGCCAACCCTCCTAGGTCACCATAAGGCACGTCTAAAGACCTCGAAACCTTACTTTACCCTAGAACTCGAGCAAAGCTCCGATTTCCCCCTTTCTAGTTTGAACTACAACTATAACAACCAAACACCCAACCAACGCCATAATCGCACCAAAAGTGCTTCCATGGCTTCCCGAAGCAATGCCAACACGCAAAACGAGAAAATACTAAAGTCGACCTAAACGACCCCGACTTTCCCAAAGGCATAATTCTCATTTTTTCCACTACGCAACTCAAACAAACCACACATTTTAGCATTCTAGCGTACCTAGCACATTTCTACATCAACAGAAAGCATAACAGCGCAACTTCAACGTTTCAAAGTTTTACTATTCATAAAATACTATTCAATTAACAATTTAATTTGCAATCACAACATTTAACAGCATAAAATGTTACAAAGCTATAAATACATGTTCTACAAATGCCAAGGAACATTCTAGAAGCATCAAATCGCTTTAAATAACGATATACGGATAAATCTCAAAATTGACAAAGTTAACATACACAACGTATAAATGTGCAAATAACATGCTTCCCTCACCTCAAGTACTCCTAGTCGCTAGGAAAACAACGCTAGTTGCCTCGAAAATCACCCCGCACGAGCTCTCGCGAAGATTGATCGATTGGAAGTTGAAAGGTTTTTTTTTTCTTCTTGGAAACTCACGACCAGAGCTGCTGTTTTTCTTTTTATTTTGCTTAGTTTTTAGCTTATAAGGTGTTAAATTGGTCAACAAGTCAAAGGTCCAAGGTCAAACTACTTAAAACTTGGTCAAATAGCCTAATTTTGTGCATTTTAAATCCATTTTAGCTAAGGTAAAATCAATTAAAGCTAGCAACATTTAAAATATAAAATTTAAGTCATCTAAACACTAGTTTCACTATTTGCTGAGGACTGGAAATCGTTCTCTAGCTAACGCTCCTGAAATGCAATGCACGTTGCGACGGCGAGAAAGTAACAATTAATTCACAAAGAATTTAAGGAAATATAATTTTCAAAATAATAAACAAAGAAAATTCACATTCCGGGCTAGGGTATTACACCCTCTCCCCCTTAAAACAATTGCACCCACGCAATTCTTACCTGGTCAACAAACAACTCCGGATACTGATCCCAAACTTGGTCCTCTCTTTCCCAAGTCGATTCCTCAAACCCATGATGATTCCACAGAACCTTTACTAACGGAATACTCTTTTTACGAAGCTCCTGAATCTTCCGATCCACAATTCGAATCGGTTTCTCTTCATAAGACAACTTCTCTTCAATCTGCAAAGGCTCTAGTTCAAGTACATGTGAAGGGTCTGGATGATACTTCTTCAACATAGACACATGGAACACATCGTGCAGTCTCGACAAGCTCGGAGGCAAAGCTAATCGATAAGCCAAAGGACCTACCTTTTCGGTGATCTCATACGGACCCACATACCTGGGACTAAGCTTCCCGCTCTTACCGTGCCGAATCAATCCCTTCCGTGGAGAAATCTTAAGAAACACCCAATCTCCCAAATCAAACTCAAGATCCCGATGGTGCTTATCTGCATAACTCTTCTGACGACTCTGAGCTGTAAGCATACGCTGGCGAATAAGGTGAACATTATCTACCATCTTAATCATCTCAGGTAACACAGTCGGATCAACTGTTCTCATCTCTCCAACCTCTTCCCAATATAATGGGGATCTGCATTTACGACCATACAACGCCTCGTAGGGAGCCATACCTATAGTAGATTGATAACTATTGTTGTAGGCGAACTCCGCTAAAGGTAAAAACTTCTCCCAATTCTTCCCAAAGTCAAGCACACATGCTCGAAGCATGTCTTCCAAGATCCTGATGGTTCTCTCAGACTGGCCATCAGTTTGCGGATGATAAGCAGTACTGAAGCTCAACTTAGTTCCCATGGCCTCTTGTAACTTCTGCCAAAAACGAGATCTGAATCTGGGATCCCTATCTGACACTATACTATGTGGTACTCCATGCAATCTCACAATATTAGCAACATAAAGCTCAGCTAGCTTATCAAGGCTATCCTATTTGTTCACGGGAATAAAATGCGTAACTTTAGTCAAGCGGTCCACAACAACCCAAACAGAATCACATCCTCTCGGAGATCTAGGAAGATCGGTCACAAGGTCCATTGTTATATGTACCCACTTCCATTGCGGAATCGACAACGGCTGTAGAAGTCCGGCTGGCCTCTGATGTTCAACTTTAACCCTCTGACAAGTCAAACATCTGGATACAAACCCAGCAATCTCCATCTTCATATTGTTCCACCAGAAGTGTTGTTTCGAATCTCTATACATTTTTGTACTGCCCAGGTGAATCGTATACCTCGAATTATGTGCCTCGGACAGGATCTCATTCTTTAAAGTCGGATCATCAGGAACACATACTCTATCCCTGAATCTGAAGATGCCATCTGCATGTAATTTAAACTCCGACTCTCCCCCTTTAGCTTTTTCTTGGATTTTCAAGATGTGAGGATCAGTCTTCTGAGCCTCTCTGATCTGTGCTAGCAACCCTGACTGAATCTGCAAACTAGCAAATTTAATCCCTACCTCAGTAGCTTCTGGTTTCCATGAACAAATTTCTTCCAAAGTCTCCCAGTCCTTGATAATCAAGCTTGCAACAGTAGCCTTTCGGCTCAAAGCATCAGCAACAACATCTGCCTTACCTGGCACATAGTTAATAGAACAGTTGTAACCACCCAATAACTCTAGCCATCTCCACTACCTCATATTCAGATCCTTCTGTGAAAACAAATACTTGAGACTCTTGTGGTCAGTAAATATTTCAAATCTGCAACCCCACAAGTAGTGACGCCACTTCTTCAAAGAAAACACAACTACAACTAACTCAAGATCATGTGTAGGGTAATTGACTTCATAAGGTTTCAATTTCCTAGAAGCATAGGCAATCACCTTACCATTCTGCATTAAAACACAGCCCAAACCTTCCTTAGATGCATCACTGTAGACAACAAAGTTCTCTGTTCCCTCAGGTAAAGCTAGTATAGGAGCTGTAATTAGTCTCTTCTTCAATTCTTGGAAACTGGATTCACATTTGGCATCCCAGTTATAAGCAACTTTCTTCCGAGTCAACTGGCTCAAAGGTCCAAAAATTTTAGAAAAGTCTTTAACAAATCTCCGGTAGTAACCTGCCAATCCAAGAAAACTCCGAATCTCTGACACCGTCTCAGGTCTCTTCCAAGATGAAACAACTTCAATCTTAGCTGGGTCCACTGAAATTCCTCGATCTGAAATGATATGGCCTAGAAAAGATATATGATTCAACCAGAACTCACACTTGCTGAATTTAGCAAAAAGCTTGTTTTCCTGCAAAGTCTGAAGCACAATCCTCAAGTGTTGCTCATGTTCAGCCTCGTTCTTCGAATACACTAAAATGTCGTCAATAAAGATCACGACAAACTGATCAAGGTAAGGCCGAAAGACCCTCTGCATCAAGTCCATGAATGCAGCTGGTGCATTCGTCAATCCAAACGGCAACACAACAAACTCATAGTGGCCATATCTAGTCCTGAATGCCGTCTTTGGTATATCGTCACTCCGAATTCTAAGTTGATAGTAACCCTGCCTCAAGTCAAATTTGGAGTAAACACTCGCACCCTGCAACTGGTCAAACAATTCTTCAATCAACGGCAAGGGGTATTTATTCTTAATCGTGACTTGATTTAGTCCCCTGTAATCAATGCATAACCGTAGCGTGCCATCTTTCTTTCTCACAAACAACACAGGGTCACCCCACGGCGAAGAACTAGGTTGTATAAACCCTTTCTCAAGCAAGTTCTGAAGCTGAATTTTTAACTCCTGAAGTTCAGCCGATGCCATTTTATAAGGACTCCTAGAAATTGGCACAGTGCCTGGCACAAGATCAATCACGAACTCAATCTCCCTATCCGGTGGTAAACCCGGTAATTCCTCGGGAAATACACCAGGGAAGTCTCTAACAACCGGAACCTCATTCAAACTCAACTTATCAGCAGGCTGATTGATCAGATAGGCTAAGTAAGCTTCACAACCCCTATTCAACAACTTAGAAGTCTTGATCGCTGATAAAAGTGGAATGCGGGCAGCCCTGCAGTTCCCAACAATCTCTAGTACCGGTAGGTCAGGAACCTTAAGATAAACGACCTTTGTTCTACAATCCAACTGAGCATAATACTTTCCCAACCAGTCCATACCCAAAATGATTTCAAAGTCACGGAATGGCAATATAATTAAATCAGCAGGAAATTTACGGTTCTCAATACATATATCACAAGATTTGCAAATAGACTCAGTAACAAATTTCGCACCCAAAGGAGTACTAACTTCAACTTCATGAGGCAATTTATCAATGCAAACATTCACAGATCGTGCACATACAAGAGTTATAAACGAATGTGTAGCTCCGGGATCAATCAAAACTTTAACTGGCTGAGTATTGAGAAGAAAAGTACCTTCCACAATAGCTGTATTATCGGGCAGCTCCTCTGCATCTAGTGCAAAGACCCTAGCCTGAACTCTCTGTGCTGGACGTGCACCTGCTGCCCTATTCTGAACACCTTGGCCTCCACCACGGCCCTGAACATTGTTATACTTAGGGCAATCTCTCACCCTATGATCATCACTGCCACAACCCGTACATTTACCACTCTTCCTCCAGCAGTTAGCCTCAATATGCCCTGACCGATTACAATAATTACACTGCTGATTTTGCCTAACTGCAGTGTTTCCCGTAGGTGCTGGGGCTCTGGCAGGGGTAGGAACTGTACCACCCTGCTGAGGTCTAGTCACAGCTGGCCTAGCCTGAATCTGCTACTGTGGCTGATACGGACGCTGCTGAGGAACCTGTGTAGAAGACTGATACTGCCTCGGCTGACTCTGGCTGCTCTGGCCCAAATACTGCTTCTTACTCGGCTGACTGCTCTCAGCTATCATCTCAGCCTTCCGTTTCTCAAACTTCGAGGCTGCCTGAAATGCCTCGGGAAAAGTAGTGTAGGTCTGCCCAGTCAAATGCAACTGTATGTCCATTCTCAGCCCACGGACAAACCTATGAATCATCCTCCTAGCCGACCGTACCAACTCGGGCATATACCTCGACAGGCTAACAAACCTAGCCTCGTACTGAGCAACAGTCATATTTCCCTGCTTCAGGGCCACAAACTCATCTTCCCTCATCTCTATAGCCATCTCGGGAATATATTTGTCCCGGAACTCACTTACAAAATCATCCCATAAGTGTGGAACATCCTCACAATCCCACCTCAACCTAACAGTATTCCACCACTGCTCTGCATCACCCTCAAATAAGAATGACGCATAGTCTATTCTTGCCTCATCGGTGTACCTCAAAGCAGTGAAAATTTTCTCGACACGATTAATCCATCTCTCGGCCGCCTCATCATCCGGCTCTCTGAAGAACTTTCCCGGCTCGTGCCTCAGAAATTTCTCTAACTGATTATTCTCAACTCTGTACCCCTGTCCACCAGGATTAGCTTGATTACCCTGGGGATTATTCCGGTCCTGCCTCTGCTCATGTAGTACCTGTGTGATCCGGTCTACTGCAGTAGTCATGGTAGCCATAAACTGCTCAGGCAACGGCTGCTGACCCTGTTCTGCTGCCTCTTCATCCGATCCTATACCTTGAGTACCACGACGTGGCGGCATAGTAGCAACTCACAATAGCTGGCAACATTTAAAAGCAGTTTATAGACAGAAATATAGCACATAAGATTAGATAACACTCAAGTCAATAACAATCCAATATTCTATCACACAATTCACATAAGACAAGTTTAACTTGCCAAACTATTCCACTTAAACACACAAACATTCCAAGTTCACAAAGTCATGTTATAACATTTTCTTTTCATTTAGCAATCATACATAAATACTTTAGCATTTTAGACCTTTACCCCACAGACCGAGAATCATATCCCGGCTCCTGCAAGACTATCATGCTCTGATACCACCAAAAGATGTCACGCCCTGACCCGACCCCGCAAAAGGCCAAGCCCGGACCCGACGCACGGACGGAGTCTCCTCTGTACCGCGGACGATCCGAAAACCCTAAAATCAATATAACACTTGCGAAAGCCATATAATAATCAAATCAAGCCAACTTTCTTCAAAACATACATTTCTTATTATCCAACTTTCCAAGCCAAAAATGATATGCATACTACACAAGTATTTATGCCACTAATCAATTCCAATAGCATGCATTTTCTTACTAGTCACAAGAGTGTAAGTTACAACTTTACATTCTTTCAACTTATACAACATAAGACCATAGAGGCCTCAAACTAGAAAATATATACAAGGCTACAAGCCTCAAAATTAAGCGACCTCCACGCAATATACATAACAAGCAAGGTTCGCACAAAACTGGTAACCAACCACCAGCAAAGCAGAGAAGTGCTATCACGGAAACACCTCCACCTGCTCCTCCTCCTCTATTACCTTGAGAGGTTCTGCTTCAACTACTCCTGTAAAAACATAGTATAGAGAGGAATGAGCAAAAACTATTGCTCAGCGAGGGCAATTGGTCTCAAGGACGGAGATGAGAGGAGTATGCAATGCAATTAGCCAAGCAATACATACAAATCATATAAAGATACAACCAAAGCCAACAATAAAGCAAGGCAAGTATTTAAAGCTGCAAACACTCATTCAAAGGATACGATACTCTTTTCACGAGCAACTTTCAAACACGAATTCGATGACGACGCGCCGGCCCAAACCACCTTATAACACCAGTTTGGAATACCCCGGAAGTATCCATCAACCTACGACCTAAATCTCCCTGGGAGGCAACCCAAGCGAGAAAGGGAATAGCAGCGGAGCTAGAGCAACCAACACTGGCAACCCAAGGCTACCCAGAGAGGCCCATCACTCACGCGCGAGACACTATGCAATGCAAGACTCGATACAAGGCAATAAACAAGCGATAAAGCCACACGTGGGAGAATAACAAAGTAGGTTACTCTCGCACGCAATAGCAGCAATTTGATAAGCAATTCAATCCAAAACAACTCAAACAAGTATTTCAAGTAATTCCAAGCATTCTATAGGCATAAAGACAAGAAAACACACAAAAACACAAATCGGCCCCAACTATCAAAACGCTACCATTTCCAAACGAACCACGAGTTCTGGAAACCGACTTCGCCAACCCTCCTAGGTCACCATAAGGCACGTCTAAAGACCCCGAAACCTTACTTTACCCTAGAACTCGCGCAAAGCCCCGATTTCCCCCTTTCTCGTTTGAACTACAACTATAACAACCAAACACACAACCAACGCCATAATCGCACCAAAAGTGCTTCCATGGCTTCCCGAAGCAATGCCAACACGCAAAATGAGAAAACGCTAAAGTCGACCTAAACGACCCCGACTTTCCCAAAGGCATAATTCTCGTTTTTTCCACTACGCAACTCAAACAAACCACACATTTTAGCATTCTAGCGTACCTAGCACATTTCTACATCAACAAAAAGCATAACAGCGCAACTTCAACGTTTCAAAGTTTTACTATTCATAAAATACTATTCAATTAACAATTTAATTTGCAATCACAACATTTAACCGCAGAAAATGTTACAAAGCTATAAATACATGTTCTACAAATGCCAAGGAACATTCTAGAAACATCAAATCGCTTTAAATAACGATCTACGGATAAATCTCAAAATTGACAAAGTTAACATACACAACGTATAAATGCACAAATAACATGCTTCCCTCACCTCAGGTACTCCTAGTCGCTAGGAAAACAACGCTAGTTGCCTCGGAAATCACCCCGCACGAGCTCTCGCGAAGATTGATCGATTGGAAGTTGAAAGGTTTTTTTTTTTCTTCTTGGAAACTCACGGCCAGAGCTGCTGTTTTGCTGCTGTTTTTCTTTTTATTTTGCTTAGTTTTTAGCTTATAAGGTGTTAAATTGGTCAACAAGTCAAAGGTCCAAGGTCAAACTACTTAAAACTTGGTCAAATAGCCTAATTTTGTGCATTTTAAAGCCATTTTAGCTAAGGTAAGATCAATTAAAGCTAGCAACATTTAAAATAAAAAATTTAAGTCATCTAAACACTAGTTTCACTATTTGCTGAGGACTGAAAATCGTTCTCTAGCTAACGCTCCTGAAATGCAATGCACGTTGCGACGGCGAGAAAGTAACAATTAATTCACAAAGAATTTAAGGAAATATAATTTTCAAAATTATAAACAAAGAAAATTCACATTCTGGGCTCGGGTATTACATGAATAATGGAAATGGGTTTTTCCATGTGTCATCTCTCATTCCACCATTTGGATCTATGCATCGTTTCGAGTCTATGAACTTAATCGGATCATGGTTCTTGCTCGACGGGACAATTAATGGAAGGATTAGATTGTACGATAATCGGTGACCATAAATAGATTCACTTGAATAAGATTTCATTACTTTATAAACTGTCTTGATACGTTGGTAGCTAGAACGTCACTCAAAAACTCTGAGGGTGTTTTGAGAATGACGGGAGACATTCTCTAAACAAATCGAATAGCTCGATTAACACTGAAAGTGTTCAACGTTTCTTCAGTGCTATATAGTAGTGAATCTAGAAAGTCACACACAATAGAGCATGGTGAATGTTTTTTCTATTGAGCTTGATTTAGTTTCTCTTAAATTGTTAAAGTGTTAACAATTGGGGTTATTTTCTCTCGAATTGTTAAAGTGTTAACAATTCGTTTAGTTTCTCTTGAATTATTAAAGTGTTAATAATTCATTTATTTTCTCTTGAATTATTAAAGTGTTAATAATTGTGTTTAGTTTCTCTTGAATTGTTAAAGTGTTAACAATTATATTTTGTTTCTCTTATATTGTTAAGGAGTTAACAATTGTGTAATTGTTAAGGAGTTAACAATTGTGTAATTGTTAAGGAGTTAATAATTGTGTAATTATTAAGGAGTTAACAATGGTGTAATTGACCTTTTAAAAGTTATTGGGGTCAATATGCAATTATTATTAAGTTTTGGGGCTAATGTGAAAATATGAAAAGGTTGTTTTCATAATTTCAACTAATTGTGATTAGGTTGAATATTTAAATACATTAGTGGAAAAATACTACAATAAAAGAAACAAAAGATGACAAAGGTTTGTCATCTTTTCTTTTCTAACAAAGAGACAACACAACCTTAATTCAAGGAAGGTTGTCTTCTCTTTTATTCCAAAAAGGAGACAAGAATAAGAAAAGAAGAAAAAAAGATGACAAGGGCTTGTCATCTTTCTCTTCTCTCCACACGTTGGAGACTACACAAGAGAGAGAAGAAGAGTTGTCTTCTTCACTTTTTTGGCTAAGCCTCCATGGCTGAAAAAACGAGAGAAAAAACGCAGCAAGAAGAAAGAAAAGAAAAAGGATTTTCTTCTTCATCATCTTGAGAGAACCATGGCTGAAAAATGAAGATGAACTAGATGAACTTGTCTTCTCTTCTTGTTCATAAAAACGCAGCCAAAGAAAGGGAGAAGAAGGAAATGGTTTTGCTCTCTTCCTCACAAACAAGCTCATAAATCTTCCATGGTTATCTAGCACAAAACAACCACGGAAATAGAGAAGCCATTCTTTCCTCGTGTGGACGGACTAGAGCTCTTGTATTTTCAAGAGGAGGTGTCTTACATCAAGTGTGCAAAAATTCAGATCTATGGCTTCCATGAGTTGCCTACAAGAGGTATACTCTTCTACTATCTCTTGTCAATATATATACTTGCTATATATATGTTTTGCATATGTTAATCACATGATATCAAGATTAGAGTTTCATACGAACATCATGCTTTGAATTCCAGAAATTTTTGAATGTCATGTTTCGATTCCGCTCGATTCTTAGCTAGATGATGTTTATAGCTCTAAAATATATAAGATCCTTCAAGTGGTATCAGAGCAAGGACTTGATCTTCATGTGATTACATATGTGTTTGTTTAAAGTTTCTAAAGTCTTAAGCACAAAAGAACAAGGAAAGAGTTTCAACATTTCTGAAAATGTTTCTGTCCACTGTTTTTACGTGACTGTTTTGGCACAGTAAATATTGTTAGATTTGGCTGATTTTTGGATATGTTATGCTATAGAGATAGTAGAACATTTCATCCTCTAATATGCATCTCCTACTTTCGTGGCTAAGGGTTTCAAAAAAATCAAAATCAGTAAGTTCACTGATTCTCGCGTAAAGCTGGACAGTTTGTGCAGTTGTGTTCCGAAGGGCATAACTCAGTCAATTTAACACCGAATTTAGTTTCATTTGATTCTAAAACTATCTACACTCGAAGAGCTACGTCTCTGCAAAATAACAGAATTTTTGGAGAATTGTAGGTTGGCTAAACGAGTCAAAACAGTTGGCATATGTGCAGCAGATTTATGATGGGTCATAAATTAAAAGCCATGACTAATTTGGTTTGACTTTGGTTAAGTCCAATGGGCTTAAAAAATCAGTGGGCTTTAGTCTAATAAGATTAGATAAGATTATTTTTCTTAGTGAAGATTAATATGAGCCTTGGAACTCAAATTGGGTCATAAAATTAACCAAGGATTTGCATTGGGCCTTATTGAACAAGTATGGACTTAAAATTGATTTTATCTAGTTCTTTTGTGTTGTTTAACATGAGATGTTAAAATCTCAAGATATGAAACTTATTGCAAACATGCCTTTTATTTATTTAATGTATTGGATACATTAGTTTGTGTTAGCTTTATTGTTTATGTATATGATGCATATCCTATGCTTTATGAGTTTTATCTTACATAATGATGTTGGATGATAAATGGTGAATTTGATCATGGACTTGGTTAATGAATGGTTAATTAGTTGTAATTTCATTAGATGGCGTTATAACTAATTATATCATTCATTAGTATGTAATTGAGGCATAAGTCTCGTTTTATTTACAATTGAGAAAAATTTGTAGTGAGACATAATGTATGTAATTTCTACAAGAAGTTTGCAAGAAGACCATTGGAGACTTTCAAGGAGTTTGAGGCACTTTGGATCTTTGAAGAATTCAAGAAGACAAGACCAAAAAAGACATGTTGATGTGTTTATTTAGGTTTTATTTTTGTCTTGATTTAATTCATAGTCCAAGTCCATGATCCACCACAATGTATGATTTTGCATGTATGTTTATTTATTTGCTTATATGTGATGTATGCTTGTAAATTAACTAATGTGCATAGTGAGACCTAATTAAATTCAAAATCTTCCTATGTGCAAACATATTAGATTGTAAAGCGATAAAAGTGTTTATCGTTGCCTTCCACTATCCCAGGTTATATTTGTTCGATTGGGTATGTCTTGGCTAACCCAAAGGTAGGAAGACATATTCCATGAAAGTATTATGTTTACCTAGCAAGCATAGTGATGTTGTGTTGTTCCAATATCACGAGGCCAATAACGCACTAAAGCTGAGGTCCGGGATTCAAATTGTCACAACACTGTGACGGTGGGTGTAATCTAACTAGATCATGTTTCCAATAATGCACCAAAGCTGAGGTTATAGTGATTTAGGGGCAAAATGGCCATATCCTATATAGTGATATAGATAGTGATCGTTGCTAACTCTTTGTATATATATTCCAATAATGCACCAAAGCTGAGGGGTATTCATATTAAAGAGAATCATGGTCACCTACTAATGAGTCTTTAATTAGATTCACAATCTCATTTAGGAAGTGTGAGATTCGATAAAATTAGTGGGATGTATCATTTAATTAAAGGCCAAATTAAATGTTTTAACAAATTTATGTCAACTAGCAATCTTATTTTCTGCATACGTTTATGGCTACAACAATGAACCCGTCGTTTTTAATTAACTAGACTTTATATCGCGCAACTGGACCAAAATTTTTGATTAACGTTATTATCTAAGAATGGTTTTTAGAAACTTAATAAAGTCTTAGAGTTATATGCTCCGTTATTTTTTATCTTGATAAAGTATCAAAATAAAATGTTGTAGCACTTATGGTTGATAAGTAAAACAAATTAAATATGCTAAAGATTTATATTCTTTCATAGTTTGCATAAAGGTATGCAAGATGTAAAGAATATAATTCTAAACTAGCAAATGGTTTTATGGTAAGCATATTTAATGCATGATATTAGATATAAATAGAATTCATTCTCATATGCGTATTTCCTCTTTGGTTAGTGGTAATGCAAAGAAGAAAGACAAATAGAGATGATTTCTATTAGCCAGTGGGAGCATTCTAAGAAGAAAATTAAGGATTGAATAGGCATGTGTAAATGATGTTTTCATAGCCTTAAAACCGGACATTAAAAGATGTTTTAATCCAAAGTATCTTTATAGCTTGAATGTCAAGGTTGTAAAGATACTATGAATTATAAATCTTCTTTGATTGTAATTGGTACTACTTTATGGATTCTAGTGAAACATTAGTGAATGTGTTCGAGGATAGAATCTTAATCTCAGTAGTGCGCTTTTGGAAGCGTGGAATGTTTTCAGTGTTAGCAAATGAAACAAAGGTTGTTGCGTTAGCTAAAGACAATTTGTTTGGATGCCTTCTGGACATATTTTGTATTTTAAATATTATACCTAAATGATATTAGGAATAAAATGTATATTCCTAAAGCTTGTATAAGTGCATTATGGTGTAGTCTTTATTGTCTTAATATGGACGAAAGAATGTATTGAAAATATATTGACAACCGTTATAACCATCCACCAAATTTTAAGATTACTCAAATGATCCAAATTAATTGTAGTTTCTACATGATTAGGTTTTTCTAATAATAAGATGATGATTAGGTTGGTTTGATCAACTTATACATCTGATTTATTGGAAAGGTAACCAAGTCATCCTTTGTTTGAAAAAGGATTAAAACTACTAGCTTATTTGGATTAGTACATGTTGATGTATTTAGAGCTATTTGAGAATAGGCTCGTATAGAAAAATGTATTAGTGCCTTATGATTAGATCATGAAGGCAAAATACTTAAGTACTATTTTATTTGAGTATCCTAAAATTTTGATATAGTATTGAAATTAATAATGCCCGGTGTACCATAAATAAAAAGGGATTTCTTAGTGAAGAAACTGTGCTTTGATGGACGTAGTAAAGTTATTGATTAGTTTAACTAATCATTCTATTTATTTGTGGGTCATGCTTTCCTTAATTTAATATTATATTGAATAGTAACTGTCTGCTATTGCTAGAACTTTATATTTGATATAAGTTAGATGTCAACCAAGTATTAAATGTGTTAATTTTGGTTTGTCCTACTTTTATTGAAAAGTTTTTTAAAGGACTAATGGGAGTTTTGGTTAAAGGTAATTTTATAGTATATCCTAGTTTTGTAGGATATAATTTCTATTTAGTGATCAATGTCTATTGATCTATTATATTGTAATCTTTCTTGAAGAAAATGTTTTGTTCAAGAAGATGTTACTTTATAATAAAATAGAAATTGAAGATGTATCCTCTAAAGCTATAAAATCACCTAGACCAAAGTAATGAATCTATTCAATAAGGTCCGTGATGAGTCATCACACAAGATCTTTGAAAAACTAGTAGTGTATCTCATTCTTTAAAAGAATATAGGGATATCCTTTTAGAAGCACAAACGTTGTTTGTGTATTTGAGATAATTATCAATTAGTTGATCCTACAATCTACAAAGAAACGATATATTTGATATCGATTCCAAGAAACTATATAATGCAAAGCATAATAATAAGACATCACATACTTTAGCTTAATCTGGATATTGATCTCCGAGATAAAGGTTGAAGTTAATAGAAAAGGGTAATGACCTTTTATAGCTATATTGGTTTCTAAAAGATATCATCAAAGCCAAAGTGTTAGCTATGATGAAATCCTTTTACCAATTATTGTGCTTTAGTCTCGTTGTATTATGCTAGTCATTATAGCACAT
Source organism: Ehretia macrophylla (assembly GCA_037974665.1). NCBI lineage: Eukaryota > Viridiplantae > Streptophyta > Magnoliopsida > Boraginales > Ehretiaceae > Ehretia > Ehretia macrophylla. The sequence continues at coordinate 38,399,217 of CM075779.1, read as the reverse complement.
TGTATTACTATATTGATAATTATGATCTATTGATATGAGTAATATGTGCATACTTGATAAATCCACTTGTGGATTTTTAAGTGAATTCCTTGGAAATGTTTCACCCATTTCAAATGAGATTAAAGAGTTAGATTTCATTTAAAATGTAGATGAACCTTGTGATTGCAAAAGAATAGTGGGAGTGCATCCACTTTTCTATGATTGCAATAATGATGATTTCAATATCATAGTTGATGATATGTGTGTTGTGATATTAATTATAGTCTAGTCATATTAAATGTTCTCCATTTAGAACTTGTCGTTCGTATCTTGTGAATTTGTAGCTATAATGATAGTACAAATAGATTACTCGACATATTCCTTAGATTGTACATAAGAGTGGTTTTGAAAGTGTTCAAGAAACTCTAGTTGCATAACAAATTTGTATTCAAAGTTATAGTAACATCATATTTGTTATATTATGTACAAGACTTGATATTGCATAAACTGTAAAGTGTTACGAGTAAATATTAGTCCAATCCAAGTTTGGGAATGGTTGATAGAATTGAAGTATATTCTTAAGTACTTGGGAAGCACTAAAGATATATATTTTAGTTCATGGAGGATGTAAATTCCGTAGTGATGGATTTACTAATTCAGATTCTTAATCTGAATCTTATAATAGAATGTCTATGTTAGGGTTCACGTTTATTTGTAGTGGGAGCTCAGTAAGTTAGAAAGGTTCTGAGAAAACTGTAGATTCCATTACATAACTTATGTCTTTTGTGATATGTAATATTACGAAAGAAGTTGTTTGGATCGAGGAAATCATACGAGTTGGTTATGGTTCCTATCGTTAAGTTGTGATGCTTTTATTGTTATGACTATACGGAGCTACTGCACAAGCTTGTGGAACCAAGGTCTCACTGTATGTCCAAACATTTGGAAAAGTGTTTCCATTTTCATGTGTTGTATCTGTAGCCAATAATCATATTGAGATATGTCTTGGCAGAAAACAGCCACATCTCTTGATGTAGCTGACCCACTTACCGTAGCTATGAATCAGTCACAGCTAGGTCCTCATTTTGAGAAGATGAGTATATGATATCATTGTTTGTTGTATTAATACTATGTTTCATAGCATTAGTGCAAGTGGGAGATTGTTAGAGATATGCCCTAATGCTACATATTTGGATGACATATATTGGGGCATTTTGACATTTACTTATGGCATTAGTGTTTATATGTTCGTTTACATATTGACATAATTAGGACATTCATATTCTCCTTCTTTACGTGTATGAATGAGTCCCTAGTATTTTCATTAGAGGAATGTATTCTAAAAGTGTTTAGAATATGTTGGCGTATTTCTTTAATATGATAAATACTTAAAGTGTTCATAGTCCTTAGATTATTTGATCGGGACTTTAATAATCAATTACGGACTATCACATGTGTTGTTACCTTTGATTAATATAGATATGTTAATGATAAAGGATGGTGAGCCACGTGCCATAAAAGCATAGCGATGCAACTTACAAACATGTGGATGACTATTAGTTGAATAGATCATTGAATGTGACGTGAATAAAAAATTACATGACTTTGGATTAATAATTTGTTAATCGTTGCAATTGTGCATGTAATCCTTAGACTTGAGACATTACGGTTGTCATATGTATTGGGGTTTGATTCTAGCGTTTGGACAATGATTGTTTCGACAAACGAGATGAGATACGTCCTCTCGCAGTTTCATTCGTCTGGTATAGTGATTGACAAGTAGTGGTCAAGAGAGGATCCGTTAACCTCCGACGTGAGGCGATATCCTATGCGATCCAAGTTTGGTTGTTGAATGAGGAAGTCCTTGGCCAAGGCATGAATAATGGAAATGGGTTTTTCCATGTGTCATCTCTCATTCCACCATTTGGATCTATGCATCGTTTCGAGTCTATGAACTTAATCGGATCATGGTTCTTGCTCGACGGGACAATTAATGGAAGGATTGGATTGTACGATAATCGGCGACCATAAATAGATTCACTTGAATAAGATTTCATTACTTTATAAACTGTCTTGATACGTTGGTAGCTAGAACGTCACTCAAGAACTCTGAGGGTGTTTTGAGAATGACGGGAGACATTCTCTAAACAAATCGAATAGCTCGATTAACACTGAAAGTGTTCAACGTTTCTTCAGTGCTATATAGTAGTGAATCTAGAAAGTCACACACAATAGAGCATGGTGAATGTTTTTTCTATTGAGCTTGATTTAGTTTCTCTTAAATTGTTAAAGTGTTAACAATTGCGTTTATTTTCTCTTGAATTGTTAAAGTGTTAACAATTCGTTTAGTTTCTCTTGAATTATTAAAGTGTTAATAATTCATTTAGTTTCTCTTGAATTATTAACGCGTTAATAATTCATTTATTTTCTCTTGAATTATTAAAGTGTTAATAATTGTGTTTAGTTTCTCTTGAATTGTTAAATTGTTAACAATTATATTTTGTTTCTCTTATATTGTTAAGGAGTTAACAATTGTGTAATTGTTAAGGAGTTAATAATTGTGTAATTGTTAAGGAGTTAACAATGGTGTAATTGACCTTTTAAAAGTTATTAGGGTCAATATGCAATTATTATTAAGTGTTGGGGCTAATGTGAAAATATGAAAAGGTTGTTTTCATAATTTCAACTAATTGTGATTAGGTTGAATATTTAAATACATTAGTGGAAAAATACTACAATAAAAGAAACAAAAGATGACAAAGGTTTGTCATCTTTTCTTTTCTAACAAAGAGACAACACAACCTTAATTCAAGGAAGGTTGTCTTCTCTTTTATTTCAAAAAGGAGACAAGAATAAGAAAAGAAGAAAAAAAGATGACAAGGGCTTGTCATCTTTCTCTTCTCTCCACACGTTGGAGACTACACAAGAGAGAGAAGAAGAGTTGTCTTCTTCACTTTTTTGGCTAAGCCTCCATGGCTGAAAAAACGAGAGAAAAAACGCAGCAAGAAGAAAGAAAAGAAAAAGGATTTTCTTCTTCATCATCTTGAGAGAACCATGGCTGAAAAATGAAGATGAACTAGATGAACTTGTCTTCTCTTCTTGTTCATAAAAACGCAGCCAAAGAAAGGGAGAAGAAGGAAATGGTTTTGCTCTCTTCCTCACAAACAAGCTCATAAATCTTCCATGGTTATCTAGCACAAAACAACCACGGAAATGGAGAAGCCATTCTTTCCTCGTGTGGACGGACTAGAGCTCTTGTATTTTCAAGAGGAGGTGTCTTACATCAAGTGTGCAAAAATTCAGATCTATGGCTTCCATGAGTTGCCTACAAGAGGTATACTCTTCTACTATCTCTTGTCAATATATATACTTGCTATATATATGTTTTGCATATGTTAATCACATGATATCAAGATTAGAGTTTCATATGAACATCATGCTTTGAATTCCAGAAATTTTTGAATGTCATGTTTCGCTTCCGCTCGATTCTTAGCTAGATGATGTTTATAGCTCTAAAATATATGAGATCCTTCAGTCATACCTTTTTTCTTGCACCAATGCACCCTTTTGCTAACATCAAGCTACCTTTCTCGGCCCTCACATGCAAACATTCAAAGATATCTTCAAACTTCATTTTTCCTCTCAAGCTCTCCCATTCTCTCTCTCTCTCAGCCATAGCTCCCTTGAGCTCCCAAGACTAAAAATTTGCTCTCTAGACCACTCAAGTTTCGGCCATAGCAAGCAACAAGCAAGAAACTCACACACAAGCTCACACCACCTCACATTTCGGCCATAGGTAAGTTTTAAGAGTTTTCTTCGATTTCTTTTTGTTCTAATCACATGCACACACTAAATATATCCTAACTAAGCTAGGATTTAAAGAAAAACAAGCTACCACTCGGCCAAAGCAAGGAAAATAGGCTTTTCGTGCGATTCAAGGGCGTTTCTTGCATTTTCAGCCATCAAGTTGCTAAGGTGAGGGTTAAATCTTTTTAAAAGCTTTCAAAACTCACATGCATGCTCTCATATGCCTGTATTTACTCTTGAAATTCATGTATATGTGTTTATATGAGCCTATCTACTCTTGCATGGCTTGAAAATTACTTGAAACCTTGAGATATGCAACCACGTTTTTCTGGCAGATTTCTGACCTTTTAGAACGAAATAGTTTTGGCCTAGTAAACGATGTTAAAAATGCATAAAAATTGGTAGGTAACTATATTTGTCAGTTTGGAATATTTTTTTCAGAAATAGGCTAAGGCTAATTTTGACTTTAAGACCCTCAAAAATGGCAAAAATCGTAATGTGTCTAAAACTGGACAGTTTTGCGTAGTCTCACGGTTTTGGTCATAACTCCTAAGTTCGAACTCTAAATGCAGTAAGGTTTGTTCCTAGATTTAAATCACTCATTGAGCTTCAATTTTACAATTTATTCACTGAATTTTGAGGTTATTTACTGGGCTAAACGAATGAAGAAAAACAGACTGTTACAGTGGGGTTTTGGCTTAGTATTATGCTTTAAATCATGTTGTAACTTTACTTGAAGTATTGAATGCTTGGAATTGTGGAAACTAGAAGTTGTGTGGGCTGTTTTGGTTGGTTGAGGTTGCTTAAATTGGTTGATACATGGCTTAGGTTTGTTATATGACAAATTGTTGCTTAATCATATGTGTAAGCACGAAATTGAAGCCCTATTGCTATGAATACTTGCTAAGTGTTTATCCTATGGTTAAATGAGTTCATTTTTGTGGTTAGTAGGCTGCCAAATAATTTCTAAGTATGTATGAAATGGCTTGAGTAACTCTTGTGGTTCTTAGCAAACAAAACCAACACCCGAGCACGGCCTTGTAAACCCTAATGGCTACGTAGACTCCCGAGTCGTAAACCATTCTTGTGTGACTTATAATTGATGTTGAGGAATGTTAATAGGCTGCCCGGAATTGTCTTTATAACTCTAAACATGATTCTCGATGATTGCATGTTGATAAGTGAACTATTCTTGCACCCGGTTTTGTGTAAGTGTCGTAGCATGCTTGTATGATCTCAACACTTGATATATGAACTAAAATAAGCTATATGACTTGTTTTATATGGTGTTACTTGGCTGTCCATTAAATTTTCACATGCTCCTAAGTGTTTTACAAAGTGAATTTACATGACAAAGCATGCCTCGTATGTTTACTTGTCGATATGTGATCATACGTGCATCCGGAGGCAACCTACTTTGTTGACCTCCTAATGTGAATTGATATTCTATGGCTTATTTTGAACATGATTACTTGGCTGCCCGTGAAAGTTTAATTGCTTTCAAATTGACATATGAAATGATTATATGTTCTTACAATGCCTTATGTGCCAATATGTCAAAATGTGATCATATACTTGCTCGAAGGCAACCTACTTTGTTGACCTCTTAATGTGAAATGTTAAATGGCATAAATGTGCATTGCATACAAGGTTGCAACCTTTCATTTTGGCATGGTAGCGTTCGCGTCACTCCCGGCGGTATCGGGCTTGCCGGTGTATTGGCGTGACTACCATGGTCCAATTTTCTCTCTCGTTTGGGGGCTAGACTTCCTCGAAGAGTTGGGTCGTAGGATTTGGGGTACATCCGGACTAATGGATGCCAGCTACAACATTGGTTATCAGAAATGGACTTGAGAGCAAAAGCTCACCATATCCTTTTACTATGTGGTTAAGTACTCTCGCTTGGTTCCTAGAGGACCTCGGGGAGGAAAGATGGGTAAATGTGTTCATTTATATTTATGTTATGTTATGAACTTACATATTTTATATGACATGTTTTCAAAAGGATTTTCATAAGATTAACCGGAAAAGAGTTTCAAAACGTTATCTCTCGTTCTCCCTTGTTGAGTTCATAAGGACTCACCCTCTTTTATCATCACAGGTGAAGAAGATTTGGAACAGGTACTCGAGGAGAATGTGATTGTCGATGATTCCTTGGAGTGATTATGTGCTTTATGTGCCTTGCTTGACCATGGCTGTTTTGTGAACGTTTTGTTTGCTTTGAAGACTATTTCTGATGTTGTTGTTGTAAATGACCCTCATTGTAATTTGGGGTCTAATTTTGGCTTGTACTGTTATAACCAGATGAACTCTCTATTTTGGTTGTTTGTTATCACTATCTTGATTTAGTAACTATCATCGGCATTTGAAGCACTAGGTGAAGGATCAAATAAGCTGACTCTATCTAATCTTAATCAGGTACTCATTCGTAGGCTAAAGGATAACTAGTGCTTGTGTAATAGGAATTGACGAATAAACGGGACATAGTTATCATGTTAGGCTTATTAAACAAATGAGACCTTCGAGACAAGTTAATAGGCATATCGGTTGATGACAAAATAGGAATCTTAGTTGGACTCGAATTAGTGATTGAAAGTTTTGAGGCGTTTAGAAAATTGGTCAAACTAAAGAGCCCTTCTACAGTCGTTATGCTGACGGTTTTTCGGAAAATATTTTGGAGTTCTAGTCCAACGTTAAGCGTTAAATCATAACAAACGGCTAAGTATGTGAAATAGCATAAATGAATTATGTCATACCCTATTCTAGTCTCCATAGGTCAGATTGGGGCGTAACAGCAAGCCTCCCATCTTCCGCATATTTTGCTCATCCGACAAGGCATGAATCACCGAACCTTCACACAGGAATATTAATGCTTTGAAAAATGCGTGATTCATTAAGTGAAATACGCTAACCGAATAGTTAGAGATGCCGCAAGCAAAGATCATGGAGCCTAATTGACTGCAAGTTGAATAAGATATGACCCTCTTTAGAACGTTTTGTAATATTCTAGTGGTTGCCGCAAGGAAAGATGTTATAGCTCCTGCAAAAGTAATAACTATCAAAGCCGTAGGTGGGTATTCAAATAAAGGGGACCGCCTTGCTATCATGAAAACGCCAACTGTTACCATAGTAGCTGCATGAATCAAAGCGGATACTGGAGTGGGACCCTCTATAGTATCAGGTGACCAAGTATGCAATCCTATCTGTGCTGATTTCCCAACAACACCAATAAGAAGTAAAATACAAATAAGTGTTATGGTATTCAATCTCTACCGATATTCCAGGAATCGATATGCCCCTCTTTTTTAGGTTGTTCCTATTACTTTGGTATGTCCTACCGCAGCAGGTGTCACCGTCTGCGCCCAAAAAATTGCAAGTCAAGGTAGAAACAATTCAGCTCATGGTACAATCAGTAATGCGAGTTCAAAAAAAATTGATTTGTTTAGCTAGCTTGGTGGGTTCTGTTGACATATTAATGAATCACTTGCCTTTGGGCTCAGACTATTGCCCAATCATTCTCTCAACTGAGTTGAATCAAAATAAGAGGAAAAAGTCTTCAAATTTGAATCCTTCTGGACTGGGGAAAGTAGCTGCAAGGAGGTTGTTAGTGAGAGTTGGAATAATCATAGCTTCGACATTACAACATTACTACCTCATAATTAACAAACTTTTAGAAGCAACAACCAATCAATTCCAACCACTACAAAATCAATTATTCAACAATGAACCAATAACTCAACTTTAATACCCTAAAAATAGAAATATATGCTACTACCGATCAAAACAGCTAATTCATTTTTTTAAGATTTCCAGATTGTCTTAGACTCTTAATAATATGAGAGAGGTTGTAATGTTCTTTTTTAATGTTTGCCTGAGGATGCGTATCGTATGGGGTATTCGAATAGAGCAAATTTGAAAGGATTCATTTGTGAAAAGAGGGTCGGGCCATAGCATAAGACATTCAACCAAAAGGATTGATCTCATACGATTGAGCCGCTAGAGGAATTGGCATAATAAAGTAGGAAAATTGACTCATTCTAGCTCTCTTCTACTTTAACCACTAAGCGCTTCGCTCCTTTAATTAAGAATAGAAAATCTCACATTTTTTAGCATGAACATATAGCATGTGTGTCGTGAGGTTAATCACTCTCAGCTCTTCTTTAGAAATTGTCAAACATGATGAAGAGCTCTTATCGACTTGAGGATTCTTTTCAAGCCTTTTCAAGCTGAGTAGAAATATCGTAAGAGAATAAAAGAAATGTACGATCGGTTCACCAGGTTCTACCACTGAAGGGCCCAATCTTCTTCTGACAATACCAATCCGACTTGAAATTGCGTAAATAAGAGAATAGGCTACGCTGCTAAAACTACGAATTCGGTTGTGGCTGGTGGAGAATGTGAATCAATCATGAATGCGGTTCTTGCCTGCTTATTCGAAGGGGGAAGACTCGAGAGTTTGTCAGATGGAAGTGAGATGGCCAAGCCTTGGATGAATGGAATCGGCCCTTTCCTATTTCTTTTAGTACACTTGCTTTCAAGCATTGGTTCTATGGAAATGCTCGAGTCCATAGAAACATATTTATTATATGTTTTTGGGCTCTATAACATATTTAGAGTCCTGTTATTTTTTAGAGCCCTATTTAAAAACCCATGTATTTTTTAGGGTTTCTAAAAATAATAATCCCTAGTGAGGGCTCTAAATTTAAGGATCCATGGTCCTACCCGCCACCCCTTCCATTTTTTTTTTCAGCCAAGTTCCATTTTTTTTGAAGTTGTCAACTTTTTTTTTTTTTGGTTAAAGTTGTCAATCAGATATTAGATCTGATTTGTTGAACAAACCCATGTGGTCTCTAAATTTTTTTTTCTTTTCTTGAGTCTCTATTTTCTTCAATAAATTTGTTGAAGAAAATGGAGACTATTCTATATTTTTGTTAAAATGTGTTAACTTTGAATCAAAACTTTGGATTTGGGTCTCTAAAATGTCCATTGGTGTTGCTTTTTTTTCTCAAGAGTCTCTATTTTTGCTAAAAAGTGATAATCATTACAATTTAAAACCCCCATTAAGAATACCCAATGAATGAAATTATAGTTACTAAATTAATATTATTAATCATAATTAATTAACTATATTTATTTAATTTAAGTTTTTGAGTCATTTATTAACTATTAGTTAATTATTCAACTAATTTAAATTAATTATTATTAATTTATAAAATTATTTTTTAAAATTTATCTATTATATATTAATCGATAAAAATTATTTATTAATAAAAATCACTAAAATAAAAAACTTAATTGACACATGATGAATGATTCTCGTAAATTAATTGGTGAGAAGAATTCATTAGTGACTGGAATCCACTGCGTAGGCCCGTATATTGACCCTGCAGTCAATATCATTATACGATGAAGTGGAACGAAATTTGCCTCGTGGGTTCCATAGTCGAAATCTTTGTGACGTCAAATCAAAAAGGACCCTTCATTCCTTTTTTTAAAACTCTTGTAAAGTGAAAACAAACGCTTTATAGAAGCCTCTAAGGCCGCTATTCCTGACCTTAGGAAGGACTAGAGAAAGGCCTTTATCGATTTTATATCTCTATAGAACTTTTTTCTTTTCTTCTATTATTGATTATCTATTTATTATCTTATCTTTTGTAGAGCCCTAAAATTCTTTTTTTTGAAATGCAAGGACTTATATAGTATCCCACGGAACACCTATTTGACCCATCTAGCCTGCCTTAAAGGGCTCAGGCTTCTGTTCAAGGAGTGACTTTGTTGAGCTCTTTTTTTAAGTGAACAACTGCTTTCCTAATAAATACATTCTATTCAGACGATTTGGTGGCTGAGTTGGTCTGACTCAGGAAGCTCCCTCCAGAGCAAACCAAGCTGTAAGTCAGTTTCAAGTCTGCATTTCCACTAGAAAACTCACTACACGCCATGTCACTTTTGACTTAGCAAAGAAAGACAAGCTACGAACTGCCATTGCCCTTCCATAAGTAAAAGTCTCTCCTTCAGCTATAATTTAAGGAAATTGAAAGGAGCAGAAAAGGATCAAAGGTAGTTGCTAGCATCGAAGAGATCCGTCATCTATGATCCGACCAAGTCGGCCAACCTTTCAAAATTGATATTGTCTTTTACATGGGCGTTTGCAGAATCTCAATCATTTGCTCTCGGTGATATTCCGAGGTAATCAATAGATCAACAATTGAGATCTGTGTGGGGATCTTTTTCAGTACTTCCTTCACATTCTACTCTGGCTTCTTGAGAGCCTTGTGAAAGGCCTCTCTTGCTGGGTCTTTCTCTACTACTTTCTCCTTTCCCTGGTCCTTCTGTGGTTCTCAAATGGTCAGGTTTGAAGCATCATCCCCACCTAGTCATATTTCCTATCTTAGCACATTTTTCACCCTCTTTCTTCTCCACTTTCAATGCTATCATCCTGCTTTATATGTCCAAGACACCTTTGTTTGAAAAGCCTTACCTTCCCTTACTTATAGAAAAAGGTGAGGTTGAGATAACAATAAGGGATAGTAATGGTGGCTGGGACGGGTTGGTTGAGCACGAATTTTTTGTTTTGTAAATTTCTATGGTTTGGCTGGAGGGTATTTGAAAAGTCTTCACTGAGCTGGCTCAGTCTTACTTCTATGGGGTCTGTCTTTCATTGAATTGAATTTCAGAGCTCTCACGCTGCTATCTAAAGAATGAAAAAAGCGCTACTGAACGAGAGCGAGTGAAGTGCTTACGCCCCTTTAGAGATAAGGGCGAGCTGAAGAGCCAGAAATTCTCACGTAAGAACAAGCGTAGGCCTGTACCACGCCCTTCACTCAGTAAGAAGTGCTTCCCTTGACGAAGCGAGGAAGCACAGTTGCGCACCTCACTATAGCCCCTCTATACTCTATAGGCTATTAGTACCAAGCGCAAGCGCCTGATTTGGAAGCTTGTTGTGTAATTTCATAAAGAAAGAAAAGTGTGTGAACCTCAGCGAGTCCGGATTTCAAACTAGCCTCCTGGAGTCATACAAAAAGCCGAAGAGAAATCAGTTTATTTTGCCCTAATATCTTGTATCATTGCCGGTATAATTTTTCTTTTAGCTTATGTAGATGTATATGAATTGAAAATGGATTTATAGACCTTGCCTCTATGTTGGAGCTAGGGCAGTCCTCTCCGGCCTACGGTGGGGTTATTTAGGATGAGTGGATAACCCAGTTGAAACTTGAATGCCTGCAGTCAAGCAGCCTAGTTGAACCTTGTAAGGGACGTTGATGGAAGTAGCCATTAAAGGAAGAAAGAGTTGCTAAGCGCGCTATAAGAAAGAAATGTTTGACGATATTTCCTATACCTATTGGCCTTTTTTGAGTTATCTTTCACTCATTCACCAAGAATTATATTATATGATAAAGTTGACCGCTAAAGAGCTTCTTTCTCATTTCCTGTACCTTACTCGGGTTTATAAACGTTCTTTGGCATAGTATTTTTCCTGACTATAGAGGTAATTTTTCCTAGTAGTTGGGAGACCAAGATTTTGAATCTCATGGGGATAAGAGCAGGTGGGGTGGGAGTTTTTTTTTTTTTTTAAAAAAAAAAAACTATGGAGGAAATTTATGTTTTTTTTTAATTTTTTCGAAGTGCCACTATGTTGCTACCTTGTGGTATATCCTGTTGCATATCATGTTGCACGCCCCGGTATGCTGCATCACCTCCCTCGCTAGGTAACATTGTTGCTCAGGGGAAGGTGTCTTCGCGAGATCCGATACTCTTTCTCAAGTAGGTAACTCCTATTAGGTAACTATCTATTAAACCTAAAAAATAATAGAGCATAAACTTTCATTGATGTGACTTAATTTAACCTAGAACATTTATCATGCACCCATATTCCATTCGTGGCTATTGGTGGGTTCATTAAGCATATCGAGTTGCTCTCAGTCACCAACTTGAGCGGGGAATGTTGAGATAGTCAACAATTCCATGCTCACACAGTGCTCAATGCACGACACACTGCTCAATACACAACACAATGCTTAATGCCTTCAACTATTGTTGGCTGCTAATACAACTCATATAGATTGTATAAGCATATTTCTAGGGAACTAATTAAGGATTCCAATCCTATATATACATTGTATTTGATCATTCATAAAAGAAGAGAAATCAGTTTTATCATTCTTGTTTTCAGGAATCTCTTCGATTGTAAAGGTTTTTGATTAGTTAGAATGAAATTGTCTCTTGCTAATTGAGAAAAAAACAGTTAATCTGGTTAATATTGTAGTGAAGACATGCTTGGTACAGAAGCTGGAATCACCCTTCAGGCCCAATAGTATCACATACCATTGATTTACTGTCATGAAAACCACAACCACCACCTTAGTCTTGCACTTCTGGCTCTAACACACTGCCATCAATTTGGTGAAGATTGATGAATTTACATGGCTTGATTGGTGGATTTATGTTGGATTTACTCGTCCAGATGTTTGACAACTCTACGCAGTGATTTTTCGGAGGCCATATCTCATTCGTTTCAACTCCAAATTGCATTCTGTTTGATCCTAAAACTATCTATTTTCAATACACTTTGATTCTAGATGGTGAAATGGTGGCCCAATTGTGATAACCCAAACCCGACATGCATTTAATGGCATTTAATTGCATTTATTTAAGTGACATCTTAAATGTTAGCATTGAATTTGTGTTTATTTTAGTTAAACATTTCTTTGTAGCTTTATTTTCATATTTCTTTTAGTAGTAATTAAATAATACTTGAGTTAATTATTTTAACGGAATATCAACTACTTTTCATATTCATGTTAATCGGCTTTATTTTTCCTGCACCTTAATGCTCGGTTTCAATTAAATGAAAAGTAGCTCCGAGCCGGAGTAAATTTTGAACTATGTTACTTTTCAAAAATTATATTTTCTTAAATTCTTTGAGATTTAATTGTTATTCTTTTATTGTCGCAAAGTGCATAGCATATCAAGAGCGATAGTTAGGAAATGATTTCTAGTCCTCAGCAAATAGGGAAAACTAGTATTTAGTGTTTTAATTTTAGTATTTTAGTTGTTGTTGATTAGATTTAAAATAGTGCTAGTTGTTTAAGCTTTAAAATGCCTAAAATAAGCCTAATTGACCAACTTAAGCACCCTTTGACCAAGCCTTGACTTGTTGACTAGTTAGCATCTTTTATAAGCTTAAAATCACAAGGAAAATAAAGAATAAAAAAGCTGTAAAACAGAATGCATAGGGCCGAAAATACTAGGAGAGAAAAAAAAACATTTCAACATTCAAATCTTCGATTCTTCACGTGAGCTTGCACAAGGTGGTTTCCGAGGCATCCTACGAGGTTTTCCTAGCGTCTAGGAGTGTCTAAGGTGAGGGTTTCATGTTTATTTGCGCATTTGAATATTTTATGTATTACCTTTAATTTTTGGGTTTTATCTGTAGAATGTTATTTTGATCGTTTTGAGGCTTAAAGAATATTCTATAGCAATTGTAGAACATGTATTTATAGCTTTTTAACATTTTCTGCGGTTGAATATCGAAATTGAAATATAAATTGTTAAATGAATAGTAAATTATGAATAGTAAACCCCCATTTCGATGAAGTTGCTCCGTTATGCGTTCTGTTGATGTAGGAAGGTGCTAGATATGCTAGAATGCCTAAATGTGTGGTTTAATTGGATTGTGTAATGGAAAAACGGAGAAAATGGGCATAGTGAAAGTTGGGATCGTTTAGGTCGAGTTTAGCGTTTTCTCGTTTTGCGTGATGTCATTGCCTCGGGAGGCCATGGAAGTACTTTTGGTGTAATTATGGCATTGGTTGGGTGTTTGGTTAGGGTAGCGGTAGTTCAAACGAGCAAAGGGGGAAATCGGGGCTTTGCGTGAATTTTAGGGTAAAGTAGGGTTTCGGGGTCTTTAGACGTGCCTTATGGTGACCTAGGAGGATTGGTGAAGTCAGTTTCCTAAACTCATGGCTCGTTTGAAAGTAGTAGCGTTTTGAAAGTTAGGGACATTTTGTGATTTTGTGTGTTTTCATAGTGTAGTGCTTATAGAATGCTTAATATGGCTTGTTATGCTTGTTAAAGTTGATTATGATTGAATTGGTATATCAATTGTTGATACTGCTTGTTAGTGTTATTCTTGTTACTTTATTGATTTCAAATGCTTGTTATCTCGTTTATTGCTTGTATCTTCTTTTGCATTGCATTGCATAGTGTCAGGCGCGTGACTGATGGGCCTCTCTGGGTAGCCTCGGGTTACCAGTGTTGGTTGCTCTAGCTCCGTGTCTTATTCCCTTTTCTCGCTTGGGTTGCCGCCCAGGGAGTTTTGGGTCGTAGAATTGACAAAGTATGTCCGGAGTACTCTAAACGGAAGTTAAAAGGTGGGAGAGCCGGTGCGTCATCGTTAAAGTCATCAGAATCGTGATCGGTACATTACTCGCTCGAGTGAACCATAGCCTTCAAAGTGTGGTATAGCTTTGATTGGTTGTGTTAATGCTTTCTTTAATTCTTTATTGTATTGTTGTTTATATTGAATGCCTTTTTATTGATTTTATTGCTTAACTGTACCTATTTGCATTGCACGATCTTCTTTCTCTCCACCTCGATATTTGTCTCGCCCTCACTGAGTATACGTGTTGTGTATACTCACTCCTCACCACCACATTTCAGGAAATATCATGTTAGCTGGAAAGTTCATGATTACATGAAAGATCATGCTTGAAGAGTTTCCTTGCGTGCTATGTGGCTTGAGTTGACAAAGATGCAAAGATGTATGTTTATATGTTGTATGTATTCATTGTTAAAAAGAATGTAACCTAAATTCAGCTAAGTAATTGAGGTAGATTGATAAGCTAGTTTATGTTTTCAGATAGAATAGTTTAACCTTAATGTATGTTTGTAATGGCCAAAGGAAAAGAGTTAGAATGGTATGATAGTCTAATTTATGTAATGGGTTAGTGTAGTTAATTGCCTAGCATGAATGTTCTTGTCAAAGATGAAAAGAGATAGGTTAGCTTTTAAATTGGAAATGTATGTATACTTGCTGAGTTTAATTGTTGAGAACCGAGGCTCGGATGGCCTTGAGGTGGTTGAATGTTTGGACATGGTATTGGTCCACTTACATGCTGTCACAGGTTTGCTTTTTGCCCAGAAACAGGGGAGACTCTGTCCGTTTTCCCTAAAATTTTGCCTGGGTTTGGAATTGGGTTGTGATTAGATTGATTGATAGAACTCCCGGTCTTGAGAGGGATCAAGGTGTTACAGGTGGTATCAGAGCTTGTTTAGCTCATAAGCCGGGACAGGGTCCTCGGTCTGGTGGGTAGTGGTCCTTGAATGTGTGATTGTTAAGTGTGTCTTGAAAGTGTATGCTTGTATGTGAGATTGTTTGTCTTGACCTAAATGTGTGCTCCTATATGATATAGTTATGTGTTATGTGTTAATTGTGTGCTAAGTGAAGTGAAGTGTCTAGTTGTGCATTGAATTGACCTATTGAATTGGCATCGTGAATCGAATCGACCTCGTGAATTGTTATTTGCTTGAAGTATTACTTGTAATGTGTGTATAGAATGTCTTGAATTGGTTATGCCGTGATTTGAATTGATTATGTTGTGCTTGACTTGATTATTGTGCTTGAGTGACTTTGTTGAATAAACTATTTTGTAAACTTGCTTGCATAGTAGTTTAAGGCATGTGTATAACTGTGATATCCTGGCATTCATACATGTCCTGTTGAAATGGTAAGTAGGTCTTCTTCCTTCCCTGAAGAGAAGTGGTTAGTAGCAGGCTCTCCAAGTTATGTGGATTGACGGGAATAAGCAGTATTTGACTAGCCTTTATTTGGTAGTTGGAGTTTGTTTATTGGGGTTCCTTGAAGGTTATATTCTATGCTTTGTGTAAATGACTTCCTTTGGAGTTCGACATGATTATTCTTTGGAGCATTTTCTTAAATGTCTTCTTGATTGGGCATTCATCGGGTATTTTTATATTGGCATTTCGTGGGAGACTTGGTTGGGATTTTAATCAACCTTTGGTGTTCTTTCTGCATTCTTATGGGGAACTTTGATTTGAGTCTACTTACAATGATTAGTTTTGTGCAAGGCGTAATACTTTGGTATTCCTTGTGGACATTTCTCAGTGGATTTGGCAATCGGAGCTCTTATTGGACTTGCTGCATAATATTATCTACAATATCTCCGCTCTAGTCTTTCTTGATATTTTATCGGCAATCGTGATTGGAATTCTTCAATAGTATATGATGCACCTACACGACATTCCCTCAGGTATTTTACCCAATATTCGGTAGCAGTATTATTTTGGGAATCTACTTGGTTATTCAGCTTGCTGTTCATTCATGGACTTTTGATAATTATATATATGTTGACGTACATTATGGATTCCCTATTCAGATGCTTCTTGAGCTATATATTTTGAAAGACTTCCTTGAAACTTCTATAATATGATTGACAGGATTTCTTGTCTGGAGTCTTTCTGAGCAGTACTTGGGATTCTATTATGGCATTCATGTCTAGTAAGATTTTTATTTGGGGATCTATTTGGTATTCTCTAGAGCCTTTATTTGGCTTCTTGCTTGGGAATTCTCGGGCGGTAACAGTTGAATTTCTACTAGAGATTCATGTATGGGGTATTCATTCGGTATTCTTCTTATCATTAATATGTGATGTGATTTTATCTACAGTATCTTTGCTTCAGTCTTTAGTTGGATTTTCTCGGCATTCTTAGTTGGGATTTCTATTCGGGATTTCCTACGAGCATTCTTATTTACTATCTTGCTCAGCAACCGATGAAGATTAGTCAGAGTTGGATTTCAGTGGATGCAGAGTTCTATTGGAAGAAGAATTGCGAGGATGTAATTGTTTTAAGGGGGGAAGGATGTGATAATCCGAACCCGGCATGCATTTAATGGCATTTAATTGCATTTATTTAAGTGACATCTCAAATGTTAGCATTGAATTACTATTTATTTTAGTTAAACATTTCTTTGTAACTTTATTTTCATATTTCTTTTAGTAGTAATTAAATAATACTTGAGTTAATTATTTTAACGGAATATCAACTACTTTTCATATTCATGTTAATCGGCTTTATTTTTCTTGCACCTTAATGCTCGGTTTTCAATTAAATGAAAAGTAGCTCCGAGCCGGAGTAAATTTTGAACTATGTTACTTTTCAAAAATTATATTTTCTTAAATTCTTTGAGATTTAATTGTTATTCTTTTATTGTCGCAAAGTGCATAGCATATCGAGAGCGATAGTTAGGAAATGATTTCTAGTCCTCAGCAAATAATGAAAACTAGTATTTAGTGTTTTAATTTTAGTATTTTAGTTGTTGTTGATTAGATTTAAAATAGTGCTAGTTGTTTAAGCTTTAAAATGCCTAAAATAAGCCTAATTGACCAACTTAAGCAACCTTTGACCAAGCCTTGACTTGTTGACTAGTTAGCATCTTTTATAAGCTTAAAATCACAAGGAAAATAAAGAAAAAAAGCTGGAAAACAGAATGCATAGGGCCGAAAATACTAGGAGAGAAAAAAAAACATTTTAACATTCAAATATTCGATTCTTCGCTTGAGCTTGCACGGGCTGGTTTCTGAGGCATCCTACGAGGTTTTCCTAGTGTCTAGGAGCGTCTAAGGTGAGGGTTTCATGTTTATTTGCGCATTTGAATATTTTATGTATTAACTTTAATTTTTGGGTTTTATCTGTAGAATGTTATTTTGATCATTTTGAGGCTTAAAGAATGTTCCCTAGCAATTGTAGAACATGTATTTATAGCTTTTTATCATTTTATGCGGTTGAATATCGAAATTGAAATATAAATTGTTAAATGAATAGTAAATTATGAATAGTAAACCCCCGTTTCGATGAAGTTGCTCCGTTATGCATTCTGTTGATGTAGGAAGGTGCTAGATATGCTAGAATGCCTAAATGTGTGGTTTAATTAGATTGTGTAATGGAAAAACGGAGAAAATGGGCTTAGTGAAAGTTGGGGTCGTTTAGGTCGAGTTTAGCGTTTCCTCGTTTTGCGTGATATCATTGTCTCGGGAGGCCATGGAAGCACTTTTGGTGTGATTATGGCGTTGGTTGGGTGTTTGGTTAGGGTAGCGGTAGTTCAAACGAGCAAAGGGGGAAATTGGGGCTTTGCGTGAATTTTAGGGTTAAGTAGGGTTTCGGGGTCTTTAGACGTGCCTTATGGTGACCTAGGAGGATTGGTGAAGTCAGTTTCCTAAACTCATGGCTCGTTTGAAAGTAGTAGCGTTTTGAAAGTTAGGGACATTTTGTGATTTTGTGTGTTTTCATAGTGTAGTGCTTATAGAATGCTTAATATGGCTTGTTATGCTTGTTAAAGTTGATTATGATTGAATTGGTATATCAATTGTTGATACTGCTTGTTAGTGTTATTCTTGTTACTTTATTGATTTCAAATGCTTGTTATCTCGTTTATTGCTTGTATCTTCTTTTGCATTGCATTGCATAGTGTCAGGCGCGTGAGTGATGGGCCTCTCTGGGTAGCCTCAGGTTGTCAGTGTTGGTTGTTCTAGCTCCGTGTCCTATTCCCTTTTCTCGCTTGGGTTGCCGCCCAGGGAGTTTTGGGTCGTAGAATTTACAAAGTATGTCCGGAGTACTCTAAACGGAAGTTATAAGGTGGGAGAGCCGGCGCGTCATCGTTAAAGTCATCGGAATCGTGATCGGTACATTACTCGCTCGAGTGAACCATAGCCTTCAAAGTGTGGTATAGCTTTGATTGGTTGTGTTAATGCTTTCTTTAATTGTTTATTGTATTGTTGTTTATATTGAATGCCTTTTTATTGATTGTATTGCTTAACTGTACCTATTTGCATTGCACGATCTTCTTTCTCTCCACCTCCATATTTGTCTCGCCCTCACTGAGTATACGTGTTGTGTATACTCACTCCTCACCACCACATTTCAGGAAATATCATGTTAGCTGGAAAGTTCGTGATTGCGTGAAAGATCATGCTCGAAGAGTTGCCTTTCGTGCTATGTGGCTTGAGTTGACAAAAATGCAAAGATGTATGTTCATATGTTGTATGTATTCATTGTTAAAAAGAATGTAACCTAAATTCAGCTAAGTAATTGAGGTAGATTGATAAGCTAGTTTATGTTTTCAGATAGAATAGTTTAACCTTAATGTATGTTTGTAATGGCCAAAGGAAAAGAGTTAGAATGGTATGATAGTCTAATTTATGTAATGGGTTAGTGTAGTTAATTGCCTAGCATGAATGTTCTTGTCAAAGATGAAAAGAGATAGGTTAGCTTTTAAATTGGAAATGTATGTATACTTGCTGAGTTTAATTGTTGAGAACCGAGGCTCGGATGGCCTTGAGGTGGTTGAATGTTTGGACATGGTATTGGTCCACTTACATGCTGTCGCAGGTTTGCTTTTTGCCTAGAAACAGGGGAGACTCCGTCCATTTTTCCTAAAATTTTTCTCGGGTTTGGAATTGGGTTGTGATTAGATTGATTGATAGAACTCCATGTCTCGAGAGGGATCGGGGTGTTACAGGTGGTATCAAAGCTTGTTTAGCTCATAAGCCGGGACAGGGTTCTCGGTCTGGTGGGTAATGATCCTTGAATGTGTGCTTGTTAAGTGTGTCTTGAAAGTGTATGCTTGTATGTGAGATTGTGTGTCTTGACCTAAATGTGTGCTCCTATGTGATATAGTTATGTGTTATGTGTTAATTGTGTGCTAAGTGAAGTGAAGTGTCTAGTTGTGCATTGAATTGACCTATTGAATTGGCATCGTGAATCGAATCGACCTCGTGAATTGTTATTTGCTTGAAGTATTACTTGTAATGTGTGTATAGAATGTCTTGAATTGGTTATGCCGTGATTTGAATTGATTATGTTGTGCTTGACTTGATTATCGTGCTTGAGTGACTTTGTTGAATAAACTGTTTTGTAAACTTGCTTGCATAATAGTTTAAGGCATGTGTATAACTGTGATATCCTGGCATTCATACATGTCCTGTTGAAATGGTAAGTAGGTCTTCTTCCTTCCCTGAAGAGAAGTGGTTAGTAGCCGGCTCTTCAAGTTATGTGGATGGACGGGAATAAGCAGTATTTGACTAGCCTTTATTTGGTAGTTAGAGTTTGTTTATTGGGGTTACTTGAAGGTTATCTTCTATACTTTGTGTAAATGACTTCCTTTGGAGTTCTACATGATTATTCTTTGGAGCATTTTCTTAAATGTCTTCTTGATTGGGCATTCATCGGGTATTTTTATATTGGCATTTCGTGGGAGACTTGGTTGGGATTTTAATCAACCTTTGGTGTTCTTTCTGCATTCTTATGGGGAACTTTGATTTGAGTCTGCTTACAATGATCAGTTTTGTGCAAGGCGTACTACTTTGGTATTCCTTGTGGACATTTCTCAATGGATTTGGCAATTGGAGCTCTTATTGGACTTGCTGCATAATATTATCTACAATATCTCCGCTCTAGTCTTTCTTGATATTTTTTCGGCAATCGTGATTGGAATTCTTCAATAGTATATGATGCACCTGCACGACATTTGTAACACCCCGATCCCTCTCGAGACCGGGAGTTCTATCAATCGATCTAATCACAACCCAAATCCAAACTCGGGCAAAATTTTCAGGGAAAACGGACGGAGTCTCCCCTGTTTCTAGGCAAAATGTAAAACCTGTAATAGCATATAAAGGGACCACCACCGTGTCCAACCATACAAAACTTCCTCAAGGCCATCCGAGCCTCGGTTCTCAACAATTAAACTCAGCAAGTATACATACATTTCCAATTTAAAAGCTAACCTATCTCTTTTCATTTTTGACAAGTACACTCAAACTTGAAAATTAAACCATACTAAGCTACTGCATAAAATAAACTATCATGCCATTCTAGTTCTTTTCCTTTGGACATTACAACATGCATTGAAGTTAAGCTATGCTAACTAATTACAGAAACTAGCTTATCAATTTACCTCAACTACCTAGCTAGATTTAAATTACATTTCTTTTAACAATAAATACATACAACATATGAAAGCATATATCTTTACAACTTCGACACTCAAGCCACATAGGCACGCAAGACAACTCTTCAGGAACGAACTTTCACGAAATCACGAACTTCCAACTAACATGACATTTCCTGAAATGTGGTGGTGAGGAGCGAGTATACACAACAAGTATACTCAGTGAGGGCGAGACAGATATCGAATTGGAGAGAAAGAATGTCGTGCAATGCAAATAAGACAGTTAAGCAATATAACTGATAAATAAGCAATCAAGACAAACAATCAATACAATAAGAAATTACTGAAAGCAATAACACAACCATTCAAAGCTATACCACACTCTGAATGCTATGGTTCACTCATACGAGCAATGTACCATTTCACAAGCGATACATCAATCTCGAGCTTGATGTTGACAGCGATGACAATAAGCGCGCATCCACCTTATAACACTAGTTTGGAATACCCCGGAAGTATCCATCAATCTACGACCCAAATCTCCCTGGGAGGCAACCCAAGCGAGAAGAGGGAATAGCAACAGAGCTAGAGCAACCAACACTGGCAACCCGAGGCTACCCAGAGAGGCCCATCACTCACGTGCGGGACACTATGCAATGCAAGACTCGACACAAGGCGATAAACGAGCAATAAAGCCACACGTGGGAGAATAACAAAGTAGGTTACTCTCGCACGCAATAGCAACAGTTGATAAGCATTTCAATCAGAATCAATACAAACAAGTATGTCAATCAACCACAAGCATTCTATAGGCATAATATCAAGAAAACACACAAAGTCACAAATCGGCCCCAACTATCAAAACACTACTATTTCCAAACGAGCCACGAGTTCCAGAAACCGACTTCGCCAATCCTCCTAGGTCACCATAAGGCACGTCTAAAGACCCCGAAACCCTACCTAACCCTAGAAGTCACGCAAAGTCCCGATTTCTCCATTTGCTCGTTTGAACTACAACTATATCAACCAAACACCCAACCAATGCCATAATCGCACCAAAAGTACTTTCATGGCCTCCCGAAACAATGCCAACACGCAAAATGAGAAAATGCCAAACTCGACCTAAACGACCCTGACTTTCACCAAGGCATAATTCCCGTTTTTTCCATTACGCAACCCAAACAAACCATGCATTTAGGCATTCTAGCATACCTAGCACATTTCTACATCAACGGACAGCATAACGGAGCAACTTCATCGTTTCAAGGATTTACTATTCACAAAACACTATTCAACAACCAATTTAAATTGCAATCTCAACATTTAACCGCAGAAAATGTTAAAAAGCTATAAATACATGTTCTACAATTGCCAAGGAACATTCTAGAAGCATCAAAACGCTTTAAACAACAATCTACGGATAAATCTCAAAATTCACACAGTTGACATACATAACATTTAAATGCGAAAATAACGTGATTCCCTCACCTTAGACGCTTCTAGATGCTAGGAAAACCTCGTAGGACGCCTCGGAAACTAGCCCGCACGAGCTTACGCAAAGATTTGAAGATTTGAAAGGTTGAATTTTTTTTTTTCTTCTTTTCTTGGTTTCGGCCAGCAGGTACTGTTTTCAGCTGGTTTTATTTCTATTTTGCAAGGTTTTAGCCTATTTAAAAGATGACCACTTGGTCAAATAGTCAAGGCACTTGGTCAACTACTTAAAATTGGTCAATAGGCTTATTTTTTATGCATTTTTAAGCTAAAACAACTATGGAAATATTAATTCTAGCTAGCAACAATTAAAATATAAAATTTAAGTCATCTAAATACTAGTTTCACTATTTGTTGAGGACTAGAAATCGTTCTCTACCTATCGCTCTCGATATGCTATGCACTTTGCGTCAACAAAGAAGTGACAATTAAATCTCAAAGAATCTAAGAAATATATCATTTTTGGAAAGCATCATAGTTTAAAATTTACTCCGGCTCGGAGTTACTTTCATCTTTTATTTGAAAACCGAGTGATTTTAATGCAGGACAACCAAAATCGATTATTAAAATAATCACAGCAATCAAGGTAATCAATATTCATCTAAATTAATTAATTTAACCATTTCTAGAACATTTTAAAGAATTATGAAGTCAATATTAAGATAGAAATGAAAGTTATTATAACACGTAGTCAAATACAATTAAACCCTAACATTTAAGATGATACTTAATTAATCACAAGAGTATAAATTCAATTACTATAATTATTAGAAATAGATAATAATCTTTTAATTATTGAATACACAACTACTAAATGCTTCAAAGAGAAATATTAAAATAGTGCAAATTGGTTGATTTAACTAATTAAACATTTAATCAAATGCAATCAAGTGTTATTAAATGCATGCCGGGTTCGGGTTATCACAACATTCACTATGTTATTTTACCCAATATTCGGTAGCAGTATTATTTTGGGAATCTACTTGGTTATTCAACTTGCTGTTCATTCATGGACTTTTGATAATTATATATATGTTGACGTACATTATGGATTCCCTATTCAGATGCTTCTTGAGCTATATATTTTGAAAGACTTCCTTGAAACTTCTATAATATGATTGACTAGATTTCTTGTCTGGAGTCTTTCTGAGCAGTACTTGGGATTCTATTATGGCATTCATGTCTAGTAAGATTTTTATTTGGGGATCTATTTGGTATTCTCTAGAGCCTTTATTTGGTTTCTTGCTTGGGAATTCTCGGGCGGTAACAGTTGAATTTCTACTAGAGATTCGTGTATGGGGTATTCATTCGGTATTCTTCTTATCATTAATATGTGATGTGATTTTATCTACAGTATCTTTGTTTCAGTCTTTAGTTGGATTTTCTCGGCATTCTTAGTTGGGATTTCTATTCGGGATTTCCTACGAGCATTCTTATATACTATCTTGCTCAGCAACCAATGAAGATTAGTCAGAGTTGGATTTCAGTGGATGCAGAGTTCTATTGGAAGAAGAATTACGAGGACGCAATTGTTTTAAGGGGGGAAGGATGTGATAACCCGAACCCGGCATGCATTTAATGGCATTTAATTGCATTTATTTAAGTGACATCTTAAATGTTAGCATTGAATTTGTGTTTATTTTAGTTAAACATTTCTTTGTAGCTTTATTTTCATATTTCTTTTAGTAGTAATTAAATAATACTTGAGTTAATTATTTTAACGGAATATCAACTACTTTTCATATTCATGTTAATCGGCTTTATTTTTCTTGCACCTTAATGCTCGGTTTTCAATTAAATGAAAAGTAGCTCCGAGCCGGAGTAAATTTTGAACTATGTTACTTTTCAAAAATTATATTTTCTTAAATTCTTTGAGATTTAATTGTTATTCTTTTATTGTCGCAAAGTGCATAGCATATCGAGAGCAATAGTTAGGAAATGATTTCTAGTCCTCAGCAAATAGTGAAAACTAGTATTTAGTGTTTTAATTTTAGTATTTTAGTTGTTGTTGATTAGATTTAAAATAGTGCTAGTTGTTTAAGCTTTAAAATGCCTAAAATAAGCCTAATTGACCAACTTAAGCAACCTTTGACCAAGCCTTGACTTGTTGACTAGTTAGCATCTCTTATAAGTTTAAAATCACAAGGAAAATAAAGAAAAAAAAGCTGGAAAATAGAATGCATAGGGCCGAAAATACTAGGAGAGAAAAAAAAAACATTTTAACATTCAAATCTTCGATTCTTCGCTTGAGCTTGCACGGGGTGGTTTCTGAGGCATCCTACGAGGTTTTCCTAGCGTCTAGGAGCGTCTAAGGTGAGGGTTTCATGTTTATTTGTGCATTTGAATATTTTATCTATTAACTTTAATTTTTGGGTTTTATCTGTAGAATGTTATTTTGATCGTTTTGAGGCTTAAAGAATGTTCCCTAGCAATTGTAGAACATGTATTTATAGCTTTTTAACATTTTCTGCGGTTGAATATCGAAATTGAAATATAAATTGTTAAATGAATAGTAAATTATGAATAGTAAACCCCCGTTTTGATGAAGTTGCTCCGTTATGCGTTCTGTTGATGTAGGAAGGTGCTAGATATGCTAGAATGCCTAAATGTGTGGTTTAATTAGATTGTGTAATGGAAAAATGGAGAAAAATTACTTAGTGAAAGTTGGGGTCGTTTAGGTCGAGTTTAGCGTTTCCTCGTTTTGCGTGATGTCATTGTCTCGAGAGGCCATGGAAGCACTTTTGGTGTGATTATGGCGTTGGTTGGGTGTTTGGTTAGGGTAGCGGTAGTTCAAACGAGCAAAGGGGGAAATCGGGGCTTTGCGTGAATTTTAGGGTTAAGTAGGGTTTCAGGGTCTTTAGACGTGCCTTATGGTGACCGAGGAGGGTTGGTGAAGTCGGTTTCCTAAATTCATGGCTCGTTTGAAAGTAGTAGCGTTTTGAAAGTTAGGGACATTTTGTGATTTTGTGTGTTTTCATAGTGTAGTGCTTATAGAATGCTTAATATGGCTTGTAATGCTTGTTAAAGTTGATTATGATTGAATTGGTATATCAATTGTTGATACTGCTTGTTAGTGTTATTCTTGTTACTTTATTGATTTCAAATGCTTGTTATCTCGTTTATTGCTTGTATCTTCTTTTGCATTGCATTGCATAGTGTCAGGCGCGTGAGTGATGGGCCTCTCTGGGTAGCCTCGGGTTGCCAGTGTTGGTTGCTCTAGCTCCGTGTCCTATTCCCTTTTCTCACTTGGGTTGCCGCCCAAGGAGTTTTGGGTCATAGAATTGACAAAGTATGTCCAGAGTACTCTAAACGGAAGTTATAAGGTGGGTGAGCCGGCGCGTCATCGTTAAAGTCATCGGAATCGTGATCGGTACATTACTCGCTCGAGTGAACCATAGCCTTCAAAGTGTGGTATAACTTTGATTTGTTGTGTTAATGCTTTCTTTAATTGTTTATTGTATTGTTGTTTATATTGAATGCCTTTTTATTGATTGTATTGCTTAACTGTACCTATTTGCATTGCACGATCTTCTTTCTCTCCACCTCGATATATGTCTCGCCCTCACTGAGTATACGTGTTGTGTATACTCACTCCTCACCACCATATTTCAGGAAATATCATGTTAGCTGGAAAGTTCGTGATTACGTGAAAGATCATGCTTGAAGAGTTTCCTTGCGTGCTATGTGGCTTGAGTTGACAAAGATGCAAAGATGTATGTTCATATGTTGTATGTATTCATTGTTAAAAAGAATGTAACCTAAATTCAGCTAAGTAATTGAGGTAGATTGATAAGCTAGTTTATGTTTTCAGATAGAATAGTTTAACCTTAATGTATGTTTGTAATGGCCAAAGGAAAAGAGTTAGAATGGTATGATAGTCTAATTTATGTAATGGATTAGTGTAGTTAATTGCCTAGCATGAATGTTCTTGTCAAAGATGAAAAGAGATAGGTTAGCTTTTAAATTGGAAATGTATGTATACTTGCTGAGTTTAATTGTTAAGAACCGAGGCTCGGATGGCCTTGAGGTGGTTGAATGTTTGGACATGGTATTGGTCCACTTATATGCTGTCGCAGGTTTGCTTTTTGCCTAGAAACAGGGGAGACTCCGTCCGTTTTTCCTAAAATTTTGCCCGGGTTTGGAATTGGGTTGTGATTAGATTGATTGATAGAACTCCCGGTCTCGAGAGGGATCGGGGTGTTACACCACTTCTGCTTTATTAGTGGAATCTCTTTTTTTAGTCCTAACACTTTCATCAACCGAATCTACTTCTATTGAATCCACTGCTGAGAACCGAATTGCCTTCTTTCTCATCCTGTTCCGATCACAAAACTTCGAATCTGAATAGAATTCGGCCAATGCTATGAACACTATTGCACAGTTTGTGACACAAAAGGGTCAGCCAGGAACTGGTAGAGGTAATCAGGCTGCTAGAGCCAAAGGTAGCAGTACTGCTGGGGGTAATTTGTATGACAAGTTCTTATACCACGGGGCGTATAGTTTCTATGGCGAGCCAGATGACATAAAAGCAAAAATGTGGTTGGGTAAGTTTGAGAAAGTTGTTGCAATACTCGAGTGAATGATGAAAGGAAAAACACATATGCTGCATTTTTATTGGAGGGTGATGCCAAGGAATGGTGGCGTATTGTTAGAGAAAAATAGGAGGCCAAGAAAGTACAACATTCGTGGGCCAACTTTATTCGGGAATTTCAAGATAAGTATTTATCCGTGGTAGCTCGTGAGAAACATCAAGAGGAGTTCATAGCTCTGAGGCAGGGAAACATGACTGTAGATCAGTACGAGAATACTTTCACTAGACTTTCTCGTTACGTGGCAGCTTTAGTGCAGGATCTCCAATCCATGGCCTCCCATCTCACCATAGAAACTTAATCCTTAACTTTCCATTTGCGTCTACCCCAACCAGAATGGAACGGAGAAAATAGAGTCATTTCTTGAGCTCCTGGGCAAGGTTTCACAAGAGTCGAGCAGGTGGGCTACAAATAGGCATAGGCCGGAAATTTCACATTTCCCGTTCTTTATTAGCGAAGGATGGGAAATCTATGGCATCTCTTCATCAATCAGGCAATTAAAGTAACGATGGTTTTTTTCTCTTTGTGAATTCGAATAGAAGGTAATGGATAGTTATACAAAAAAGCCCCTTCGTACTATATTTTCTAAGATGGCTCATTTTTAACCATTTCTTGCAGATGACGAATGATGGATGGCACAGCCACTTAGTCAGCTTCTGGGTCTTCGAGGGGCAGTGTTATTGCTTCGTCACCGCAATGTACTTACTGCAAACATCAGGGCCATGTGGAGGCCGACTGCAGGGTGAAGGCAGGAACATGTTTGGGTAGCGGCAACAATCAGCATAGGGCAAGGGATTTCCCTAGATTTCAAAGGACTGAGGGTCGGACAGCGACCCAGGGTTATCAAGGTCGGCCTACCAGTAGTGCACCTCAGCAGCAGCGGGTTCAGGCTCGGGCCTATGCAGTGGATTTGGAGGAAGTACCTGAGGCAGCGACAGTTGTAGAAGGTAACTTCTTTATACTCAATCAACTTGTTAAAGTGTTGATTGATTCTGGTGCTACGCATTCTTTCATTACGCCTACTTGTGTGCAACGTGTTAACATGCAACCTAAAAGATTGCCTTATGTGGTTGAGATTAGTACTTCTTTAATTGATAAGTATGTGACTGGCTTAGTATGTAAAGACTGTAAAATACATGTTAAGGGTCAGGATTTTCCTTCGGACCTTATTTTATTTCCTATCTGGGGGTATGATGTTATCTTGGGTATAGACTGGCTTTCTAAGTATGATGCCCAGTTAAATTGTAGAACAAAGGTAGTACAGTTTCGTTTGCCAGATCAGCAAGTGGTTGAGGTAGCGGGGAACTGAGATGCTAAGACAAGTTTTATTATCTCATCAACTAAAGCTGTTAAGCTGGTGAGTAAGGGGTATTTGGGTTATCTGGCTTATTTGATTAACAAGCCATCTAATAAACTGAAGTTGGAGGAAGTCCCTATGGTCACAACTCCTAAGTCCGAACTCAAAATGTAGCAAGGTTTATTCCTAGATTTAAAGCACTCATTAAGCTTCAATTTGAAATTTGATTCACTGAATTTGGAGTTTATTTTCTTGGTTAAACGAATGAGGAAAAAAAATAGACTATTGTAGTGGGGTTTTGCTTGGTAATATGTTTTAAATCATATTGTAATTTTACTTGAGGTATTGAATGCTTGGAATTGTGAAAATTAGAAATTGTGTGGGCTGTTTTGGTTGGTTGAGGTTGCTTAAATTAGTTGATGCATGGCTTAGGCTCATTACATGATGAATTCTTGCTTAATCTTATGTGTAAGCACGAAATTGAGGCCCTATTGCTTATGAATGCTTGCTAAGTGATTATCCTATGGTTAAATGAATTCATTTGAGTGGTTAGTAGGCTGTCCAATAATTCTTAAGTGTGTATGAAATGGCTTAAGTACCTCTTGTGGTTCTTAGCAAACAAAACCAACACCCGAGCACGGCCCTTGTAAACCCTAATAGCTACGGAGGTTCCCGAGTCCCAAACCATTCATGTGTGCCTATGATTGATGTTTGAGGAGTGTTAATGGACTGCCCGGAATTGTCGTTATAGCTCTAAGCATGATTCTTGTTGATTGCATGTTGATAAGTTAACTATTATTGCACCCGGTTTTGTGTAAAGTGTCGTAGCATGCTCGTATGTCCCTAACACTTGGTATATGAACTAAAATGAGTTATATGAATTGTTTGTAAGGTGTTACTTGGCTGTCCGTTAAATGTTCATATACTTCTAAGTGTTTTACAAAGTGAAATTACATGTCAAAGAATGCCTCGTATGTTTACTTGTCGATATGTGATCATACGTGTATCCGGAGGCAACCTACTTTGTTGATCTCGGTCCTGTATGGTCAATAAAGCAAACAAAAAAAATTAATTTATGCAAAAAGTTGTCATTCTTAAAAAAACATTTGAAAATTTATTTTACTCATATTTTCCTCAAACTTTCAATTGATTGATTAACTTCTTGACGGAGAATGAAGAGTAATGACTTCTGCAAGAGCAGCCAGACGGACTACAATAGTAAGTCTAGTGACTACTTGAGTAGAGTGGTGCAGGCTATTCAACTACAGGCTCTCAAATCGATTAATTTTTATCAGTCAGGATTATTAGTTGTTATCATTTTTACCACTATAATAATTATGTTTTGATTTAACGGTTGATAATAACTTTTTAACAAAGTTAAATTGACTTCACGCCTTGAACATGAACATTTTTCTCATGATTTAAAAGACAATTAATTATGTGATTTAAATGACAATTAATTATGTGGGTGTTTAAATGTTTATGTCAAAGACAAATCCTGACTGTGTGTAGAGCCAGTTTTATGATCTTCCTGC
The DNA here is from genome assembly GCA_037974665.1 of Ehretia macrophylla. Taxonomy (NCBI): domain Eukaryota; kingdom Viridiplantae; phylum Streptophyta; class Magnoliopsida; order Boraginales; family Ehretiaceae; genus Ehretia; species Ehretia macrophylla. Next base: position 38,369,553 of record CM075779.1, on the reverse strand, counting down.
ATCTACAAAGATTTAGTCATTTTGAGGAGGATCGGCTTGGTATGCGATCCTGTCTTTGAAATGATTGTATAAATGTTTTGGTTTAGTTTGAAGTTTTTTCTTATTTTAGATAATGAAAATAGTAGTGACTATTTGCTTCAATCTTATCTTACTAAGGAAATTTTGAATTTGTCCTATGTGAGAAAAGATTAGGATTTTGTACGAAGTTTCATTATAGTAATGAAATCTTCGGAATGCATATCAAAAAGAGAATATCTTTAAATGAATAATCGTATAAACATTCATATTTCATTATGTAGCATTTATGAAGTGGCTAATATTTGAATAAAGACTTGGACAAATTAAGAGCCAATCTTTGTATTTTATAAGTTTCAAATATTTTATAAATTAATAATTAACTAAAAACTACATAAATTAAGAGCCAAACGATTAAGATTTTCTCTTTATACATTTTTTACTTTTAAAATTTTTAAAACCTTCTCCTGTTATATTTAGACACTTTGAACCTATAGTCTTTTTAATCTTAACTTGACTACTCAATGTGATAATATGTTTAATGTCAAGCCAAAAAAAAACTAAAAATATCTTTGTAAGTTAATATATTATTATTTTTTGATAAATTTTAAAAGATTATATTGTATATAGGTAATCAAATTAGCATTCACACTCAGGAAAACGTAAATTAAGCAAAATTACACAGCTGAATTTTCGCCACTTCTCGAGCTTTAATGAAATACTTTGTTATTTGTATGTAGTCACATCAAAATGTTGTTGGTCTTTATAACAATCCATTTCCTTATCTGGTTAAATTGAGTCAAGTATTTGGCAAGGAGAGAGCAAATGGCGAAAATGCCGAAAATCCATCAAATGCAATTGCAGCCATGGCACACAAAGACAGTTTCTTTTACCCAAAACCAATTACATGTAAATCTTACTAATATTTGAGAGATTCAATTCGAATTAGTCGAACCTTCAGTCTTTATATACTAAGACTATGATGCTCATTGCTTGTCCACAGGCTTAGGGAGATCACTCCGCCTAAGTCCGCCCGGGAGTAATACAACAAACTTCAACTTTGACAACTTGGATCGAAACATGATAAGAAATGAGCTTCGAGCACATAAACATTCAACTTTAGCGTATAAAGTCAATTTCTATTTCAAGCTAAGCTACACCTCCAATGGGGGGAGAAAAGAGGGTGAGCTCTTGGGAAGCTCAGTGAGGATGGAATATGAGAGTTTTAAAAACATATCTGGTCAGGCCCTTTTGAAAATCATGATTTGTGAGACCTCGAATTTGGTCATATTTGCAATTACATGTTTTAACATGTTTATATGTGTTATATGAATTAAAATATGCTAATTAAGTGATTAATACTGCTAATACATGATATGTGAGCATTCATGAAATTTTCATAAAAATCTGAATTGAAAATTTTATCGTCGGTTTTTGTGAATAGTATTTTGAACACAAGTCCACTACCCGTACCGAGTCCTAAAAGCAGACTTTGGAACATCTTCCATACGGATCCAAAGTTGATAATACCCCTGCCTCGGATCCAAAGTTGATAATACCCCTGCCTCAAGTCAAACAGGAGTCAATCTCCAAGAGGTAAGCGCACATCTATTTTTTGTAGACGAGAGCCTTCTGCACGATATTAATTGTGATCTTATTTCTTAGGGAACGCAAAGTGAATACTTTCTCCAATTTATACAATTTCTTGGTGGGTAGTTTTTCTTTTTCTGATGGTTCCTGACGTACTGGAGTTATACATATTTCACGTATCACTTGAGACGGACGACTTCTGTTTTTCCACCGGACCACAGTCTTGACCTCTGATCGAGCTACGAACACGAGTAGGTATGCGGCTAGGGGAGGAGAGGGGCGGCTGGGCTGCCTTTTCAATCAATCTTCAGTCGCTCAGTGCTGCTATTGGTGCGAGTTGTAAGAAGTCTTAGTCTCGAGTCAAGTTGGGGCCACATCTCGTAACGGGAATAAGTGCACCACAAGACTAGACAAGTTGCTCCCTCGCCTCACAGTGGCGGCATCTGTCTTTTAAGTTAAGTCATTTCCTAAGATGGCTCATCTTATTCTACGATAATCCAAGCTGCAACTCCACGAGTCTGCTCGGAACCCCTGTTTACATAACTATGAACATTCCCACACACATCACATTGGGATGGGAATTGTCACCTTTTTACGGTGACTTGGGAAAGGCATGTTCTGTAGAAATAATGTACCATCATCTGTTGCATGATCATTTTCCATTCAAGAATGTGCTGACCCGATTATCAAGCAATATGTGTCGAAGAGCTTTAAACATAGATTGCTCTAACATTGGCGCCTGGCTGAGGGCGTAAAACTCAATGCTTCTAGGAGGCAACCTAGATTTTTAAAATGTTTTTGTGTGATTTTAATTTTGTCTGTGTGATTTTTATGCTTTCCTAGTCTTCCGTATTTGTTTTTGCTAAATGTATTTATAGAAATTTTGTTGAAATCCAGCCGCGTACTTGTAGCAGCATGTTCATAATTGATTGAAACTGATGATAATCTTAAACTGTTTTGTCTACTAAATCTTTAATGAGGTTGCAGAATGATCTATCTTTTGACAACATATAGCCAACAACCCAATGTAGGTCCCGATGAGCGTTAAACCCTAAACCAATGAATCGACCCACACCCCATGGCCTCTTCATGATCCGGTCACAGAAAATAATATCATGCTAGTCATTACTTGCCACCATACTCCTCTGCCGAGTATAATCATTTTTGGGCATTGGGTTCTATAGGGTGAATTAATGTAATATTGTCTAATCTACATGATCGTTCGCTAGATCAAAATTGCGTAGTAGTATTTTTCATCTCGTTTTCTCACTGTTTTCACATTCTCTCTCTTGTACCCCACAACTCAGCCACGTGTACTTCAACCCACTACCATCACTCCATTTTCTCCAATGTCCCCACATAATCATCTACCTTCAGCTTACATTAATTCACCCTCCATAAATGCTAATTTGTCTGTATTAAAAGAGAGTATCTCTCCTATAGCTCAATTAAATGACTCTACTGCCTTGTCCCCATCAACAATAAATGCACCTTCATCAATACATTCTGACTCATCACCCATCTCTCTCCTCAAACATCCAATTCTAACAATTTGTCCTCAATTTAATTGTCTCTCCCTTCGGCAAAGACGTCAATTATACTGTTTTCTCAAGAGCTTATCGTAAGCTCTTGGTGACCTTCATAACTGTTGATGTCATCATGACATTATCCCCTCAGCACCATGACATCAACAACAATGGACTTGAATCCAAATCTCTTCACTTTGCGCGTCATTCTCAATAACAATTGCGTGAGCTTTCCTTAACATAACACGATCTCCATAGTATGTCCCTTTTTTGTCGTCATGCCTAGTCATCTAGCCTGGACACTGATACCACTACCATTAAGCTATTTCCGCCAGCTACAGTAGCGGCGAAGCACTACTGAGCAATTCACGTATCACTTGAGACAGACGAATTCTATTTTTCCACTGGACCACAGTCTTGACTTCCGATCGAGCTACGAACATGAGTAAGTAGGCGGCTAGGGGGGAAGAGGGGCGGCTGGGCTGCCTTTTCAATCAATCTATGGCTGCTCAGTGCCGCTATTGGCATGAGTTGTAAGAAGTCTTGGTCTCAAGTCAAGCTGGGGCCTCATCTCGTAACGGGAATGAGTACACCGCAAGACCAAACAAGTTGTTCCCTCGCCTCGCCTCGCCTCGCAGTGGCGGCATCTGTCTTTTAAGTTAAGTCATTTCCTAAGATGGCTCCTCTTATTCTACAATAATCCAAGTTGTAGCTCCACGAGTTTGCTCGGAACCGGTCAATTCCTAAGCCATTCGTTATCCCCTCTCAGTTGGCCTTTGCCAGCCACTAGAGCAAGTAAGAGAACCATCAGTGAATGAAATTAAAGAACCACAGATTTTGACCGGATTGTACACCTTTGTGTCTAGCTATGTATAGAGATGTGCATAAAGAAGGGACGAGACATCTCTTTCCTTTTTTGGGGGAAGAAGCTGCAACAGCACCTCACGAACTTCTTACTGGGCAGTACTATAGTCATTTGCGAGTGTTTGGATGCACGTGTTTTGTTCATGTTCCTGCGCAGTTAAGAGAAAAATTGTCCCCAAGGCCTTGTGTCTTTCTTGGCTATGCTCATTCTGGATATATATGCTATGACGTGAAATCCAAGAGACTCGATGTATCCTTGAATGCTCTCTTTAATGGAGTCACCTCATATTTTTCTTAACCTAATTAATCAGCCCCGGGGAAGAATGATGATGGAGATGTATTGCGGCCTTCTCTCACCCCAATGGTAAGTAGGAGAAGGTGAATATGTGTAGACAAGGATTTATTTATTCCCAACTGGTACTGAGTCAGGCAATGGGATGTCAACGTACTTGTTGTAGGGATTCAATGTTCTATAATGGTGTATAATTTGGTTTATATATCGTGAGCTAGTTGAAATAACATGGTGGTGTCTAATCTAATCCATATATCATGAACTAATTGAGGTAGAATATTTCTCGAATTATATATATATATATATATACACACACATGAGTCATGACTGAAAATCATACACCCAAAGATCCCATTGGTTGCCTGGTATCTTGAAACCTCTTTGCTTGCGGGGACAGGAGTGGAAACGTTTGAGAGAGCGGTTCATGAAGGAATCGTGTGGCGCGGTGAAAGGTTTCCCGTTGGGGTTTCCGACCCTCCAGGTCTCCACAAGTAGTTCCTAGATTGAGAATATGTATTTGCATGTATAGTTGATGATCTAATCACCATTAATTTAAATTAAGGAAACAACTTTTTGTAATTGTACTTTGGCCCCAACACTAATAATAATTACATAATCGGCACATTACAAATTAACGACCCACATTAACTGAATTATTATAGACATCATGATTCTAAATTGGGGCTAGTATCATAGTTCTTATGAATAAGCATAACTTTTCGTTGCCCCTGAATTGGACCTATGAGCAATTGGCTGATGAAATTATTGGCCAACCTGTTGATTTAGTCTACTTATTTGATATAATGAAGGATATAACAACTTATGGCTTTGCCAGTCAAGCGTTCCACCAGGTCTTAGATTTTCTTCACACAGTGGCTCCGCCTACTGCAGCAGTCTTAAGATGTTAGTGCTTTCTTTACTTACTTAACTCTCATAACGGAGGGCCCACGTTAAAGAGTTTGGGCTCATAGAATACTTCAGGGCTGGAGTGAAGAGCCACAAAAGCACCTGCCAGGAATTGTATAAAAAGGACCAAGAACTACATATGGTCTGAGACTCACTTCCTTGAAAAGAATGAGCCAGAGTAATGTAGGCAGCGACCGTTCAAGAAATGTAGCGGTTGTGAAACCCCAAATTTTTTACCTTATCTCGCTTTGCGTGTTTTATTCTCGTTTTGCATGAATTGACCTGTCTAAGTGCTACATGACTTAGAATGTGATAATTTTGATATCAATACTCTTAGAAAATGCTAAATGTGCATTCATGAAATTTTTATCAAAAACGGAGTCAGAAATTTTATCGTCGATTTTCAGTGAATAGTGTTTTCGAAACACGTCCGCTAAAATTTTGAAACTGGTCTTTTTAACCCTTCTAGACCTAGTCCATAGACTTTAATAGACCTGTGATTGATAAAAATAGATTTCAAATCGGCTTAGGAATTTATTAGGGTTTTTACACCGACTTTTGCAAAAATTGAGTTTTAAGCCGACTCGGTGGAATTCTTTGAATGTAAAACTTCTTGTCACCTAAAAATAATCCAATTGAGCTATCTTAGGAGTTGCATTTTTGTTTTGAGCATTGGTGATCAAGAAAATGCATTTAAAGACAAGAAAACACTAAAAATACTAAGTTTTTAACTTTCATTTAAATGTTGACCACCTTGCTCATAAGTAGTTACACACATTAAAACAAGCCAAAAACACCACAAAACACACACAAAACCGTGAGTTCAAGGGGGAGGAAGAATAAGAGCATTTTCAAGGTTTTTCAAAGTAATTTTCACATAAAAACTTCATTTCAAGGCCAAATCACTTCATTCAAAGCTTGATTTTGCTTGTTGGGCATCCATTCTACCTATTTCTAGCCTTGGTTTGCATCAAAGGTGAGAGAAAAATTCTAGATCTCAAAACTCATCTTTTGTGTTTTTGCGTAGAATTGAATATCTAACCGTTAGAATGTTAATCTGATGTTAGATTATTGTTCCATGCATGCTAGGGATCATTTATATGCAATACTACAAGATTTGATCGGATGTATCTTATTTATTATTTTTCGGGTATTTAAAGTTGATTAATTTGTTAAATGTTGAATATATTGAGTTGTGTTGATCGGAATCGATTGCCGTCGATTTCTAAAAGATTGATAATTACGTGGTAGCGCCGTTGTAATGCCGAATTTTGGATTGTGATGTCTGTGCCAAAATCCGGAAATTTCAGCCATGATACACTAGGGTTTTAGGGTTATTGGGCATGATTTGGATGTGTTTTGGTTGGTTTCCGAGGGGGCTAATGTAGTTGATTGAATGGGTGAGTGTTTGAAACTGATTTGGAGTTGTTTGGATTAGTAAAATGTAAGATATGACTATTTGAAGTTTAGGTTGTCTTTCTTTAAATTGTTGAATTGAGCCTTTAGATGATTGGGTGTGTTTGAGTGATTGAATTGTGAGTTGTTAATGGTTAGACTAGGGTTAGATTACGTGTTTCATGCATGTTAAGTTGGATGGCCTACTTTGTCATCTAACTTAGTCGTTTGTTGTTTAATTAAATATTGATGTTATATTGATGTTATACTGATTATTATTGATTACGGGAATCGGGCACTTTTGTTGCTGATCTCTCAGATTATTGATTGATTATTGAATATGGGAATCGGGCACTTTTGTTGCTGATCTCCCAGTTTATTTATTTATTATTGAGTACGAGAATCGGGCACTTTTGTTGCTGATCTCTCAGATTATTGATTGATTATTGAATATGGGAATCGGGCACTTTTGTTGCTGATCTCCCAGTTTATTTATTTATTATTGAGTACGAGAATCGGGCACTTTTGTTGCTGATCTCTCAGATTATTGATTGATTATTGAATACGGGAATCGGGCACTTTTGTTGCTGATCTCTCGATTTATTTATGTTAAGTCTCATTGTTGTGAGCTTTGATAATGTTGTGTCACCTCGGGAGGCATCCTGGGCTGCGGGCACAATTATCATGGCTAATCCCTATCTCGCATGGGCGGAGAGGCCATGGGGTGTGGGTCTAGGTCAAGGTACCTCAGGATTGTGTCATTGAGTTTGGAGGAGTTGTTGAGCATGGAATTGGTGTATGGGGCTTCATCAGCAAATGTATCGTATCCTTATTGTGTGTTTACAGTTATTACTATTGTTGCATTTATAATGATTATTGATGTTCATTGTGTGTTTACTGACTCAAAGGATTATTCCAAGGAGTTTAGTAGACCTTGCTCGAGATCTATCGGATCCTCACTGGGCTTATTTATATAAGCTCACTCTCTATTATTGCATGCTTACAGGTGGACTATCGCAGGATTACGGGTACGTGCCTCCTGAGGAGGAAAATGTGCCTTACGTGGACGAGTCATATGTTCCAGAGTCTTATCCGTGATTCTGTGCTGTTATTTATCATGTATATTAGCTTAGTAGCCTTTTCTATGCTTTATAGTTCTTGTTGTATAGGATGCTGAAAAGAATATAAATTAGTTGTTACTATTCTAGCAGCTTCTTTTGTCTATGGTTAAGTTGTTAGATGGGTCTCAACTTATTTTTGAAATGTATGAAAAGGTTGAGGTATTGTATGTTATGTTGGAACGGAGGCAGATAACGAGGACTGATTATTGTATATTACGGTTATGTTGTGTGTTGTTATGCTGTTGAGAAGTTGTTGTTTGTATGGTTATGGAATTGGATGTTTAATGTTATTAATGAGGTTGGTTTAGAACCTCGGTATTCTATTTACTGTCGTTATACTGCCGAAATCCCGTTGCGTCCTGACTGATTGTAGGTGGGGTCGAGTTGGGACGTGACAGCGGTTGACAGACCTTTTCGGGTAAAAGATTGAAGAGTAGCTAAATGTAAGAAGTGAAGCAATGCAGCGAAGGGGATCCCCATATGTGACAGGAGAGGCCCGAGTAGGCTAGCATAGTTTGAAATAGTCTGACCCGTGAGTCAAATACCCTTTTACATTGCCTTCCTTCTTCTTCGATAACAACAATTAAATGGGACTATTGGAAAAGATGGTCGAATAATCGGCTTCTTGTACAACCCCGTCAAAGAGGGCAATCGATGCATCAATGCTACTAGCCAGTTCTTGCTAACATTGGATTTGCATTAACCCCGAAACCCCTTTTTAACAGTCACCAATTTTACATTTTAGCCAAGTTTCGGGCTTCTATGATAATTGGTTGTAGTGTTGCATTTGCAGAAAGTGATTGAATGGAGCATTTTTTAGAGGGTAATAGTTCTGGTAATTTTGAAGGTTTCCTCTTTTTTTTCCTTTTTTCGCTCTCTTTTCTGATTAAACATGTAAGATGAGTAGATCATGAAGACTTTCCTAATGCAATCTTTTAAAAATTATGGTTTGTTGTTTCCGTAAATGATTTTCCAGGTCAATCTGAAATTCCATTAGCAAACAGACAGAGAAGTCCTTGGGGGACACTCCTAGTATCTGATGCATATCACGTGTCAAGTGATGCGAGCTTGTTTTCTAACTCATTGCCAGTTCTTCTGCATAAAAAATGTTAGTATAAGATTTTCTTATATATATAGTATGCTCCAATTTCTTGAAAGATATTTATTCATGTCTATTTCCCCCACTGTCCAGTAACAAGAACATAATAGAATGCTATCAGATAACCCCATAATAGTCTTCAATCTGGACAGTCATGACATGAATGCATTAAATTGTTTATAACTCTGTCAATTTATATCGGAATTGAGTTTTTCTTGATTCCAGAATTATTTACACTCGAAGAGATTTAATTCTATACCTAATTCAAATAATTTGGAGTTCGGGAAGATGGGTTACTGATTAGCTAAAGTTAGACTAATGCAATGATGTAAACATTGTTTTAAGTCAATAAGTTTAGCTCTAATATAAATTGCTATTGATTGAATGACTAAGTACTTGGGTTATTAATGTGTAGTGTTATTATATGATCTCTATATGTGTTAGAATATTTGTGGAGACATTAACTTGAATTATATTATTTGATACTTGTTGAATTACCCAATATGCTATAAATAATCGTAGTACTTGAACTTGAAATTTAATTGGTGTCAAAAGGGGTTACAACCACCTAGTCTTAATCCTCTTGCTTGGGAACATTACTACCCTTGGAGAGTTGGCCCTCGTGCTTGGGCACAATGCTTCCAAATTACCTATAAACGAAAACTACAATAAAAAACCCAAAAATGGCAAAATTCGGAGGGCCAAAAAGTGCCCACGTCACACAATTATTATCACGATTATAATATATATTAGAGTGGAGCATTGAGATATTATTTAGTCGTAAGGCCACCAATATCTACTTCACAGTTCCATATAAATGCATGCATGTTAGTTTTCTTGAAGCATTTGAAAAGGTTTAGCCCTCACCTCTTTGAGGACGTAGCTAAGATGCAAGAAACACTTGTTTTTTAGCCTTGAAAGTGCCAAATCCTTTCTTTTCCTAGCTTGGCCAAATGATAGCTTGATTTTCCTTAAATCCTAGTTTAGTTAGTAAGTGTAGGAGGTGTGCATGTGCTCAAAACCAAAAGAAGAAGAAGATGAAGCATAAAACCTACCTTTGGCCGAGAATGGAGAGTCTAGGAGCTTGTATGTGTGTCTTGAGCTTATCATAGCTTGAGCTCTTGCTATGGCCGAAAGTTTGAGTGTCCTAGAGAGCTTGTATAAGTCTTGGAAGCACAAGGAGGGGCTAGGGCCGAAAATGGAGATATAGAGTGAGAGAGTTGAGAGAAATGAAAGTTTGAAATGTTTTGTTTGTGTGTATGCATGTGTGTGTCGGCCTAGGGAGCTTAGAAAGCTGAATTTTTGTTAACGATCAGGTAGCCGCCTAATAGAGTGAGTGGCGGATACAGATCCATACTACCGACAGGATGTCGAAAGAGCTAGTTAAACGGTGGTTTTGGCCCCCTGCCGCAAAGCTAGGATCCCGAGGATAGGCATCATTCGCCTTGTGCTTGGACCTGCAAGGAGGAAAAGATAGCATAGTCTTATAAGGGGCCTCGCAATTTGTTGAGGGAGAGGGGGAAAGAAACCTACAGCACCCCTTGAGTAGGACAAAAGAGGACTCCTTACTCTATCCTTATGGGAATGTCATTGCATGAAGGGACCTTAAGGGTTGGCTTACTCTACGTTTGAAAGAAGTATTACATCAACCATAGATAGGGAGCAAAGTCAGATTGGTGTCATAGCAAGAGTTAGGCCCCTATTTCATGGATCGTATGAAAGGGCTCTTTTGGCTTATGGAATCTATAGAACTCGCTCGAGAAGACAAAAGAGGGAATGGAAGGTACTATAGGAGAAGGCTTCGTGTCTTTCCCCAATTCAAGAATCAAGAATCTAATCTTTGTTCTATGTTTTGGAGTAAGCCAGTCAATGTGTCTGCTATGGTATATGAGCAAGTGATCTGATCCTGTGCGCCTTTCTCCTTTTAGTGAAACCAACCTCCCTTAGCTCGTGTTATCATAATAGCGCCAAGTAACTTCATCTAGTGAAAAAAGAAGGATAGGATTCCAGGGCTTGAATGAGAAAAATCAGAGCTAGTTTACTTCCATTCCAGACTTCTACCTCTATGAAGCTTTGTGGTGCTGGGCTGGATATAGGAGGTCCTCTTATAAGCCGTAGCATTTAAGGCTTAATCACTTCGTATAGACACACCTAGACTACGAAGCTAGGACGGTGGGTAAGGAATCTTCTCACGCAAAAGCAGAAGGAAAGGAAATGAATTATTTGCATTGAAGTTGAGGGCAGTAGGTTGGAAAAGTATGGTAGCCTACGTTAGTAGTGATTCACCTGTCGAAGTAAAGAGAATGGCAGGTCTTTAGTTATAGGTCATACCCTTGAGAACCAGATTCACCCTCCTTTTCTATCTTTTTAGTAAAATATCGAATCTTTACTGTATAGTAAATATAGTCAAAGATATCCCCAGTCAATCTCCAAGAGTCCCTTTTTAGGTTTAGGAAAGAAAGTCCACCAGCCAAGCCCAACCTCTTAATAGCTTCCTTTACTTTAGGTCTTAAAATAGTCTTCCTTACCAACAAAGGCTTAGTTAACTTAACGTATAGTCTGTTTTTCTCCCCTACGGAAAAGGTTCTTTCACCTATCACGAAAGCTCAGATCTAGGCGTGGGCGGACGTGGACATCGTAGTAGTCATTTAGAGCAGATTTGATAAGTCAGAAGAAATCGAAGGAAAGCTACTTGATTGACTAGACAAAGACTAGCTCAACCTTCCTTTACTCGAGCTGAATCTTGATTAAGTTAAGTCAGAAAGGTTGAATTTCTATTGAAGCAGGAAGCCTAAATATGAAGACCGAACGAAGTGAATGTTAAAGCATCTAATGCCTACCCCGGTCTTTCTATCTCTTTGAAGATGGAACTTACGATTCGAGACAATTCCAGCAAGAAAGAGAAGCTAGGCTCGGCTTGGATTTAAGCTACTAACAAAGAAAAAAGCTTGGAGCTCCGTAAAATGAAATTGCTCAATCTGAACTTCTAACTTTAGAGATTTGCTTGGAACTAACTGAACTTGCCTGAACTGATTGACTCACTCATCAAGCTTCCAATGCAGTCTTATCTTCTATGCGATATATGCGTTCAGTTAAAGTTCTCGCCTTGGTTTACTCCTTCATGTAGTGAGTCGAGGTCCGTCCCTAAGGAGAAAGACGAAGCAAAACCCCAACGATTAGATTATAGGGTTGGACCCCTTTTCAAGAAGGAGCGTGAAGGTGCCGAAAAGAGGGCTTTTATCACGTTTGAGAGTTATGGGAAGGTTCCCTCTTTGGCAGAAAGTGGAAAGTCTTCGAGTATCTTCGTCCTTCTATCGATTGATTCAGGATTCGGATAGATGAAGAGAAGGCCAACTTATCTCGATCTGGTCATTCACCCAATATGGGAATACCCTTTAGTAAACAATGCAACAATCGAGCGATAGAGCCACACGTGGGAGAATAACAAAGTAGGTTACTCTCGCACGCAATAGCAACAGTTGATATACATTTCAATCCTAATCAACTATAACAAGCATAATAAGCAACAATAAGCATTCTAAAAGCCAAAGCATTATAAAAACCAACGAAACACACAACGGCCCCAACTTTCAAAATGCCACTACTTCCAAACGAGCCACGAGTTTTGGAAACCGACTTCACCACTCATCCTAGGACACCATAAGGCACGTCTAAAAGCCACAAAACCCTACTTTACCCTAGAATTCCCGCAAAACCCCGATTTTTCCCTTTGCTCGTTTGAACTACAACTACCCTAACCAAACACCCAACCAACGCCATAACTACACCAAAAGTGCTTCCATGGCCTCCGGACACAATGCCATCATGCAAAATGAGGAAACGCCAAACTCGACCGAAACGACCCCAACATGTACCAAGGCGTTTTTCTCCATTTTTCCAATACACAACCCAAATAAATCATACATTTAAGCATTCTAGCATATCTAGCACCTTTCTAAATCAACAGAACGCAATTCAGAACAACTTTTACGAAACATGGGTTTAGTATTCATAATTTACTATTCCATTGTCAATTTAAATTGCAATAGATATATTCAACCGTAGAAAATGCTAAAAACCTACAAATACATGTTCTACAATCATCAAGGAATATTCTTCAAGAAACAAAACGGATAAAATAACAATCTACAGCTAAATCTCAAAAATTAAAGTTTATATACAACTATTTCAAATGTGCAAATAATGATGCATCCCTCAGCTTAGACACTACTAGACGCTAGGAAGACGACATTAAAAGCCTCGAAAATGATCCCATGCAACCCCATATGACGATTCAAAGATTTGGCTTAAAAATTCTTTTTTTCTTTTTCTCCCTTGGAGTTTTGGTTTTTCCCTTCTTTTTTCAGCTTTGCTTTGTTTTATTTTATGCTATTTTATGCTTATAAGGTGACAACAAGTCAAATAGTCAAGGCCATTAGTCAAAACTAACTTAAACTTGGTCAAAGTAGTTTATTTTATGCATTTTAAGCTTAAAACAACTAACACAATTATAATTCTAATCAACAACAACTAAAATATTAAAATTATAAGACTAAAAACTATTTTCACTATTTGGTGAGGACTATAAATCATTTCCTAACTACCACTCCCGATATGCAATGTACTTTGCGACGAAGAACGAATATCATTTAAATATCACAGAATGTAAGAAAAATATAATTTTCAGAAAATGAAACAAAAATATTTCATGTTCCAGTCTCGGGTATTACAAATTACCCGACCAAGATTTTACTTCACTTTTTGGTGATCAAACCACGCAAACTGGCACCGGAACTGCTATAAGGAAACAAGAAGAACTCAGAAAGATGTCTTCTATTATATGATAAACCAAGTGAATTACTTAAAAAAGAAAACCTATCAAAGGATTCAGGGAACTTCAATTCTTGAAGTAAGAACTCAGACTGACTAAAAAGAAAGTGAAAACCAAACCCCATACGAATGTCATACGATTTGAATGATGATTCTTCAAGAAAATGGCTAGGGAGCTCTATAAAGGAACTTGTAGTTGGTCAATAATATACTGGCTCCAAAGTGAATGTCTCCAACTTCGTAATAAACGATCAGAGATACCAAGATGACCATAAGACGGAGGTTGACTCATAGAGAAGAAGATGAAGACGAAGGTAGTACTAGACTCGTAGAAGATGATGATGGTTGGACCTCACTCGTAGAAGATGAAAACCTACCAGTGTCCTCATCCAAAGTTAGTTCGTCAAACTCCTTACATAGAGCAAACATTTGGAGGTTATCTATCTCACTTAATAGATTACGTAATGATATTTTATCCATGTTACTTATCATTCTTTTTTGTAGAATAAATACTAGGGATTTTCCAGCATCCTTATGGAAAGGCATTCCTGCTCATATGTTTCGGCATACCAGCTCATATGGAAAGGCATTACTAATTCTATGGCTAGGCGATCCAGCTCTTATGGCTTTCCTAATCATATGTATGGGCGATCATTCTTATAAGGATAATATATTCTGGAATCGCAACCCTGGTGGACCCATTAGTCTTCTTTTATACTTTGACTCTTTCATAGAGAGGAACTCGGGCTCTCACATCCGAATACATATAGCAAGAGAACGACATAGAATAGAGCTTGTGTTAATGTCAGTCTCTATCCTCGGGATTTTCCTAATGGTGCCACTACCCAAGTGATAAAAGGAATGATGTATCCCTCTCGCTTAGTTACTAGAGAATGACATCGGTATTTACTCTAAAGGGTGCCAATAGATAGTAAGGACTTTTTGTACGAGATGGGTCTGCGTACTGTGACTCAAACCATTCTGGAGTGACCTAGTTTTTCGCTGGTCCCTTGTATTTTAGTACATTGCTTCCATCTACAGTGATGTAGAAATAGGATTTCGGTGCTAAAAAGTAGCATTTCATGACGTTGTCCTCTAGCATGTGTAGGCGTGAGGATAGAGTCTGTTAGTAAAGATAATTATCTTGATTTATTTATTAAGAGATAATGTAAATAATCTCTAAGATAATTAATCAGGAGATAGAGATAGAGTGTTCTAGTTAGAGTAGATAACCCATCTTCTCCATGTCCAATTGAATACCATCCTCATGTAACTTGAAGTCGGACTGAGCATTTGTGATCTGATCCTTGATCTTCTGAATTTTTGCATCAAGTTGTTAGGCTTCTCTAATCTGAGATAGCAATAAAGGTTGAATCCGGAGATGTAAACACATCACCCCAACCTGAGTCAACTCCGGTTTCAAGGAAGGGAAGCTTTCTGTCCGTTATTTGGGTGTCCCTCTTATCTCTGGCATGCTTCATAGGCATGATTCAAAGAGAGAGGTTTTGTTAACTTATGGGTTGAGATGGATGTAGTAAGTGTGGTGAATCTTATTTCAAAAAACGAGCTTGGTCCTTGGGATATTTGCTATGAGTTGTTTGTGTGTTTCTCACTCACATATATAGACAAGGAAATCAACCTAGGGACATGAATTCGCTGAAAAGCCTTCGATAAGATCTAAACAATTAAATAAATAGAATATGTTATTAATATAAAGCAACCAATTAAACAAAGTAATTGAAAAGATTTTACATCAGGTGGACACTAAAACTGATCAAGTATCAATGATTGAAGATGCCACAGCCGCTGGAATGATCACAACTAAGAGAAAACATAAGATAAACAAGTTCAATGAAATTTTAAAAAAAAAATTAAATAAAATAAATTTGCATAATTCAAAAATACCATGAAATGCAATATAAGAAATCAATCTGAACACAATTACTTCAGCAACCGCAAAACCAATAGTCAAATATATTAACCTCTTATAGTGACCTAAGAAGCTTCCTATTCTAGTCTCCTCATATAAACCTTCAAAACCGATAACAAGCTAAAAGGCGCATCTCTCTAAGCCAAGATCGTCTGCTCCTCAACAATTGATCCAAAAAGTACTGCAGCTCCTTCTTAGGTGAGCGAAGTGACCTCCGTGGGAAAAGAATCTAATAGAGTCATAGAAGATCCCGAAATAGGCGAATTTCCTTAAAGTTTCTCAAATCTGATCCTTGCATCATCTGATCTCGACCGGGTTAGCTCCTAAATTCAGGCAGTGAGCATCGAATAAGCCAATTGACACTATCATCTGTTTATAGCAAATCAAGATTAGATGGAGAGGGTAAAACTATTTTGGCAAGACATTTGGTTTATATCCCTAAAGATTACATTCGAGGGTATGGACCTTTTTGGCAGAAGCATAAGCACTTAGACTAGATGTCCTTATCATCACTCTTTCTCGATCAAAGGCAAAAGCGATTATCTGCACCACCGAGGGGTTTACCTCTTTTTGCCCCATACTAAGACAGCAAGCTCTATGCCTTATTATAGCAAGATAGCACATCAGATTCAAGTTTTTTGGCGTTACGTACATTCATTTTAGCACATTAATTCATTAAAAGACATTATATCAACATATAATAGCTTTTAACATTTCTTAAACTTAGAAATATCTAAATAAAACACAATAGACTATTTACAAATTCAAGATTAGAATATAATGGCCATCTATTATGTGAAATTTTTTTTGCAATTTTCAAGACATGTAACTAGTTGCCTATTTGACTATTAAACTCCTTTAAACATCAAATAGTCTTCAACATAATTATATGCATGAACTAGTTAAAATAAGCTTAAAACAACTTTTTAAACTTTCATTTTAACATATGCTTATAATCTATTTAACCTTTTGAAGAATTCAAGGCAACCACAAGCACATTACCATGTCCAACAAAAACAACACACCAAGCCTACACACATAGGAAATTTCGGCCATCTCAAAATAACAAAGGCATATTTGTCTTTTCTAAGTTTTGACTTTACTAATATGCATAAAAGATCATTTCAAGAAACACCTTTTAAGTTATTAGTATGATCTTTTGATTCAAGGTCATATGCCAACATGCAAAGATCAATCTCAACAATTATCTTCATACTTTAGCATATTCAAGAAGAAGATCAACTATTCTTAACATGCATGTGACAAATAGCCATTAATAAGTATAGATCTAACATGCAAGCTCAAGTTTACATACATAAGCTCAAATATCCATAAGATCTACACATAGAAGCATGGATCAAGACTAGATCTAAACATGCAATCATGTAGGCTAACAACTCATACTTACACAGATTTAACTTTAACCGTGCTACTAGGCCTAAAAGTACAAGCTTTCCCTCTGTGTACTATTCCTTCTCCCCTCGATTCAGGAGCTAGTTTTCAATCTCCCAATCCTAATACTACTACTCCTGAGACAATCTTGCTTGGCTTACTTGCTTGACACAATTCCTGTACATTATTAATCCTAGCACACAAAAATACCATGTGTACCGAGATCTAATCCCGTTTTTACTTATGCTATCTTGGTTACAATATTGTTCGCATAGATGCGGATGTGGCCATTTCTGACGATTCATATTAGAAAATGAGCCCTAGTCTGACAACTCTGACCATATATCTGACCTCTGGTGTTCTTGAATTTCAGGAAATCCTTAACCCTGTGCTGGTCACTCTCGCAGCCTGTACACCTATTCAATTTTCTCCAGCAGATCTCCTCGGTATGGCCCTGACGCTGACAGAAGTTGCACTGCTGGTGACGTCTTGCAGCAGTGCTTCCCATAGGAGCTCTGTAAGAAGAGATAGCTGAACTACCCTGCTGAGATTGAGCTGCAACTGAACGAGACTGCCCCTGATTCTGACTCTTAATTGGTCGTGCCTGAGTTTGAGTAGGTCCTGTATAACTCTGAGTCTGCCTCAGCTGCTGACTCTGACCAACTGATACAGTCTGCCTCTAATACCCCTGACTTTGTGTCTGGTGCAGCTGTTTACTCAACTGGCTCGGTTCTCTAAATAGGTCTGCTTTGTATTTCTCATACCTGGCAGCTATCCTGACAGCTGCTGCATAGGAAAGATAGTCTTGAGTGGATAGATTCAATGAAATATCGGGCCTCAACCCCATAAAAAACTTCTGGATTCTCTTGCTCTCTGGCTGAACTAATGTCGGCACATAATGGGATAGACGAGTTAATGCAGCATCATACTGATCAACAGTCATGTTGCACTGTTTCAAATTAATGAACTCTTGTTCTCGTCTTTCAATAGTCATCTCAGTAATGTACTTCTCTCGAAATTCTCTAACAAATTTATCCTCAGTCCTTGGTACTGCCTCTGCCTCCCATCTGGATTTCACGGTATGCCACCACTACTCTGCATCACCCTCTAGTAAAAATTCAGCACACGCAACCCTCCTCGTATCTGTGTACTTGAGGCCTGTAAGAATCTTCTCTACCTTGTTCAACCACTACTCCGCAAGCATATCATCAGGCTCCCTGACTACCAATTTTAGGCAGGTCTAAACTATCAGAATCTTGGTTCCCCATGAGCTTTCGGCCCACCTTGTCCCAATTAGCAAAAGCCAAACCCATATTAACAAAGGCTAGGACAAAATTAAAACAACCAGGAAAGACGAGTTGGCAAGAGATTAGCCACAATAATTTTTACACTGGTCCGAACCCATGGATGGTGCATGATATTATTGGCCTAGAAGAATAGTCTATTTACGAATTAAATGATAAACCCATGAGTACAGTGGAGGTACCCATATTCCAATCGCGGCAGTAGGTTATCTTTGGTAAGTGCGGGGATCTTTATCTACGAATAAACTCAGTCACGGATTTATTAGTTTGGATTTTTGATCTGAAACCAATAATAGAATGTCTATTTCGGGGTTCATGTTCATGATTAATGGACCATAGTTAGTTATAAAGGTTCTGAATGAACTTTGTGTCACTAGTCTTAAGATACAACATCAAAGGGTACTCCACACAATAGTATAAATCTAACAAAATACCAACAATCATGTCTCAAATTCCCAAGCAAGCATTCCCTATATTTATTCTCTTAATTTGTAAAAGGACTGACAAAAGAGGAGTAAGCACTGTTTACTTAATAAGCAGGAGGTCCTGGGTAATTTTCGGGGCTCCATGCGGTTGTTGGAAGGGTACCGAAGATGATGCCTCCCCCGAAGTCCCACAGGACAACCTATCAGTCTCCGTTTGGACCATATTCAAAAGAATCAAAAGGAAACTCCCCAACACCCATGATGAGCCACATAAGCCCAAAAAAAGCCAGAGGAACAGTCCTCGTATAGCTTGGCATTCCCAACGCTGGATTAGGATTTGCCAAGTGGTGAAGTAGGCACGGGTATCAACGTCTAATACAAACTGTTGGAAAATAAAATAATGCACAAAGTAATATTATAGGCATATGTAAATAAGTAAAACTATTTAATTTGGATTTCAATTAAATAGTACCTGCCACTAATTTTGTTGTATCTCATACTCCCTAAATGAAAGATGTGAATCTAATAAAAGATTCATTAGCGAGTGACCAAGTTCTCTTCATATGCATAAACCTCAGCTATGGTACATTATTGAGATAGATACATAAAGAGTTAACAATTGTTGTTATCTATATCTCTATATAGGATATGGTCATTTTTGCCCTTAAATCACCGTAGCCTCATCTATGGTGCATTATTAGCCCAATGATTTAGTTAGATTACACCCATCATCACAGTGTATGCAATAATTTGAATCCCATGACCTCAACTATAATGCATTATTGGCCACGTGATATTGTATGCACCACAATATCACTATTCTTGCTAGGTGTACATAATACTTATCATGGAATATGCATTCATACCTTGGGCAAATCAAGTATGATAAGGGAGTACCCGAGCCGAAGATAGCGTACCCGGGTCGCATCCCAACCTGAAGAGCCTATCTGTGTTACTGGCTATCATGGATCGGTTGCCCCTTTGACTAGTCCTAAAAAGGATAGGGATAAGGATTCATAGGCGAGGCAGATATTGAATTCACGGAGGAAGGGGAATGTGTAGCTGGATCAAACCCAAGGATAGCTTTAGTAGGCCTGGCCTCGGGTGGTAGCCTAATTGAAGAAATTGAGCTTGTGCGCAAGCCCACCTTTTTCTAAAATCTCAACATGGGATAGAGGAGGTTTGGAACTGTGACGCCCGAGATTCTACCGTACACATTTTTAAATGTTGCATCCATTAATTGCGCATTAAATTCTGTGCTTTACCTGTTCTCTTTCTTGGTCACTATTCATTCCATTTTTAACCTGCATTATATTAATGAATTAGCATTTTTATTAAATCATATTAATTGTTAAAGGAATGGGAAAAATGTGCAATTGAGCTAGGAGCGATAGAAGCACTCGTTTAGAAATTGTTTTAATGGTTCAATGAATAGTGTTACGTAACATAACTTAGTAATTTAATTAGCTAGCATATATTCTTCACCTTAGGCTCGTTTTAAGGTTATCAATGTTCATTTTAGTGGACCACTAAGCACCTAACTTGACCCCATTTAATATATATGCTCATACAACACCACCTAGCTCATAACTTAACAAAACACAAAAAAAAGAGAAGATGCAGGAATTACTGTAGCAAATCCGAGAATAGCATAGGAGGAGAAATAGAGATTTTTGCTCAACAAATCTTCAAGCCAAGCCAAGCCAAGCTAGGAGCAAGTAGTTTAGGGTGTTTACTAGCCTCCCGAGAGTTCCTACGCGCATTGGTGAGGGATTTCACAGCTTATTTTCGCATTTTAAAATAGTTGCAATTTTCTTGATTTGTTGAAAATGTGACCAAATGCTATTGTATTGATTATCTATGCTATTATACCTTGTTTATAAGTGCTAGAGAACATATTTGAGCCATTGTTTCACTTTTTAAACGGTTAGAATCGTTAGTTTGATTTATGAGGTGAATAGTGATGTTTTTCTAGGGTTTTGTGTAATTGCACGTATTGGCTTGATTCAATACTCCTAATAGACGCCTTAGGTGCTAATGAAGGTAGTCTAATATCCCTGTGCACTTGAATTGCTCTAATCTCACATAAAACGTAAAATAGTCGACTTTAATAAAGGGGTTTCGGGGTTAAGGCGAATCCGGGTGGATTCGGGCTTTACTTTTAGTATTCTTAGGCTACCTATGTGCTATAGAAGCTTTGATAACCCTTGTTTGAAGCCCGGATGAGGTACGTGTAGTTTAAAGCTATAAGAGGGAATTTGGGGCTTTCGGGGAAATTGCGGGTGATCAGGCTTAATTGTGGGTTGAAAGGGTACCTTAGGGGTTAATTAGAGGATTGATGTAGTTTCCCCTCGAACGTGAATCATTAACTTTGGTTTGGAAGAGAAATAGTTTGAAAAACAAAGGGGTTTAGGTGCATTTTCGGTTGACTCTTGCTACTAAGCCCATGGCATGACTTCTTGAGTGTTTATATGTGGTTTCAAGTTGATTTGGAGCTTTTGGTATGATTCTATGCTTACCTTGTATATGTCCCTTTGTAAAACTGCTTGTTTGCTTATATAATTGTTTCTATTCTAACTGCATCGAGGTCAACCTACTTTGTTGATCCTCCTATGTGTTATTGCTTATATTATTGACATTAACTTGCCATTGTAAAGTGCATTGCATAGTGGTTGCGCAACCATAGTGTCAGGGGCGGATGTGTTGAATATCGGCTGGGCAGCAGAGGGCTTGCCGGTGGATATTCAAACTCCGTGCCCTAGTCCCTCATTCGCCTGGTCCGGAGATTGCCAGGGGATGTTGGGTCGTAGGATTATCGGGGTACATCCAGAGTACACCCACTGGAGTGTTTGGGATTATGCCGGCTTATCGTGATGATGATCGTGGTTCGTGGATCGTGAATGAAGACCCAGTGAAGATTGGAGTATAGGGGTTATGTGAAATGTATCCTTTTAAATGTGTGGTTATTGAAGCTATCATTGTTTCTTGAATTGTTTAATTGCTATTGTTGTTTAACTGTATTACCTGTTGCATTGCACACCCCGGGACCTTATCCCTCACTGGGCAACAATGGTTGCTCATACCTCGCTAACATGTTTCAGGTGGCGCAGTTGGAGGAGTTGCATTAGTTGCTGTGTCTAGTTGCCTGAGGTGGACTATGTTCTTGTTGATGAGAGTAGGACTTGTTTTCTTTACTTTATGTTCTATTTTGTAACCTAAGTGATATGTGTATATTATATAGTTTGCAAATTGAGGGATAGATGTTGTAGTGGTAGATTTAGAACCATGGAATGTAATAACTTATATTTCTGCTATTAGCTTCTTCGCATGCTTGGGAGTGAATGACTAATTGTTTTCAATTTCTAAGAATACTTAAAAGCTATCATGGAGTGGCATGATAAGCGGTTTTGTAAAGAAGTTAAGTTATGAATGCATGTTTGTCTGTATCTAAACTGTTTGTATGTCTTAAGGCTCGGATGGCCTTAAAGCTAAGATCTTTAGTTATAAATGAATGTCTTGTTATGTTGTGGCTTTATTGAGTGTTTACAGGTTTTCAGAATGTCCACGGTACAGGGAAGACTCTGTCCGTGTGTCGGGTCCGGACTTAACCATTAGGAAAAATTTTGTGACCGGGCTTGGTATTGGGTTAAGAATAGCATGGTCATAAGAGCCTCCGGTCTCGTGAGGGATCGGGGCGTTACAAGAACCCTCATCGCGAATTTCATATGGGATATCCACAAAGGATACCAAGGATGGTTATGGATCAATACAAGATAGAGAAGAAGGGATTGAACTTGACAGGTTTTACGGCGAAAAGCATCTCAACAAAGACAGAGACGGAGAGGAAAGCTTCTGAGAATATAGGTTTTGAGGTGGCATCAATACCAGATAAGAGAGTGGGAATCCTCTCTTATGTCATTTCCCTCCTTCCGAGAGCACGTGAAAGAGTAGGTGTGATAACCAGAACCCGGCATGCATTTAATAGCATTTGACTGCATTTAATTAAATGTCTAATTAGTTAAATAAACCAATTTGCACTATTTTAATATTTCTCTTGGAAGCATTTAGTAGTTATATATTGAATAATTAAAAGATTATTACCTTTTTCTAATAATTATAGTAATTGAATTTCTTCTCTTGTGATTAATTAAGTGTTATCTTAAATGTTAGTGTTTAATTGTATTTGACTATGTGTTTATATTAACTTTCATTTGTAGCTTAATATTAACTTCATAATTCTTAAAATATTCTAGAAATAGTTAAATTAATTATTTTAAATGAATATTGATTACCTTGATTGTTGTGATTATTTTAATAATCGGTTTTGGTTGTCTTGCATTAAAATCACTCGGTTTTCAAATAAATGAGGAAAGTAACTCCGAGCCGGAGTAAATTTTAAACTATGATGCTTTCCAAAAATGATATATTTCTTAGATTCTTTGAGATTTAATTGTTACTTCTTTGTTGTCGCAACGTGCATTGCATATCGAGAGCGATAGTTAGAGAGCGGTTCCTAGTCCTCAACAAATAGTGAAAACTAGTATTTAGTGTTTTAATTTTAGTGTTTTAAGTTGTATTTAACTGGAATTGGATTTATGTTACTTGTTTTAGCCCTAAAATGCATGAAATAAGCTTGATTGACCAACTTAAGTGAACATTGATCAAAGCTTTGACCATTTGACCTTGTGTCATCCTTTTAATAGCTTAAATAGCACAACAACAACAAAAACAGAGCTGAAACAGAAAAGGGCAGGCCCGAAAATCCAAAGAGAAAAAAAAACATTTCAACCTTCAAATCTTCGATTCTTCGAGTGAGCTTGCACGGGTTGGTTTCCGAGGCATCCTAGGAGGTTTTCCTTGCGTCTAGGAGCGTCTAAGGTGAGGGTTTCATCGTTATTTATTTGAAAATGTTGAACATAAACTTTAATTTTTGTGATTTAACCGTAGGTTGTTATTTTGTCCATTTCATTGCTTAAAGAATGTTCCCTAGCAATTGTAGAACGTGTATTTATAGCTTTTTAACATTTTCTGTTGTTGAATATCGCAATTGAAATATAAATTGTGTAATGAATAGTAAACCGCCGTTTCGATGAAGTTGCTCCGTTACGCGTTCTGTTGATGTAGGAAGGTGCTAGATATGCTAGAATGCCTAAATGTATGGTTTAATTGGAATGTGTAATGGAAAAACGGAGAAAAATGACTTAGTGAAAGCTGGGGTCGTTTAGGTCAAGTTTGGCATTTTATCGTTTTGCTTGATGGCATTGTCTCGGGAGGTCATGGAAGCACTTTTGGTGCAATTGTGACATTAGTTGGGTAATCGGTTGAGGTAGTTGTAGTTCAAACGAGCAAAGAGGAAAATCGGGGCTTTGCGGGAATTCTAGGGTAAAGTGGAGTTTTGTGGTCTTTAGTCGTGCTTTATGGTAACCTAGAAGGATTGGTGAAGTCGATTTTCAAAACTCGTGGCTCGTTTGAAAATAGTAGTGTTTTGAAAGTTAGGGTCATTTTTGTGATTTTGTTTGTTTTCATAGTATCTTGCTTATAGAATGTTTATATTGCTTATAGAATGTTTATATTGCTTATAGAATGCTTATGTTGCTTATAGAATGCTTATGTTGCTTATAGAATACTTGTTATTGCTTGATAATGTTAGTTGGAGTTGTTGTTACTTATTTGATTGTTAATGCTTGTTAATGCTTATTACGATTGTTAGAGTGATTATTGATTGAAATGTTTAACAATTGTTGAATAATGCTTGATATCTCGTTTTTCTCCTCTATTGTGTATTGTTGTGCTATCGCTCGTTTATCGCCTTGTATCGAGTCTTGCATTGCATAGTGTCAGGGCGTGAGTGATGGGCCTCTCCGGGTAGCCTCGGGTTGCCGGTGTTGGTTGCTCTAGCTCCGTGTCCTATTCCCTTTTCTCGCTTGGGTTGCCTCCCAGGGAGATTTGGGTCGTAGAATTGATGGTTACTCCCGGGGTATTCCAAACTGGAGTTATAAGGTGGTTGCACGCTTATTGTCATCGTTGTCAACATCAAGCTCGAGATTGATGTATCGCTCGGGAAATGGTGTATTGCTCGTATGAGTGAACCATAGCCTTCAGAGTATGGTATAGCTTTGAATGGTTGTGTTAATGCTTTCTTGAATGTTTATTATATTGTCGTTTGTATTGAATGCTTTCTTATTGACTTTATTGCTTAATTGTGTCTATTTGCATTGCACGACTTTCTTTCTCTCCAATTCGATATCTGTCTCGCCCTCACTGAGTATACGTGTTGTGTATACTCACTCCTCACCACCACATTTCAGGAAATGCCATGTTAGCTGGAAGTTCGTGATTTCGTGAAAGTTCGTGCTTGAAGAGTTGTCTTGCGTGCCTATGTGGCTTGAGTTGTCGAAGTTGTAAAGATGTATGCTTTCATGTGTTGTATGTATTTAATGTCAAAAGGAATGTAATTTAAGTTTCATTAGATTATTGAAGTGGTTTGATAGGTTAGATTATGTATCTAGTTGGCATAGCTTAACTTTAATGCATGTTTGTAATGTCCAAAGGAAATAAGTTATAGTGGTATGATAGTCTGTCTTATGCAATAAGTTAGAATGGTTTAATTGTCAAGCATGAATGTACTTGTAAAAGATGTGAAGAGGTAGGTTAGTCTGTAAACTGGAAATGTATATTTGCTTGAGATTGTTTGTTGAGAACAAGGCTCGGATGGCCTTGAGGTGGTTGAATGTTTGGACATGGTATTGGTCCACTTATATGCTGTCGCGGGTTTGCTTTTTGCCTAGAAACAGGGGAGACTCCGTCCGTTTTCCTTGAAAATTATGCCCGGGTTTGGTTTGGGTTGTGATTAGATTGATTGATAGAACTCCCGATCTCGAGAGGGATCGGGGTGTTACAGTAGGAGTGGCCCCGATTGAGGATAAGATGAGAAAAAATCATCTAAGAAGGTTTAGCCACGTAAGGAGACGACCTGTTGAGGCGCTTGTTTCCAATTCCCTAAACCTTGGCTGCCTCCATAAAATCCTTGTTGGGGGGGATCACCTCTGTGGCCTTGCATTTCCCAGAGTATTCAGTCTGAGGCCGCTTCCTATTGTCAGGATGGGTAGTCGAGCGTTCTTGGATCGCCAGACCCGAGCTCAGCCTCTTGGGCAGGGGAGACTCCTAGGTCCCCTTGGAAGTTACCTCGGTGCCGACCTCCCGAACTCGGCCGCTGGACTGCTACCTCTAATCTTGAGGGACAGCAGGACCAAAGCCAGACCGAGCCGAGCCGAGCCGCTGGCGTCGATCCTCCTCCTCCTCTGGGTGTAAGCGAGCTTTCCAACCTCAGCCATATCTGTAAAAGGAAAAGAAGCGAGAAACGACCAAGTACAAACTAAAAAGAACAACGGTAGACGAGGTGATGGGAAGGTCGGACACTGATCTCTTGAACTAACCCTCTTCCGAATTGGACTCTTCATCTTCCCTGGGCTCAAGAAGTAGATGGGGGATACTTCTTTCTCAAGTCGGGTTCTCTCCCGAATAACTTGGACTCCCAGATCCTCTCCCATTTGAGCACGCTGTCCTACAACTATTTTTTTCCCAACATGATCATGAACGAAGACAGAGAATTGCGTAGATAGGAAGAAGAAACGAACCAAGCCACTTGTCCTGATCGGAACGATTGAAGAAAGAAAGAGAATGGTGTCTCCTTTCAAGGGACATCGTCGGAGAACAATGTCGGGGACAGGATGAGAACCTTCCGTTGGTTACGTCTTTTAAGTGTTGGTTCTTCCATATTTAGATATGGAGATAGATCTATATAGAGATCTATATATTTCTATCGATAGATAGATCTATTGAGAAATAGATATTGATCTAGTTTCAAGATCTATGAACAAGAGAGATCCCCAAATATCCATTTGAAAAAATAGATGAATAGATAGGGCGAAGCCAGCTGAAGGAAGGTTGGGCGTAGTAATAGACGAAATGCTTCGGGGAGTTGAAAATAAGCATAGATCCGGAGATTCCCGAATAGGGCAACCTTTCGAACTACTACTGAATCCATGGGCAGGCAAGAGACAACCTGGTAAACTGAAACATCTTAGTAGCTAGAGGAAAAGAAAGCAAAAGTAATTCCCCTAGTAGCGGCGAGTGAAATGGGAGCAACCTAAACCGTGAAAACGCGGTTGTAGGAGAGCAATCCAAGTGTTGTGCTGCTAGGCGAAGTTGGTATGAAAGATCTTCTTTCTTCCTAACTCCCTTTAACTTCGGGGAAAGTGAATGGTGGGCCAGTGAATAAATCAAGTAGACGAGGATGGAATCAAATTATGTTGGAGGAAGGGATAAACGGGTATTGTCCAGACACAGTATTTAGCCCCTAATATAATTGGTCGCCGTAATTTCTCAAGTCTGGGGATTAATTTGCACAATTCTCAACTAAATAGTAAACTATTAACCTGAAATCATATAGTTCACTATTTATTGTCACATTCGATGATCCGTACATAGACGATCACTCGTATGTTTATTAGTCCACATATCATGCTATTCTGGCATTTCGCACGCCATCCTTTATCATTAACATCACTATGTTAATCAAATGTAATAACATATAATAACACGTACTCGATTATTCAACCGAGACTAGAATAACATAGGGGAGCCTAGCTAATTTGGCACTAAAGTATAATATGAAAAAGGTATAATATTGCTCATTTCTGGAGGGAGAAATGGGCATGCGCCGCAAAGCATGTCATATCGGCATTTAGGCTAAAATGGTGATTTGCAATCTCTTTCTCTCAACTCTTTCTTTGCATTATTTTCTGCACACTAAGTGTTTGAGAAATTGTCTCACTCATTCTCAATTAAACATGTGCAACTTTAGTGCATAATTTGATCCAACCCTATAATGCTTTGTTACAGAATGGTATTTGGGTCATGGAGTCCAAACCACCTCAGGCTAATGTAATAGGGTGTAAGTGGGTTTTTCGTATCAAGCGCAGACAAGGGGGGGCATTTTGGCAATTTTGAGCTTTTATTTTATGAGCATATTATATATATGGGTGATAAATTGAGTAGTGGTGTAATGCCCCGATCCCTCACAAGACCGGAGTCTCTAATGACCAAGCTATTCTCAACCCAATTCCAACGCGGTCTCAAAATTTTAGGGAAAAACGGATAGAGTCTTCCCTGTACCGTGGACATTCTGGAAACCTATAAGCATTCAAATAAAATCACGAAGCAAAAGGAACAACATTTCTAATTGAAATCCCAACTTTAAGGTCATCCGAGCCTTAAGCAACACAAGACAATATAATTACATACAAGCATGCAACAATAGACTTAAAATCTTTGTCTTCATTCGCTTATCATACCATTCTATGTTAGCAATTAAACATTCTTAGAAATTAAAGCCAACCACACATCCGTTAAATCACACCCAAGCATGCAACGTAGCTAGAAGCAGAAGCATAAGTTATTACATGTCATAATTCCATAACACTTACTACATCCACTTAGCTTTCAAACTTGCAACTACTCAAATATATATACATAAGCCCTTAGGCTCCCAAATAGAACATAAAGTAGAACAAGTAAGGTCTTCCACAGTTTAGCAGGCAATCACTCAAATCTCAAGTAATAGCACACAGCAATCAGGTCAACTCCTCCAACTGCACCACTTGAAACATGTTTAGCGAGGTATGAGCAATCACAATTGCCCAGTGAGGGATAAGGTCTACCGGGGGCGTGCAATGCAGCAGTTAGTACAAATAAATCATTTTACAACCAAAGAACAATTGAACAACAAGTTACCACACATTTAAAAGGATACGATACACTTTGACTTCTGTAACGTCCCGGCTAAGCGAATACCCCGAAGGGCAGAGGCACACCAGCAACGCCACGAACCGAAATCCCGATGTGATAATGACACTGATATCGATGAGCCAGCATCCCCTTATAACTCCAAAATGGGTGTACTCTGGATGTATCTCGAAATCCTACGACCCAACTCTCCTTGGGCGGCATCCCAAGCGAGAGAGGGACTAGGTAACCATGGTAGCCGAGGTATACCGGCAAGCCCGATGCCGCCCGGTTTCCACGACACTTCCATGCCCAAATGGTTGCGCAACCACGATACAATGCACTCAAAATGATAACATAAGAATACATCAATAAACACATGATTGAGGGACAACAAAGTAGGTTGCCCTCACACACAATATATAGACAATAAGTGCACATAATCTAAGTACAGATAAATAAACTATTATGCACATAAGGATGAAGTCTCCCTCACCTTTGAAAAGCCAAACCTCCTCAACCTAGCTCAATGTGCAATCCCTAGCTTATTCATACAAGTGCAACATTTAGACATTAAAACTAACATAATACTATGCAAGTAAGCTAGCGTAATCATAATATGCATCTTACTTAACATAAAGTCACTCCGATTAGAAATGTATAATTAGCAACTAACTAATTCGATTCATATTTACTTACTAGCCAAAAACATCTAGTTAACAATCAACAAACCAACATCCTTCAACCTAGTTATTTTTACTGTCTTGCAAGTATACAAGATAAAAATTACATATAGAACTTCAAGTTAAAAGAAACATTTTATTAGCTAATACTGATAGTCCACCACTAGCACTCAGAAAAGAAATGCCTTTTCAACTAATAGAAAAGTTATCTATAACTACTTAATAACTAATATGCAACATTAACTAAGTGACCATATTACAAGTTAAAATTCTAACATAACACCAGTAGGATCCACTTACTAATCATATTTACATGTAGTAACCAACTATCAACTTGGAAATAGCTTTATATGTAAGTTTAAGTTTAACGAGGGAGCATATTCTCATTCATTTTATAGTTAAGCATTTTTTCTCATATAGGCACATACTATACTTTAGCTACAGTCACTCGTTTTTTTTCAAAGAACTAACATTCCATATAATTACTCAATTCAAACAAGGACACAACTAGGAAATGAATTATAAACCATTATAAAAAAGTAATAAGTCATATCTTAGCAACTAGGCTTCTAAATTCATCTCCAACAAGCATCAACTTCCAACTCTTTATAAATTATGGACTATCTTAAATATTTAGACTTCCTCACCTATCAATGGTTAAAAGACAGTTTTATAAGATATCTTGCTAACTCTCTTTAAATTGAATAGTTAACAACTTGTCTATCCAATAATTCATTTGCAACAATAAACCAATTCTAACCTCAACTAGCCAAACTAACAATCCACTACATCTACTTTTAAATTAGAATACAAGGCTTGTATCAAATCAATAGTTCATTCAAATCTAACTAGCGAAAACCAACACGACTTAACATTTCATATTACATTTACATAGAATTTAAGGACAAGAGGGAAGGGTGAAAAGCCACGGCAGCTGCAAGTTCAATTACTAGGTCAGAAACAACCTAGCATTCAATTATAGAAATCTGTCCAGTTCCAACCTACTCACATGCCTCTCGGAAATCACCCAAAACCGAGTACCTAGAGTTGGAATTCGGTCAAGCCTTAGAAATACACTTTTGTTCTACTAGGAGTCTACTACAACATATCCAAAATTCAGTTCATTTCATCAATGTTTGCTAGGTAAAATTGGTTCTACAACTCAGACACGAAAATCTGTCTAATTTTCCAGATTTTACATAAATCACGCTTTTGCAATTATTTCATTATAAACACAAATTTTTAAAGCTCTAGTATACATGAATCATCATATATACTCATATACAACATAATAACAAGATACTACAACATTTAAAATAAGGAAAATCTAGCATATAACATGTTATGTACTCAATCTTAGTCATATAGCACATAATTAAACAACAATAATCAACTATTGCACAAATGAACAAGTTCAACAGTTTCAAAATTTCAGTTGTAACTCAACTTTGGCTGTAAACTTACCTAAGCAAACGACCTCCTATAAAACTTATTTTTATGTGTATGAAAAGCTCTTCGAAAGTAGATAACTCTAGACTCAAACAGAACTCAATTCTAAGTTAAATTCATCAAGATATGACTAAAACAACTCAAGTGTGCAAAGCTGTCCAGATTGATCACGAATTCTGTCAGGTTTCAGTTTTTATTTTCTTAGAGAAAATAGATGGAGGAATTGGCCAAATAGACCTAAACAAAACTTGTTCTAAACTAGCTTACCTAGCTTCTGTAAAATTTTTATAATTTTCCAAGTTATCTAACTAGGTCAAAAACTCCACGAAATTCAGGCAAGTAAAATTGTCCAGTTCCAGTCAACTACAAAACTTCACTGATTTCAGCAATTACGAGCAAACAAACGATTTTTCTTCACAATTCGTCCAACATGAAAGTTGTACCTCTGAAAGTCTATATTAATATATGATTTTTCCATATTTTTCCCAGAAGAATTATTTGCTCAAACAATTCACAAACTACAGCAGCTACAACAAAATCCTGCAAACATATACATGTATAAACTTGTCTAATACAACAATTTCTCACTCAAAAACACATATATATGCAATGCAAGTTCTGAAATCAGTTTTTAAAAGATTCCCCTCACCTTATACACGCTAGGAACACGAGCTAATGCACGAAAATGCGAGAAAATCGGCTCGGGGTTGTTTATTTCTTCTTCTTCTCCTCTTTCTTCTTTTGATTGATTGGTGTGTGTTGTGTGTGATCTGATTTGTGTGTGTGTGTGTGTTGCAGTATCTTGTG
Source organism: Ehretia macrophylla (assembly GCA_037974665.1). NCBI lineage: Eukaryota > Viridiplantae > Streptophyta > Magnoliopsida > Boraginales > Ehretiaceae > Ehretia > Ehretia macrophylla. Next base: position 38,338,139 of record CM075779.1, on the reverse strand, counting down.
TGTGTGTGGGGTGTGTTGTGTGTGTTTTATGTTAGGTAGAAATATCTAGGTGACTCCAAAGACCAAATTGCCCCCTTAACTAAGTGTATATTTCTAGTTTGCCACCTTATAGTATTTTTGACTAATCTAGTTAGCTAGTGTTGTGTAGTGTAATTGATTTATTGCCTACAATACTTAGAATATATAAAAAAAAATGCACGTGAATGTACACTAAATGAAACGAATGCACATTTTCCAAGAAATATAAAAAGTAATGCTAATAATTATATGCAAACAATTAAGGTAACATGTAAATGTACGCAAATGATTAAAATAAGCATATTAATATATGCAAGTAAATAAAATAACTATATGCTCAGGGTCGGGGTATTACAAGTGGTATCTTTCTTTCCATTACAAACGACAAGCCTTGCCTGCTTCCTCCCAGTGTCAACTAGCGCTTCTGTCCAGAGCGAAGAGAAGGTAAAAAAGCGCTGCCGAAACAGCATAAACAGGCTTCTATTGCTACGTAACAATAGAGCAGGATAGCATTTTGCGCCCACATGTTTGAATTTGAGGGTAAAGAGCTCGCTTGTTATACGGGATCCGACGCATCCAACAGAGCGAAACAATGTTCCATTCTTGTCGACGGCATCCTTCTGCATTGACGGCGAGTGGAGTGCTATAATCTCATTCATCATTTTTTATCTACCTTCGCCCTACAGTCGGCCTCCACATGGCCCTGACGCTTGCAGTAAGTACACTGTGGTAACGAAGCACTAACACTGCCCCTCGAAGAACCAGAAGCTGAGAAAGCAGTTGTACCAGCCTGCTGCTGAGGTCTCGCAACACTAGGCCTATATATGCCGCTATTCCTAGGTAAGCACCATCCAGGTCCATATCTCTACCTGCATCGTCCTCATAATATGGTCTATCGGGGAATTAGGAGAAGCTAGCTAACTACATTCATGCTTGTCTGCCCAAACTGTGATATTCCATCTCTTCTTCTTCCTATTACAAAATCAAGAGAACTTGACGTTATTCCTTTTTCTTTTTCGTTCGAAAGAATATAATGTCAGTTTTTCTTAGTCTCGGTTGATGCGTAAGGGTGCGGTAGCCCGGAGCGTTGGTTGTTTCCTTGACCGGCTTAATTGACGGCCTTTGCTCCAGGGATCAGTGATCTTGAATGAACTCGACTTGGTAGCCCGTGAGTGATGGGAGGGGCTAAAACTAACTTAATCCACTCTCCGAACCAAACAAAAGGCTTCGTCCCTACTGCCGCAAAAGCCGATGAGAGGCGTATGGAGGATCCTCTGATCGACCCTTTGCTTTAATGGTCGTGTTTTTACGAAATGAGGTCTTCTGAGCTCTTTTTTTCTGCAAAGAATGGTCAATCATCTTCAAACCTCACCCTCCTTCCAATCAAATCTATTCTAAGGTGTCCGTAGGCAGGGGAAAGAAATTAGGGATTGATCGACCAGAGGTTCCGCTTCCTTCACCCCCACCTTTTAGCGTTCTGAGCCCCTAAAAAAATAAAGAAAGCTTAAATCAAAAAGAAAGAAGAGAAATTGGGCCATGTTTCCCGGGACAGGCTGCCTTTTCTCATGCCAGCAGTCTTCTACTTTTAGTTGACTGCTCTATGACAGGCTTTCATGTTTCCTAGGCTCTGCTTGTTCGTCTATGCTCCGACCTAACAAGTAATAATTGAAAAATGATGTTTCCTTGTCTACATTAAGATTTAAAACTTGTCGTCAAAAAAAGGCAATCAATCAGAATCAAGAAAAAAATGGAAATAGTGAATCAAGATCTAGATGGATCCCTATCTTTATCTCTATCTTGTTCGTCTACGCTCTGACCTAGCAAGTAATATTGAAAAATGATGTTTCCTTGCCTGCATTAAGATTTAAAACTTGTCGTCAAAAAAAGGCAATCAATCAGAATCAAGAAAAAAATGGAAATAGTGAATCAAGATCTAGATGGATCCCTATCTTTATCTCTATCCACGGAGATACCTATCTATATGGAGAGAGATCTATCTATGAATCGATCGTCACTATCCTCTATCCGGATAGATATGTCCCTATGAGTGACTACACCGATCTTTATATGTTTTGGCCACGTCCGTTTCCGCTCCGAAGAAGAAGGTTTAGATCTTTCAATCTTATGTCGTGAGGGATGTGACCTATGTTAGGTCCACAAGATACCACAGCTTTTGGTGTTCTATGATTCACCTCCGAATAATGAGTAGGTAGGTCGATCCTTTTGATTTTTCTCTTCATAGTTTTTTGATGGGGGGATGCGGAGCAATAGGTCGAATTACTATATAAAGAAGAGTTGTAAACTATAGGACTTCTTGTTCGAGTAGGAATATTTTAGTTTTTCTCGTTCCTTCTCTTCGATAAGAATAGGGATTTGAAATGATACAAATTCCTCTTCATTCTGTTGTGCTCAGCGAAAGAACTGCCTAAGCATACTTTTTCGGATCCAAACTTCTTTGTTCTTTCTAAGTCTTCTTCTTGCATAGAAGAACGCAATTGTTGCAAAAAGCGGGATTTTAGTAGTAGGCGGCATCACCTCTTAGTTTTGAGTAGGCAAAACCATTCTGTTTTGGTTCTTCTCCACATTCTTACCGGGTGATCCAGGAATTTTCCTATTATTTTTTCAACTGATATTTTGATATAGAAAGATCTCCTTATTTCTTCACCGCGGGTTCTCGCATCATTTTCTTGAAAAGATATTATATCACCGTGGGACACTTTAAAATGAGTAATGCTTACCATTCCATTATTCACACAAACCTTTCGATGACTTATCGGCTACCTTGCTTGAGGAATAGTTTCACGAAAATGGAGACAAACCGGAATAACGTCAATAATAACGATGCATTCAGCTTCAACTCAAAACTAACTTCAAGAGTAGTGAATCATCGCCAAACAAAGATACTATGATAGGAAAGATAAAAAGTTCATCCAGTCCAACAAATGGCCCGAAAGGATACCATAATTTGAGTTAATCAATTAATGCGAGGTTATTGTTTTAACAAAGGCTAGGCTTTATTCATATATATAAACCGGGGCCGATACAAAGCTATATGATAGCACACTATTTTTCCAATCTATTCTTTCTCATTCATGGACATTGATAAGATCCATACATTTAGCAGCACCTTAGGATAGCATAGCCTTCAAAGTGAAAGGCGAGGTTCAAATGAGAAAAGGCTTACGGTGGATACCTTGGCACCTAGAGACGAGGAAGGGCGTACAAAGTTTCACTGATCTGCAAAGGTTCTGGCTCAAGGATGTATGAAGGATTAGGATGGTATTTTCTCAACATCGACACATGGAAAACATCATGCAGTCTAGCCAAACTCGGAGATAAAGCCAATCTGTAAGCTAAAGCACCAACTTTCTCAGTAATTTCAAATGATCTTACAAATCTAAAGCACTTCCAACAGGGTTGACGGCTGTGTGACCCTTATTCAAAGTAGAAAATCAAACCCGGCACGACCGATGACTTAGTCTTCTTCTCTGCTTTGACTCAACCGCCTACCTAACTTCTTAGAAAATATCCGATAGATAGTAGCAACCTATGGCCCTTTTAACCCCTTCATCAATCTCAACTAAATAGTAAACTATTAACCTAAAATCATGTAGTTCGCTATTTATTGTCACATTCAATGATCCGTACACAGACGATCACTCATATGCTTATTAGTCCACATCACCATGTTGTTCTCACATTTCGTACGCCATCTTTTATCATTAACATCACCATGTTAATCAAAGGTAATAACATATGATAACCAGTACTCGATTATTCTAGTCCCAGTCGAATAATCTGAAGGGATATGAATTGTTTCTAAATGCTTATCATATCAAAGATAAAGTGCGAAATATCCTAAACCCTTTTAGAACATTTCTCTTCTCGGATAAACATTAGGGACATATTCATATCGAAGCGAAGAATATGAATATCCTACAAATCACATAGTGTATAAAACACATAAGCATATTCTTATTAAACCCTAATAAGGTCATCTCAAACTTTAGCATTAGGGCATATCCCCAACAATCTCCTACTTGCACTAATGCTATCAACCATAGGATCTAGTGCATTTTACATTCATATCTCTATACTCATCTTCCCAAAGATGGTGATCAACTGTAACTGTCTTTACAGGATCAGTCTGATACCACTTGAAAGGACCATTGCAATAGGTGAATCACAACATATATATAAGCTAAGCGGAAGCAAAAATATCAATTTCAAAAATTTTCCAGCAATACGTATCATTTGTATTCACCATAATACCTTATGTCTAGTCCATGTAATCAACATAGAAATTCGTTCACTCTTGACGTTCGAATCATTTAAGAAATTATTCATTCTAAATAAAGTTTGTATAGATTATGTGTCTACCTAACCTAGACCGTTACATAATTATATTTCTCGAGAGTTAAGACTTGATATAAAACGATAAAACTTTTCAGAATTCTTGACAACAGAACAATGTATTTTTCCCAAACCCTAAACCCTAACCAAAATATCATAAACATTCACTATTGGAATAGTAGTAACCGAAAATGTGCATTGATGCCATGGTCCTACTGAAGTTCTCTACAGGCTAGTGTACTACAGGGAAAGAAAGAAGTAGTTGTCTCAGTTATTTCCCCAATTGGCGGATCCGAGAACAGAAGGCAATTCATTTTGTATTTCTTTCGGGCCCTATGACTTCGATTCAATCATTCCTGTGAAAGAAAGGGCAAGCCACTATTATGCTCGCTTGGATAGGACATTTCCCCTGTTAACTCTATTTTAGATCGGCGCCGCCTAATGCATGAAAGGGGAAGGCAGAGCAAAAAAGACATTCAGGATTCAACCAATTGCAAGAGGAAGAGTGGAAAGCATCCTAAAGAGGGGTTGCCACGCTTCGGCTTGATGTCTATGCACCTTAGTACGCGTGATATCGCTTTCCTAAGCTAAGTGCTAAGCTAGCTCACTTTCTTTGGGTCACGACTGAAAGGTATTTAGTTAATGACCTGTAAGCGAAGGTCACTTCAATCAAATCAAAAAAGCCATTTTTTTTGTAGGCCAACAAGGCAAGACCCGGAAAAAAGAGCAAAGATTTTAGCAACCTGAGGCACGATAGCATTCGGATGCCGGGAGGCATAGGGCTTGCCGGTGCTACCGTGACAATCGTGGTCCTATTCCCTCTTCTCGCTTGGGACCCCTACCCCTTGGAGAGTTTCTCTCGCTTGGGACCAGGTTCGCCCTCGAAGATGCTGGGTCGTAGATTTTGGATATAATCTGAAGTATCCTCCTGGGAGAGATAAGAAGTTGTGATCTTGATTCGTGGCTGGCACCTCTGGTGATATCGAAACATATCCTTTTACTATGTGTTTAGGTACTCTCGCTTGGGACAACTACCGCCCTTGGAGATCTTGTTCTCGCTTGGGACCAATACCGCCCTCAGAGTGGAAAGACTGTTTATCTTTATGACACTATTGTTATTAATACATGAATCAAATGTGATTGAAATCTCTACTGGTTACCACATGTCAAAGTATTTTAGCATTTACCATATGTGAATCATTTACCATACGTGAATGGCATCATAATTTGCAAAAGAGACCGACCAAAAATGTTTTCAAAACTCTTCTGTTTCATACTCACTGAGCATTCCCAAGAGCTCACCCTCTTTTCTCCCCCTAGTGTAGGTGCAGCCTAGCTTGAGATGGAAATTGACTTTATATGCTGAAGTTGAATGTTTACATGCCTAAAGCTCCTTGCCTGTCAGAGGTTGTTTTATTCTCGGGTAGAAGGGTAGCTGTGCTGAAACCCTAGTTTGTATGATAGCCTGGTAGTTATCGGATCTCAAATGTTGTAACACCCTTTTGTACTTAAATTATTATGTAAAGGCTTGTTATTGAATAATTCTTCATTTATTGCTCCTTTTAAATAAAAGTTATGAACTTGCAATGACAATAAACGCAGACTTTGACCTAATCTTGAGAAGGGTTGGGTTGGGGTCATTACAGAAAGGGAGGAAGGGACGCTAACAAGTACTAAAAAAAGATTTTCCACAAGGAATTATTATCGCTTAATGCTTGTGCTAAGGAGTTAGCGCTTTAGTTTTCTTGTTGCCCTTCCCGCTGCAGTTGATGGAGAAGCATTGAGCAAGGCAAGGAGTCAAGACAATGTTAGCTACAATCTCTGCCATTTTCATCTCCTAGTCAAGTTGTTCCAGTTGGCCAGCTAAGAACCATGGGAGTGAATCTTTATATAATCACATTGACCCATTAGAAGCAGCCTTTGGGGAAGCTATACCAACGATTACAAAGAAATGAGGGACGAACCTACACCAACAAGAGATATCTTTCTTGTTCCTATACCGGACCAGCCAACAAAGGAATCAATGAAGTACATGATCCTATATCCGGATATTTAACACCACCTGCCATCTCGCCTTTCTGATTATTATTATCAAGAACATTGGCTTCTTCCTCATTTATGGCAGCATTAACTCGTTGTACTTCATGGTCAAGTTGAGTGAGTGAAGAAATTGAATCATCTATGACTGGGATTTCGACTCGAAATCTTGGTTGCTTTACTTTCTTGAGTTTACCAGCAGCAAGTTTGGGGTTGTTGAGAGGCTTCTCTAAGGTGGACGAGATGGAGGTGTTGGCGTTCATCATCCTTATGCTGCAAGTCTCAAATGATATGAAAATGCATTTCAAGGTGTTTGGATGTTTGATGAGATCTAGGTTCCTTAGCTTGTGCAATAGCTCGACCGATAGGGAGAGGAAGAGTTTAGTTTTCCTTTCGTCGAAAACATTTCAAAAGGAGTATGTGACTAGAAGCTTCTTCAAAGCCCTCAGGCATGGGCTGTAGGTAAGGGTCCGAATGAGAAAGTACATACGAGATCAAGCACCATCACAAGAGGTATGAGACTGGAGACGAGGACCATAATCCTTATAAAGGACTTTTTACGAAATGGTTGGCAATTTGTCCACATATAGGGAATGACCCTGATCTTTACATTGAAGGATCAAGCTCTTTATTTTTCTTTAGGGAATTTGGTATTCCGTGGATATGGAAATGGATCCCTGTCGCGGAGATAAACAATGAAAAAATGTTTTGTTTAAAAAGAAAATTTCTTTCAAAATTTTGGCCTAAACTCTTGAAGAATGATCCAGAGACAAAGAAACCTTATGGTCAATCTACGGTTGATGTTTCTAATTTTTTTTATCAAAAATAAAATTGCATCGAGAAAAATGTCTATTTTCTTTCTTTTTATAACTTCTATCAAAAAAATTACACATTCAATTCATATAGTAAAATTTAAATTTAAAAACACAAATAATCAAAAATAAATTCTACCATTATTTTTTTAAATGACAAAACCTCCCTATCGGTCATTTAATTAATTTAAACAAATAAGCTAAAGAGAAATGAAGGATATGACAATAGTTTGTTGTTCGTCTTGAGCTCTGCCTCACGTAGAACACGGTTGAAGATAATCTCGCTGAGATCAAATCCTCATATCCAAGGCAGCTTGTCACAAGTACCCCACCCCATACGACTAGTTGGGGGGGTTGTTCGCCTTTTGAATCAAACAAAGTAAGTAGTAGGGGCTTCATAGCTACTTTCATTCTAAAGGAAAGCGAAGAACCAACCTTTAGTCAATAGGAGCCCTACTTCCCTCTTTGCGACCTCATCACTTCAATTCAAGGGCAAACCCATTTCTTAGTCACCGGGCTGAGCTATAGGGAGACATAGCTACTTTTTGAATACATTATCGAAGTGACAAGGAATGGTATCGACAGAGTGGAAGGGCCTGTGCTCCATAAAATAAACCATTTGTAAGACCCCGGAATTTGCCCTATTCGCAATTTCGTGTTTTCACCTATTTAAATGCTATTAGAATTAGTATATATGTTTATATGTGAGTTATTAAATGATCTTGCATTAAATGTGCATTTAAAAGAAATTTGAAAAATAATATGTGCATTTACATGACTTATTTAGTGTTTTAAAATTTAAAATTGCATTTAAAGTTCATTTAAATTGCATCTTGTTGACTTTTCACCTTCATTGACCAAATAGGACAAAGTGGGAATTTTTGAAATGTTTAATGAAGGGCAAACTTGGGATTGGAAACAAAAATGCAAGGTTAAGGTAGTCAAATTTTGGGTCAACTTTGGGATTAAATCTGAACCAATTGGGGAATATTTAGGAGGCAAATTATATATGGTTGGAAATTAAAAAATTAGATATCATTGGATCGAGCTTAGAAACCTATTATCCCATGCATATTCAGATCATGACACTATCAATGCAATCGATTCAGTTGTCCCTATTATTCTCATTAATCACTCATCTTATAGGATACAATCGGGTTTAGAAGAAATCACTATTTGGCTCAAAAATGATACTTTTCACCCGAAAAGTCCATTTAAATTTCTATTCCGTTTCATAATCAATTTTTATCAAACATGGGTCTATTAATAATAGAGGACTAGGTTTTAAGATGTTTAAAACACCCGTGTAAAAATTTTAGCGGACGTGCATTCAAAACACTATTCACAAAAACCGGCGATAAAATTTCTGATGCCGTTTTTTATGAAAATTTTATGAATGCACACATAGCATGTAATAGGAATATAAATCACAGAATTAGCGCATTATAACTCATATAACACATAAACAGGTCAAAACACGCAATTTCATACAAAAGTGAAATCTGGGGTTTCACATTCTTTCCCCCTCCCCCTTAAAACAATTGCGTCTGCACAATTCTCGAACTGACAAACAACTAAGTCCTCAATCATTACACTTTAACAATACTTCTCCTAGTTCCCATTTATCTCTTAGGATGACACCTAAACAAAGACCTCAAAAGAATAAACTCTGTCGACTGCAAGATGATTATCACAATTCCCAAAACAATTCTCAATTCATAATTCACTCCCACCTAATATCATATTGCATATGAAAAAAATCACAACTCCAAGGTCTTAGCATGACACTACTACTTATCAATCATACCCTACTACACAAAAGAGTTTTATGAACACCGTGAGGGTTTAAAAACTCATTCACGATAACATGAATGATTATTGATCAAGGGAATATCACAAAAGTGACACTGGCCAAAATATGGCTATTATGAAATTCACAAGGAAGTAAGGATATGGAAAGTCATATTCAAGCCAACAATCAAGTGAACAAGAGGTCAAACAAGTTAGAAAATCAAGAGGCTAATAGTTTAATAAGAAAGCATGATAACTAAGACAAGGAATGTCTCAGCAACTATCAGCTAAATAAGCACGAACAAAGGATGATGATAAGTCAAAACAGTGCTGAGTATGTTGAACAAACATTCCTGAACAAGTAGACATTTTAATTCTCGATGATTGTTCAATGAGCCAACAAGTAAGTTGCACTTGAGGCGAAATGAAATTAATAAATAAGAGATGATTAATTCAATAGAAAACATGAGTGAATAGCAACGAATAAGTTAAGAAATATGTTTACATGAATATTAGTCGTTGCTGATCTTGAAAAGTGCATAGAAAAATGTGTGTTAATGTATGTGGTAATACCTATAATTTATATACTACGTGGTACATAAACGTTATGAGATATCATTTGTGCACTTATAGTATTTTAACATGGGCCAACCATAACTTTGTAAAGTAAGATCTGTATTCCTATTGTATATTTAATTAAATCAGCATTAATCAATTGAGTATCTATGCATTACAAATAGTCGAATCATATATCAGTGCAAATCTGTGCAATAAGGGTAACTATCTATAACTTTGTCTGCATAACAGGTACATATAGTGGTTAAATCCGTAATATCTGAAATTATGGAGGATGACGCGACGGATTCCACTAATTTTTTGGGAAGTTCAACAAATTTTCCTGGAATTGGGATAACAAGAGAAGAGATATGCAACATGACATTTCAGAACGAAGGAGATGCATATACGTTTTACAATGCTTATGCTAGTACAATGGGGTTCGGTGTAAGGAAAGACACGATGCATAAAGATGATGTTACTGGTTGTCACGCCCCAACTCGACCCCTCTTACAATCAGTCAGGACGCAACGGAATTTTGGCAGCATAACGACAGTAACATGAACATCAGGGCTCTAAACCAACCCTTAATAACAACATACATCAAACTCCACAAATCACCAACCAACTCCACAATCAAATTAGCAACATACAACGCAACCATTTCATACATTAAACATTCTTTCATCAACTCATTCATAGTTATGCGCCTCCGTTCCAACATAATACATTTACTATATAACATACACTTCCAAAATAGATTATAGCCTACCTAGCAACCTAATCATGTTCCAAACCAAGACTACTAAGCTACAACATTTAATTTATTATCTTTACAACATAGTATGCATCATAAACTTCTAAGTAAATACAAAACATCTAGTTTTAATATACAAGATAACAAAAGAGAACTACATCTCAGACATCAATGACAAGACTTTGGCACATAGGGCTTGTCCATATAAAGCACATTTTCCACATTCTCCTCTTCAGGAGGCACGTACCCGTAATCCTGCAAAAGTACACCTGTATGCATGCAATAATAGAGAGTGAGTTTATATAAATAAGCCCAGTGAGGATCCGATAGATCTCGAGCAAGGTCTACTAAACTCCTTGGAATAATCCTTTGAGTCAATAAACACACAATAACATCAATAATACTATCATCACATAACTATATGACCATTCAATAAAGGATACTCTCTCTAGTTGGTGTAGCTCCAAACGCCATCACGATCTCAACCATTCTTCTTATAACTCCCCATTACTCACGCACCCAGGGTACCCTCAATAACCTCTCCCTCCATGACACCTCCGTCATGCGAGCTGGAGGCAGTCTCTAATAGTCATGCCGTTATCAACCCGACAGCCCGATGCTGCCCGAGAGGTGGCACACACATACCAGAGACTTAGAAATAAATATAAACATCAATCATCAATATTCCGAGAGATCAGCAACGAAAGTGCCCGATTCCCGTACTCAATAATCAATCAATATTCTGAGAGATCAGCAACGAAAGTGCCCGATTCCCATACTCAATAATCAATCAATAATCATCAATCATCATATTATCATCATCAATAATCATATCAATAATCAATTTAACAACAATTAACTAAGTTAGATGACAAAGTAGGCCATCCAACCGGACATGCATTAAACACACAATCAAACCCTAGTTTACCCATCAACAACTCACAATTCAATCACTCAAACCACACCCGATCAACTAAGGCTCAATTCAATAATTTAAAGAAAGATAACCTAAACTTCAAATAATCATATCTTACATTCTACTAATCCAAACAACCCCAAATCAGTTTCAAACACTCACCCATTCAACCAACTACATTAGCCCTCTCGGAAATCCACCATAACACCTCCAAATCATGCCCGATAACCCTAAAACCCTAGGATATCTTGGCTGGATTTTCCGAAATTTCCCACGAGCAATGTAATCAAAAATTCGGCATTACAACAGCGCTAACACATAATTATCAAGTATTTAGAAATCGACGGCAATCGATTTCGATCATCACAACTCAATTAATTCAACATTGAACAATTTAATCAAAATTTAATACCCGAAAAATAAAAATTATGCTACATCCGACAGAAACTCATAGTATTACCACTAAACGATCCCTAGCATGCAAGGAGCAATAATCTAACATCAGATTACAATTCTAACGGTTCAATCTTCATTTATACGTAAAAATGCAAAAGACAAGTTTTGAGATCTAGAATTTTTCTCTCACCTTTGATGTGTTTTGATGCAAGAAATGTGTAGAATGGATGCCAAACAATCAATTTCAAGCTTTGAATCACTTAATTCGGCTTTGAAACGCAAAATCTGTGAGAAAAATGCTTTGAAAATGCCTTTATCTTTCTCCTCCAAGGAGCCACGGTTTTGTGTGTATTTTTGGTGGTGTTTTGCTTTTTTTTTTATGTGTGTTGATCATATATTAAGCAAAGGTCAAATAAATAAAAGAAAGTCAAAGTGGAAACTAATTATTTTTAGTGTTTTCTTGACTTTAAATGCATTTTATTGATCACCAAAGTTCAAAACAATTATTCAACACCCAAGATAGCTCAAGTAAATTATTTTTAGGTGACAAGAAGTTTTACAATTAAACAATTTCACCCGAGTCGGCTTAAAACTCGATTTTCGCAAAAGTCAGTGTAAAAACCCTAATAAATTTTTAAGCCGATTTTAAAACCGTTTTAATCAAACACAGGTCTATTAAAGTCCATGGTCTAGGTCTAGAAGGGTTAAAAAGACCAGTTTCAAAATTTTAGCGGACGTGTTTCGAAAACACTATTCACTAAAAATCGACGATAAAATTTCTGATCCCGTTTTTTATGAAAATTTCATGAATGCACATTTAGCACGTATTAGGAGTATTGACATCAAAATTATAACATTCTAGGTTATAGGTCATATAGCACATAAATAGGTCAAATGCATGCAAAACGAGATAAAACACGTAAATCGAGTTAAAGCAGAAAAGTGGGGTTTCACACTGGTGAACCGTTGAATTGGTTATATGTTTGTTATCGGCAGGGTTCTCGAAAGGAGTAGTTTTTTTATATACCCAATCGACAGCGAGAACATCGCGCCTTAACCAAATGTAGATGTAAGGCAAGACTTCGTATTAAGCTCAATAAAGTAACGATGCGTTACTTTGTGACCAAATTTGTGGGGGAACACAATCACGAACTGGGACCTTGATTACTGATCTTGAATGCATTTCGAACATGCGACTCGCCTTCAGCTTCATCCTCAATACTTGATTTGCGAGGCTCGTGTTCCTTTTATTCACCACAAATAATTGAATCTTGAGAAAGAAGGCCTTGTAGGGCATCTCCAACAAAACCAAGATGTAAACCTTGGATCTCTGTCTGATACGATGCTGACTGATACATCATGCAATCTCACCACATTAGCCACGTACAACTCGGCTAACTTCTCGAGGCTATCCTTCTTATTCATCACTATGAAATGAGGTGTCTTTATCAACCAATCTACAACAGCCCATACTGCATCACATCCTCGAGGAGACCTCAGTAACTCCATGACGAAGTCCATGGTTACATGCTCCCACTTCTATTGCGAAATCTCTAAAGGTTGCAGAAGCCTTGCGGATCTTTGATGTTCAGCCTTCACCCCTCAAACTCTTCCTAGACCAAGCCAAGAGTCCAATTCCATGCACCAAAGTTGAAGAAAATTCTCCTCCTTTACTCCTAGGGCTGTCGAGTTTCTTGGGGGCTTTTGGGTAGTTTTAGCTTCTTCTTTTTTTGTGAGTGTATGGTGTATAATGTAATATGTTGAGTATATGTATGAATAAGTTATATAATATTAGATCAATAGTCATAAAAACTTAGTCAATTAGGCATAAATCTCCAATTAAATGCTACTTAAGTCAAACTAATGTTTCTACATACGTAATACTATTCATAAGAAATTTAACTGTTTTAAATGCTCGATTTAATATTTTTCCTAAACCACATAACATATAATAGGAGTCGGGAAATGGTAGTTTTAAGCTTTGGGGGGCGGGAGTATACGTATAAAACAATTCTAACCATATAATTGATAAACCTTGAAAATGTCTGAATAAAAGTTAATGGGGCAAATTAGTAAGCTTGGGAAAAGTTTTGGGTGCTTAGTGCAAATAGGTAAAATCTGATTTCTTCCTATTGATTGCCAACATGTTGATATGGCAAAGTATTAGCCAATAAACACAAAGCACCAAGATCAAAATCCTAGCCATCCATCTATTAATCCTAGGGTTGAAATTGGTCAACAATTGTAGGCATTATTTAAGTGTTAAATAATGTCAACTTGTCTTGTGAAGATAACTTGCAAGACATTTGTATGTATGTGTTATGTTGTTTCACGGGAAAACCAAAACAAAAGAAGATAAAGTTATTAAGATATTATGTCTTGTGTTTGCATGAATCAAGGAAAAGAAAACATAACAAGAAAAAGCATGGACCTTGTGTCTTGTGCTTTTCTTGGACAAAGCAAAAAGAAAAAGAAGACAAAGATTTCTGAGGCAGGGATACTATCAGTTGAGGATTAAGAAAGATGATGTTCTTTGTCTTCTCGAGCGAGTTCTATAGATTCCATAAGCCAAAAGAGCCATTTTCATACAATCCATGAAACAGGGATCTAATTCTTACTATGACACCAATCTGACTTTGCTCCCTATCTATGGTTGATGTAATACTTCCAATTTTGCAACCTCATCTCTCATCCTCATCGGAATAAAATGAGTTGTCTTCGTCAAACGATCCACAACAACCCAAACTGCATCGTTAACTCTCGGTGTTCTAGGCAAACTAGAGACAAAGTCTATCGTAATATGTTCCCACTTCCACTCTGGTATTGCCAACGGCTGAAGTAGAACATTTGGCGATCAAAATGAATTAATGCCGATATGGCTCCAGTAAAATAAGCAAAAACAAAATTCAAGCAAAGTTTATGTACTTCCTACATTTGTTGACCTTTTTTGTCACGGCAATTTTGGGCTAATATTGTCGGGTCTGATTCTCTCATATTTCATTCTGGGTGGACATTCTTTGGAGTAAGGGCAAGGCCTGCGAGCCTAGGTCTCTTTGAATCCGATGTCTTAGGAGAAGGAATAAGAGATGAAAGCAATGTCTCTTGTTAGTAGTGATGCGAGCCAACGCTCATTCCAGTCAGTGCAGTTAGTCCGAGCAGGACAGTAGTAAGAATAAGTAAGGAAACTTGCGATGGAAGTAAGAAGTAGGTTTAGCTCTTGTGCATTTCTTTTGATGGTTTACTTGCTTACTTCTTAGAGTAAGGCGAGATCCCTTATCAATGAATTTCTTTCTCGATGCAAAAATATCCCGAGTCTTAGCCCTTGCAGTTTGAAGATGCTTGATTCCTCAGTCGGAGGGGTTAAGGGAGGGATAGATGGAAGAACTTTCAGAAATGGTAACACGGGGGACTCTCTTGCCTAAAGGGCGTCGCGAGAAAGAGCTGATTCATTAGCTTCCATTCAGCCTATGAATGCAAAAAGAAGAGCTAATTCTTGCACAAAAAAACCTTGCATGGATATCTTATACTATTAATCGGACTCTAGATCATGGGATTAATTCTTCTGCCGCAGCTTTTTCTTGCTAACAACGGATTCGATGCCATCTTATGCATGCCTTCCCTTCTAAGTTAGGACAGAATGAGCGGATAATCCTCTAACTGGGGATTCTATGCATGATTCATGTGCAGCGCCATTTGTTTCACTTGCAAAACCTATTGCATTTTTCACCTATTTGTCCAAGGCAAGGAAAGCGGGAAAGGAAATCCGGTAATGCAGTCAAGCAGTTATGATAGTGGAAATTCTCCCTCTACAGGCCGACAACAGGAAATCCTTGTATGAAATCTCACTCTTGGCAAAATGGCCCCCCGCTAGGTAAAGCAATTGACTTGCTAACAGCCAAAGAAGGGCATTCGATTCTTAGAATATGTCACTTGCCGATACTAGTTCCAGAGCAATAAGGTCAGCTCCTTGCTAGGATACTAAAGAGATGCCCCTGAGAATCATATCTCTTAATTGCAGACCTTTCGGGGCATATTCCTTTCTACTATAGCATAGGGATAACACTTCCTTTAAACAATCAATTTCCCATATGCAAAGAATTAAGGGTCAAGAAGCTACTTACCGCTCCTTGGGGACAACTTGTCCTATTCCTTATACTATTTCTCCTTGCTCGAGCCAATAGAAGTAATCGTCTTCAATGGGATGGCTTGATAGACATTTTCCAAAATTCTCCCGAATAGCCTTCTTCTTCACTTACTAAGAGTGCATCTTGCAAAGACCCTATTCTTCCATAGCTTGGCTTGCATTCGATGCTTCTGATCCAATTCCTTCTCATCGAAGATGTCTAGAATCGATTCATGCCAAAACGGGACTTTTTCACTTGTCAGTCGCCCGGGACGCCTCCTATCTCTCACCTTTAGTTTGTTGATGACACTCTTTTCCTATGTGAAGCCAATCATTTGCAGTCAGACTCCTTAGATGTACCTTGCGTTGCTTCGAGGCAATTTCAGGAATAAAGAGAAACCTGATGAAAAGTTATATCTTAGCAGTAGGGGAGGTGATCAACATAGAGAAACTCGTGACGGATTTGGGGTGCAAGGTGGGTTGCCTCTCATCCTCCTATCTTGGTCTCCCGTTGGGCGCTAAATAACAGTCTAAGGCAATATGGGATCCGGTGGTGGAATGCTTTGAGATGAGACTTGCCCTTTTCTGTTGGAATAGTTTAAAGTATATTTATCCAAAGGTGGGAAACTAACCATTTTATCCACAGCAGAGGTTTTTTCCTTTCGTTAGCGAGCCTTCCTACATATTCTCTCTCATTATTTACCATTCCATCCTCGGTGGCTGTGAGGATTAAAAAGATAAAGAGAGATTTCCTTTGGGAAGGTAGAAAAGATGAGGGAGGTCTGGGTCTCCGGCCTGTAAAGCTCATGAATCAAGCACTTTTAGGCAAGTGGTTATGGATATTTTGAGAGGAGAGGGATAGCTCGAGTCTTCGAATCCATCAGGTAGAAGTTTCGTACCTTTATACTTCTCTGCCCCATCTTACTAATAATAATGAAGGGCTTATCAGTCGACTTAGACTCAAAATATGTTTGATCAAAGGAAGTGAAGAAAGCTATAGGGCACTCCTGCGTATGCGGAGGACATGTCAATAGCCAGATGCTCGCTAAAAAGATCATTCGAAAAGAATATGACGGATCAAGATTCTAATAAATTTGTCAGGGGATGTATGAAGTGTCAAATTCACGCCGATCTGATTCATGTGCCATCATCATCACTCCATCCTATGTCATCTCTGATAGCTATAGCTTTAAGAGACAGGTTTTGGGAGAATAAGAATCTTCATTGACTGGAAAAGAGGGGCTTAAGCTCTTTAAGTAAAACTAAAGACAATGAAATCAAATTTGACTTCCCAGGCATATACAAATCAAGAAGAAAGCAAAGGACTAAAAGGGTCATCATACAACTTAATAATAATACATGATATTACACTCCCCCTCAAACTCGAACAAATGAAAGGTCAAGAAGCGAGAGTTTACCAACCAAGAATTCATGCTGAACACGAGTGTGAGACTCGGTGAACAAATTTGCAATCTGAAGGCCTTACTCATTTAAGGCGAAATAAAGGGTTGTCTTTTAATTAAAGTACTTCTCGCGAGTGAAGTGCCCTTTTTTATTATATATATAAGGGTAAATCCACTTCGTTTATTATTGGTACGCTCATTAACGACAGGGTTGGTTGCAATCTGAATAGCGTCGTTATTGTCACAATGAAGAGGCGTTGCAGCGGTGAGATGAACCCCAAGATCAGATAGAAGCCTTCGTAACCAAACCACTTCACTAGTGGCTGCAGACATAGCCCAGTATTCTGCCTTTGCACTGAATTTTGACCATATTAAGTATTGCAAAATAAAGGTCCTGCTTTTTCCTCTTCCAGGAAATAAGAGAATTTCAAAGGAAGACACAAAGTCCAGGGGTAGAGCGGCAATCAATAGGGCAATAAGCAGCACAATGAAGTGAATGTTGTGGTCCACACGCTTGTGGAATTGAAAGGCGCCCTCGGCAACAACAGCAATCGCAGCAGCAGAGGAACGACAATCAGAGGCAGAAAGAGAAGCAGGTGCCATACAAGTATTCAGGCCAAGGAGAGCGCCCTCGATGAGAATTCGCCCTACTTGCATTATGGCTAAGCAAAATTCTGCCTAAATTGCTGGAGCATAGACTAGTCAGACCCTTCCCTGTCAGTCGTCGTCTGCTTGACCTGCCCCTCCCCCCCTCCACCATGAAGCATATGAGCGGATCTTCACTAAAAGCCGGCTCTATTGGCGGATGGTTAGGGCCCCTCACTCTGCCATAAGAACAAAGAAAGCCGCATTATCTCCTTGCAGCTTTTCCTGACGCCCTTCGGTGGTATAGTAGGATGGATAGCAAAGCCGCCTTCGGTCATTCGCTTAGTAAACCCCTCTTCGAGCCTCTACTTAATTTCGCTCACCCCGGTCCTTAGTAGCATTGACAAAGTCAACGATACAAGCAAGGAGTTTACAAAGGCTCGAAGACCTGTTGTTGATAGAGAGCTTACCGCCCCGCCCTTTATAATCGCGACTGTTGTCATGGAAAAAGAGTTTGTTTTCTATCAAAGAAGCATGCTTAACATAGCCTTTGGCATAAAGGCATTCGAGCCGCGTCTAAACTAAATTAAGGGCAAGGGCCCATACTCTCTCTTCTATGGATACGCTATCCTTTCCGGCTATGGTATGGGGGAAGGGAAGTAAGATCTACCCATTGATTTGATGTTAGGTGAGCAATCGTACTATGATCGTTCAGGAGACATGGGCCCATGCGCTACACACAAGAATGAATTGTTATGCGGTCGGTAAACTCTTTCTGCAGGCAGCCTATCAAATCGGATCACGTATTTTTGAATATGTCGTTACATCATGTACATGTATTCGGTCTGCAATTTTTTTGATGTTCCTGCTCATGCCCGAAGAGAGAATGGGCACAACTCCCCCTCTCCCTGTTCTACCGTCCAAAGAGGCCGGCCGTTCTAAGTTTCGGGGTTGGGTCGGATAAGACCAGATCCAATCGGAGGAAAGGAGGGGGATAGTGAACCTCCTGTCAAGAGGCCAAGGTTGCTTGCTAACTCTCAACCACTTGTTAAAAGGAAGTGCAGCTTGATTGTCAGGGGGAATCAACAGGAAGGAAAAAAAAAGGTAGATTATTCGATTCTATTTACTCCTTTGGTAAGGATGGGCTTTAAGTGAGAAGGATGTGATAAAAAAATCGTCTTTTCTTTGTTTGTATCACTGAGACACCCGAAAGGCCGGCCATATGTACTTCTGGAAACCCAGCCCATTCAAATCAAAATAGAATGAGCACCTAAGACTAAGGGGAATGGAATGTCAACCACAGGATGAGAGAATCTTCCAATACGAGGGCGAGTGATTGGTAAAGTCATTAAACTTAGTCATTTTGATCAACATGGCTACAAGTGGACTGGGTTTATGTGTTTAAACTGACTATGACCAAAGTCGTGGCTACTTCAACCAAAAAAGGGCAACCCCAAACTGAAAGAAATACCTCACCTCACTTACGAAGAAGTAGTTGAAGCTGGGCTCCGAACTATGAGAGTTTGCTTTTGTTTTTTGTCATAGGGCGATTATTAATTTGTATTAGATGCACTTCAATTCCTTAGGCTTAAAAGCATCTCTAACCAGATACCTCGAAGGTAAGGCGATAGAGGCGCGCAAGCGACCAAGCCATAAGTCATAAAAGAACAAGTTACAGGAACATAGGCATCCACAAAGCAAACTAAGCCTTGGGCTCAACAACATGATCAACCACAGGTTAATTTGGCACATATTCCACGTACAATACATCATGCTCACCTGAAATGTCAGCAAACGAGGATGAGTTCTCATGACCTCAGTGAGGTTGTTTCTATAAAGTTAATGTAATCATATACCTAGTCTATGTACTTGACTCGAAATATTTTTGAACGTAGAATAAAATGTTTCACTTGGTGACTTAATAAAAATAATGTTCGGAAGAGTAAGTTAATCAAAGATCCTTATCGGCTTCCGCAAGCTATAGCACTTGTTTGGCATGTTTCGTTCTCAGCCCCAGTTACATACTTTGAATTAAAAGGAATTCATTTCCTTAGGGTGCCAACAATGGTACCCCAGCTCAACTTCAGACTTTTTCTTTTTCTACCTATTCTTCAGCCGATTATTCTGACTTTAATTAAGTAGAGGATTTTTCTAAGATGAATTCGAATGCCGCCTATGATTCATAGGATTCAGAGATTGAGACTGATGAAATAACTTATTCAGATGCAGAAGGATCAGGATTCATAGCCTTAAAAAGGCTATCAAGAGGCATAAACTCCCCCTTTATAAACCGGGGGACTTTTTTTACAGATCGGATTGATTTTGCTTTTCCTGGGAAGAAAAGTGGTCGTTCGTTTGAGAATGAGGTTGCTCCCCGTTGACAGAGGGAAAGGGGGGCATATGACGTCATCGACACATTCGTACCTGGTGATAATGTAGAGTTGTTTTCTTCCATATATACAAGTTTGGCCCAGCACGGCATTTTTTCTGACTATTATGTATGCAATTACAGATTTGATTAGCAGCGCTATGCCCCAAAGATGCCTACAGAAGGTAGGGTTAAATAATAAGCTTCAACCTGCTCTTAGAATTACAAGATGAATCCCTTCTCTTTACTATACGAAATTTTGTAAGAGTCTAAAAGGCAGGGTGAGCCTCATTCTTTATAGTATTCCATTCCACGCGCGCGAATGACCTGCGAAGAGATTCGGCGATATCACTTAAGGCAATATATGCCGCCTTATCGCATATCGGCTATTAGCCTTTTATAAATAAGCAATAAGAAGCGGAAAGCTAGAGCAAATAGGTATTGATTGATGATTGATTGTACGGGAACATGGGAATCTAAATAAAGAATTGGTTAGTAAGCAAAGGGACTCTCGTCGTGGAGTTCCTTCGCGCCAAAACGGGAAATTGGACGTTTTGCTCCTAACATGTTTTCTAGCTTCTAACACTTTTCCAAGCATCTAATATCCTCAAAAGGGGTTGTCTACCATCATATACAAGACCAAGAATCAATATACAACACTCTTGAATCAACCAACAAGCTCAAAGAACATCTAAATCATCATCTAAGTTATGAAAGGTTTAACTTCCATCCTCTACTTCTATTCACAACACACACATTTCAATCACAAGCAAGAACATCAACTAGCACCTGCAAATTCCCAAGACCACAATTAACCAAAAAGGATTATTAATTATAATATCATATGGCCTAAGAAAGTTAATCTACCATAACTTAGATGATGATTTAACGAAGGGGACTAGCGGCACAACTATCACAAAAAGACAAACAATAAGTTGTAAGAGAAATTTGTCCAAAATGCCCTCCTATGGCCGGCCACTTGAAGGAGATTTTGACACTTCGCTTCATCTTATTTTGATAAGATTGATGAATGGCCAATCTACTACACGCTAATAATAGTCTTTTGGATTTCATCTCCTACCAAAATGGCAAGTGGTTAGCCATTCAATCGAGTCCGTCCCTTGAAGTCGTACCCTCCCAGTATGTGTGAGTCTTCCGCCTATTGACAGAAATGCCGGCCGAAATTCGAGAACGGTCCATCCCACCATAATGGATCTCTCCTACCGCTACCTACTAGTGGATTGATTTAGGGAAGGAAAGAAATGCCAATTAAGCAATTCCTCCCATCCCAATAAAGCGAGTCACCTGTGATTCGATAGTTCTATTTTTCGCAGATGCAGGCCGATTAGGATCCCAGCAGTTAAACCGCTGTACTCGTTCCTCTGTCGTGCCAACTCCATTCCTCTCCCTATCGGTCGAGCATTTTAAACCTCTCCCGTTGGTCGAGCATCTTCAAACCTTTCCTATTTTAGATCAGAAATCACCTATTCAATCAATTGGGAGTCCTGCCATGCAATCTCCATATCCCATGGAAGAATCGAATCAAGACCGAAAGAAGGATGATGTCATTGAATCCATACATCGCACTATTCTTGAATTCACTACATAGACGATGAATTTATATCCCATTAGGTTATTTTCCCTCTTTGTCGTGGATTATACTAGTAGCGAGTAGTATAAGCCTTTCTCCGACCTGGGAAAAGCAACGAACTCTATAAGCTAAGGCTTTGTTCACCTTTGGACACGAACATTATTCCGTTCTCAGTGGAAACCTGCCTTAGGGATTGAACAGCAATAGGATAAGTTGACGTCCAATCTAAGACAGGGCTGAGTGCTGATAGCTTGTAGTGAACAGCCCCCTTATGAAACCAACCGAAAGCAGCCTTTGGTACTTAAGTAGTTAAGGTTTGGAACCCTTGCAACTCTGATAGAAAGTCGTTTGCTTGTTGCCAAACCCTTCGGCTTTCTTTTGAATCAAAGTAGGTCGCGACTCTTGTATTTTAGTCGGTCAGGGGAAGCTACCGCTTCGTAGATAGCTTCGCTTCCTCATTGCTTCTTTCTGGCGACTCCCTTCTACTTTGCTTGCTTCTCTCACGCTTGCTTGGGAGAAGGCTTAGAATCCTTTTCGCTAGGTCCAAATACTTCCCAAAAGATCTGATTCAACAGAAATCCCGCATATTGAGCACAACTGATATGCGGCTATGGCTAGGCGATCATATCATGCCATAAAACACTTTTATATGTATAGAGAGATCCCCTAGATATACAGATAGAATAGATGTTTATGGATAGATAGACATTCCATTGATTCTTAGTTTTTCAGCTGAAAAAGTTCGTCGATCCAAATGAATCATTCTTCTGGTCTCTCTTAGCTCCCCGCCCCGAAACTGATCCACGGCACAGCGCCTATTCGCTTCACGCGCGGGAAGGCAACGAAGTTCAGTTCATGAGACCGTAGCGGAGTGGAGCAACCATGACACTAAGTTCCTTAACTTAGCTAGATCTCACTGGTGCCACCTAAACGGTAGGTAGGCAGCGGATGTATGACGTTTGGAGTTGTCGTTCGTGCACCTGTCCCCAATGTAAGAATGAGTGATCAGTTCCGCTGCAGATCATGGCCTTACCACTCGGTCCCCGATGGCCAGTAGGGGATTCGGTATAGCAGCTAATGTTCGTTTGGGCTGCGTATTCCCGCTGGACTGGATACATGTTAGCTGTAGGAAGTATGGTTCCGAAAGTGACTTCGGTTCGCCAATTCAGGCTCAACTCCTCGCTTTACGTTAGCGGACCTACAGGTCAGGCCGGGGCTCTGCGCTCTTTTTTTCTGTGTGGGACGATACCGGGGAGAGAAGGGAATGTGTCGAGGCGGCGAACAAGACAATTACATTTTGGCTATTCCCTCCATGAGATGAGCCAAGTGCATTGGACTGATGGGATGGATAAGAGAACTGAGCTGGCCTAAAAAGCACTTGGGCGTTCTACGTACGAAGTAGACTCCATCAGATACATATCGATTTCTTTCTGATGGATCAAGAATAGATAGTTGTCTCATCAATAGATAGAAATAGGAGATTTCCCCTTATTCTTGATAGATTCTCTCTCTATCTTTTTCGATCCATCAGAACAGATCAGACTATCTATCAATCGATTTGAAAATAACATGTTCATATCACTTTTCGTTCATTTCCGCCACGAAAACATAGCCGCCATAATAAGAAGCAGGCGAAGTAGCTATAAGTACTCGCTTCACGCCCTTGAATTCTTATTCACGAATGAATTGGGAAAGCCAACAGAAAGATTCGATTCTGACTTCGTAGAGCCGGTGCTGCTCTTGCCTGCGCGTAGGGCCATCCCCCACTCCCGTCCCGTGGAGCTAAGGGGCCTTTGTTTTTGGAATAGACGGCAGTGTTTTGCTGATGCCTCAAATCAAGCTTTTATTGCGACATGCTATGTTTTCTCCCCCATTGCTAGTAGGTCACCTAGTTTGAGTTATGGACACACAAGGCCAAAACATGTGTGCCGGGCGTGCGACCTATCAATTCATCAAATTGATATTCATGAAATAGGATGAGAGTAATTTGAATTTAAACTATCCATTAGTTGTTTGTGAGTTGTTTTGACGAGTCTTATGTGTCGGAGTCGTTTCCATGAGTTTGTCTTAGTTTTTGTAATATGTTATATTGTATAACTTACTTAAGGATAAGGACTTGTATAATGCTAGTTTAGTAGTCTTTCTTTTGAACATGATTAGATTGCTAGACTGGTTTATAATCTTCAAGCAAAGATTAGTGTGTGCCGCCCGTGTACTTAAGGGATATTCGGCGTGCATGTACTTAAATGGGTTTAAATAGTTAAGTACAATTTGGGTGTGCTACGCATTCGTTTTTAATATGTTTTTTAGTACCCAAACTCGCCTGACTACTCAATTGACATTTGGTAAATTCTCCGGACAAGCCGGTCGACTACCGACTTGGTTTTTCAACTTTGCACACAGAATTTGTTTTAATGATTCCGAGAGTTACCGATGTCGGTGCGAGATAGTGTGATTGTGTAATTTATAAGTGGGTGTTGTGGGTATAAGGGATAACTTGGGTTAACCATTTTGGGCCAGTAGAAAAGAGACTCAAGTAGTTGTTTCTTATGCCTACAACACTAGTCACACTTTGTCATCGAAATTGCATGGGTAAACTAATCATGTTGTACTAGTTCAACTCTTACAGGTAAATTTCATCAGCTTGCGATCCACAAAACCTAAAGAAAATACTATTCATCATCTTCCTAAACTAGCTACCTTGCATTTCCATGGCTAAACAAGTGTACAAAGCTCTAAAGAATGTTCTAATACAAGCAAAATCAATCATTGAATTAAGAATTAATGAAGTTCTAGTTGGTCTCGTAGCCAGAAGTCAATCAATCCACCGGTTCATTTTATGGTTGATTAGAAAGACCAACCCCGGCCCTAGTGAGAAGAAGATGGTTAGATGCCAATTGAAAGAGGGGTAGTTTTATCCATGATGACCGGGTCGCTCTCTTTGCCCTTTCGATCTACTTCCTAAACTAAAGGAGGATCTTGCTGTGGATGATGTCCCAGCTGGAGAGTCATAAGATTGACCAGATTTTCATTATCAATCAGTTAATGAAAAATGCCTCTTAATATGATTCATTAATAGTAATCAGTTGCTTAAAGGGTCTCATCTCAATGATTTACTTGGTAACTCAATTGGAGGCGTTTGGTTTCGTCATGGACCCCCAGCTTGAAGTAGACTTTTTAATAACATAGCATCAATTAATCAAATAAACAACTAACAACTAAGTTAGATGACAAAGTAGGCCACCTACCTTAAAATGTATTAAACCACACAACCAATACCAAACCTAACCATCAACAACCCAAGATTCAACCACTCAAACACCACCCAAACAACCAAAGACAATATTTCAACATTTAAAGAAAGACTACACAAACTTCCAACAATCATAACTTATAATCTATTAATCGAATAACCTCCAAACCACTTCTTATCACTCACTCACTCATGCATCTACATTAGCCCCCTCGGAAACCAATCATAACCCATCTAAAACAAGCTCGACAACCCTAATTTCGTAATGCACTAAGTCTGAATTTTCCAAACTTTCACCATGACATCCAAATCAAAAATTCAGCATTACAACAGTACTACCCCTCCTTCCATTGTATCTCCGCCCATGCGAGTTGGGGATAGTCTATGATAGTCATGCCGTTATCAACCTGACAGCCCGATGCTGCCTGAGAGGTGGCACACACTATCAAGTGACGTTCCGCCTCAGCCTTAAATTCTTTGAATTTATCATAGGACTTAGACTTACTTCGCATTAGGTATACGTAACCAAACCTCGAGTGATCATTTGTGAAGGTAATAAAGTATTCATAACCTCCACGGGCGACTCTAGTAGGTCATTTGCCCTATGCCCCTTAGAGGTAAATTGCATTTTGGTCACCTTCCCCTTTAGGAATGATTCACATTGAGACCATGGTTCAAGTTCTAATGAGTCCAAGAAAACTGATACTGCATACCAATCATCCGCGGCTTACATTAATGGTACTAAGCCATAGTTTCTATAGATTTAGTCCTGTAAAAAAATACATATATTAGGACAATTCAATTCTGATCTCAGGAAGTTCAACTTCAGGCTATGCAAGCTTCCGCTTCTGGGGGCATAGTATAGGAAATGAGATACCTTCCTACCATAGAATCTTTTTATTTCTAAAATGTATGCCGTTTTAATCCAACTCGAAAGAAGAAAATAAAAACGTAGTGTAATTATGTGGTCTTGCAATCAGGAAGAAAGAACCCAATCTTGATTATCGTAAAGTTGACCTATCTAACTGAACTCTATGAAGCTTCAATTCCTATAAACGACAATCCCGTACATTGTGAACATCTTATAATAATATAGTTGGACTATTACAGTGGCATTTTCAGCTTTAGGATTTGTTTGGATTGAGTGATTTGGAGTGATTTTTTTTTTTTTTTTCTTGTTTGAATTGGAGGGTTTTGGGGGTGAATGATTTTAGAGTGATTTCTAAAATCACTTAAATGAGAGCATTTTGTAATCACCCTAATTTAGGGTGATTACAGGTGATTTCATTTAAATTATCACAAAATGTCTATATTGCTCCTTTTATTTATTACACATATATCTTAGAAAATAATAAAAATGTCACTTTGGTTATAAAACTTATCATTTCCTTCATTTTCCTCTTCAATCCAAATAAAAAATACACATAATCATTTATGAACATTTTCTTTATAAATTTACCCAATCCAAACAAGATGTAATCATCTCCCTTCTTTTCCTTTAGTATTGAATCATTTTCTTTCCTTTATTATTTTTTCCTTCCGAATCCCAACAGGCCCTTAATTTATATTCGATAGATAATTGATAAACTATGTGGCATGGATCACTAGGTTCGTAAAAGACCACTTTTTGAAACTGTTAAGCAATTTAAGATTCGATGGTCAAAATATAACTCAAAAATATAATTTATCAGTATTATGTGGAGTATTAGGATTTCGTATAGAGATTTTAAAACTTGTGATTTATGAATTTGTAATATTTATATTTTAGTACTCTCTCTCTCACATGTATGAAGATTAAAAATGAAGTTTTCAATTCAAAAGAAATATGTGAAAGAGCTGACATGAAAGAATAAAGTCAGGAAAAATTGTGCAATGCACTACACAATTATGGTCATACATAAAAGTTTAAGAGTATAGAAAAGATCTCGAAAGAGCAAAGCATAAACCTCTCACCGCTTTAGGTATTAGCCTTGAAGCCATAGCCCACAAAACATAAGGTCCTTCTCTAAGGCCCAATATGATTTGGTATAGGCCCATTGTCGATTTCAGAAGCTTCAAAGATAGTCATATCCCAAGGGATGGGCCCCCAGTTCAAAGATACATGTGTGTGTTTTTTTTTTTTTTTTCTAATTGGTACATGTTTTTCTTTTTTCTTTTGTCAGAAAAAACACATTCAATTAAACAAAATCGAACAGTTACAAATATAGACTAATCCAATCTAGCCCAATATGATAACAGGATATGAAACACCAAAGCCCACACCTAAGTGGCCCAAAAAAAGACTGAAAAAGAGTATGGCCCAAACAACCTAGCTCAAAACCAATTAGAAACACATATATTTGTCAAAGGGAAAATAACTCAAATAGTCGCCTATTGTTTTTTCAAAATTTTAAATTCATTATTATTATTAAAAATTAGTTAATTTATTTCTATTAATTAAAAAAAATTGATCTTATTGTTCAAAATTAGTCAATTTAGTCCCTATTATTTTCTAAAAAATTCTAATTTAGTCCATATTATTTCATATAAAATTTAAATTAGTCATCAATATTTTTTAAAAAAAATTGTGACTAAATTATTTTGAAAAATTAATACGGACTAAATTAATTAATTTTAAATAATAAAAACGAAATTAAAATTTGAATAAACAATAGAGACTATTTGTGCAATTGTACCTGTGTCAAATACAAAAAATCATCATTCCTGTCAGTACACTCAATGATGTTAAAGAGATTCTTTAGTGGCATTGCATAACACCTAAATAACTTATAAGTAACAATCATTGCCAATGCAATGAAGTAGCAAAATATCAGAAAGAGATTTACAGACTTCTCAATTGATGCAAAGCAAGATACTCAAGGAAATGTCTAAATGATAAATATAAAACTACGAATATGTTTTCACTTCCTACTTAGTCATATTAATTGTACAAATTAATCTTATATGTGGAACAATGCGAAAAGTGTATAAAAAATTCGCAAAATAGGTTTTTTAAGTGATTTTTTTTGGAAGAGTACGAAAAAATTTCATTAAATAATAAAGATATTAACCAATATTAGTTCTTACATAGGAGTCATATATCAGATTAACTAACTCCATAAGAGGATCAAATATTTATTTATGATTTAAATTTTTATGTCTCACACTCTTAACGAGCCAATCAGTAACTTTATTTGCTAGCCGGTAAATCTAGATGCAAAGAGATATATAAATTATTTAACATCTTTTAAGAAAAGTTTGATGATCCAACTAGTTAGTGCATTAGAATCCATGAAATGATAGGTCAACTGTGTGATATCATTTTACCATATCCAGTCGAATCCAATGCACAATGAATAATGTTGAGATTTAAACAAAGCAACAAGAAAAAAGAAAAAAAAAATAGTAAGTTATCATCAGCAATTTTCAACGCATATGGCTTATGATTGAGTTTGAATTGAACAATGGTCAACAATTGTTCTCCGAAACAGGAAAAAAAAAAAAAAAAAAAAAAAACTCAATGATTTTCTTTTCTCTCCCTCCACATGCGTCTAAAGTTATTCCCAACGACGTCTTATTAGATTCGCCTGTTTTCGTCCATAAATGATGTTTTCACCGTCATTCATATTATGAGCAGTTCCAAACAATGAAAGAATTAACGTATAATTCAAAAAATAAATTATTACGATTCATTTTTGGAATTTAAATATCTATTTTAAATAAAAATTTTCTAAAATTACCTCCGCATGATGTGAGTGACGAACAAATGTCATTGACAGATGTAATGTTTTTTGAAACAAATATACAACATCGATTCCATTTTCTCTTTTTTTTCATTTTCCTTCTTTTCTTCTTGAAAAGTGAAGTACAAAAGAAAAAAGAAAAAGATCAATTAACTTCAACACGAAAAATTAAAAAGAAAATAACACTAGATTATAGAGAATGACATTTAACTCCAATGCAAGAACAGAAAAAACTAATACAAAATCCTTTCATCTCGGCTAATTATTAATTTATTTAAATTGTTTTTGTGACTCCAATTCGCATTTATATAGAAGAAAAGGAGCACCACTCAAGGACAGATGTATCCAAGAGTGAGCAGGGCTACAACCTTTATTCTCTCTAATTTTTTTTAATAAAAAATATAAGTGTATTTTAAAGATATTTATTTTAACATGAAAGATCCATATTAGTCATTGCTAAATTTTTTTAACTCATATACGAATGTTATGAGTTTTAGCCCCCAACTAAATAAAAAAATTTAGTCCATGTAACTTTTATTCTTAGATCATTTATTATCGACCAAATAAACGTCTTAACCCAAGTTTTTAACATTATCTCTAATATTTGTACAAGAATCATGTGAACACATACAATTATCTTCATAATTGTATGAAATATAATTTGTCTTTTAAATATTTTGCTAGTCAAATAAATGCCTAGTAGGTTTCAAAAAGCAAATACGTTATTGTCCATAAAGTGACCTTCGCCTACAAACCAGGGAATCTAAGCATTGTAATTAAGTGAGCTGCGAGCCACCTTATTATCTACAACATATTGCCTTTTTTTTTCTTTTTTTTTTCGGGAATATCTTTCTTAATCACGTAGACACGCACCAAAAACAAATACTTTGCTTAAAACGATAATCATTTCAAAGCAAAATCCTCTTCTTTCCACTCTGTTTGCCTAGTTACTGCATTACTCTTACTATAACATGTTTTTTCTAGCTATCTTGATGTCAAGAAGTTCCTTAGCTCAACCTAATTCCAAGTTTTTTTAAAAAAAAATTAAAAAAAGGACATTATATTTGGCGATGGAGCTATCATAATTAGAACGAAAATATGTAGGGTATATAAGCACCTATACTAGAACCTTTTTATTATATCATTAACTCACCAAACTTAGCACTATGTGTTTGGCCCTATGATTTGGAAGAAGTCCAAACACAAGGCAGTCTCAATCTACATTATGCCTTGATATATTGTTAAATGTTTAAACTCTCAATCTATATCAAATTGGATCATTAATTACATGTCAAAGATACTAAAATCCTTCTAGGTAATGCTCAGAATTTTAGTGTCAACTATATTTATAGATAAGCAAATGAGACGCTGGCAAAAGTGTTAGATTAGGCATTGTTACTCCAAAATGGATGACTCATCCTCTATTGAACACTTAAGAATATAATCTTTTATTGAACGTTAGTTAGTTGTTTTCAATACAATTCTCAATGTATATGCTTACAAAATGTCGAACCAAATAAATTCCAAATCTTATTAGCTATTTGTTTTTCTCTCCAGAATTTACCTTTAGAATATTAAACTCACGCAATCTTAATAGTCTAGAGATGTTGTCTTTCCTTAATTCATTTTATAAGAATACTTCTAATTTAAGCCAACAAATGGAAAAGCTTATAATTCTATTGAACAGTTAAGCACAAACCCATTGTTTAGCATGTAATAACAAGTTTTTATTAGAACCCAACTAATTTGCAACTTATGATAGGAACTACGTGTATCTTTTCATGATTGTGAAACAAGAGATTTATTTTTTCTTTTCAAAATGACATGAAGAATATTATAATGTCACGATTGGTATATTGAATGAATTTGGACAAATATTAAATAAGTTAATAATTAGAATGAACTTAATAAAGAGTATGTCATGCTTAGAATGGATTAATCTCAAATTAGAAGAAATTATATTACATAAGGAATGAGATTATTTATTTATTACTCCATATCAAGCATGGAGATCGAAATGAATTCGAGAGTGTCATTATATCTCCAACTCATTTAAACATATCAATTGCTACGATATCAATTGCTACGTTAGGGTTGTACATATTTTCTCCACATTCCTAACAAGTAGCTCGTACATAGTTGTATTTTTGACCTATACGTCTACACCCACTCAGTGCTAGGATTTTACCCAATTTCTCAACCTAATCTTGACCTACTTCAATACCAATCTCACAAAAAAGCTAATAGAAGACCATGATGTTGATGTGGTTGAGTTAACAGTATCTAGTAGCCTAACTCTTTGACCAAAAAAAAAAAAAAAGTAGCCTAACCTAAAGACAAAAGCCAAACTAAAATCCTACACATCACACCAATATTACAATGGGACAATAATGTCTCAACACTCAATTGCGGGCTTTAAGTTGACCATCATGTTGAAAAAACTGTCCACCCCCTCAAAACGGAATATTGACTAAGATTTGAACAACAATCACTGTGGGTACCCGCATCTAGCCTCATGATCTAACGATAATGAGATAAAATTATTTTTATAGAGTTATAAGTTTGATATTTTTTATTTTTTTTTAAATTTTATTTTTAACTGACCTGATACATGTATATAAATACATTACTGTACACAGAGATTTATCAGTTAGTAATCAAACATTACTAGCTGAATTTTCACATCATTAAAAAAAAAAATCACTATGGGCCCCCAAAATTTTGAATAGAGTGATTAAAAAATAATTTATTGTGATTAAATATTTAAAATTTAAATATATATATCCTCTCATTATAAATTAATTTAATTTATTACTCAAAAAAAATTTAGTCAGATCTTATTTAAAATGAAATCCTCGTTGTTAAAAAGTAAGAAACAATGACGGTAGGGGGGGGCCACCTTTCCCCTTCAAACGGAGTAATGCTTATAATGTCCTATCACCGTCCGCGATTCTTATTTGGATATTGATGTAAGGCAATATACATATCAGCAGGTCACTTTCCAAAATCTGTACAATAGGAAACTATGTACGTGCTCTATCCTTGTAATAATACATAAAGGGTCCTTATTTAAATGTAGTTTTGTATCCAATCATATATAATTATTGTTGCACATGTTTAATTGTTCAATTAAAAACTTCAAAATGCGAGTTTAGTTGTTAAAGTTTGCCATTTTATATAAAAAGAAAAAGTGTATTTTTTTTTATGATAAGTTTGACCTGTATAATATATGATTATAAGTATGTCAAAACCTACAATCTCATTTTCATGCACTTACATTGATTCCTTTTACTATTTGAATGATATATATTCGAATTCTCTAAAAATATATATATATATATATAATTAAATAGTGTCTTGAATTAGTGATTAGTTTTTTGTAACAATAAATGAGATATATTATATATGGCGAATTATTCCCTTTATATGGAAAGAAGTAAATTTATCAAAATAAAATAATTGCACTTTTTAAACTTGTTCATCTTTGACAAAAAAACAAAAATTTGTTCATAATTTTTTATCATAAAGGACGAGAGAAATGAATAAAATTAACGTGATATAATTAAAAAAACACGTTAAAAGTTATGTCACTAAACACGAATTTTCGATATATTAATTTTCATTTCAATTCAATAAAAATATATAAAAAATAAAATAAAGTTAATATGATCTAAGTATAAAAAAATTATAAAAGAGTCATAATCAAAATAGAAAAGTGTGCAGCCCGTAGTATCAAAGCGCGAAGCCGTTTGGAGTTAAAGCGTTCGGGCACCTCGGGCAGCACCTCCCCACCGTTCGGGCAGCTCTCAGTATCACTGCACACACACGCCCAAAAAGATAACACAACACAACACAACACAACACAACTCAACTATCTCTCTCTGTCCCTCTCTTTCTCTCTCTCTCTCTCTCACACACACACCACACACACCACACACACTCACTCTCCTCTTTCTCTCTCCTGAGTGAGAGTTGTAGAGAGAGAAAAAGCTAAGCTAAGCAAAGCAGAACAGTACATATAGTAGTGAAAAGTTTTCAGAGAGTAATAAAAGCCCAAAAAAGTAAAGTTTTTTTTGTGCAACTCATAAGAAGCTCAAAGATAATAAAAAGACACAAGCCAAGTACATTTTACTCTCTACTCAAAAAGCACCAAAAATATCCAAAAACCAGAAACAAAATTAAAAAGATTTCATTTTTTTGACAATTTTTTTTTTTTGTGATATGCTTTAGGCTATGAGATCAGATCAGCTTAAATTGTGTTTGGTTGTGTAAAGGTGGATTCTTTATGCAAATGGGAGTAAAGGGTTTTGTGGGGTTTTTGTAAATGCTGCATTTTGTGTTGTTTTTGGTTGGATCTGAGAGAGAATTTCATTATCTGTGTAGTTAAAAATTCATAAAAAATAGTGTATACATTTATATTTTGTGTGTATATGAAGATGAAGGTGATGGAAAGAGAGTTCTTGGTGTGGCTGATCATGGTGGTGAATCCACTCAGGCTCATTTTTGCTAACATGGAAGGTTTGTGTTTATTATTATTTTTTCTTTTTTTGGTGATTTTATATCCTAAAGTTTGGGTTTTTATTTGATTTTATGTTTGTTGTGGATATTTTGAGAAAAGGGTACTTTTTAGTTTGGTGATTTTAGTTGCAAAGATTGAATTTTGGTGTGGTCCTGATGTGTAGAAAGTACATAATTGTATTTTGTGCTGTGAAATGTCTATTCGTGTGATGTTGAGTATAGGATGATTATTGTGTATTGCTGTTTTCATTTTCTTTTTCATTTTCTTTTTCTAATAATGGAAAATCATTAATGCTACATTGATAATAGTTTATCATCTTTCTACATCTGTGATTTGTGAAACATGCATAAATTAATTAATTATTCTTCGGCCAAATGTACTTCTATTATGAGTCTGAAAGTAGCTAGAAATATGGTGTATGTTTACTGTTGGTGAATTGTTTCTAAGATATTAAAAATTCCAGTTTCTGGAAAAGTTTTATGCAATGTGAATTCAACAGGCTTTTAATTGCTGCTTTATATGTTTATATGAATTTCATGGAATAAGGAAACGGTATCTGATTCTTTTGGGTGGCATGTTGGAGCAGGTGATGCCTTACACAGCCTAAGGACCAACTTACAAGATCCGAATAATGTTTTACAGAGTTGGGACCCTACTCTTGTCAACCCATGCACATGGTTTCATGTTACTTGCAACAATGATAACAGTGTGATAAGAGTGTAAGAGTTTTCAGCTGTTTATAATGCTAATTATCAACGCAGTTGTGCTTTAAGTTGTACGAATTGGAGCATGTATGAAGTGTCTTCTATTGTAACGTTTTGACAGTGATCTGGGAAATGCTGCTTTGTCTGGTCAATTGGTGCCACAACTTGGCCTCCTGAAGAATTTGCAGTATCTGTAAGTTACATCTGCTTGAGTGTGCCCTCTACAACCCCACCGCCCCTACACATGCACACCTCCTATCCTTTGTTTCCATCTTTTTCAATGTCTAGTGTTGTTCTACAATCCCCTCAGACATCTCTGCTTTTCTCCTTCACGAATGTCCGAAGGGAAGAAACTCAAATTGATGACATTCTTTTGAGGAAGACACATTATGATGGGTGGTAACTGTGTCTGTTAGAAAGCAATAGTTCAAAAGTATGAACAAACACTGCAACAAATGAAACGATTTTAAGGTAGTGGAAAAGGCTCAACACTGGATAGGATTTCCAAATAAATCCGTAACAGAAGAATAATTCTTGATAAACTGACATAACCATTGTACCGGTCCCACAATGAGTCGAAGGCAGCTAATGAGATGTTCCTTAGCTCCCGTTGATAGGATCTTGGGCAGTCTGATGTCACTGATGTTTTACCTAGTATCATCATTGACACAATAAGATATTCGATACAGAACAATTAGTCAGCTATGCCTCGTGTTGGCTACCCATGATTAGTAAGCACGCGTCAAGTTTTGGGAAAACATGTTGCGTAAAGTTTTTCATGTGAAGGGTTCATTATGAATGAAGACAAATAACAACGAATCAATTATTAATACCTCCCTTTGTCTTCATTTCCTCACACACGTCAGGTTTTGGAAAAACATGGCACGTAAAATTTTTCATGTGAACGGGTTATTTATGAATGAAGACAAATAACAACAAAATCAATTATTAATACCTTCCTTTGTTTTCATTACCTCGCAATTTCATCTATACTCATTAGCCGACATGCTAGTGTTAGAATGTGCTACTGACATCTAAGGGCATGGTTGCACAGAGTATGGTCTTTTCTCTTCCAAGTATGTATAAACAGATACATGTCTGCTACCAATTGAATTTCACGACTTCATCCATAAACTATGACCACACAACAAATAACTGTGTAAGGGTGTTGGCCTTGTTAATTTTTCTTGTTTATTTATGTTAGATTTGCTTAGAGTCTTCTTGGAATCTATTCTACCAAGGGTCATTGTTTTAAGAAACAATTCAGAAAATTATTATTCTCTCCATGAAGAGGGAGATTAGGTCATGAAGAGATTATTGATCCAACTTTGTTTTGGATTTATTCTTCTACCTTATTATCAGTTATTCATTGTTTAGCTCACATTCTCATTTTTTTATGATGTTGAAGAACGTTCCCTTTATTCCTGTGCAGGACGGTACCACCTGCTGTAAGGCTATATGTTTGTATATTTCATAGCATTATGCATTTTGCCACGCGTGATGAAGATTTGGGTGTAGACATAGAGTGTCTTTGTACATTGACTGCTGTGTTCAAGCCTTTAATTAGTTTTTATTGTCATTTTTCCTTATCATTTTCAACACCTATTATGGTACTATTGCATTCTGTTGCATGCAACGTGTCAGCTATTTCCACTACTAACTGCACTATCTTAGTATGATAAGAGTTTTTCAATATTGAGATGTGCGTAGGAAAAGGATTGGGTGCATACAAGTGCATGCTCTGAAGATTGGTTCTCCAATCTGTCTGTGTTCTTTTAGAATTTCGCTTCCCTTGAATGTGGACTGCCTACAGAACAGTTAATTTTTGTATGTGACAGGGAGCTTTATAGCAATAATATAAGCGGGCCTGTTCCTAGTGATCTTGGAAATCTGACAAACTTGGTGAGCTTGGATCT
Organism: Ehretia macrophylla; assembly: GCA_037974665.1. Classification (NCBI taxonomy): domain Eukaryota; kingdom Viridiplantae; phylum Streptophyta; class Magnoliopsida; order Boraginales; family Ehretiaceae; genus Ehretia; species Ehretia macrophylla. Next base: position 38,302,320 of record CM075779.1, on the reverse strand, counting down.
CTACCTCAACAGTTTTACTGGTCCCATCCCGGAGGCACTGGGCAAGCTGTCAAAACTGCGTTTTCTGTGTGTACATTTATCTTTTTCTTGCTTTTCTTTAACTATGTCAATGTTAATGCTTATTTATCTTTCTTCTGTCGACAATTCTTTCTTTCTTTCTTTCTTTCTTTCTTCATATTATCTTTAAGCATACTCTCCTTTTTTAAGTGTCATTTGTGTCTGAAGACTAGGAGATCGCGTGGCACATTAATTAATGTAGTGACAATAATTGGTAGGATCGGTTACTGTATGCTGTCCCAGATGCCTCTTGATAGTGTTGATTTTATCTTTATCTCAAGGAAAGTCACACTAAAAGTTTAGTTCAAGAAAATTGTAGATATGCACTTATCATCAATCATATGCTCGTGACAACTGCCAAGTAATAGGGAGTAGAAATTCCGACAAAATAGTATTTGAAAAATTAATTATACCCTAGTAAATTATAGCAGAATGAAGAGGTGGTAACAAGAAACAGTTTGAAAAGGTATGTCAAAATTCAAGGTTCACCACTTGAGAGATTGTTATCAGGCTAAGGATACTCTCATTTACTAATTCTCTCATCTTCTATATGAGGTGTGTTATGAGCCATTAAATTTGATCCTTTTAAATCTCAGCCATCAGATTTGTAGCAATAAACTAATTATCTATGAAAAGATGTTTTAAAAAGTATTTGAAACAAATAGCTGAGATTTAAAAAGACCAAATCTCATGGACCATAACACACCTCATCTAGAAGATGAGAGAATTAATAGAAGAAAGGATTCAAACCCATGATTATCTTGCTTCTTGACTGGAAGGTTTGTGGTCAGACCATGGACTATATATTAGATTCATTGGTTTCAAGAACATCTATCCTGCATGCTTCATATATGTTTGCAAATTTTACCGTGCAATTTGTCTTGGATAATCCATTTAACTCTTTAACTTTACAACTTTTTGTGTAAGGATAGGCGGCTCAACAACAACAGCTTGAGTGGAACTATTCCCATGTCATTGACTAACATCTCGACTCTACAAGTGCTGTAAGTTATCCATTACTTGGCATGGCTAGAAATCATTCTCAGGCCATCTTTATGACATTTGATTATGAGAGTGACACTTTCACATTCACTTTCTTATGCAGAGATTTATCAAACAATCAACTTTCTGGTGCAGTTCCAGATAATGGATCCTTTTCCTTATTCACGCCAATCAGGTATCTAACTGATATTTTATGTGGCATCAATTTTGACTGAATATGGTTTTAAAACGTATTGCTGATAAACTGATCCATCAATTTACAGTTTCGCTAATAATTTGGATCTATGCGGCCCAGTTACTGGACACCCTTGCCCCGGATCGCCTCCCTTCTCTCCACCCCCTCCTTTTGTTCCACCACCTCCAATTACTTCTCCAGGTGATTGCCCCAATTATTTCTAGATATATGTGCTTTGGAAGTGTCAATTACAGCTTGTCTGCTGGTGCTCGATTTTGTGCTTGTTCTGATTTGATCTAATTTGATATGGGTGAAATTCATTGTCGTGCCATTTCTATTATTTCATTTAAGTATTTACTTACATACTTAAATGTTTTAACTACATTTAAGCCGTGAAAGAAACTTGTCTGGTTCTTGTAGAAATTACAAAGCAGATATTTTGGTTGTTTTATCTGCTATACAGGAATATGTGCCAAGTCATTATCAACTCTCATGATAGCCACTATCATTTTTAAATGGAAATTCTGTCTGTTGGTCTGCTTTGGATGTTTTATACTGTATTTGAAAATTCATAGAGGTGCTGATAAATTGAGTTTTGAATTTTTTTTTTCTTGTATTAGTATATGACTATACTTAGGAGGTTTGTGTAATATTTGTTAAAAGAAAACTATTATTTAAGTCAATATATAGTGACAAATAGAAATTATGTGTCAAATGTGTGTTAAAGTTTCCATACTCCAGGAGGGAATAGTGCAACTGGTGCTATTGCTGGAGGAGTGGCTGCTGGTGCTGCTCTACTTTTTGCTGCTCCTGCCATTGCATTTGCATGGTGGCGTCGAAGGAAACCACAAGAATATTTCTTTGACGTACCTGGTTAGTAATTTGCTAACAACTTTATTAACATTCAGAAACATTGGATATGTGCAATGCCAATATTTTGCATGTATTTGCAGCTGAAGAGGATCCTGAAGTCCATTTGGGACAGCTTAAAAGGTTTTCACTTCGAGAGCTGCAAGTCGCAACAGACAGTTTTAGCAACAAAAATATCCTGGGAAGAGGTGGATTTGGTAAGGTGTACAAAGGACGCCTGGCGGATGGGTCACTGGTAGCTGTAAAACGATTAAAGGAGGAGCGTACACCTGGTGGGGAGCTGCAGTTTCAAACAGAAGTGGAGATGATCAGCATGGCAGTACACAGGAATCTCCTTCGATTGCGAGGGTTTTGCATGACGCCAACTGAACGTCTGCTTGTTTACCCATACATGGCTAATGGAAGTGTAGCATCATGTTTAAGAGGTGACGATTCTGCTAATTTTCTGGACTTTTCAGCCCTATTCTTTATATTAGAGTTCTTATTCCGTTACCTTGAACTCAATGTTTGTATAGATAAGCATCCAATCTGCCATTATATATATTGTTACCTTAAAACCGGATGTTATTTTTTTACTCATGACTTGGACTTTGGACAAAGTAAAAAGATCCTGTATCTTCTTCACTGAGAGACATGATTTGCTGTATGTAGAACGGCCACCTGGTGAACCACCACTTGATTGGCCAACACGGAAGCGCATTGCTTTGGGATCTGCAAGAGGACTATCATATTTGCATGATCATTGTGATCCAAAGATCATACACCGTGATGTGAAAGCTGCCAACATTTTGTTAGATGAAGAGTTTGAGGCTGTCGTTGGGGACTTTGGCTTGGCTAAACTTATGGATTACAAAGATACACATGTCACTACTGCAGTGCGTGGCACAATTGGCCATATAGCACCAGAGTACCTCTCTACTGGGAAGTCTTCTGAAAAAACTGATGTTTTCGGGTATGGGATCATGCTTTTAGAGCTAATCACTGGACAACGTGCATTTGATCTTGCTCGTCTTGCAAATGATGATGATGTCATGCTGCTTGATTGGGTAAGCATTCTGCTAATCCCTGTAATTATCTTGTATTATATCATCTCTTAAGGAGACAAGGCTTACTAGTAGAATCGCTTTAAGTCCTTTATAAGTGGACATTCACCATTTCACTGGATGCAGATCTTTTCTTCCACCGAGAAAAACGTTTTAAACTTCCAGGTCGACAAATACATGAAATGGGATCATTTATAACCCCATATTGCGCGTGTTGCTTAATGTTCAAACTTCCTTTTACTAACCGCTTTGTAGATTGTAATCATTCATTATGCAGTAAACTCCGGTTTAAATCACAACTGTCCCATGTTTCAGGTTAAAGGTCTTCTGAAAGAGAAGAAATTGGAGATGCTGGTTGACCCCGATCTGCAGAACAAATATGTAGAGGCTGAAGTAGAGCAGCTCATCCAAGTTGCTTTGCTTTGCACGCAAGGCAGTCCGATGGACCGGCCAAAGATGTCAGAGGTGGTGAGAATGTTAGAAGGTGATGGCTTGGCCGAGAGATGGGATGAGTGGCAGAAGGTTGAAGTGCATCGACAGGAAGTGGAGCTCGCGCCACATCCAAATTCTGATTGGATTGTTGACTCAACAGAAAATCTACATGCAGTCGAACTATCCGGTCCAAGGTGAACTGGCTTTAGTTTAAAAAAAAAAAAAATTAGGATATTTTGTTTTTTTTTTATCTTTTTTATTATACTTTTTTTTCTTCTTTTTTCCCCTTCACTATATGTTGAAAATGCTATATCTTTGAAGCCTCCCTGTAAGCCCCTCTCCAATTGTATTGATTACAATTGTGCATATGAATTAGTAGAAGGGCATTTTGATATGAATTTAGAGAGTGTGAAACTATACTTGAGTTTTAAGTTGAAGACTATCAATGAGGAAGAAGATTCACGACATTTAGAAACAAAATTGAAGATAAGAGGGACTTGGAAAAAGAAAAATAAAGTAGCATGTACACTTCACGGTGTAAGTAGGGAAAGCTTTCTTAAACGCGCATTTCCACGCTACATGCGTGTTTTTACTTGATACCTAATTAGAATATAATTGACACCTAAAAGGTGAGTGAAATAATCAGGTGGGGACATTATAATTAGAGGTTTCAGGTTGTCGCGGCTTCGACTGCCATTATAAAAAAAACAATCAGAATAAGATCATCTCAGCCAAATTGCCTGAGAATGGCACTACGTCACCATGACTTTCGAAGTCATGGATAAGCTTTGGTACCTCAAACTCTTTTAAGCAGAGCATTGTTTTGCTGCAACCTGAACAATGGTAAGGAAGAACACATTGGATGGTGGAACATGAAGGAGGGTGCTGAAACACGAACCGCCCCCCGGCCACTCTTTTACATACAAAAGTGAGGTCAGCAACGAGGAATTAAATATGAAATGGTGGGATATCTCCTAATACTAAGGATGACAATAGGAGGGGTTTATGGCAGGGTATTTATTTACACACTTGTTCAGTCACTTAAAAAGTTTTTTCAACACTCGTTCCATCCCTGTGATTTGTACTTTCATCACCCATCCTCGAATCTCCGTGAGGAATGGAAATTACTTACATGTTTTTTATTATTCTCTTAAATTTTACGATATTAAATTTAACTTAATCTCGAAATTTTAAAATATAAATTTAATTTGAAACACCTAACTTCAAATATAAATTAAAAATTATAATAACAATAAATATAAATATAAGTTTTAAATAAAGGTCAAATATTAATTATATATTGAGTCTTTTGCTTCCAATTACATAGTAAAATACTATTATAGTAATTGAATCTTAAACAATTAAAATAAATTACAAATAAAAACATTATGTATAAGAAGTATATGTGGAAAAAAAATACTCTTTTATGTTATTGGAACCGCATAATTTTTTTTTTGTTATCTAATGTCTACACATAATAGTAATTAATTTTTTTTTTAAATATAATCTTTAATTATGTTGTTTGAAACTATTTTAAAGAATAACTGGGAACAATTAATAAATCTTTTGAACCTACTATGATTAATAGTGAAAGGTATTTATTTATGTAAAATGATTGCAAATGTCAAGTAATAACATGTAGTGTTTTAATTAAAAGAATGATTATAAAATTCTTTCGAGTAATCCGTTTTTTCTTCTCAATTTTAATAATATTTTATCTAATATAATTTTTCTATACTTTTATATTTATAATTTTAAACTTTAGTATGTATATAAAACTAAATATATAAAAATAACTATACATGTATGCATGACAGAGAATGCTTATCCTCAAGTCCCACCCCATCCTCGCGCCAAGATTTAAAGTTAATTCCAACTTCCTGTTCCATTCCTCAATTCCTCCCACGGGATGGGGGCGGAGTAAGTACCCATAAAATCCACTCTTATTACCTTCCCTACCTAATACCCGGCTTTAAGCTTTCAAGTAACTGGAAAAAAAAAAGAAAAAAAAAAGGGCGATGGTGAGCAAATATTTCGAGCCTAACTATGAAGACAAAGTGACTCCTGGATCTACCATCCCTTGCCAATAACAGCCATGCCCGAGTCCGGTGAATGGATTTGCTCAAGATTTAACATTTATTTTTTATTAATGTAGTTATATCGAAATAATGTATAAAATTTACAAATTGTTGGATATTATTTATAATATTATGTTTGAGGATGACTAGATTAGTACAAAATATTCGATCTAAGGTTTTACATACTTTTTGTTAAGGTAGAAAAATGTCGAGTCGCAAGTGGCCTTCACGCACTGCCTTGATGCCTGCAAAACAAAGAGAGCCTGATGGGTCTAGCTTGTATTAGCACTCCGATGCTTCAATTAGCTTGGTGCTTCTACAGAGAGAAAGATGTATATGTGTGTATAAATGTGAGTATCAGATGTACCTGTCCTTTCTTTGTTGAATCTTCTACCTTTTATAGGCACTATGGCTTATGGTTCAAAAGATAAGTCACATGGTTACTGAGTCACAAAGGAGAAGCTATCATTGCAGCTGAGTCAAAAGATTAAAGGTACAGTAGTGGATCATCATTGCAAGCATGATGGAAAATTATTTAGGAGCTAATGAATAATTGTTTAAATAGATCAGTGGGAGATTAGCTGGAGATTCCCTGAATTTATAGAGCAATGTTTATCTATGCTTTTTGACTTGAGGTCTTAAAAAGTGACTTTCGGATAGCTCTATGCCTTGTCCGAGCTTATAAAGTTTCTCCACGCATGAAGACCTGTTTTATCGTCCGAGGTCCCCGAGACCTCGGATTTCCTTGTCTGAGGTCTCTAGGACCTCGGATTACTCGTTCTGAGGTCCAAGAGACCTCGGACAGATATTGTCCGAGGTCTCTTGGACCTCGGACATAAAGTCCAAGGTTTCTTGGACCTCGGACAGAAATTCCGAAGTCCAAGGGACCTCAGATTATTTATTCCGAGGTCTCTTGGACCTCGGACGTAAATTCTGAGGTCCAAGGTTCGTTGGACCTCGGACCTCATCATCGGATCCCTCCTCCTTGGGTTATTTTGTGTCAATATGTGATTTTGTAAAAGCTCAGGGGTCTTACCCATATCATGATGCCCCCTCAGTTCTTGGAGCTATAAAATAGGTTCGGGAACTGATTGTGACGCTTTGGCAACGTCGAATGTAGTCGATAAATCATTTTAACGCTGCTTTGTCTTCTGTGCAATTTGTCACCTACCACCAATAATGTGGCCTTGCCACTTGTCAAGATCTGGTGCAGTGACTTCTGAATTAATGGTGAGGATTTGAAACTCTTGGTTTTCCCTCCCATTTTCAGATTTGAAACTCTTGGTTTTCCCTCTCATTTTCACTCCTATAAATATCTCTTTCTATCATTCAAACACTTCACCTTCTTTTCAAACACTTCTCTCTCTCACTCTCTCCTCTCTCTCTCCAAAGCTCATATACCTCGAGCTAGCTTTATCATTCTCGGTAAAACACCCCAGCACCACCACCTCGTCAACGCCAACCACCTCGGCGCCACCACCTCGTCCACACCAACCACCTCGGCGCCGCCATCAACACCTTGGTGCCACCACCGTCGACACTAACCACCTCGGCGCCTTGGTACCTTATCCTCTTTCCTTTGACCTCTTTTTACATTCACCATTTATATATTTATACATATAATTTTATGGTGTCTTCTTCTTCAACTTCTTCTTTGAAAATTATGGATGTTACTGTTGCTCTCCCCGCTACGACTCAGGGCCTCAGTCTTCAGGGGGCTACCCATACTGACCCTTTAGTCACAGCTATTCCTCCATCTTCGTTATCTCCCCCTGTAACACCCCGATCCCTCTCGAGACCGGAGGTTCTATCAATCGATCTAATCACAACCCAAACCAAACCCGAGCATAAATTTTCAGGGAAAACGGACGGAGTCTCCCCTGTTTCTAGGCAAAATGTAAAACCTGTAATAGCATTTAAATGGACCAACACCGTGTCCAACCATACAAAACTTCCTCAAGGCCATCCGAGCCTCGGTTCTCAACAATTTAAACTCAGCACGTATATATACATTTCAAATTTAAAAGCTAACATATCTCTTTTCATTTTGACAAGTACATTCAAACTTGAAAATTAAACCATACTAAGCTACTACATAAAATAGACTATCATGCCATTCTAGTTCTTTTCTTTTGGACATTACAAACATGCATTTGAAGTTAAGTTATAATAACTAGATACATAATCTAACTTATCAAACTACTTCAACAATCTAACGAAACTTAAATTACATACTTTTAGCATTAAATACATACAACATATGAAAGCATATATCTTCACAACTTCGACACTCAAGCCACATAGGCACGCAAGACAACTCTTCAGGCAACAACTTCCACGAAATCACGAACTTCCAGCTAACATGACATTTCCTGAAATGTGGTGGTGAGGAGTGAGTATACACAACACGTATACTCAGTGAGGGCGAGACATATATCGAATTGGAGAGAAAGAAGATTGTGCAATGCAAAAAGGTACAGTTAAGCAATACAATCAATAAAAGGCATTCAATATAAACAACAATACAATTAAACAACTAAAGAAAGCATTAACACAACCAATCAAAGCTATACCACACTTTGAAGGCTATGGTTCACTCGAGCGAGTAATGTACCGATCACGATTCCGATGACTTTAACGATGACGCGCCGGCCCAAACCACCTTATAACACCAGTTTGGAATACCCCGGAAGTATCCATCAATCTACGACCCAAATCTCCCTGGGAGGCAACCCAAGCGAGAAAGGGAATAGTAGCGGAGCTAGAGCAACCAACACTGGCAACCCAAGGCTACCCAGAGAGGCCCATCACTCACGCGCGAGACACTATGCAATGCAAGACTCGATATAAGGCGATAAACAAGCGATAAAGCCACACGTGGGAGAATAACAAAGTAGGTTACTCTCGCACGCAATAGCAGCAATTTGATAAGCAATTCAATCCAAAACAACTCAAACAAGTATTCCAAGTAATTCTAAGCATTCTATAGGCATAAAGACAAGAAAACACACAAAAACACAAATCGGCCCCAACTATCAAACTCTACCATTTCCAAACGAGCCACGAGTTCTAGAAACCGACTTCGCCAACCCTCCTAGGTCACCATAAGGCACGTCTAAAGACCCCGAAACCTTACTTTATCCTAGAACTCGCGCAAAGCCCCGATTTCCCCCTTTCTCGTTTGAACTACAACTATAACAACCAAACACCCAACCAACGCCATAATCACACCAAAAGTGCTTCCATGGCTTCCCGAAGCAATGCCAACACGCAAAACGAGAAAACGCAAAAGTCAACCTAAACGACCCCAACTTTCCCAAAGGCATAATTCTCATTTTTTCCACTACGCAACCCAAACAAACCACACATTTTAGCATTCTAGCATACCTAGCACGTTTCTACATCAACGGAAAGCATAACAGCGCAATTTCAACGTTTCAAGGTTTTACTATTCACAAAACACTATTCATTTCACAATTTAATTTGCAATCACAACATTTAACTGCAGAAAATGTTACAAAGCTATAAATACATGTTCTACAAATGCCAAGGAACATTCTAGAAGCATCAAATCGCTTTATATAACGATATACAGATAAATCTAAAAATTGACAAAGTTAACATACACAACGTATAAATGCGCAAATAACGATGAAACCCTCACCTTAGACGCTCCTAGACGCTAGGAAAACCTCGTATGATGCCTCGGAAACCACCCCGTGGAAGCCCTCGCGAAGAATTGAAGATTTGGCTTGAAATCTTTTTTTTTTTCTCCTCTCAAATTTTCGGCCCTGCTATGTTCTGTTTTTCAGCTATTTTTTTTTGTTTTGTGCTTTTATTATGCAAATAATGTGACAAAAGGTCAAAGGGTCAAAGCCCCTTGGTCAAACCACTTAAACTTGGTCAAACTAGCCTATTTTCATGCATTTTTAAGCTAAAACAGCTATGGAAATATTAATTCTAGCTAGCAACAATTAAAATATAAAATTTAAGTCATCTAAATACTAGTTTCACTATTTGCTGAGGACTAGAAACCAATCTCTACCTATCGCTCTCGATATGCTATGCACTTTGCGTCAACCAAGAAGTGACAATTAAATCTTAAAGAATCTAAGAAATATATCATTTTTGAAAAGCATTATAGTTTAAAATTTACTCCAGCTCGGAGCTACTTTCCTCTTTTATTTGAAAACCGAGTGATTATATTGCAAGACAACCAAAACCGATTATTAAAATAATCAGAGCAATCAAGGTAATCAATATTCATCTAAATTAATTAATTTAACCATTTCTAGAACATTTTAAGAATTATAAAGTTAATATTAAGCTACAAATGAAAGTTAATATAAACACTTAGTCAAATACAATTAAACACTAACATTTAAGATGACACTTAATTAATCACAATAAAAGAATTTCAATTACTATAATTATTAGGAATAGGTAATAAACTTTTAATTATTCAATTTACAACTCCTAAATGCTTCCAAGAGGAATATTAAAATAGTGCAAGTTGGTTGATTTAACTAATTAAACAATTAATCAAATGCAGTCAAGTGCTATTAAATGCATGCCGGGTTCGGGTTATCACACCCCCCCTCAGGGTTCCTATTCCCGCTCAACCACTTAGGTCAATTAGGACTGATGAAGTCGGGCCTTCGGTGTCTAGTCCTTCTAATCCTACTGAGTCCGAAGCTTCTCAAACCATTCCTCAATGTGATCCGAATCCTTATCTTCCTCACATTACTCTAGAGATAATTCCTAGGATACCCGAGCCTTCTCCTCCTTCTTCTAGGGCCATAACACCTGATCTTGACCCTGACGCCCAAACGGATTTTTCCACCTTGTCTTACAACTGTACCTTTGGCGAAGCCGAATTGCGCGAGTTTCACAATGAAGATGTCTTTCCCCATGGTTATGAAATTAGAATTCCTCGCCATCAGGATGTGGCATGTCGACCCGAGGTAGGGGAAGTGGCCTTACCCTATCTCGCTCTTCAGTTTCTCCATCTTCCTCTCCCTGCCTTTATCGTTCGCATCTTTAATTTCTTTGACATTGCTCCTTGTCAACTTGCTCCTAACGGCTGGAAGGAGGTAGTAGGTTATTATGTGTGGGTCAAGTCGCTTGGTCTTACTCCGACCCTTAATCTCTTCTGTCAATTTCATCAATTGATTCATGACCCCAAGTATTTCGTTGTATACTCCTTCTTTGCTAGGCCCAGTCATCGTTTATTTTCTAATTGGCATTCTAGCAATCGAGGATGGCACAACAATTTTGTGTTCGTCATTCATCCTTTCAGATGCCCAGTCAGAAGACTTTACAGGCATTTACCACGCACCAAGCTTGATGTTTATTGTGAACCTCCTCTCTTGACCCCAACCGAGAGGCTTATGACTTCTTATATTCTTCGCCGAGCTCGACCCGTGCGCGGTATCCTCTATTTAACACGTGAAGCTGTTCTAGCCTCCGGCATTTATGATCAGTTGAGGTGTGTTAATGCCGAGGCGGGAACTTCGGCTACTGCTCGCTCTCCATTACATGGATGCCCTGTTGCTGTGGTTTCATCTTCTCCAGTCGCTAGGTTCCTGGCTGATGTTCTGATCCATGAAGGTAATAAAAATTTTCATACATGTATTTTTATTTTAAGCTTCTCTTTTTGCATAGCTGACTCTTATTTTGCCGTTACAGGTACCGCTATCCAGGAAGCTCAGCAGCAAATGCCTCATGGCGCTTCTGAGGCTCGAACCACCGGTGCTGGCAGACTTGATCCAGTTAAAGCGGTTGCTCAGGAAGCTCGAGTTGAGGTATAAAGAGCCCGCGCTGCTAAACGAGCTGGAAAGAAGAAGGTTAAAGGTGGTCCCAGCAAAAAATGAAAAAAGGCTGCTCGGCCACGAAGAAAAGTAGTTCAGTCAAATAGTTCATCCGAGTCCGAGCCCACCTGGTCCGAGCCCCCTGTCCTGCAGGATTTTTCTTCTCCAACTCCTGAAAGAGCTGGTCGCAGATTTGAAGCCTTTAGAGAAGTTGCTGCTGGTTATGAAGCTCCTCCTTATGAAGAGGTAGTTGGCGTTATGCTTGTGGACAGTGGTTTGGTTAAAGATGCCTTTCTTTTAGCCGCCAGTTCTTCCGACCCGCCTCATCCGAGATCTCCCCCTGCTCCTGAGGGCTCAGCCCAGTCTCGTCCGAGGTCTTTCCCTATTCCCGAGGGCCCCGATAATGTGGCGAGTTATTTGGATGAACTTCCGAGCGATCGGTTATACTCTGTTGCTCAAGAAGCCTTTGAAAAGGCTCGCTTTAAGGTACTTTCTTCCTTTAGCTCTCCTTCTATTTTTATTTGAGTTATATTTTCCTGACCTTTGCTTTGGTTGTCGCAGATGTCCATGGGTCTCAACGTGGCCTACCACTTCGTGGAACAATATGAGCGGTGGCTTGTTGAGGCTAAGGCTTCTTTTAAAAAATTTGAGGAGCGTTCCAGGAGCTTAGAGGCTGCAATCCAAGCCGAGCTTATTACCACTCGCGAGACAACTAGAATGGCTCGAGAAGACGCTGCTTCAGTAAATTCCAAGCGTCGCCAACTCCGGACTGACTGGGATGGCTTCCCTGAGGGCTCAAGAGGAGGCCAGGGCTGAGTGTGAGAGACTTTAGTCTGAGTATGAGAGGCTTCAATCTGAGTTAGAGGTATCATAGACAGCTCGCGGTTCCGTGGAAGCTCAATTCAGAGATCTACAAGCTTCTCTAGAGGATATGAAGGTCCAAGCAGTAGAGGATTTCCGTTGTGGGCAGGGATACAAGGATGATTTGAAGAATCTTTATGCTCAATCTGCTGCTGACACCACGGATGACGTCACTGCTGCGCTTCAAGAGAAGCTTGATCGTTATGCCAAAAGGCATGGTTTAACTATTAGGGAGAATGTGCTTTTTGGTGATTCTTCGAGCTCTAAGGATGAGTGATAGGCATTGTATTTAAAGCATTGTGTTTACCCTTTACTTTTCCCTTTGTAGTGAAGACTTTCGTCTTTAATAAAAAGAGTTTTTCTTCTCGTTGATTTATTGTTTTTTCTTTCGTACTTGGTTTCTTTTGTTGAGTCATGTCTTTTCGAATCTCTTTACTTGTTTGAAGGATAATTTGATGGCTTCGGGGGGTCGTGCCCCCAACCTTGGACCTCGGGGGTCGCGACCCCTGGCCCAGAACTTGGGGGTCGTGCCCCCTTGTTTTTATCTTCGGGGGTCGTGCCCCCTTGTCTTGATTGTTAGCTTCCCTTTTTTGGGATTTGGCTTTCTTCTACTACAATTATTAATGGAAACTTTGGACGGTAATAAGGACATAATCATAATTAGTACTTAAATATTCAAGGAGAAGGATTACATGTAGTATTTTCTTAGATGTTCTACATGCCATGCATTTTTTAGCTCATTGCCATTGAGGTCTCTGAGTCTGTAAGTTCTGGGTTTGACCTCTTTAATTATTTTGTACGGGCCTTCCCAATTCGGTCCGAGTTTTCCCTAATTTGGATTAGGTTTGAAGATTGCTCTTCTGAGGACTAGATCCCCATCTTTAAGTTCTCTGTTTCTTACTCTCTTTTTGAAATACCTTGCCATAGCCCTCTTGCCTTCGAGCATCTTTATTCTAGCTTTCTCTCTGAATTCTTCCACCAAATCCAGGTCTTCCCGCAGGGCCTGGTTATTAACCTCTTCTTCATACTCAGTGACTCTTTCGCTTGTTGAGCCAATTTCTACAGGTAGGACAGCATCTACCCTGAATGTCAGACTGAAAGGGGTTTCTCCTTTCGATTCGTTTGGCGTTGTTCTGTATCCCCATAGTACTTCTGGCAAAACTTCGGCCCAGAGGCCTTAGGCTGCTGCCAGCTTCTTTTTCAGACCCTGCAAAATAGATCTGTTAGCATTTTCTACTTGGCCGTTAGTTTGCGGATGTGCTACAGAAGCAAATCTAAGGGAAATGCCCAACTTCGAGCATTGTTTCTTGAAATAGTGGCAATTGAACTGGGTCCCGTGATCTGTTACTATCACTCTTGGAATCCCAAATCTGCACACGACATTTTTTCACACAAAATTCCAAGCATTTCTATCTGTAGTCTTGGCAACGGGCTCAGCTTCCACCCATTTAGTAAAATAATCTACCATTAGAAAACATTTGACCCTCTGACCTGTGCTCATCGAGAAAGGTCCTAATATATCCATACCTCATTGAGCAAATGGACAGGGACTCATCATCACAGTCAACTCCACTGCAGGTTGCCGTGGGATTCTTGAGAATCTCTGGCATGTATCACATTTTTGCACCAAGCGCCGTGCATCTTCATTCAGGGTTGGCCAGAAATACCCATATCTCAGTATCTTTCGAGCCAATGCTCTGTAGCCTATGTGATTACCGCAAATCCCCTCGTGCATTTCCCTGAGTGTATAATCGCCCTTACCTTTGTCTACACACTTCAGCATGGGCCAAGTAAATGCTTTTCGATACAACTTCTTTTCGAGCATTACATATTTTGGGGCTCGGATTTTCACCTTCCTTGCCTCTTCGCTGTTTTCTGGTAAGATTCTCTTTTCAAGGAAATTTACCATAGGTGGTATCCAAGATTCACTGTGCTCCACCTGGGCTATCTCCTTGTGCTCCCGAACTATGCTCGGCTCGGAAACCTCTTCTACATCTATCGTTATTGGCCCTGTTACTCCTACTGCAAGCTTCGAGAGGATATTTGCTCTCTCGTTCTCCGTCCGCGGTATATGGTTGATTATGAAACCATTCAAACCTGCCACTACACTTTTTACTTTAGCTATGTAGGCCGCCATGGTTTCATCTTTGGCTTCATACTTTCCATCTATTTGGCCTGCCACCAACTGTGAGTCTGTGTGAGCTTCTATCGTATCAGCCCTCATCGCCTGATCTGTTTTGATACCTGCAATGAGGGCTTCATACTCACCCTTATTATTTGAGGCTGAGAAACGGAACTTCAAAGCGAACTGCAACTCATCGCCGTCTGGACCCTGAATTATGACTCCAGTTCCGCTGCTGCTCTTGCCTGAGGCTCCATCTACCCAAATCTTCCACAGCCTTAGACTAACCTCATATGGCTCTCCTGTGAATTCCACAATGAAATCTGCCACAACTTGAGCTTTTATCGCAGTCCTTGGTTTGAATGTGATGTCAAATTGGCTCAACTCCACAGACCACTTCAGGAGTCTTCCTGATGCCTCTGGTTTCTGCAACATTTGTTTAAACGACATATCTGTCATAACACATATGGGATTCGCCTCAAAGTAATGTCTGAGCTTTCTTGAGGCCACCAGTAGAGCTAATGTCATTTGCTCTACAGGAGGATATCTCAGCTCAGCTCCTTTAAGTATTTGGCTGATATAGTAAACTGACCTTTGCTGTTTCCCATCCTGTCGTACTAGTGCTACCGCCACAGCTACTGGTGATACTGCTAAATATACGTACAAATTCTCACCAGGTTTTGGTCTAGACATCAAAGGTGCCGAGCTTAAGTACTCCTTCAACTTTTCAAAAGCTTCTTGACATTCTATCGTCCACTACAAATCTTTTGGTTTGCGCAGGATTTTGAACAGAGGAGCACATCTGTCTGCTGACCTAGCCATGAATCTGCTCAAGGCTGATATCTTCCCTGTCAATTTCTGACCATCTTTGATGCTTCCGGGTGGCTCGAGATCCAAAATGGCTTGAACCTTTTCTGGGTTAGCCTCAATGCCTTTTCGAGTAACCATGAACCCCAAAAATTTTCCTGCTTGAACCCCAAAAGCACATTTTTCAGGATTCAATTTGATGCCGACCTTCCTCATTATCGAGAATGCCTCGGACAGCTCCTCGATGTGAGTCTCTGTCTTCTTACTCTTCACCAATATGTCATCAATATATACCTCCATATTCCGCCCCAACTGCTCCTTGAACACCTTGTCCATCATGCGCTGGTAACAAGCCCCTGTGTTCTTCTAACCGAATGGCATCACCATGTGGCAAAACACCCCTCGGTCTGTTATGAACGCCGACTTCTCCTCATCTTCTGGTGCCATCTTAATCTGATTGTACCCCTTGAAAGCATCCATGAATGACAGCATCTCAAAACCTGAGGTGGCGTCCACCATTTGATCTATTCTAGGGAATGGGTAGCAATCTTTCGGGCAACTCCTGTTCAAATCCGTAAAGTCTATACACATCCGCCAAGCTCCAGATGCCTTTGGAACCATCACCACGTTTTCTAACCAGGTAAGGTACTCCATTTCTCGTATATGCCCAGCCCTCAACAATTTACTTACTTCTTCTCTGATTGTTTGATTCTTTTCTGCATGGAAGACTCGCCTTTTCTGCTTTATCGGCCTTAACGCTAGATCTACGTTTAGCCGATGCACAGCTATTTGTAGGTCTATTCCTGTCATACCATGTACAGACCAAGCAAATACATCTTTATTACAAGATAGGAAATGGGTTATACCTTCCGCCAGGTTTTGAGGAAGCTCTGTTCCTAGCTGAACCTCATTTCCAATTGTTAGTTCCACTTTCTGCAATTCTTCTGCGGGTTCTGCTTTCTTCAGCTCATGTCCCTTTTTAGCCTTCTTCTCCAGGATTTAAATTAATTCTTTCTCTTCTTTTTGCAGTCTCAGACAAGCTGCATAGCATTCCTGGGCTCTCCTCTGGTCACCTCTTACTGTCACTATTCTAGCCTCAAATAGGAACTTCATGGCAAGGTGATAGGTGGATACCACTGCTTTGAACTTTCCCAATGCTATTCTCCCCAATATCCCATTATATGGTGATTCACAATCTATCACAATAAAATCGAGCATCTCACTACGGCTCTGTTCATTTCGCCCGAGGATCATCTTCAGTGTTATCATACCCTTGGGTCTTACTTCTCTGCCATTGAAACCTAACAAGGTTCCCTTCATCATCCTCAAGTGTTCCATTTTCAACCCCATCTTCTCAAAAGTGCTCAGGAATCTAACCTCTGTCGAGCTTCCTGTATCAACCATGATCTTGAGTACCACAATCCTAACGATGTCCGCTGCAATCACCAGTGGGTCGTCATGGGGCAACACCAGACCATTCAAATCTTCATTTCCAAAGGTGATACTTTCTTCCACCCTTGGTCTCTTCATCGGGGGATCCCTGCGACCCGCTCTGCGGTAACCTTTTCTGGCTTGGAGGTTTTCCCCTCCTGAGGCCATACCTCTTGTTATCATATCAATCTCTACCTGAGCGCGTGCTGCCTGAGCGTGTCTCGGGCTTCTCTCCCTCTGTCTTTCTCCCTGATTTCCCCTCCGGATATAGGCTTGCAGGTGCCCACGCCTGATTAGGGCTTCAATCTCATCTTTCAAATTCCTGCAGACCTCGGTATCGTGCCCAAAATCTTTGTGATACCTGCAATATTGCCCTTTTCCCTTACGACGTTCCTTTTCTGTCTTCATCTTTGGCGGATCTGGGAGGTTCATCCGTGTTAGGATTTCAGCCAATATCTAAGATCTGGGTTTCATCAAAGGAGTATAGTTATTGAACCCTCGCCATCTAGGTGGTTCTCTTCTTTCCCTTCCCCTCTGTTCTTGTCGGCCCTCCTCGGCCTTTCTCTCTTTCTAGGTTATATGAGCTTGACTATTATGCCCTTTTCTCCTAGGGTCTTCCTTTTTCTCTCACATCGCCACTTCTTCTACTTTGATATACTTCTCCGCCCTGGTCATTAATTCTGTCATATTTTGTGGAGTCTTTTTAGCTAAAGAAGCTTGGAGCAACTCGTTTGTTACCCCTTTCATGAATGCCTGTATTACAAATTTCTGATCAAATTGCGTACACTGTAGGGTAGCCCCATTAAAACGGGTTGCATAATGTCGGAGGGTTTCTCCCATCCTCTGCTTTAGACTGAGCAACGAGGTGGTATGTCGGGTCGGCTTAATAGCCGAAGAAAATTTTCCTACAAACAATTCTGCTAGTCGTACGTAAGAATCAATCGATCCTTCTTTCAATTCATCGTACCACACTCTAGCCGCCTCCACTAAAGTTCTAGCAAAAGCCTTACACACCCAGGCCTCTGGCAACTCCGTGACCTCCATCTTGTGCCTAAAAACTGCCAAGTGATCTTTAGGGTCTCCATGCCCATCATAGGTGGGCAAATATGGCAATTTGTATCATGTGGGCTTTGGAACTTCGATGATAGTGCGATTGAATGGGTTTGGGCCTTTGAAAGCTCCTGCAATCGAGACAGTACAAGTAGTACCTTCTCTTTGGACACTTTGAGAGGGGCCTCGCTCTACTGTATCTGAGCCCTGTGAAGATCCGGTGGAGTTCATCACCTCTTTGCGCTGCCCCCCAGTATGAATCTGCTGCAAAGATTCTCTTGGGTTGGCTGCGTTTCCGGTTAATTGGGTTTTTTGGCATGTGGGATTTTGCTGTGATGTTTGGCGTGGTTGGTTTTCTGAGAGGTACTGTGCTGGCTGAGATGTTGGGTTATTAATAGTTTTTTTCAACTCCTCCAAAGTTTGTAGGATATATCCAAGGTCTACTGACTGGTTAGTTTTTGGAACTTGCGTTGTGGTAGTGGGATACTGCCACCCTAGGTACCAAGTAGGTTCTTGTGGATAGTTTTGTGGGTATGTAGGCAGGTAGCTTGGGTATGGATTTGTGTATGGATTGGTGTATGGTGGATGATTTCCTGTAAGTATTTCCACCCTTGGAGGCGGTAGATCAGTCTGTCCGAGGTTGGAGGTCTCTCCTTGACAGAACTGCACATTTGGCTGTTCCACAGCCTCTTCTTCATGTATGCTTGCAACATTATGACTCCGGGTAGTTACCATGGTGTGATCTTGTGAAATCTCAGTGAGGGACTTAGAATCGGCCCCACGGTGGGCGCCAACCTATTAAGGTAGAAAAATGTCGAGTCACAAGTGGCCTTCACGCATGCCTGCAAAACAAAGAGAGCTTGACGGGTCTAGCCCGTATTAGCACTCCGATGCTTCAATTAGCTTGGTGCTTCTGTAGAGAGAAAGATGTATATGTGTGTATAAATGTGAGTATCAGATGTACATGTCCTTTCCTTGTTGAATCTTCTGCCTTTTATAGGCACCATGGCTAATGGTTCAAAAGATAAGTCACATGGTTGCTGAGTCACAAAGGAGAAGCTATTATTGCAACTGAGTCAAAAGATTAAAGGTACAGTAGTGGTTGAATCTTCTGCCTTTTATAGGCACCATGACTTATGGTTCAAAA
The DNA here is from genome assembly GCA_037974665.1 of Ehretia macrophylla. Taxonomy (NCBI): domain Eukaryota; kingdom Viridiplantae; phylum Streptophyta; class Magnoliopsida; order Boraginales; family Ehretiaceae; genus Ehretia; species Ehretia macrophylla. The sequence goes on along the minus strand of CM075779.1, from coordinate 38,283,435 downwards.
GATAAGTCACATGGTTGCTGAGTCACAAAGGAGAAGCTATCATTGCAGCTGAGTCAAAAGATTAAAGGTACAGTAGTGGTGCAATGATAGCTTCTCCTTTGTGACTCAGCAACCATGTGACTTATCTTTTGAACCATAAGTCATGGTGCCTAAAAAAGGCAGAAGATTCAACAAGGAAAGGACATGTACATCTAATACTCATATTTATACACACATATACATCTTTCTCTCTACAGAAGCACCAAGCTAATTGAAGCATCGGAGTGCTAATACGGGCTAAACCCGTCAAGCTCTCTTTGTTTTGCAGGCATGCGTAAAGGCCACTTGTGACTCGACATTTTTCTACCTTAACACTTTTCAAGTAGTAAAAACAATACAAACTTGTTAGATATCATTCTTTGTTGGCTTACCAAGTTTACGAACACAAAAGAAGTACAACCACTAAAGAGAAATTAATAGGATCAAGGTTTAATATGTAAGATTAGGAGTACAGAAAGGATATATTTATTGTCAAGAAAAAGTTTTACAAAGGAGTGGTAGTAGGAAGGAGAAAGGCTTAATTTTCATAGTCCTCTCAAACTTGTAAACCGTAAGTCTATATATAGAAAAATGAACTACTACAAAACAATATTAACAATCCTATATTTGTCTAGCAACATATCTTATCTTTACATATTTACAACTTGTCATTTTTGCCCATTTCGCTACGAACATAACTGAGATTGAACTAATTTAGTAATTTTTTCATCAATTTCACAATGATATACAAAAAGGAGGCATCAGGCAGTGATTCCTGTCATTGCAGCCTATTAAAACTGTGAAAAAGATCATGCTCCTTTTGGGCAACTATGCTGTTTCTTATCTTATTTCTTATCCGAATAATTGAAATTAAAATAATAATCTAAACCGTTGCTGATATATCTTGTAAATATACTCTACAGAAAATAAGGCATTTTAAAGCCAAGTGCACTTCATATCCTAATGCAGTGACGCTCAATTTAAGATTAACAGATCTCCCTTATAACTTTACGCTCAATTTAAGATTATCAGATCTCCTTCATAAGGTTATAAGTGATAAAAAATAGACATTGATTTCAAAAACAAACCAATTTTAATTCCAAAAAAAACACAATTGAATCTGCCCCCACGCAGGATCGAACTACGGACCTTCAGTTTACAAGACTGACGCTCTACCACTGAGCTATAGGGGCAGATGCGATACAGTAAATCAACTTTCTTTATCAACTAATGTCAACTTGTAATTGTATACAATGATTAAGTTATTTAAACGATTTTGATCAAGTAATTACCAATTCTTCATTGCCATTGTTGATTTTTAATACCATCTTTAACATTGGTCTCAAATTCTTCTATATATCCCTATGTCCCCCTAATAAAAATTCTTTAACCTGCACGTACTCTAATATATATATATATATAGCTCTTAGTTAATTTACATCCCAAGGGTATTGCACCATTTCAAAAATTAATTTTGGACTTTCTGCATTTAAAATAAGAATTATATTATTAGACCAAATAATCAGTAGTTATTCATTTATGTTGATAATATCACTTTTGTTAACTTTATTCACATTTGTCTGAGTATCTACATTAAAGTCTTCTTTGATCTACAGAAATAATTCCCTTCCAGAAAATTAACATTAAAATTTTCCATAAAATTCATTTTTGCTAAATTAAAATTTCCAAATATTACTTGTCAAGAAAAGGAAAGTTAAAGGCCTAGCCATTACATACATCAGCATCAAAAACATGACTGAATGGTGAAAGAGCTGAAGTTGATCAACTAATATGAAACACACACGTGTCATTTCCTTATCCCCCTTTAGATAAGAGGCTTTTGCCATTCTTCTCACAGAATCACAAGATAATCCTTCCCTTCTCCACCGTCGATCTTCCACCCTTACCCACAATCTCCACCCTCCATTCCCATCAATATTAAACCCCTCTCCACATATCCCACTTCCAAGAATCACACACTCACACACAAACACACTCTTCTCTCTCACACACCCACTCTCGCCGCCGGTAGCAATGGCCGCAATTCAGCAAACACCCATTACTTTCCGGTCCCGATCACCACCCTCCACCCAAATCATCTCCGGCCAGACCACCAACAAGGTCTCACTCTCCATCTCCACTGGCCTCAAGCTGCCGAAACTGACCATCAAGCTTCCCGCAACCCGTCTCCGCCGCCGCGGAGGAGGAAGCGGCGCGTGTGGTGCACGCATGGCTGACTCAGCAGCAGGAAGCTACGCAGCAGCCTTAGCCGAGGTGGCGAAATCCAACAACACCCTCGAACAAACCCAAGCCGACATCGAGAAAATCGAAAAAATCTTCACAGACAAAACAGTCAACGACTTCTTCGCAAATCCAACAATCGACGAAGACAAAAAACGTAGCGTCATCGACGAGATAGCCAAATCCTCAGAGTTACAACCCCACGTTGTCAACTTCCTGAACATCCTCGTCGACATGAAACGCATGGAACTAATCAACGACATAGTCAAAGAGTTCGAAATCGTCTACAACAAATTGACCAACACCGAGCTTGCAATCGTGACGTCAGTTGTGCAACTGGAGACGCAACACTTAACACAAATTGCGAAAGGCGTGCAGAAATTGACTGGGGCTAAAAACGTAAGAATCAAGACTGTGATTGATGCTTCACTTGTGGCTGGGTTCACTATAAGGTATGGCAATTCAGGATCGAAATTGATTGACATGAGTGTGAAGAAACAGCTTGAAGAGATTGCTGCTCAGCTTGATGTTGGGGACATTCAATTAGCTGTTTAGTTGTGTTTTTATTTTTATATAAAATTTGTAAAAGGTCGTAATTACTAGTACCACGTAGGTACGGGAAAGGGAAAGAAAGGTAGATGTACGCAACTTTAGCCTTCAACCCGGAGACCTAGGGATGACATTGTTCGTTTCTAAATTGTAATGATATACAATTTTTTTTTTTCCTGGAAGGGAAATTATGAAATTGAGGATGATTTTGTGATGTAATTTTTGTTTGTGGTGCTTTGAGATGAAATAAATTGGTTTTCACGATTATTTTATGTATATGTAGTGAAGCGAACCTTTTAACATGAAATGAAGCTTGATTGTTACAAGTCATGTGAAAATTGAGCTGTTTATTGTTTTTCTCTAATTATTATAAGCCAAATTCAGCGTGAATATTCACCGAACAACATATACTATTTTAGTTCTTTTTTGGTATTAACAGAAAATATACACCAACAGTGTCAACCATCTCATGAAAGACCATTCTAGAGGCCTTTCTCTTCCCTGAAACCTATTGAGACTCATGGATCAATTCAGGCCGTGCACGAGCTTGGGGGACTCAGCCTGATCTTAGGATGGTTGATTCGAAAGGCAAGGTCGGGACTAGATTCAAATAAGAATTCTCAGAAGAAGGGTCTAGTTGAAAAAGGAAGGTCGTACCTCAAATGTAGTTTCTGGAGAGGGAAATCCTCTCATTTTATATGCGAGAGCTGTTAAGATCAATTATCATGTGTAACATTTTAAGTGATGTAAAATAGTTTAAACTTTCCTTACCTAAAAAAAAAAAAAATGAATTCATTTGTCAGCCCGGTTGGTTAGAGGAGCCAAACACACCCCCGACCACGTAAGGACCCCAGTCTTGACTTACACAAGGAGGTTGCCCGTCACTCATGGAAGGCACTCTATATTAAAAGCCTATACACTACACTCAAACACCTATCTCTTACATTCCATAATCCTACCCGGCAACCCAAACACTCGCATTCAGCCGATCGTAGTACCTACCTAAAAAAGAATTATAGTGGCCCAAAAACCCTACAATCTAAGTTATAAATTTTGAAGGTCTACATAGAACATGACTCATTTAATCCAAAAGCTGATCTTCACGTTTCTTATGGGCTTTTTCGATAGAACCCTATGCCCAATTCAATTATCTATTGCCCAAGTGTCTCTCCTCGTGAACTTCCTCAGATCACATACATAAAGTCACACTAAACAGTATATGTAATATTTCTTACTAAATCAAAGAAATAAATGCAAATGTTCCATTGCATTAAATTTGTTGTTTATTTCTTGTGTTGCTTAAGACAGTCTCAGATGTAATATAATATGTTAATTTTACTCGAGAAAACATGTGAATGTTTCAAAAGATGGCCGTGCATCATGTGAAAATTCATAACGTGTACATCCTACATTAATAACAACGGCCCTCATCTCCAATATATATTAAAAACCTGGTCCAAACTCATCACATTTCCCTCCAAATCATCTCCTTTCTCTTGCTTGCATGGTCTAATGCAAATTATCTCCTCAAGTTTGTCAAACTTGCTTGGTGTTGCAAGAAGATAGAAATGGTGAACAATATTTCCTCCACTGGAATGCAGAAATTGTTACTCGTTACAGTTCTCTTCGTGTTACTTACTATTGGTACAAGCCTTCGACCTTATCAATGTAAGTGCAACATAACCATCTTCTTATTAATTAGTTTTAAAAAAAAGTACAGGAGAATAATGAACTAATTACGGTATCAGGGGAGAGTTCCGTGTATAGTATACTTATGGTAAGCCTTGGGAGAGTAATTTGTAATTTACCCTTAATTTATTATGATTCATTAATAATTGTTGTTTGTTTTTGTATTTAGTTACATACCAAGGCAAAGGTGCATATAAAGATGGTCAAGGTCCTCATGTGTACCCTGAGGTATGTCCTCTTGGAACACCTGTTTTCATTCATTCAAAAAATTAATTTGATATCATTAAATTCATGTACCCGATCCCATCTAGCAGGACAGAGCAAAGGGCGAGCTTGGGATGGAGATGTACCCTACAGGATCAAACCTGCCTGACTGTTCTCATGCATGTGGACCGTGCTTTCCTTGCAGGAGGGTCATTGTTAGCTTCAAATGCTCAGTAGAGTCTTGCCCTGTTGTTTACAGGTGCATGTGCAAGGGGAAATACTACCATGTCCCTTCCAATTGAGATCTCAACAATGGTGGATGTTTTAATGGCTTCTTCCAAGTGCTCCAATTGGCATCTTTTTTGGTTGAATTGCGAAAGATGAAGAGGGTTTATTGCAGAGAAAGGGAAAATAAAAAAAAAAGTCTTGTAAATACTAGACTAAGACAAAATTTTGCAAAACTTCAACTAGACAACGACCATATATATTTCCTAGTTTTCCTGCTTTCTTGTTTACGTGAGTGTTACGCCCTGTTGTATTGCGTTGAACAATTATAAGATAAGTTGTTATTTTATAAACGGATGTTAGGAACTTTCCTGGCAAATTGCTTTTTGAATAAGTCGATTTAAGGTCATAAGATAATTACTTCTTGAACTTATGACGCTAGTTTCATTTTGTGAGTTTAAATTTCTGAATTTAATAACTTTATAATCAAAGCAATTCAAGAAGTTATATCAGTCGAATCAAGAAAAATATGAAACACAAAACATTGAATACTCATAGCAATCATTTGTTCATTTCTGAAATCAATAACCATATGGAGTATACTGAGTAGAGAGAGTTTCACGGTGTAAGAAGCATTAAACATGTACAAGGTACACTAATTTAATATCCTACTCTTGCATATATCATGACGTTTTGGATTATTTTATATGCTTGAACTATTAACAGGGGCGGAGATAGGAATTAAATTTTTGGAATCAAAATTTAAATAAAAAAATTAATAACAGGAAAAAAAAGAAGGGATCAATAACTTTTTTTTAACGATAATATATATTATTTTTGAAAAAAAATAAAAAAAATTGGGGGGCGGGCACCGCCCCCTGCCTCCACCCCTGTGTACCAAGGACATTCGGGTTCTAAGTATTCAAATAGTATATAAATTTACATGACCAGCGGGTTGACCCCCTCCCTACTTTCATATTAAACTAAATATGTCCATGCTCTCTGAACATTTTATAGAATAAATTCTCAAAGTATCTAGTTTTTGAGTAACATCTCAAGCCAAAAGATACTAAGTAAATGTTGGAAATATTTGTTTCTGATGTGCATATATATAACTTGTAGAAATATGATTTTCTAACAATTCAATAATTATAAAATAGAACATAATGAAATTAATTATCATATTCAAACAATAAATTAAAGTATGACAGTAAATAAATTTACAAATTAAAATAAAATATAAATTAAACTTAAAATTTAAAGTTGTAGAGAAGCAAACCAAAAAATTGAGATGATATCGAGACTCGAGTTAGACTCGATATCCTTAAAACTTTTAAACGCCCCGCTACGGTGTTTTCAGTTGATTAACGCAAGTCTCCCAGGATACAACGATATTTCTTTTATAGTAGGAGCACATCAAACTACGAAACTAGCGAACCACTGTATGGTAAACTCTCTCTAAACATGAAACGTTAATATGACTATATGATGACCTTGTTCTGCTTTCTCTTATTCTTAGTTCGTTCGTTTCAATGCCAGCAAAACACACACATATATAGGCAAACTCCAAAGTGCAAAACATCATTGCCAGAATATCTAGTTAGAATAAAATATTAATATATCTAATCAGAATTCTAACTTCGATGCAAGCATGCTCCACGAAAATTGATAAAGCCTGCTACACAATTTTTGATACATTGCAAGCATGTTGAATATTTTGGCAGGCAAAGCATCTTTTTCACGTAATATTAGGTAGGCATGTCCAACATAATCATCACAACCAAATATAATATTTTCATTCACAAATTTCCACATATTCTTTCAATAAAATATTTTCTTCACATTTTTTCAAAGATTCTTTCAATCCCCCACATGAACGAAAATATACAATGCATCGAGTAGAGACACTATGCAGACATTAGAGAGAGTTTAAAAAAATGATACTGCTTCCGGATAGGTAGCTTTTGGCCTTGAACCTTCCGTAGTGAGAGCTATCGAATTTACTTGTTGACCAGTGAACGTGATGTCTTAAACTGTTCGATTTTTGTGTAAACCAAGACAATAGAACTCACACAGTATCCTCTTAACCATACTTCAGTTCTCATGGTTGTGTCCGTTTTGGCCCTGAACAACTCCCAATTTCATGAGTACTCTAGAGAATTCAGCCTTAGAAATTCTCATAAGAGCAGCCCACTCCCTACTCACATAGGTGATCACTTATTAAGAGTAACCCTACAATACCCCACTTGGATTTTCCAATATATAAGTATCATTAAAAGCATAGCTTATCCTAAACCACATGCAGGCAGCACTGTCTGTTCGTCATAAGAATATGTGGGAATAATACCCCCACAGTGCTCCCACTGAGTTGTACATAATTCAGTTTTTCCTTTTGAACCTAGATCCAGGGATCTCCTGTCAACAAGGTATGATTTTCCATTATGACAACTATTTAAAAATAGGCTTAAGACCCATTCCCCTCGACGATTTATACAATTGCTTTCTATTTAAGCCTTTTGTAAGCGGATCCGCATTGTTATCCTTTGACTTTACATAGTCAATTGACATAACCCCATTAGAGAGCAATCTTCTTACGGTTTTACATCCAAAACATATATGTCTAGACTTACCGTTTATACATACCACTTTGTACCATTCCAATCAATGATTGACTATCGCAATATTTGCAAATAGTTGGCACAAGTTTTGGTCAATCAATATTATCCTGTAACAAATTATGAAACCACTCGGTTTCTTTTCTAGCCATAAACTAGATTCTACCGTGAATCTGACTATACAAATTTGCTTAAAGGATTTCTTTGAGATAGTTGCACCCCTTAGACATATTCTCTCATGGATTTGAGTCTTTTGAATCAGATATCCACTTAGCATCACTGTATCCTCCTAATACAGTTGGATATCCTACAACATGCAACCCATAGTTTAGAGTGTATCTTGGATACCTCATAACTCTTATAATAGTTGTCCATTGGACTGTCTCACAATTATGATATACATTAGACTACAAAAAATATGTGAATACTCTAACCGGGATATTCCTTCACTAGATGTATATTTACATTCGTAGGTGTCTTTGCTGGACTATCTTCTCAATACAATGAGATAGACACTTGATTAGTCCATCTGATATTTTGGTAATTTTAATTTCCAAAATATCATTTCCACACCTGAATGTTTTACATCAGAATTACTAGTCAACATAGTCTTAATGACATCATTATTGCTTCCAATGACCATCATGTCATTTAAACACAATGACATCTATTTCAGAGTTCTCATATCATTGTTGTGTAGCTTGTTTTTATCCACAGTGATTTTACAAGCTTACAAACCTTCTTTCCTTCTTATAGAAGCACAAAACCCTCAGGTTGTTCCAAAAAGACCTCTTCATTTGAGTCATTATTTAAGAAGGTTCTCTTTACATCCATTAGATGTATCTCAATTATCCATAGCCACAATAGCTATCAACATCTCAATAGGTGTCAGCCTCGTAATTGGTGTATACATGTTCAAGTAATTAAGACTTTGCTTGCAATCCGTGATAACAAGTCTAGTCTTGTACTTGTCAATAGATCCACCAATTTTAATCTTTATTTAGAAAATTCATTTATACCTTAAAGGTTAATTTTTGGAAGAGAGACCATGTAACGCCCCGATCCCTCACAAGACCGGAGGCTCTAATAACCATACTATTCTCAACCCAATACCAAACCCGGTCACAAAATTTTAGGAAAAAAAACGGACAGAGTTTCCTCTGTACCGCGGACATTTTTCAAACCTGTAAATGCTCAAAATAGCCACAATATACTAAAACAAGCTTTTATAATTAAAATTCAAAGGTTCAAGGTCATCCAAGCTAGGAGACAAACAACAGCTCCAAATCACACATGCATGCACCCAACTTAACTTTTCATTAAACCTTTTTAACATGTCATCCTATGATAACATTAGAGCAATTTTAGAAGTTGAAATCAACACCTCTAAACATACACCCCCAAGCATGCAAGAACTAAAAGGAGAATTAAAAGTTATTACAAACCATAATATCTCAAAGCTAACATTACAACCAACAGCTTTCAACTTGCAACTACAAGAATATACATAGCCTTAAGGCCACAAAATAGATCATACTATAGCAATACAAGTACACCATGTAACAACAAGAAGGCAAATCCACCTTAGACAAGAAACACACAACAACTAAGGCAAAGGCTCAGCCTGAATTTCTTCCTCTTCCACTAGCACCTCAACTAGTTGGGGTTCACCCTCAGCACTTCCTGAAACATGTTTAGCGAGGTATGAGCAATCACAATTGCTCAGTGAGGGATAAGGTCTACTGGGGACGTGCAATGCAGCAGTTAGTACAAATAAAGTATTTTACAACCAAAGAACAATTAAAACAACAAGTTACTACACATTAAAAAGGATACGATACACTTTGACTTCTGTAACGTCCCGGCTAAGCGAATACCCCGAAGGGCAGAGGCACACCAGCGACGCCACGAACTGAAATCTCGATGTAATAATGACACTGATATCGATAAGCCGGCATCCCCTTATAACTCCAAACGGGTGTACTCCGGATGTACCCCGAAATCCTACGACCCAACTCTCCCTGGGCGGCATCCCAAGCAAGAGAGAGACTGGGCAACCATGGTAGCCGAGGTGGACCGGCAAGCCCGATGCGCCCCGGTTTCCCCGACACTACCATGCCCGAATGGTTGCGCAACCACGATGCAATGCACTCAAAATGATAACAATAGTATAAATCAATAAACACATGATTGAGGGACAACAAAGTAGGTTGCCCTCACACACAATATATAGACAATAAGTGCACATAATCTAAGTACAAGTAAATAAACTATTATGCACATAAGGATGAAGTCTCCCTCACCTCTACCGAGCTCCAAGATGTAAGTTTGAATCACATCATTTCCAGTCACCTTGAACCTATGAGCAAACATTACTTCAATTACTCTTTAACTACAACATTCATTCTAAGTTAGCTAACTTATAACTTCGCTTATTTAGCATATATACAATATCTATTAGAATTCTATTTTTAACAAAATACCACTTTTATATACTTTAACTTAACATATATTCCATATTTTCAATAGTCTACAAGTTAATTAAGAAGATAGTTCAAAAACTTAAATGAGAATGATTCAACCAGCATGCTATAACTAGATGTAAATCGAGCTAGAATTTAGTTTAACTAAAATCAACACATGAGCCTGTAGTTACTCATACTATTTCTCATTTTACTTTAGTTAATAACTTGTACAAGAAATTAGTTCACTCCACATAACAATAAACTAGCCATTAACTCAACTCAAAGAATTTCTCCAAATGATATATAGATAATAAAGGTTAGGTTACTTTAATGTTCAAATGACACATTCATTCACAATGACACTACCCAGTCTTTTACTACTTTAATGAACTTCTAATTCATATTCTACTTTACTTACAATAGTTAGTAATATCTCTATGAAGATAGCCCAACATTAGCACATAGGGAAAGAAATGCATTTATCAACTAATAGAAAAGTTAACTATCAACCATTTAATAACTAACATACTATTTTAGTAAAATAACTATACTTCAAGCTAAGATTCTAACATATCACTAGTAGTATTAACTTAAGTTAATTACATTTAACATATAATAGACAACTATCAACTTACAATTAACCTTACATGTAGTTTCAAAAAGCATTAAACACATTCTTCCACATAGTTTACTTGACCTTTCTAAGTGTTCACTAGTTGCACATTGATAACAACAACTAATTCTAACAGTTGAATTGTTTAGCATATATAGAAACATTACCTATGTCTAAAGGTGGTGACCATCACAACTCTACTAGCATTTCTCATTCACAGTCGAATAGAATAACTTTCAATTTAAATTAACTTTACTAGCAATTAGATTTCAATTACAATTCATGAAAACAACATAACTATAAGAGCCCCATTACGTTATTAATCATCCAAGGACACTACACAATAAGGTCTTGATCGAATACATCCAATTAGAACTGAATTATATCATTACTATAGCAAAATAACAACAAAATTCAGATTCTCGCGTAACAGGGCATTTCTGACACATCTCACCAAAATGATCATAACTTGCTCTAGACAACTCCGATTAATGCACCGTAAAAAGCTGTAGAAACTAGACTCGTAAGGATTTCTAATGGTATATAATTCAACCCCTAATCCTTCTCCAATTAATACAGTTTTAAGCTCGAAGTTGCCTCAATGCAGTTGGAATAGAAGCAGTCTATACAAGCAAGTAAGCAGTTTTACAAAAGGCCATATACAAGATATAATTACAATTACATCAAAAGATCGACACCAACATGTAACTACATTTAAACATTCAATAAGTCATGCCAAGGTCTTAAAAGTGCGAGACAACCGAAATTGCACCTAAATCCCTTTGTTATTCAAGCTATTTCTCCTCCAAACCAAATTTAATGATTCAAATTTAAAGGGAAACTCTACCAACCTTCTAACTAACCCTCAAGGAACCCTTTCAACCCTCTAACTCATTCAAATGCCCGCAATAACCTCGAAAGCCCCAAATTCCCTCTTATAGCTTTACACTACACCTACCTCATCCGGGCTTCAAACAAGGATTAGCAAAGCTTCTATAGCATCTAGGTAGCCTAAGGATACCAAAAGTAGAGCCCGAATCCACCCGGATTCGTCTTAACCCCGAAACCCCTTTATTAAAGTCGACTATTTTACGTTTTATGCGATTTTAGAGCAATTTAAGTGCACGGGGCTATTAAACTACATTCATTAGCACCTAAGGCATCTATTAGGAGTGTTGAATCAAGCTAATTCGAGCAATTACACAAAACCCTAGAAAAAATGTCACTATTCACCTCATGAATTAAACTAACGATTCCAACCGTTTAAAAAGCGAAACAATGGTTCAAATATGTTCTCTAGCACTCATATACAAGGTATAATAGCATAGATAATCAATACAATAGCATTTGAACACATTTTCAACAAATCAAGAAAATAACAACTATTTTAAAATGCGAAAATAAGCCGTGAAATCCCTCACCAATGTGCATAGGAGCTCCTAGGAGGCTAGTAGACACCCTAAACCACTTGCACCTAGCTTGGCTTGGCTTGGAATGAGGATTTGTTGAGCAAAAAAAAACTATATTTCTTCTCCTATGCAATTCTCGGATTTGCTACAGTGTTTTCAGCATGCTCTCTTTTTTGTTTTTTTTTTGTTTTGCTAAGTTATGAGCTAATGTGTGTGTTGTGTGAGTTATATATTAAATGGGGCTAAGTTGCTTGCTTAAATGGTTCACTAAATGCGCTTAGTTAGCTTAAAACGAGCCTAGATAGTAAAATGAATGCTAGCTAATTCATTCCCTAAGTTATGTTACGTAACACTATTCATACAACTACAAAAATCATTTTCTAAACGAGCTCTCCTATCGCCTCTAGCTCAAATGCACATTTTTCCCACTACTCTAACAATTAATATGATTTAATAAAAATGCTAATTCGCTAATAGCATGAAGTTAAAAACGGAGTGAATAGTAATTTAAGAAGACAGTTAATAATGCACAGAAGGAAATGCGCAAACAAGAGATACAACAGTAATTGAATGCATGGCTAAAACTCGGGCGTCACAGACCACCAGTTTTCACGTATAATGGAATTAATCCACTAATAACAACTATTTCCCAAAAAGGAACTTCAATAGTTGTTATTATTTCCTCGATGGTACATACTCATTGAGACCAAAAGACTTAGGCATTATAGCACTCTTGCTATGTCTTGGTTCATCTTTATTGTCATTTGATATAGCTCTTTCACTATATCACTTTCATGACTACTACTCACAGTATCATGAAGAACCGAATTCTTACAATGATAGAATTTCTCAAAAATTCTACATCATTGACTTTAAATAACTTTGACATGCATGTCCTCAATTCTTTGAATTTAAGCACACGAAATCTTGTATACCGCAATAAAGATGTAATCAATAGTCTTAGGGTCCAACCTTGACCATTCTAGGAGTAGGATCTCCTATTTCACCAAGATACCCCCACATTTTGAGCATTCAGAGAGGTGGTCAATATTTCCAACCTTACATATGGGTATTTTGTAAAATACTTGTGGGTTGCTTGTCAAAATAGCCTTTCCCCTCAAGTACTAAAGTTTCCTTTAATCAACAAAGTATTTAACACCACTTAGATATTATTTTCAGTAACACCACTTTGTTGAAGTGAATAAGGAACCACAATTAATGAACAATACCATGTTCAATATAGTATTAAGGAAAATAGACATTGCCTTCACTATTTAACACATTTATGTTGATTCACAATCTCATTTATATATTGTTTAAATACTTTCAAAGTCTCATGTTTGAAATTTTGTAAATAAACATTATAAACTCTTGTGCAAATATTTGTAAGAAGTAATAAATTACTTTTTCCACCTCTAACTTGCACAAACTTTAATTCACAAATACCGTAGTGAATTTGTTTTTGATTTTGAACTCCTCAATGAATTCCAAAGTCCCCGAACTTCTCAATAAGTTCTAATGATTTGTGTCTTTGCATACTCCGCTATGCAAATAATCAAAATTCATTTGTTCTAATTTATCACACCATAAATTAGGAGGCTTCAATAGGTATATGATAAATTCTTTGTTTCCACAACAATTGGTACAAAGGTTTTTTAAACTCAATTTTAATAAACCAGCATAGTTGCATCTCTTTTCGGAAGGCGGTTGAGTCTCCCATTTTTTGCTCCATTCTCAAGTCCCTGAACTTATGAAATCTCGATCACATAAGTACCTTCAATGCATGTATAAACACATATATACATATATCATATCCATAAGAGCACATTGCAATTTGGTATGTAGTTATTTAAACAAATAACTTTTATACTATTACAATCACAATATATAAATCTGTGCTCACATGAAAATACATATCATAATCACATTTATGAATTATTTTTCATATTTTATTAGTCCTCAAAAAGGTTCACCCAAAATATGATAGTTTAACTATCATATTTTGCTACCCAATTTTTTGCTCCTACCAGTATTGGCCTAGAGGCCAATTACGAGCAACTTTTAGAATGAGAAAGATATAATTTTAACTCATTCATATGTACAAATCAAATTGTATTTCAATCATAAATTAAAACATGACATAAAATCTCATTTTGCCTCTCATAGACAATATTCCTACTGCATGAGATTATTATATAAAATGCAAATATATTCTCATTTGCATTTATGAAATTAATCACATATTGCATGTCATATAACCAAGGATATTGATTTGTACTAGAATATACACATTCTCCAAATATTAAGAATTAGATTTCTACTAGGAACACAATCTCGGCAATATAATAGATAAGAGCTGTAAGTGTTTAAACTGCCACCTCACAAATAATTAGTTGTCCACGCATTCAAAGGACTAATAAAAGGCTTTAGCTCTGTGGTTAAACAACCTTTAGAAGCTTGGAGGTCATATGTTCAAAACATCGCAACCACAATTAATTTTGTAATTTTTGCCTCTCAAAACACACTTGGCCCATGCTGTACATGACTCTCAATTGCCAAAATCAACAACATATGTCGACCATATAGATGTTCTTCCAGAACCTCATGGTCAAAAATAAACAATGGGGCTTACAGTACAGAAGCAAAACCTGCAGATTATAGTGTTGGAATTAATCAAACCAATAATTCCGTTCATAAGCCTTTATTGGAAAACTACCAAGACACCTAACCAAGAACAAGCATTGGATTGATGGATAAGTTTGTGGTAACCAAATTTGAGGTCTTGGTTTCAAAACCTACTAGCAACAACATTCATCAATAATCATTTTTTTTTCCGTTGTACTCTCAAATACTTGTCCCAGTCACACAAGTCAACAAAATAATCATTAGTCAGCAACATGTAAGAAAAGTCATGAGCTTAAACAATAACAGTAACACAATTGTTTCAGTCAACATTCATGAGCAATCTACTAAAACATTACCGCGACGATTAAGAATTAAGCAGCAGCCTGGTTCAGTGGCAAAGAAGCTGGTTTGTAGCGTTGTGGTCTTGGGATCGAAACTTGTCACCATTACGTGACATTTGCAGCATTATTCTTTTGCTTCTCAAAGAACAGTTAGATCTTATAATATTATTATATTATAATTCCTCGAGAATCTTAAAGAAGTAAAGCTACTCATTAAAAGCTACACCAGACACTCATCATTCTTTTGCTTCTCAAAAGAAACTTTCATTTGTTGCATTATTCTCTTGCTTCTCAAAAGAAACAAAACAAAAAAAAAATCTTACAATGTAATTATATATATTGTAATGCTCTTAATTAAAGAAGTAAAGATACTGCATTAAAAGCTACAACAACTTGTTCAACTGTTCATGTGGTATTTACTAGGGAAGCTGTGCATGTCTATTCAAATGTGCACGTGGTTGTTACAAGGAAAATCGATTCAAAATTGGAATAATCAGTGTAAGATTATATCTTTAAAAAATTTACATCCTTCTTTTTTTAAGTCCATTTCGAGTGAGATTTGAATAATTTATTTAGTAAAATCGAGAAGAATATGAGGACAAATTTTTTACTTTAGTTATAGTTTAATGAGACCCAAATATATATATATATATATATATATATATATATATATATATATATATATATATACACGAACTATGTATATATATCAAGCATAAGTTATATAAGCACTAAAAATTTAAAATTTTAAAAGTTTTAAGATTGTTGGAAATATTTGTTTCTGATGTGCATATATATAACTTGTAGAAATGAGATTTTCTAACAATTCAATAATCATAAAATAGAACATAATAAAATTAATTATCATATTCAAATAAGAAATTAAAGTATGACAGTAAATAAATTTACAAATTAAAATAGAATATAAATTAAACTTGAAATTTAAAGTTGTAGAGAAGCAAACCAAAAAATTGAGATGATATCGAGACTCGAGTTAGACTCAATGTCCTTAAGACTTTTAAATGTCCTGCTACGGTGCTTTTGGTTGATTGGCGCAAGTCTCTTAGGATACAACGATATTTCTTTTGTAGTAGGAGCACACCAAACTACGAAACTAGTGAACCACTGTATGGTAAACTCTCTCTAAACATGAAACGTTCATATGACTATATGATGACCTTGTTCTGCTTTCTCTTATTCTTAGTTCGTTCTCTTCAATGCTAGCAAAACACACACATATATAGGCAAACTCCTGAGTGCAAAACATCATTGCCAGAATATTTAGTTAGAATAAAATATTAATATATTTAATCAGAATTCTAACTTCGATGCTAGCATGCTTCACATAAATTGATAAAGCCTACTGCACAATTTTTGATACATTGCAAGCATGTTGAATATTTTGGCAGGCAAAACATGTTTTTCACGAAATATTAGATAGGCATGTCCAACATAATCATCACAACTAAATATAATATTTTTATTCACAAATTTTCACATATTCTTTCAATAAAATATTTTGTTCACATTTTTTCAAAGATTCTTGCAGTAAAAACATATTAACTAATCCATCTTAAAATTATAAATCTCGCGATGTAACGATACATCCCAGACAATCTCAAAATTCTAATTCATTTACATTAATGCATGCATAGTGTCAATAAAAGTGACCACCATGTACATCATATATGGTCACGAGGCTTTTCTGTGAGTTATCAATTTAAGTAAAGAAAATCAACCTGTATCAGTATCAGGAAAAATGGTGTAACCACCCTACTGTTTCTTTGTGTTTGTGAAATTCAGGATCACCATTACCAAAGACAAACATGATTGATTACCTACAAATGTGATACTTAATTTGGCACAACCAAACTTTGGGAGAAGATTTCCCCCTACCTTAAATTTCGGTTCGTATTTTTCATAGACAGAAATGAGGTGGTTCCAACACTTCATTATACATTTCACGCATGGAACTTCTCATCATTAGCTAGCGAAAGTTGTTAGACATTTCATTTTCATAATAATTAAAATATCTGACAAAGAAGAAACAGAGCGGATCTGTGGCGCAATGGTAGCGCGTCTGACTCCAGATCAGAAGGTTGCGTGTTCGATTCACGTCAGGTTCAAGTCTCATTTTGCTTTTCACGTTCAGCCCTCAGAATGGCATTATTTTTTTTGGAAAAATCTCACTAGAAGTCCCCATTGTTTCATTTTGTCCCAAACTAATCCCCATTGTTTAAAGTGTACCAAATTAGTCCCCAATATTTGAAAAAAAAGTCTCAAAATGGTCCTCACATCCAAAATTCTGTTATCTTTGACAAAAAATTAGTAAAAAGACTAAATTAACCTCACAAATACTAAATTATAGATTTTTAACTAATAATAATTATGAATCCATTCATGTGCACCACCACGTGACCTCTAACATTTTTTCTCTTTAATTTAAAAGAGATTTACAAAGTAATATTACATAACTTAGAATATTAATTTTAAAAATCAATATCAATATCGATATCTCTCGCACATAAAATGATAATTGTATCAATATCAATTTTTGAAGTTAATATTTTAAGTAATGTAATATGATATAATGATATAATTATCGTTTAAAGTTCAAGAAGTCTTAATATTGGTTTTTAGAGTTAACATTCTAAGTAATATAATATGACTTAGTGATACAATTATCATTTTATGTGCGAGAGATATCGATATTGATATTGATTTTTAAAATTAATATTCTAAGTTATATAATATTACTTTGTAAATCTCTTTTAAATTAAAGAGAAAAATGTTAGAGGTCACGTGGTGGTGCACATGAATGGGTTCATAATTATTATTAGTTAAAAATCTATAATTTAGTATTTTTGAGGTTAATTTAGTCTTTTTACTAATTTTTTGTCAAAGATAACAGAATTTTGGATGTGAGGACCATTTTGAGACTTTTTTTCAAACATTAGGGACTAATTTTGGTACACTTTAAACAATGGGGACTAGTTTAGGACAAAATGAAACAATGGGGACTTCTAGTGAGATTTTTCCTTTTTTTTTTTAATGTTTGGATTCAATGGCTTATTTTATATGTACCAATTCAGTCATATAAAAAGCTCAAACTCAAATATTTTGTTTATATATGCATTTTGACCGGTTTATACAATTAAGCCAAACACCCTATCAAAGAGGATATTAACTTGCTTAAGTGGTCTTAATCATTTCTTTAGCTTCGAAATTCTCCAATCAATAAAATAAAATTTTATACAAAGCAGTCACAATCTCAATAATTCAGCAACAGCTAGAAAGGAAATTAATTTACCTCTTGCTTTTATTTGCGACAAGCTAGCTAGCCCATTAGTGTTTTATAAATGTCTGAACAAACAACAATTAAAAACATCTTTCTTGAGTGATTAACTACAGCTACTCCAAATATTAACTAACATTTGTACAAAGTAGTTGAGGGGATGAATAAACTGTATTTATACCAATAAATGAAGCTTTTGAAGATTAAATTGATTTAATCTATTATAGGGTTACTATTGGGTATGTCCAACAAAATTTAACGTTTTTCACAATATGACGAGGTTCACATCACATGATCTCACCAATGTAGATAGCTGTTTGAATTCATGTTTCTTTTAAAAAATGTATTATAAGGTTACTACAAATCCCACTAGTATGAAGAGTCTTTTGGATCTGACTTTCCATTCAAGAATGCATTAGTTGCCCTTGAATGGGTTAGGTCACTCTACGGTCATCACATTCTAAACTATGAAAAATTATTAGATCAGTCTGATACAAGTATTTCATAAATTAGTAAGATTCATATATTTATTAATTTAAAATTTATTTATAAAAATAATTAATTTAAATATATAATACTAAATTATAACAACTCTCGTATTATATCTATATTTATATTATATCTCATAACAACGTATAATGCTGCACAAAATAAAACTAATGAAAATGAAAAGGCCTAAGGGCATCCTCAATGGAGTCTTTAAATACAAAACTTTCTTAATTTAGATATTTTTAGAGACTCTAGTCTCTAAAAACAATACTATTCATAGCAAAAATACGTGAGGTCTACCACTTTTGACTTAAAAGATGTCAAAATAAAGACCCAGTCTCCATTTTCTTTTACAAATTTGTTGAAAAAAATAGTGACTGGGTCTCTATATTGGCATTTTTTAAGCAAAAAGTGATAGATCTTACGTACTTTTATCATGAATAGTATTTTTTAGAGATTAGAGTCTCTAAAAATACTCAAATTAAAAAAAATTTACATTTTAAAGACTCCATTAAGATAGCCTAAATGTAACAAAATCATCCCCAACTAACATAGAAAAGGTAATAACTTACTTTTTTACTTCAAAAACTTCTCTTACCTAATCGGAAATTTTAAAGGTTTCGTTTTGTCCTTATCATATCCATCAGCAACACCATTATATATACTGAAATATACACATATACATACATGTCATACTTATATATATACATATTGAAGTCTTATATATCACAATTAACAGTTTGAATAAATCGGCAAGGTCACTTCTTTCGCGAAATCCCCAACTGGGTACACATTAATACCCTTACTTTGCTTCTTTACAATCATTTGTTTACTAATTATTTCTCTTTATATATATATGTGTGTGTGTGTGTGTGTTTTATTAATTTTGGTGTTTGCTTATGGCAGAATTATTGGCTAAAATATAATTTGATGTTAATTTTGGGTAAAAAAAATTGTGCATTTTAATGGACATAGTATTTTTTCTTTTTGGGGGTCAAGAAGTGTTCCAAACATGGTGATTTGCAATGTGAATGAATAAGTGGCGCAGTCGGATTCATTCATTCACTTAGTATGATAAGCCTCGGTTTGGTTTGGTTTGATTATAAAAATAAGAGTGAATAGTAGTATCTAACAATCAAAAGCTAAGTGAAAAGCGTAATAATAAGTTGACGGAAAGTATGTTTGATAATTCAGAATCCATACATTATGCATTCTGAAATTTGAATCAAATGTTGAAGTATTTGCACAAAGCCTAATCTTCTTGACTTAACATTCATCTCAGAGATAAGCTGGATCAGCAGTATGAATAAGTCGTGCTGCTTCGGTTTAAATTGAGGCTTCATTTTATTTTTGAAGCCTCAATTGCCTTTAACTATAGTTGTTGTTTACATATTGAGCTGATTACTGAATTTTCTTTATTATTGTGCTAATTTTGATAAAAATTTCGCCATAAACTGATTATAGAATCTGATTATGGTAGCCTTGAATGTTGTATTATTGTGACTTTTTTTTTTTTTTTTGGGTCAAAATTGTGACTTCTCAAAGCCTAGAGTTTTGCCTATCGTGTTTGCAAGCATTTCCGATGGATGCAACAAACCACTCAGAAGATATCCAAGAAACACCATATACGGAGATCAAAGCATTCTTTGACTCCGCCCCGCCACTAAAGAATGCTGCTGAAATCAGTGGGAAACTAAAGGAATTTATTGAAAGGCATTCTTTGTCAGGCAAGTATTATTCCAGCCAGCTATAAAGCATTCACAAGTCTAACGATCTTATCTTTTTCTTTCTTTTTTTTTTTCTTTTTTTTCCCCTTCTTTTAGCTTTCGTTCCATTACATACAATATTAAGATGGATCACTTTGATGCGTATATTTAGAGAATGGAAAAGCTACCAGGGTGGTATGTGTGACATCTGGTGGTACAACTGTTCCTTTGGAGCAGAGATGTGTTCGTTATATAGACAACTTTAGCTCAGGCCACAGAGGAGCTGCATCCACAGAGTACATTACATCTTTTCATATCTCTTTCACTTTGTAGTTATGCTCTAAATTATAACCTTTCAGAGATCAGAGTTAAACTATATAACTTGCAGATATTTCTTGAAGGCTGGGTATGCCGTCATCTTCCTCTATCGGAGGTGATTATATTACTTCCCCTTTTGTCTCGCTTCTTCCTAAATCAGGTCTATGCCCTTCAGAATAGATTCCATTGAAGTGGTAAATACAAAGGGAAAATGTACGCAGGGGAACCTGTCAGCCATTTTGTAGTTCTCTTCCAGATGATCCATTGCTTGAATGTTTTGATTGCACAGATGAGAGAAATATTCAAGGTTTGTAAATAATTGAATTTTTTGCATAATACAGTTTGATGCATCTAGCTAATTACCATGATTGCTGGAAATATGGATGCTTCAATTAAGGGGAAACCTTGATTCCCTGACCTGCACATGCAAAGCCTTTTCTATACCATTGTGAATTATAGCCTTTGCCAGTTGGACCCAAATTTAAGAAAGGATAACTGATCAGTGGATTACATGTTTGGACTATGTTACACATTGAAAAGACCCTTCTCTTGAAGCAGATTTTCCTTTTCACTTTTTGTTGATATTTTATACATTTCTCAAGATCCTGCCATTTTTGGTGTGAAAGTTTCCAAAATTGTGCAGGATAATCTTGAATTTTTCTTTTTATTAGTTTGACTTTGAATCTTTGAGGAAAATTGTGAAAGTTGTTTTGGCTGATTGAAATAACTTTTGCTCAATCATTCAGTGCACCCATCATATGCTGAAGCCGTGGAGAAAGCCATCAGCCAACATCAGGCAGTATGGATCATTCTAATCTATTTATTTTTAATGTCGTTTTTATTTTTCAAGAATGCCACTCGTTTATTCGCTTGATGTGCCAAACAATCACTAAGGTATATCAATTAATTGTAGGGAATTGCAGGAGGCACCTTGCTGAAACTTCCTTTTACAACAATTTTTGAGTATCTTCAGGTTATATATCTCATAAGACTAATTTCATCCATCTCAAGTGAAAACTAATGTCTATAGGACCATTTCCAAATATAAATGGTTCTGAACAATAATCTTTCTTTCTGCATCGTGGACAGATTTTACAAGAGATTGCACTATCAATGAGGAACCTTGGGCCAAATGCTATGTTTTATCTTGCCGCTGCAGTTTCTGACTTTTATGTTCCATGGGAAAGCATGGTAATGGTTTAATTCTCAAAATTGTTTCCTTTGCCTTGCCTTCTATTACTTAGGTTACATTTGGTATCTAAAATGAGTGGACGAGTTTAAACCGTTCAATTTATATCACAGCAAAGTTGATGTCTATTGTGGCTATTGTCTCAGATTTCATTTTGAAAACGAGTACATGAGTGTCGAGCCTTTCTACTTTACAATACAACAAATTTAACGCCTACTGTAGCTGCTATCTCTCTCTCTCCGCCCCTGCCTGCACCCCCACCCCTTTTACCTTCTGGATTTTCTGCATCTTCCTTTTACTTATGAGGCGGCATATCTAGTGACAAAAGAAACCATTTGTTCTCCTTTTTGACACTTTCTTCTAGCTTGCCTCTCCTAGGAAAAGGATTATAATCTAGAAAGGTAGGTTCTGGAAACGTTTTAGAATACTGAATCAATGCCGTGGCTTGAATAAAAATAAACTATAAAAATAAAAGACATCATATTGGTGGTGAAATTTCTTTCAAGAAAGATATTTTGTGGAATATATTTCCATAATTATCACCATTCACAAGGGGCTCCCAGTCGCGTGGCCTGGACCTATGTGGATACTAGAAGTTGGATTTTCCTATATCATTCAAGCCACCAAGTGCACCTTGTTCCGCTCAAAAGTTTCGAGTATGGATGGCCATGTGATATCATTATTCTTATATAAAATTATTTCTATGATCGATATATTCTTAATTTGCAGACAGAACATAAAATTCAGTCCAGATCTGGTCCTCTGGACTTGCGGCTCGCACAGGCCCCCAAGATGCTTTCAGTGCTGAGGAAAGAGTGGGCCCCTCTGGCATTCTGCATATCATTCAAGGTTAAACATTTATTTTCTGTAGCGCATTTCCATACAAAGCTGGTTTAATTGTATACAATATTACAATTATTAGCACACTCGCATAAGTGGTATACAAGATGCAAACAAGGCAGCAGATGCTGGGCAGGAGCGTAACTTACATCAGACTCAAACTTTTCTCTTCTCTGCTTTGATGGATCTCCAACTTGATCTGAGACATTGAAGGGACTCTTAGTTTTATATCTTTATGAATGAGATCCATGTTATATTTGTTATTTCTTTGGAGATGCATATAGATTTATTTTGGTCAGAATCGCTATTTTTTGTCTAAAGGACTTAAGAAAAAAGCTCAGGTGATAAAGAGCCGTTTTCTCTATTTTTAATCCTGTTCAAGTATTTAGGTTCCGTGCCTTCTAGTGGCTCGTATCTGCTATGTTGGTAAAGCATGCCTTTTCTGGTGTTGCTACAATAAATGGAGATCCTAATGTTTTGTCACTTTTGTATGTCTACATACTTGTATGTATATACGTTATATCTGTGTATATATGTGCATATATGTTATATTCACGTTATGTGTTACTAGAATCCACATTGGATGGGAAATGATGAATTATCTTAAGACAGACCGTTCATAGATTAGGAAAATGTTTATGTGTTAAACTTCGATTTTCTGAAAAAGACCAAGTGTGCTCTAGACAATGTCATCATGTTCGTTACTTATCTACAGAAACATATGGGTATATTTGTGTTCTTTAGTGACTTTTTTGCCTGCTGCTCGAGTTACAGCTAGAGACAGATTCACAGATCCTTTTGGAGAAGGCTGATATGGCCCTTAAAAGGTACAAGATGCATATGGTAGTAGCTAATGAGCTTTCAACCCGCAAAGAGGAAGTTATCGTTGTTGCAGCTGATAGCAAGATAACTGTTCGCCGAGACAAGACAGAAGCTGGTACTGAAGTAGAGAGCCCACTAATAACACTTATTGTGGATAGACATTCAGCTTATATAGAGAATCCTGATGCATGATCCCAGAGAGAACATCGTCTGAGTAGGCGATAGAAATCGCCGAATCTTACATATGATGTCTTGGATTTGCTGCTGCTTGGGAAACATCTCTAGGTGCAGTAAACAGAAGCATCATCATAGTATCCTTTTTTCTTCTTAATAACAACAGTTTTGTTGGCTGCCACTCTTTTGCCAACTTACATACTATAGATATTTTCTCAAAATGTCTTTTTGATAACAATATTAGTCCATGAAGGCTTCTGTTTTGGCCAAGAAATAAAATTTATGCTCTTGCAATTTAGTTGCTGTTGAAACCTTCTACTTTGCTAATTATCAAGAAAGAAAATCAGACACTGGTGCTCCAAAGGGTAGGAGCAAACAGTAAATGTGTTGGTTCGTGAACTAAAACTCCTAAGTACAAGTCATCCCCTTGGTTGACTTGGTGAATGTATTGAATTGTACTGTTGCACTACAGGATTTCTAGTTGTGAAATGGATCCATTGCAATCATGCTTAGGATAAGTTACTCGTTATCTGATACAATTGATGTTACGTGTAAAGACAACACTAAATGTGGTTGTCACATGTAAAAGCGGCTTTCAATCTTGCAGTTGTTTGCAAGACTAACCCACGGAAAAATCTTCGGTCCATCTGCTTCTATTACGCCGCATGAGACAAGACTACCAGACGTCTAGATACACAACACATGGCAACAAATTGTGTGTGTTAATAATGTTCAATAACTGAATGATCATTATATCCTTGTATTAGTAAGACAAAAGTGGCATTGCAAATGACCAATGCACCTGTGAACAAAAAATAATAGCATTACAAAAGTCCAAAATACCCTTCAACGATAAACAGTAAGCTTGTGCTATTTATTTTTTTTAAAAATGAGAGTTTGTGAGAAAAAATGAAAGTAGCCTTTAGGTATGAAAAATTACTTAAATAGGTTTCAAATTGTGCATGTTTGTGCTATCTTCTTAACGTAACAATTCACAAAACATAACAATATATGTGCCTCCATTACAAAAAAAAATTATAAATCCGAAATTTCACATATTATAAAATAACATATTTAATATTTGTTACATTTAATTAGATGATTAAAAGATAAAAGAGAGGAAACAATTTCATAATATGTACGTCACATAGACATTCATTGCATTCTTTGTGGTCTGGCTCATAGTCCTCAATCCGAATCCAAGTCGTCATTTTCATCTTAGGTACGTCATGGAGTGGACAACATAGAGTTCTACGGATGATAGGATGATATCCCGATGTGCAATGCAAAAGTTTGCACAAACTTTGAGGACACTCTTGTGCCTTAGTGTTCGGATTCTTTATAAACGCTCCTAGATTGATTATCGCTTGATCCATGGATGGATTAGCAGAAAATACCTTCATGTCTAGCAATGCGTAATGTGTACCAAAATGACCAGAATTTGCCGCTCTGGTCAAACATTGATATCCAAATGTCCAGTCGCCGTATTCATAAAAAAAATTACACTGCAAAACAAGCATTTATGGAAATATAAAATTATCTTTTTGCAAAGTGGGTTAATTTTTTTAATAAAAAATAAATTTATAGTAGCTGTTTTGTAAAAGTTACCACTCCCATTTGGAATAAATACTCTGCATTTCCACTTTCCCAACACCTTTGTCCGAGAATATCCATTTCGTTATAGATATTCCAGCACCATGGCCATAGCGTAATTTCCTGAATGTTGATATGTTTGTATACATAGTCTGATTCATCGATATTTTGAAGTAACTTGCAACTGGAAGAAGATGTGTTAACATTAGGAAACATGTAAACCACATTAACAAATTTCTAGATGTGGAAAGATAAAAGATTACCAAAAAACAAATGTAAAAAAATTTTGTACCTAATTTTTGCATTAGCAAGATCAGAAGCTGAAGATGAAGCGACACGTGCAAGAATAGTTTGTATTATTTCTCTAGGTAAGCCCTCAAAGTATGAACCCATCTTTTTTTTTCCAAATAAGTAGGATAAAAAAGTGTACTGAACACTGTATAATGAAGAGAATTTGCAGTATGAGATACAATTGATGTACATAATTTTTTGTACTAAACACTTAAGAGGCAGAGATTATTTAAAGTGAGCACGTCGTGTTGGATTGTTGGAGAAATGAAGAGGCAATGATGAAAGTAATTAGTAATTGGTAATCATAAAAGGGATATAATTAAAGTCATGAATGTAGTAGTTAGGCTGTGTCTTTTGGTAATCCTTGAGATATATTTAATAATTTGTATTCTAAGTAGGTAATGGTTGGCGGATATAATTCAAGATTAGAATCTTGATGTCGAGTCTCTATATTCGGTAAATAGGCAACGAAGATAGGTAGACACGTAAAAATTTTCTCATATCATATTGATAAACGTAGCACGAATAAAGTATGTTAGTTAAAAAATGAAGTAGAGAAAAAAACAATTTGTAATTGAAATTGTTTTTTCAATAGTCTAGTCTCTATATACCGTAACTTCGAACATGGTTAAATAGGCAATGAAATGCGAAAGCGTACCTTTGCAATTCCACTCTTGTTCTTGTGTTCAATTCGTCCTTCTCCAAATGATAGGCTAGTAGAGTGCGAAGGGGCAATGGATCCTTGGTGTATTTGTAGGCGAAAAAATTTGCGAACAACTATGTATATTTACTTGAATGGACACAACTCTTGAGTATAACCGTAATTTGAAAAGAGACGCAACATTTGAAAAAGATGCATGTATACGTACATGTTCATGAAGTCAACGTGGGATTTGGGCCTGTTGCACATAACATATACCGTCATTTATATTTTGTATTTGGAATTTGGGTCATATTATGATAATAGTCGCGCGGTTAGTTTTGCTGACGTTAGGCTTGGGCCTGGGACAAATTTGTTCTTTTTTGATCTATTGTCGAATTTGGGCTAAGGCCTTATGTATTTTCATTTTGTATTATTTTTTGGTTGGGTTTAGCGTTGTTTGGTGACAATGTTAGGCCAGTTTTAATAGTTGTGTGGTTTTGGGTATTTGTTTTTCCTTGTGAACATATAGTGCTTGAAATGTTATATTTTGATAAAAGTAACACTGAAAATTAAAAGGAACCCCCTTAAAGCCATCTACAATAAGTGCTCTGAACTACCAAATTATGTACATGTAGAGAAGTCATTAGAGATTTTGTTCTCCAATAGCTTTTTTATACGTATCCCTACATGTAGAGAATTTCTACATTCAAATATCACTATCTCCACATGTGGAGATGCAATATGAAGTCCTTAAACCTATCTTTACATCTGCACATGCGGAGATAAAAAAAAATATATAAAGTTTTTAAAATAGATAAGCTATTGGGATGAAAGTAAAAAAGGGATTTATTAAAATATGTCGCGTGAGACAAGACAAGCTGACCAGTAGCTGCGTGACACGTGGCAATGAGTTTTGTTTGTCAATCATGGTAAAGAACTGAATGACCATTCTATCCTTGTATTAATAATATGATTATAGTATTGAAAGAAGACAAAAGTGGCATTCTAAAAGACCAATACACCCCTGAACGAAAAAATAATAGCATTGCAAAAGTCCAAAACACCCCTCAATGATAAACAATCATGTTGTGTTATATTTTTTTTTTTTAAAAGTGAGATTTGTTCGAATAGACGAAAGTACCCTTTTGGTATGTTTGTGTTTTTTTCTTAATGTAACAATTCACAAAATATAGGAAAAAAGTATAAATTTGAAATTTGACATATTACAAAACAAAATGTATAAAATTTGTTACATTTAATTAGATGTTTTAAAGATAATACAAAGGAAACATTTTGATAAGGTGTACGTCACATAGACAGGCATTGCAGTCTTTGTATATTGGCTCATAGACCGCAATCAGAAACCAACTTGTCATTAACTGCTTCGGTATTTAATTAAGTGGACAACATAGAATTTTACGGATGATAGGATGATGACAACCCCAAATTTTATGCAAAAATATTGCACAAACTGTTGAGACACTCTTTTGCCTTAGTGTTCGGATCCCTTATAAACGCTCCTAGATTCGTTATCGCTTGATCCATTGATGGATTACCGGTAAATAGATTCATGACTAACAATGCATATTGCGCACCAAGATGACTAGAATTTGCCACTCTGGTCAAACATTGATATCCAAAAGTCCAGTCCTCGTATTTAAAGAAACACTCATACTGCAAAACAAGCATTTATGAAATTATCTTTATTAAAAAAGTGGGTTAACTTTTGTAATAGGAAAAAAATACGTAATAGCGGTTTTGTAAAACTTACAACTCCGATTTGAATTAAATAATCTGCATTTCCACTTTCCCGACACCTTTGTCTGAGAACATCCTTTTCGTTATAGATATTCCAAGACCACGGGTTAGGCGTAATCCCATGAATGTTGGTATGTTTGTATACGCAGTCTGATTCACCGATATTTCGAAGTAACTTGCAATTGTAAATTTAGGTATAAACATTAGAAAAACTTCTAAACCACAATACCAAATTTCGAGTTGTGTAGAGATAAAAGATTTTTAAAAAAAGTAATTTATTTAAAAAATTTACCTTAATTTTGCATTAGCAAGATCAGTTGTCGAAGATGAAGCGACACGGGCAAGAATAATTTCTATTATGGGTTCAGGTAAGCCCTCAAAGTATGAACCCATATTTTTATTCCAAACAGATAGGTATTGAGCACTATATATTGAAAAAAAATTACAGTGTGAGAGAATAATGATGCACGTATTTTTTTCAGTAAACACTTACGAGACATAGATAGTTATTTAAAGTGAGCACGAGGTGTTGGATTGTTGGATAACTGAAGAGGCAAAACTGAAAGTAATTGGTAATTGATAATCATAAATGAGAAATAATTAAAGCCTTGAATGTAGTAGTTAGGTTGTGTCTTTTGGTAATCCTACAGACATATTTAATAATGTATACGCTAACAGTTCCGGTCATGAATATAGTAGTTAGAGTGTAGTTTTTGGTAACTGAAAATGGTTTTTCAGTAGTGGAGTCCCTATATACTATAAGTTCGAACATGGTTAAATATGGAATGAAACGCGGAAGCGTAACTTTGTAATTTCACTCCCGTTCTTGTGTTGAATTCGTCCTTCTCCAAATGATAGGCTACTAGAGACCGAAGGGCCAATGGATCCTTGGTGTATTTATAGGCGAATAAATTTGCGAAGAGTTATGTCTTTTAACCCGCATGGACACAACTCTTGAGTAGTTGAGTGTAACCGCCACTTGAAAAGAGATTGAACATTTGCATGTACGCATACCTCTTCACCAAGTCAACATGGGATTTGGGCCTGTTTGTGTTATCTTCTATTTTGTAATTGAAAATTATATACCGTAGAGTGAAATATGATTAAACGGATGAAACAGGTTGACATATAGCATTGTTCACATCATATTATGATATTAGTCGCACGGATAAAGTTGGACGAATTGCTGTTATGTTTTAGTTTGTTGCATATAGCATGTACCAGTCATTGATATTTTGTATTTGGCATTTGGGCCATACTATGATAATAGTCGCATGGTTTTTGTTGCTAACTTTGGGCTTGGTCATAGGATGTATTTGTTATCTTTCAATCTGTTTTCGACTTTGGGCTTGGGCCTTTTGTTTTTTGCAGTTTTGACTGTTTTTTGCTTGGCTTTGGGTTGTTTGGTCACAATGTTAGGCCAGTTGTAATAGTTGTTGGGTTTTGGTATTTTTTGTTTTGTAGTGGATATATAGTGATTTTCATGTTATATTTTGATAAAAGTAATACATAAATTAAAAGGAACATTAAGGCCATTTACAACAAGTGCCCTAAACTAGAAAATTCTCTACAAGTAGAAAAGCTATTACAGATTTTGCTTTCCAACAGCTTCCCTACATGTGGAGAATCCCTACATTAAAATATCACTTTCTCCATAGGTGAAGATGCAATATCAGTTCCCTAAACCTATCTGTACACCTTCAGATGTGGATAGAAAAAAATATAGAGTTTTTAAAATAGGAAAATTGTTGAGGCGAAAGTAAAATAGGGATTCCTTAAAATATGAGATGCACTAAATGTAGGGAAGTTGTTTTAGTGAAACAAAAATATAGAATCCCTAAATGTAGAAAAATAGTCCAAATTCTGTAAATGTATTTGTAAATTTATAGGGAAGCTATTAGAGTAGACCTAAGAAATGAAGATAATGAACAATTTGTTTAATCGAGTATTCATATAGCAAAGATTATAATATGTTTAAGTGGGCGATGAAGATTCATATGCCGTAAAAGTAGAAACGGTTAAATGAAGGACGAAAGAAGAGCAACTTTGGAATAATATTTAACAGATTGTTAAATTGAAAATGGTCGAACGTATGAAGTTCAAAAGATATTTGATTAACAATGTTACTATCATGAACTGTAGTTTTGGTGTTTTTATTTCACTTTGGTATTTTTTGGTTAGAATCGTTGTACATGAGGTTTAAGTTCTGGTGTTATGAAAACGCTTTGCTTATTTAGTTGTTAAAAAAATAATAATAATATGAAAAATATGTTTACAAATAAATTGAACAAACTTTTTATAATCGGTAGAATATATTTAGTAATTGAGTATCAAAAACCGTAGTTATGGATATAGTTACATTGAGTAAAGATAAACAAAGGAAAACGAAAAACTATAATTAAAATATTTCGTATTGTAATCGAGGGTTGGTATTTCGTAAATGCAGTCATAAGGTGAAATAGGTGATGAAAATAGATTGACATATAACATTATTCATATCGTATTATGAGGAATAAAAAGTTATCGTCAATTCCGAAATTACATTGTAAAATTCAAAATTTGAAGTTGTGAAATGTACAAAATCTGAAGTTGTCAAATCAACTTAAAAACATTGTTCATGATTACAAAAATCCAATCAATCCCAATCTCATATCACCAAACCCAACCTGTAACACCCCGATCCCTCTCGAGACCGAGAGTTCTAACAATCATTCTATTCACAACCCAATTCCAAACCCGGGCACAATTTTTAGGGAAACAGACAGAGTCTCCCCTATTTCTAGGCAAAAAGCAAACCTGCGACAGCATATAAGTGGACCAATACCATACCCAAACATTCAACCACCTCAAGGCCATCCGAGCCTCGGTTCTCAACAATTAAACTTAGCAAGTATACATACATTTTCAATTTAAAAGCTAACCTATCTCTTTCCATTTTGACAAGTACATTCAAACTTGACAATTAAACCACACTAGGCTACCGCATATAATAAACTATCATGCCATTCTAACTCTTTTCCTTTGGACATTACAAACATGCATTGAAGTTAAACTATACTAACTAAATACATAAGTTAGCTTTTCAAATTACTTCAATAACCTAATAAAACTTAAATTACATTCTTTTAATATTAAATACATACAATACATGAAAGCATACATCTTTGCCACTTCGACAACTCAAGCCACATAGGCACGCAAAACAACTCTTCAGGCACGAACTGTCACATAATCACGAACTTCCAGCTAACATGACATTTTCTGAAATGTGGTGGTGAGGAGTGAGTATACACAACACGTATACTCAGTGAGGGCGAGAAAGATATCGAGTTGAAGAGAAAGAAAGTCGTGCAATGCAAATATACACAGTTAAGCAATAAAGTCAATAAGGAAACATTCAATACAAACGACAATATATCAAACATTCAAGAAAGCATTAACACAACCATTCAAAGTTATACCACACTCTGAAGTCTATGGTTCACTCTTACGAGCAATATACTATTTCACGAACGATACATCAATCTCGAGCTTGATGTTGACAACGATGACAATAAGCCCGCAACCACCTTATAACACCAGTTTGGAATACCCCGAAAGTATCCATCAAATCTACGACCCAAGTCTCCCTAGAAGGTAACCCAAGCGAGAAAATGGAATAGCCACGGAGCTAGAGCAACCAACACTGGCAACCCGAGGCTACCCAGAGAGGCCCATCACTCACGCGCTGGACACTATGCAATGCAAGACTCGATACAAGGCAATAAACGAACGATAGCACAACAATACAGATAGAGCAGATAACCGAGATATCAAGCATTTACAATCAAACAAGTAACAAGAACAACACCTACTAACATTATCAAGCAATAACAAGTATTCTATAGGCAACATAAGCATTCTATAAGCAATATAAGCATTCTATAAGCAATATTCTATGAAAACACATAAAATCACGAAAATGACCCCAACTTACCAAACGCTACTACTTTCAAACGAGCCACGAGCTTTGGAAACCGACTTCACCAATCCTCCTAGGTCACTATAAGGCACGTCTAAAGACCCCGAAACCCTACTTAACTCTAGAATTCACGCAAAGCCCCAATTTCCCCCTTTGCTCGTTTGAACTACAACTATACTAACCAAACACCCAACCAACGCCATAATCGTACCAAAAGTGCTTCCATGGCCTCCCGAAACAATGCCATCTTGCAAAACGAGAAAATGCTAAACTCGACCTAAACGACCCCGA
Organism: Ehretia macrophylla; assembly: GCA_037974665.1. Classification (NCBI taxonomy): domain Eukaryota; kingdom Viridiplantae; phylum Streptophyta; class Magnoliopsida; order Boraginales; family Ehretiaceae; genus Ehretia; species Ehretia macrophylla. The sequence goes on along the minus strand of CM075779.1, from coordinate 38,251,071 downwards.
CTTTCACCAAGGCATATTTCTCATTTTTTCCATTACGCAACCTAAAAAAATCATGCATTTAGATATTCTAGCATACCTAGCACCTTTTCACATCAACAGACAGCATAACAGTGCAAATTTATCGTTTCAAGGGTTTACTATTCATAAAATACTATTCAACTAACAATTTATATTTCAATTTCAATATTCAACTACAGAAAATGTTAAAAAGCTATAAATACATGTTCTACGATTGCTAGGGAACATTCTTTAAGCCTCAAAACGATTAAAATAACAAACTACGGATAAAATTCAAAAATTAAAGTTAATACATAAAACTTTCAAATGCGCAAATAAACATGAAACCCTCACCTTATATGCTCCTAGACGCTAGGAAAACCTTGTAGGATGCCTCGGAAATCACCCCGCACAAGCTCCCGCGAAGAAATGAAGATTTGATGTTGAATGTTTTTTTTTCCTCTCTTCTTGGTTCGGCCCTTTCTTTCTGTTTTTCCAGCTTTTTTTTCTTTATTTTCCTTGTTAATTTAAGCTTATAAAAGATTATACAAGTCAACAAGTCAAGCCCTTGGTCAAAGCACTTAAAATTTGGTCAAATAAGCTTGTTTTATGCATTTTAAAGCTAAAACAACTAATGAAATATTAATTCTAGCTAACAACAATTAAAATATAAAATTTAAGACACCAAACACTATTTTTCACTATTTGTTGAGGACTAGGAACCGCTCTCTAACTATCGCTCTTGATATGCTATGTACTTTGCGTTAACAAAGAAGTGACAATTAAATCTCAAAGAATCTAAGAAATATATCATTTTTGGAAAGCATCATAGTTTAAAATTTACTCCGGCTCGGAGCTACTTTCCTCATTTATTTGAAAATCAAGTGATTTTAATGCAAGTCAACCAAAACCGATTATTAAAATGATCAAAACAATCAAGGTAATCAATATTCATTTAAAATAATTAATTTAACTATTTCTAGAATATTTTAAAGAATTATGAAGTTAATATTAAGTTACAAATGAAAGTTAATATAAACACGTAGTCAAATACAATTAAACCCTAACATTTAAGATGACACTTAATTAATCACAAGAGAATAAATTCAATTACTATAATTATTAGAAATAGGTAATAATCTTTTAATTATTCAATATATAACTACTAAATGCTTCCAAGAGAAATATTAAAATAGTGCAAATTGGTTGATTTAACTAGTTAAACATTTAATCAAATGCAGTCAAGTGCTATTAAATGCATGCCGGGTTCGGATTATCACATCCTTCCCCCCTTAAAACAATTGCGTCATCGCAATTCTTCTTCCAATAGAACTCAGCATCATCTGAAATCCAATTCTGACTAATCTCCATCGGTTGAAGAATCCCGTTGACACGAATATCGAAGAAGAATAAAATTCCAACCAAGAGCGCCAAGAAAATACCAACTAAAGACTGAAGCAAAGATACTGAAGATAAAATCACATCACATATTAATGATAAGAAGAATACTGAATGAATACCCCATACACGAATCTCTAGTAGAAGTTCAACTATTTCTGCCCGAGAATTCCCAAACAAGAAGCCAAATAAAGGCTCAAACAAAGGTTCCATCCAGAGGTCCAAAGAAGTACCCCGCTGGTCATGAATTTCATAGAAGAATTCCCTATTAAGAGTGCTGAAGAAAATACTAAGAAACCCAATCAAATATACTTCCAAAGTTCCAAAGAAGCCTTCCAAATAATAACCCCATGGGACAACCAATTAGATTCTGAGTATCGCTATCAAATGCTGAGAAGAATGTCAATGAAAAATAGCAAAGAAAAGATAATGCGCCCAATAAGACAATCAAATTGAATAACAAATATGGTTTCCCAGATAGACGGAAACCCTAAGGAAAGTACCGAGCTGGAGCACAATATATACTAAACCAAACTTCGAGGCCTCTTCACTTTTGCCAAGTGAGGACTTCATACAACCTCTCCAATAAGGAAAATGCCAATAGAACGCCCAATAAGAATTTCAAAGAATACCATAAGTAGTACTATACAATAAGCCTGATAGGAACTCCAAATACCAAACCTATTGAGGAACACTGAAGAAGATATTCGAAACAATGCTCCAATAAGAAAGTAGCCAAGTTTGCCCAATAAGTAAATACTAAATAAATGGCCACTAAGGATCCTAGAGAATGCCGTTGAAGAATTTTCAATCAGGGATGCCAATGTTACACCAACAAGGACCGAGACACATATACCATAGATAATACTGTGCAGTAAGGCCGATTGAAATCCCAATAGCCAAATCCACCGAGAAGTGCCAACAGAAGTCTCCAAAGAATACCCATTAAGAAAACCAAAGAATGCTCTAGAGAATGACCAAATAAAACCCCAAGAGAAAGCTACTCTTTCACAACTGTTAAGCACAGAGAAGGACCATAGAAATTTGCCAATAACCGAGCTCCAAAAGCAAACACCAATTCCCAAATAAAGGCTAGTCAAATGCCATTCATTTCCTGCCAATCCATACACCTTGAAAAGCCAGCGGTGAACCACTTTCTTCAGGGGAGAAAGAAGACTTACTTACCATTTCAATAGGACATGTATGAATGCCAATATATCACAGTTATACGTATGCCTTAAGCTATTATGCCAGCAAGTTTACAAAATAGTTTATTCAACAAAGTCTCTCAAGCAAGACAATCAAGTCAAGCACAACATAATCAATTCAAAACACAGCATAACCAATTCAAGACATTTTAAAACACACATTACAAGCAATACTTCAAGCAAATAACAATTCACGAGGTCAATTCGATTCACGATGCCAATTCAATAGGTCGATTCAATGCACAACTAGACACTTCACTTTACTTAGCACACAATTAACACATAACACATAACTATATCACATAGGTGTATACATTCAAGTCAAGACACACAATCTCTCATACAAGCATACACTTTCAAGACACACTTAACAAGCACACATTCAAGGATCACTACCCACCAGACCGAAGACCCTGTCCCGGCTTATGAGCTAGACAAGCTCTGATACCACTTGTAACACCCCGATCCCTCTCAAGACCGGGACTTCTAACAATCATTCTATTCACAACCCAATTCCAAACCCGGGCACAATTTTCAGGGAAACGGACAGAGTCTCCCCTGTTTCTAGGAAAAAAGCAAACCTGCGACAGCATATAAGTGGACCAATACCATACCCAAACATTCAACCACCTCAAGGCCATCCGAGCCTCGGTTCTCAACAATTAAACTTAGCAAGTATACATACATTTTCAATTTAAAAGCTAACCTATCTCTTTCCATTTTGACAAGTACATTCAAACTTGACAATTAAACCACATTAGGCTACCGCATATAATAAACTATCATGTCATTCTAACTCTTTTCCTTTGGACATTACAAACACGCATTGAAGTTAAACTATACTAACTAAATACATAAGTTAGCTTTTCAAATTACTTCAATAACCTAATAAAACTTAAATTACATTTTTTTTATTATTAAATACATACAATACATGAAAGCATACATCTTTGCCACTTCGACAACTCAAGCCACATAGGCACGCAAAACAACTCTTCAGGCACGAACTGTCACATAATCACGAACTTCCAGCTAACATGACATTTCCTGAAATGTGGTGGTGAGGAGTGAGTATACACAACACGTATACTCAGTGAGGGCGAGACAGATATCGAGTTGGAGAAAAAGAAAGTCGTGCAATGCAAATATACACAGTTAAGCAATAAAGTCAATAAGGAAACAATCAATACAAACGACAATATATCAAACATTCAAGAAAGCATTAACACAACCATTCAAAGCTATACCACACTCTGAAGGCTATAGTTCACTCTTACGAGCAATATACCATTTCACGAGCGATACATCAATCTCGAGCTTGATGTTGACAACGATGACAATAAGCATGCAACCACCTTATAACACCAGTTTGGAATACCCCAGAAGTATCCATCAAATCTACGACCCAAGTCTCCCTGGGAGGCAATCCAAGCGAGAAAAGGGAATAGCCACGAAGCTAGAGCAACCAACACTGGCAACCCGAGGCTACCCAGAGAGGCCCATCACTCACGCGCTGGACACTATGCAATGCAAGACTCGATACAAGGCAATAAACGAGCGATAGCACAACAACACAGATAGAGGAGATAACCGAGATATCAAGCATTTACAATCAAACAAGTGACAAGAATAACACCTACTAACATTATCATGCAATAACAAGTATTCTATAGGCAACATAAGCATTCTATAAGCAATATAAGCATTCTATAAGCAATATTCTATGAAAACACACAAAATCACGAAAATGACCCCAACTTACCAAACGCTACTACTTTCAAACGAGCCACGAGCTTTGGAAACCGACTTCACCAATCCTCCTAGGTCACTATAAGGCACGTCTAAAGACCCCGAAACCCTACTTAACCCTAGAATTCACGCAAAGCCCCGATTTCCCCCTTTGCTCGTTTGACCTACAACTATATTAACCAAACACCCAACCAACGCCATAATCGCACCAAAAGTACTTCCATGGCCTCCCGAAACAATGCCATCTTGCAAAACGAGAAAACGCTAAACTCGACCTAAACGACCCCGACTTTCACCAAGGCATATTTCTCATTTTTTCCATTACGCAACCTAAACAAATCATGCATTTAGACATTCTAGCATACCTAGCACCTTTTCACATCAATAGACAGCATAACAGCGTAACTTTATCGTTTCAAGGTTTTACTATTCATAAAATATTATTCAACTAACAATTTATATTTCAATTTCAATATTCAACTACAGAAAATGTTAAAAAGCTATAAATACATGTTCTACGATTGCTAGGGAACATTCTTTAAGCCTCAAAACGATTAAAATAACAAACTACGGATAAAATTCAAAAATTAAAGTTAATACATAAAACTTTCAAATGCACAAATAAACATGAAACCCTCACCTTAGACGCTCCTAGAAGCTAGGAAAATCTCGTAGGATGCCTCGGAAACTACCCCGCACAAGCTCCCGCGAAGAAATGAAGATTTGATGTTGAATTGTTTTTTTTTTCCTCTCTTCTTGGTTCGGCCCTTTCTTTCTATTTTTTCAGCTTTTTTTCTTTATTTTCCTTTTTAATTTAAGCTTATAAAAGATGATACAAGTCAACAAGTCAAGCCCTTGGTCAAAGCACTTAAAATTTGGTCAAATAAGCTTGTTTTATGCATTTTAAAGCAAAAACAACTAATGAAATATTAATTCTAGCTAACAACAATTAAAATATAAAATTTAAGACACCAAACACTAGTTTTCACTATATGTTGAGGACTAGGAACTGCACTCTAACTATCGCTCTTGATATGCTATGCACTTTGCGTCAACAAAGAAGTGACAATTAAATCTCAAAGAATCTAAGAAATATATCATTTTTGGAAAGCATCATAGTTTAAAATTTACTCCGGCTCGGAGCTACTTTCCTCATTTATTTGAAAATCGAGTGATTTTAATGCAAGACAACCAAAACCGATTATTAAAATGATCAAAACAATCAAGGTAATCAATGTTCATTTAAAATAATTAATTTAACTATTTCTAGAATATTTTAAATAATTATGAAGTTAATATTAAGCTACAAATGAAAGTTAATATAAACACGTAGTCAAATACAATTAAACCCTAACATTTAAGATGACACTTAATTAATCACAAGAGAATAAATTCAATTACTATAATTATTAGAAATATGTAATAATCTTTTAATTATTCAATATATAACTACTAAATGCTTCCAAGAGAAATATTAAAATAGTGCAAATTGGTTGATTTAACTAGTTAAACATTTAATCAAATGCAGTCAAGTGCTATTAAATGCATGCCGGGTTCGGGTTATCACACAACCACCCCAGTACTGAAGACAATCATCTTGAATGAACGAAATTAATGGGGATGAAGCTTCAGCCTTATTTAACGGACGTGTTTATTTAATCGTGTTGTATGGGATTTGTAAATAGGCAAAAAAAAAGGAAAAAAAAGAGAAGATCAACTTCAGGTTAGTGCATGTGTTTTTCTAATTTTATAATTAGAATTGTCCTATTGTAGTAGTGCACGTTTATTTTTTGTTGCATGCTATTGGCAGTAGCTTGAAGAAATATTTGTGTTAACAACGTATTGCATTGTCTACTTCCGGATTGGTTAACAAGTTTAATTTATTATTTGAGTATAACATTAACAATTGTAATTTTGTATTGTTTTTCAAAAAACTAAAGTTCTATCTTTATTTTTGTAGTTGTAAGGCAGTGACATTTACACAAAATACCTATAATTTATATACTACGTGATACAAAAATATTATGAGATGTCATTTGTGCACTTATAGTATTTTAACATGTGTTAATCGTCAATAAGGGTAACTATGTATAACTTTGTAAAGTAAGATCTGTATTCCCATTGTATATTTAATTAAATTAACATTAATCATCTTATTTATGCATTAGAAATAGTTGAATCATATACCAGTGCAAATTTGTGCAATAAGGGTAACTATCTATAACTTTGTCTGCATAACAGGTATATATAGTGGTTAAATCCGTAGTATCTGAAATATGGAGGATGACACGACGGATTCCACTAATTTTTTGGGAAGTTCATCAAATTTTCCTGGAATTGAGATAACAAGAGAAGAGATATGCAACATGACATTTCAGAATGAAGAAGATGCATATATGTTTTACAACGCTTATGCTAGTGCAATGGGGTTCGGTATAAGGAAAAACACGATGCATAAAGATGATGTTACTGGTGAACCGTTGAATCGGTTATATATTTATTATCGGGAGGGTTCTCAAAAAGAGCAGTTTTTTGGATATGCCCAATCGACAGCGAGAATATCGGGCCTTAACCAGATGTGGATGTAAGGCAAGACTTCGTATTAAGCTTAATAAAGTAACCATGCGTTACTTTGTGACCAAATTTGTGGATGAACACAATCACGAATTGGTACTAGCATACGGTGTATCACAACTTCGTTCACATTGAAAAGTTGATGACGGTCATAGGGAGGGTACCTACTCTATGTTGCGATTTGGAATACTCATCGGTAAGGTTTACGAAGTATATAAACGCGTTGCAGGCGGATATGACAATCTTGGATTCACGAAGAAGGACTTGTACAACAAACTTAGTCGTGATTGTGATAACCCGAACCTGACATGCATTTAATAGCACTTGACTGCATTTGATTAAATGTTTAATTAGTTAAATCAACCAATTTGCACTATTTTAACATTTCTCTTGGAAGTATTTAGTAGTTGTGTATTGAATAATTAAAAAGATTATTATCTATTTCTAATGATTATAGTAATTGAATTTATTCTCTTGTGATTAATTAATGTCATCTTAAATGTTAGGGTTTGATTGTATTTGACTACGTGTTATATTAACTTTCATTTGTATCTTAATATTGACTTCATAATTCTTTAAAATATTCTATAAATAGTTAAATTAATTATTTTAAATGAATATTGATTACCTTGATTGTTTTGATTATTTTAATAATCGGTTTTGGTTGTTTTGCGTTAAAATCACTCGGTTTTCAAATAAATGAGAAAAGTAACTCCGAGCCGGAGTAAATTTTAAACTATGATGCTTTCCAAAAATGATATATTTCTTAGATTCTTTGAGATTTAATTGTTATTTATCTATTGACGCAAAGTGCATAGCATATCGAGAGAGATAGTTAAAAAATGAATTCGAGTCCTCAGCAAATAGTGAAACTAGTATTTTAGTGCCTTAAATTTTATAATTTAATTGTTGTTAGCTAGAATTGATATTTCCTTAGTTGTTTTAGCCTAAAATGCATAAAAACAAGTCTTTTGACCAACTTAAGCAATTTTGACCAATGCTTGACCATTTGACCAATTTTGTCATCCTTTATTAAGCAAAATAACAAAGAAAAAGAAATAAAAAACCAGCTGAAAACAGTGAGGAAGGGCCGAAAATATGAAGGAGAGAAAAAAAAAAGATTTCAAATTCAAATCTTCGATTCTTCGCGTGAGCTTGCACGGGGTGGTTTCCGAGGCGTCCTACGAGGTTTTCCTAGCGTCTAGGAGCGTCTAAGGTGAGGGTTTCATCGTTATTTGCGCATTTGAAATATTTGTATCTAAACTTTAATTTTTGGATTTTATGCGTAGATCGTTAGTTTAATCATTTTAATGCTTAAAGAATGTTCCTTATTGATTGTAGAATATGTATTTATAGCTTTTTAACATTTTTTGCGGTTGAATATTGAAATTGAAATATAAATTGTATAATGAATAGTAAACTCCCGTTTCGATGAAGTTGCTCCGTTACGCGTTCTGTTGATGTAGGAAGATGCTAGATATGCTAGAATGCCTAAATGTGTGGTTTAATTGGAATGTGTAATGGAAAAATGGAGAAAAATGGCTTAGTGAAAGTCGGGGTGTTACAGTGATCACAGTGACGAAATTATTGATGGGGATACGAAGGCTGCCCTCGGTTATTTGTACGGCAAGTCAGATGACGATCTGAGGTTCTTTTTCGAATACACAGTTGATGATGATAACGATTCGACAAGCTATTCATTACAGATGGTATGGCTAGGGATGAATTTGCAGTGTTTGGCGACGTGTTGATATTTGATGCGACGTACAGGACGAATGTCTACAAATTTCCTCTTGTGGTCCTGGTAGGGGCAACAACCATAGAAGACTATAATTTTCGGAGTTGAATTGGTCCAAAATGAGAACACAGAGTCGTATATCTGGTTGTTGAGAACGTTTCTGAGAACGATGGACGATAAAAGGCCGATATCTATTGTAACTGATGGAGACAAGGCGATGCTCGTAGCAGTTGCAACCGTGTTCCCAGAAGCCTCCCACCGACTTTGCAAATGGCATCTACTTCGAAATGTTGCTAAAAATGTGAACGTGCCAAACTTTAAAACCACATTTACAAGCTTAATGTCCCGCAACTTTTCCATCAATGCGTTTGAGAATGCAAGGCAAGCCATGCTGGTTGACGAGGGCCTTCACTGGCACAATTGGGTCGCATGGGCATATCAGATGAGGCACATGTGGGCAGAATCTTACATGAGTGGTCACTTCTTTGGGGGCGTAAGAAGCACCTAACGTTGCGAGGGGATGACGCATTCTTGAATAGCTTTCTCGATAGTGATCGAAGGCTCTTGGATTTTGTTAAGGACTATCACTTGGCGTTAGAGCAATTAAGAGTTAACGTTATAACACGAGAAGTTCAAACAAATTACACGAAACCCGTGTTGACAACCACATTGGTTGATATCGAGCGCCATGCATTCGAAGTTTATACGAGAAAAGTTTTCAAAGAGATTAAAAAGCATATTGAGTTGCAGGCAAATTTGTGGCACGAACAGGTTATTCCACATACTCTTGAATATTGCACGTACGTTGTTGCAGATTGTAAATACACAGGATTATTACGACACGTTAACTTCAACAGTTCTACAATGGAAATATCCTGCGAATGCAAGAGGGTTGAATCTACTGGGATGTTGTGCAGACACATCATTTACGTTCTCAAGTGCGAAGGAATCAAAACTATTCCACCTTCTTGCATAAACCCACGGTGGACGGCATATATCAGTAAGGATTCTCGAGGTAAGAATTTGTCATCCGGCACAACTAATGACATTAAGAAAGGCCGGTATGGTTACATATTATTGAAGTGTTCGGAATTGGGGTTTTATGCAAAACAAACCAGTCGGGGATACAAAGAAGTAATTGAAGGACTTGCAAACCTTTGTGCTCGTGCGAGAGAACTTTAGGTTACATATATGAATTCATCGAGACAAGATATCAATACTTCTGAACAAATTGAAATTGATGTGTTGGATCCTAGGAAGCCTAATCCAAAAGGGTCAAAGGGTAACCAAACAGAGAGAAAAAAACAACCGAGACAATGTGGGAAATGCGGGTAAGTGTACAATTAATTATTATGTTTTCGTTGTATCTAAAATGTTATGTAAGTAAATGAAAATTTTAAACTAATATGTATATTACATAAAACGTATTGCAGGCTCATCAAGCATCAGGCGAACAGTTGTCGGAAACAACGAAACGATATTTCAGATGACGATAGTATACTTCAACACAGATTGATCAAGCTTTCAAGCCAATCAAGTGTTCCACTTCATTACGAAACAACCACATTCCAAATTTCACCTCGTTGGAGCGGACCTGGTGAATCAAGTGCCATGGGACGTAATTTATGAAATACGACACTTGAGTTTGGAGATCCCATAAATCCTGTCTTTGGTTAGATATTTGGTTCCCAACCACAAAATTTCCCATCCAATTTGCCATTTCATATGGCAAAATTCAGCTCCTATTGAAGGTATGTTTAGACGAGCCCATAAGATGATAAATATCTTATCACATAAAGTTACCATTATGCCATTCACTTAAACCAACAAACGAACCAGGGGTAGTATTAAAGCCTAGGATATACCTTTTTTGTTTGCAATGCTCATTCTTCAGTCGAAGGTTCTAAGCTTTTTACTTTACTTTTATATGACTTAACTGTGAAAACATCATATCTTCTACCATCTTTATTCTTTTATTCCTTTCATTTTTCTTTGACATTCACTTGCACCTACTGATCTTTTCATCCACCATTGCAGTTTGACACTTGTTGGTGCATAAGAGGCCATCACCTACACGTTTTAAGTAGGTAAATGAAGTTAACATTATATTATTTAGTTTTCTTAGAAAGTGTATGTTATGGCAAGATCTAAGTTTATATTACGGTTTCATTTTTTTAAAGTTTTTTTTTATATGTTTATTTTCCAAAGGATGTACCCAACAGTGAGTAGCAATAGCCGAACCTCATTATATGCAACTCTTGATTTGTGTTTCTCCAACATGCAATGTCCATGTGGACAGTGGTGTGATGTTAGAATTGTGTCGATGGAAAAGCCAACTAAAGGTCGTTTGTTCTATAAGTGTTGCCTTTGTGGATCCTTCCGATGGTGCCACCGTTATGAAGCACGTTGGTTGCCAAGTGGCCAACCGCTAATTCCACCAGTAGAGGTTATGGACGATGATGATGAGGGTGAAGAGGTTACTTGTCCTCCCCGGGTGAACCAGAATGACCAGTTGGAGAAGATAAAATTGTTGCTCCGTGGAAGTTTAATTTTTTCTTTGGTGATGGTTATTGTCACTTTTTTATTTTTTTGCTAAAATGAATAGGTTGTGTGTGCACCAACAATGTCCATATAAATTATGGTCTTTTTTATTTTGACCAAAAAAAAAGGGCCTCGTAATGTTATGATTTTTTTATGCTTTTTAATGTTAACGTTATTGTCCAATAGAATTATGCATGTTTATGAATGTATTATTTATGTTGGGAAAACTCAACAACATAGGAATCAATTTATTTCATCGTATATGAAATAATTACTCTTCCAAGAAGCTAAATCTGTGAGTATTGGTAGTGGATTAATTAAAATTGTATTAAGTAAAGTTATCATTTAATTGTGTATTTTCTTACAATAAACCCAATTAAACGAAAAAATATTAAATACGAACATAAAAAACATACTTTTCAAATTTATAATTTGTTATATCATATATTTAATTATATTAATCCTAATATAAATATTTTTCATGTAATTAAGTTGAGATATCTATTATTTGAAATATTAATAATAATATAAATATTTGATAGTAATTAAGTTGACATGACAATTCATCTGAAAAATGATTATGTCCCATCCCGTGAAACTTGTCAAACACTCCAGCCTAGCGTCCCTCGATTCCCACGCTTCATCATCGCCTTGGCCATGGCAAAACGCAGAATTAACGTACAATGCGAAAAAAACAAAAACGTGCGATGAAGGGATATGAAACTAATTATAGATCAAATACAATATTTTATTATATTAATATTGATAATTTAATTAATTACAATACAGTCGATATATGACCCATCCGTATTGTCCCTTCAACCAAGCCTTCTCGCCATATCTGCTTCCACGTTGAAGTAAAGTTAGTGTTGTATTGCAAATTATAATAACAAAAAAATGGTGAATAACGATTTAAAAACCAGAAAGTTCACCCCCTCGTTATGAACGTTCTATGGCCACGATCTCACACCATGGCAATAGTCCTACATCATCTAGAGTTTGATCAGAACAAACACGATTGCCATTGTGCACAAAAATAACCTCCAAAATATCGAACGACTGATTGAAATAGTATTTTAAAAACAGTTTGTGCAACTTCATATGATTTTTGATACTAAACCACCTTATTTCACCGTTGTGGTGGCTCTAACACTCAGCATTATTTTTTCCTTGCGAGGTGGCTGATCCACCACATCTGACACAGTAGAATCATCGTCGAGTTCATTTCTTGCAGACATTGTGGAGGGGGTTTCGTTGTGCGTTATGGTAAGTTAGGTTGTAATTGGCGAAATAATGTTTGAACAACAAATTATTTTTTTTTTTACGATTTTTCAATTGAGTATGATATATAAGGAAGGAATAATGACTGGATCGCGTCACTTTGAGTGCACCGCTTATGTTCAAATTATGTCTAAATTTAATGCATCACAATAAACGAAACGGACGAATTCATTTGGATTTAATGCAAGTACATTCATTCATCATGAATCCTGTCCACGTTGCAAAATGACAGTGCATTATTGCGTTGTTTGGATGATGTGTCAAATTTGCATTGAACGTTGCCCAAAAAATTTAAAATAAAGGTAACCCAAACGAAGAAGTTATTTGAATATTTTCACTATTGACGAAAAGACACCATGCACGTCCATTAATAACTGTTCCTTAACTGCTTGCGTTATAAAAGGCTAAAAAAAAAAACTTTTGCACCATTTTTCACAGACTCACATTCAATTAAAAACGTGTCCATGGAACCAATTCCACTACGAGTTGTGTTTCCTACCTTGAGCCGTGAACCTAGTGAGCAATCAGTCTTGTCTCATGAAGTGAACCAGCCCCGTCGAGAAGAAAAAATGTTTGTGAGTGTTGTTGGCCAGCATGATGGTGAACGTATTTGGTTTAGGATTCATCGCAATAGGATAATGCGGAGAATGATATGGGAATATTGTAAGCAAAAAAATTTAAAGAGGCAAGTCGTTGAGTTTTACGGTAATCGAATTAGATCCACTCAAACTCCTGATGACGTTGAAATGGTGGCACAATATGAGATTGTCGCCATGATACGTCCATATGGAGGCGGGAGTATCTAATTTGTATTTTAATAAATTTATTAGTCTATGTAATATTTTTTTTATTTCAATTAATATATATATATATATATATATATATATATATATATATATATATATTTCATTATTTTAAAATGAAACAAAATAAAAAATGGAAACATAAGACATATCCATAACGAAACATATATATATTTACAATGAATAAATAAATTATCAATACTTTAATCGATACTATCTGCCCATAGTATTAGATGTAAAAAAAATACAAACAGTTAAAAAATAGATGATTTTGTAAAGTTAAGTTTTTATTATTTTACAAGCATAATTTGGTTACCAGAATTATTGGGAAGATAAATAATGTGGGAAAATTCAATTATACATAATGTAAAAAACTTGTTAAAATAGTCAACAATCAATCTATCCTATCTGCATACCTACACGGCGGGCCCACTCTGTTCACCTACCCATTGTCCTATCATATCATATCAGCCTTTGACACTTTCATTATCGACACTTGCCAATGTCTATTTATACCCATGCAATTTTTTTTTCCTGTTTCATTATCGCTCCACCGCGTTCTCTAAATGGGATATTATGAGCTTGAAGAAGGATATTGTCTTTTCCAAAAAAAATACAACTAAACTTTAATACGTATCATTCCATAACCGGAAAAAAATTTCACACATTTTATTTTTCTAACCAGTCGGGGATACAAGCAGTAGTATTAGTGTAAAAAATAAAATGTAAATATTAATATGAAAATTGTCCACCACCGGATAGGTGGTGCATGGCCTCTACGATATTTTCTTCCATTTCCAGCTTATCTAGTGTGTGATCTCTTTTAACCATCATACCATTATATAAAAATACAAGTGCATTCATGTCAAGTCCCTCTCTATCGCAATAAGCAGTCATTAGTCTGCCTAACTGGGTACCACCCTTAATGTTAAAGAACACATCTTTACCATCATGTTGGCCTCTAACAATAACTTTAACATGAGAGGGACGGATCAGTTTGTTCCCATCTCCATTGTTTGTGTTTGTGATGTTTGCAGTTGACATAATGGAAACAGAGGCAACGATGAGGGTTTTTGTTTTCTGTTTATTGTTGTTCAGCAACTGGAAAGATGAGGAGGGTACATCAAACCTATAAACAAATGTGAAAAAGCCAATTTCGTCCCTGAAATTTAGCATAAAGACTAACAAAGTCTTTGTGTTTTGAGAAAATACACATTTCATCCCAGAAGCCGTTAAAATTTGACCTTGCAAAAATAAAAAAAAATGCCCCTTATAGTCGTTTAATGGACTATATTTAAAAAATAAAATAAAAAATTGTTACTATATTGACACCCCATGGCTATATATAGTGTCGTGGGGTACCAAAATCCATTGTCCATTTTTTTGTTGCTTTTGAAGATACTCATATCCAAAAAAAAAAAAATTTAATTTAGTTATGTTTTACGATACGAATCAGGGCATTTATAAAAAAAAATATTATCCCAAAAATCAAGCCAAATGTCTAAAGCATCAACGACACGAGGGTATTCAACCTTTCGGGAAGATATTAATGGAACTTTCATTAAGTTCAAAAATAGAAGATGTTACTGTGGAAACAGAGCAACTGTTCAAATATCTGAATCAATAGATAATCCATTCAAACTATATTGTTTTTGCTCGAGATCAAGATGTTCATTTTTTACATTTTGGATACCTGATGAACAAGAGCTATCATTTGAAGACTTTATAGGGTTCACAAGAGACATCCCACAGAACAACCTTATTTCATCGGTGAGCGACAAATTATCATATTTAAATTATAAATTTCTCAAGTTGAACATCATACTCTTTGTAATAGCACTACTTATGATGCTAGTTGCTTATGGTATGATGCAAGTAAACACGACGACAATGTAATGTAACTTGTAGGTAGTATTTAATTTGATATGTAGTATTTTACATTTACAAAATGTGCATGTACTTCAACTTACAAATGACATAAGAAGCTATTGATAAATTCAAAAAAAATTTAGTCATGTATACCAATGTGCACGAGGGTCTTCAACGACCCTTGAAAGAATACTACTAATAATCTCGTCCATCTTATAAACTGTGAAAAATGAGAAGTAAAACATTTATATTAACTTTAACGGATGACAACTTAACGGAGGGACGAAATGTGTATTTTTTCCAAAAACAAGGACTTATTTTTTCTTTATGCTAAACCTCAAATACTAAATTAACTTATTCCTTTTTTATATTAAATACATGAAGGACGTCCTTATCGACGCCTTTACTACCAATACCCCCCATTAAATTTTTGTTTTTAATCTCAAACAAAACACGTTTTACTTTTTTAAATGGCAAAATACAACTTCTTAGCCCAGCCGTCCCATCCGTTAGTACAAAAAACTTTTTCAAAACTCTCTTCCCCAAAACTCCAACTAGAGCCGCTTGTTTTCCTTACCAATTAAGTCTCGTTTTCCAAGAAATATTTACACAATCCTACAGTATCACATCGGATCTAATCCATCAAGATTTATGTCTTTGCCAACACGCACATCTTCCACCTAACCCAACTCCACCACCCCCACAATCTGTAAAAGCCAAAACAATTCATTTTCTTCCTAGATTACCTATTTGCTTTCTCTCACAACCCCTTCTAACCTAGAAGATCACAACGAAACCAGCTAAAGCAAGAATGAGGCAATCCGACAAACTGTGAGTTATATTTTGGTAAAATATTGTGATGTATGCCTATCTCTGTCCACGTATGAGTCATATACTTAATATTTTAACATTATTCGCAAATCTATGTATACTTTGTTCGACTAAATTGTTTTCATAAATTTGTTGATTTTTCCGTGTGTTCATCATTTATTTTCTCTTTTAACCATCATACTCTTTTGGGTTGCTTAAGATGTTTACGATATGGTTGTATGGGGATGTTTCTTTTTTATATGCAAACATTCTATGTAAGGGTATGCACATTTATTTCTCACGAAATGAGCAATCCATGTTTGATTATTCTAAGCGTGAGATGTGTTTATGGCTTAACTTTTCCGCACAACGTTATAATATACATACTTTCGTTACTTTGGGTTGCTTAAGACGTGGTTGTGTGCACGCTGTTTGCTAATGACTGATTATTTTCTAGTCATATTTTATTTATTTGCATGCACCTTGATTAGTTCATCTATATTATTTAGTTCTGCATGACAGACTAAAAAAGTTTATTTTATGATTTAATTATTGAATTTTAGACAGTCCATTGTATTTTCGTAGCATTACTCGCTACCCAGACCTTGTTTAGGTTATCATTGTTTTATTCAACATTAAACATTTGGTATTTTGCTTGGGTATAATGTTGGTTGTTTCCACGTTTAAGGGCGACGAAACAACCCAGGAGAATAACACTTACATTGATCCGTGCCCTGACACCCACAACTCAAATTAAGGTTTGATATGAATTATTCGATTATGGTTTTTACCATTTTTTCTGCAAGAAAACTAGGTTGACAATATTTTACTAAATGTGAAGGGACTCAAGAAGGAATTAAAGGAAATGAAGCAAGCTCAACTAGTCATAGAACAAGAACTGCAGAGTGCCAAAACAGCTTGGAATGACATGTCTACCATGTTGAGGTAATTCATTGGAAAATTCGATATGAAACTAAATGTTCATAACGTTTGCAATGGTGGAGTTGTGCCCAAAAATTTTGAAGATGACGACTTCGGTGTGGGCAAGAGTGATGGGGACAAAGTCGGTGATCAAGCTTTGGGAAATGGCAAACATCCCACTTCCTCAAATGAATTTGCTGGAAACCCACTAACAACCGTGTTTTCGGAGGATAGTTACTCTATCAATTCCCCAGAATTCCATTACCATGCTAGTGTAAAGGTTATTAAAGCAGGTTGTTCAAAGAGTCTATTTTGAAACGAAGAACGCTGTAAAACTTCCAAACAAATAAAACCAATTTATGTGAATCTGAGCAGTGACACAAGTACTAGTTTGCCAACAAACCGTTACTTAAATTTTCCACAAGTTCATGTCTCAATGGAACTAGGCAATTCAAAGCGTATATTTGGAAAAAACAAAGAAGTCTGCAACAAATCCAAACAAAAAGACGTGGTTGATGTGAATGTGAGCAGTTACACAAGCTTCAGTTTGCCAACACTCCATCAAAGTCGGCCACAACGTCAATTGTTGACGGAAGATAATGACCTACTGGATGATTATTTGTTTTCAACCGAGAAGGTTCCCATGTGAACATATGTTATTTGCATTGCGATTTGATTAAATATGTTGTAGCCCACATTAAATTAATCCAGCTAACGTGTCTGTTGTAGGGAGGTACTTGTTGACACGAATATTCACTACATAACACGTCACCAAATGCGCGAACTGAAGCCTAACGCATGCTTATCGTCTGCTGTGAGTGTTTAACCAAAAATGTAACATTAATATGAACATTTGCTTACTAACTGTTTTCCTTGTCATATATAGATAATCGATTGTTACGTGTTTAAGCTAACTGATGAGGCCCGACGGATTGATTGCAACATGCCTAGTTGATATCTACCCACGTTTTTTACGGTATGTTTAGAATTATGAAACTTGATAAATTTAAGTTAATTCCACTACATATTACGCTGCATAGAATAATATTAAAATACATTTTATGTAATGCAGCAACACGTTTTGGTTGGCTTCCAAGGAAAGCCCATTGATGTGCAAAGTTGCATAAAATTTTATTGGGGTCCAACAAAGTTCACAGGTTCACTGGCTAATTGCAAGAAGGTATTTAACTGTCTTTGTGTGGATGTTAGTTTGCCAAAGAGTTTGGTTAAGAATAAACTTAAACGCACATTTTTTTGCAGATATTTGTACCAATAAATATCAACAATGTTCATTGGTATCTTTGCATATTCGACCTTGTATCGAATGAGATACTATTGTGTAATACTGCCCTAACCTTTAATCAAAGGCCTATGATAGAACAAATCGACAAGCTGGCAGTATTATTTCTCAACTATAAGTTGTTAGTTTGATACGACCATGTTAAAATTGAGCTGACTAACTAACCCCTGATTTATAGGTGGTTTTCCTTGACAAGCTGTTCCAAGAAGCTGATCCAACCGCATACGTAAAGATGCAAAAGGTTACAACCTTTATGGTGCGGACGCCTCCTTGGATACCCATACAAGTCGGTAGCTACGATTGTGGTGTGTATGTTTGTTCCATGATGAAAAACCCTGGAAAGTGTGAAGGTTGGTTACTGAAGGAATCTGAGGGTAAGTGGAAGCGGTTAGCCCATGAAATGTGGCGACATTCGACCAACAAGGCCAATCATAGGATCATTTGGTGCTGAAGATATTGGTGATTTGTATGTTTTGTGTGGTTGCTTATCACTAAGGTTGACGTTTGTTATGCTTTCGGAATACATTGTTTGTGATCTTTTAATATGAACTATGTGTTTTTCCATTTTTGTCTGTGATAAACATAATAACACAGTAAGGAATAGTAGTTTTTAATTTTGCCAACGGCACATGCAGCCTTTTAAGGTTGCATGTAAATATGTATTTTCATTTTATATGTATAATTTAATATTTCGCATGTCTAATTTGATTTTTATTGTCATTGTTATTACTTATAGTATTTTAACATGTTTATTGAACTAGAGTTTGAATGGACAAATATGTTACATGATTGTACCAAACTTTGAAGGGATAAAGACACATTAAATTACTGCATACACACTTAGACTTAGTAATTTATATATAACTTTATACATTTATTACGTCAAAGTAACAAAATCTTACATATAACGGGTTAACAATGACAACTAGATTTATTGGGACTTGTACTAAAAGAACACCCAAAGTTATGACGAAATGCTTCCAAACTACTTCGCAGCATGACTCTAGTAAAGCACAAATTAATATTTCAAGAAACATAACTCGAAATGTAAAATATAGTAGTAAAAGATCCCCCAAAGTTAGCAAAAAATGGTTAAGCACTACTTATATAACCCTAGACAGCACAAATACATATAATAATACCACTAAATTGAGTATACAAGTTATCACAAAATGGTGGTAAACTACTGCAACAATGCATAACCCTACCCTGCACAATTACAAGAATAACATATTTTGAATGTCCATCAAATTAAATATGTACTACGTCTACTTAGAGAAATACCAGTGTTGGCAAAAAAAAAAAAACAATGTTTCCTAACTGCTTCAAACGATAACCATATGCCCAGCACAAAAAACCAAAAGTTAAGGTTATAAGTTAACACAAAGGCAATGTCACAACAACAGATACTACCCTTTTCAAAAACTAATTAGTAATAATAGACAATCAACAGATGAGGTAACAACAACTGCGCAGTTAACTACAATTGGAATTGAGAAGATTTCGTCTGTTGCATGCATGACGCCATAACTTTAACGCGAGATGCGTACGTTCATGCTCAGATCTTGCATCATTCAACCAACCAACGTTTTCCGGATTTTCCATCATCAAGCACACGTACAAACCACAATTAGTACTATTATGTTATGTCAGGACCCATCTAGGATTGCAATATTTGAAATCTTGTACACTCCTCATGGTTCTATATGTTGCAGTTTCTACTTCATTTAAAAACTCATCCAGGAACATAATCTAAAATTATAGACAAATGTCAGTTTACCGAGTCATAAGCCAAGTAAAATAAAATGCATGGATCTGTTGAAACCAAGGAATGCATGGACAAACTGAACCAAACGATTGGACTGTACCAGCTCTTTTACTTGACTTGTTATGCGTCTCCTTGACTTGGCTTTGTTCGCCGTGTTATAGATTTGAACCGAACAGCTGCTAAAGGCAACTATGCCTAACAACCAATGTATATTTTTGAAATTAAGAGGCACGAATATCTGCAATATGACATGCAAAGCTTCAATACACAAATAAGCAACGTAAATACTGAATAAATGGGTACATAACTACAACAGATGTACCTCTTTACAATCGGCTAGATTTCCAGTGCATCTATTTGGACCCCAAAAATTCCTTTTGCATGCTTCGAAACTAAATGAGTCCCTCGTAAATAATTGTTGCTGCAAGTAATTAAAATGCCAAGAAATTTAATATTGTGCGGTACGTGAATTATATGTATACATACTAACGTAATTAGTATTATACTTACCGAAAAAAGAGTCGGCATATACCATTTGGGCATTTTGGGATCCATTGCCCTTGCACCCAAAGTCAGTTGCCAAGCGAAAGTGTCAATTATCTTAAGTCATATACCCAAATGTCAAGGATTAGATATTTCATTAGTATACATCACAAAACATACTCAGCACAATTACTTATATGACACTCACAGAAGCTGAAATTTGCCGATCTGGTAGTAGTTCGTGCATGTCACGCCTTGTTAAATCGTAGACCTCAGTGGACACTACTAATTCACTGCAACACAAGTAATCAAACAAAATTAACATAACATACATCATTTTTTTTATTAACACCAAAAGGGTAAAAAGCTAACTTACTCAATATCTGCATATGTAGAAAACAAATAATTTGCCAATAGATCATCGGAAGTCACCAGTGTGCTCGCAAGTTGTCTAGAAATAATTATACCAACGTTTGGGCCTACACTAGCCTCGCCCCTGCTTGAGATATCATCTACCAATGCATGTGCACATTTCTTCTGCTTTTTATTGACCTTCTTCTTATTTTTCTTCTTACCCTGCCTCTTATTATAGCGTTCTTCATTAGAACACATAACATATTTTTCATTCTCATGTACACAATCTCGACTCTCATGATTTCTCTGTCCTCCGTCTCTCCAAATTATAATCTCCTTACCCTCGCCGACTATACATCTATCTTCACTCTTGTTTTCTTCTTTTACAACTTCATCTCCACCCTCTGAATTTCTCTCCGCACTGCATTCACCATTATCATTCATCCCCGCATTGTATGCACCCTCTTCATTCCTGTCCATATTATTTTCGCCTAATATCACTAGTAGCTGCTTAAACAACGTCTTTAACTCATTAATACTAATCGTATTTTCCCTTGTGTCATCCTTAAGATCCATAACTTTATACTTCATCTCTTCATATTTTCTCTCTAGGTTACTCATAAAACTTTTGATTTCCTCCACATCTCTCCAAAGTTTCGTAGCCCCATCCGATGTCTGCTCCTTTGGTTGCTTTGTACTCTCAAACACAACGCAAGCATTGGGGTCTGTGTATCCTCCATTTACTTGGTATATGTTCATCCTTTCGCTCACATGATCGTCCGTCCAATACTTGATACAAGGCCTATCATCATGAGGATCGCACAACTACTCGAGTAGGTACACGTGCTCAAAAAAAAAATCTACACAGAAAAACATTATGTCAGTCAACTATTGATTAATTGGACTTGTCGCGACAATCCAAATGATATGCAATTAGAAAACTTGGCTTGCCATAAAAATAAAAATAAAACAAACATCTACTCACGTATTTCATCCCCTTGTGCTTCCAATGATGGACTTCATTTCGCAATGAATACAAAACGAATTCAGCCCAGTTATAACCTCCAATTGCATCAGTATCCTTCACTAAGTGTAACATTTCCAGTTTAACCGCATGATTTACTATAGGACACAATAAATATCCAATGACATATATGCAGTAGAGGGCTTTGAACTCCGGCTCATGACTTTTGCATTTCTCCATTTCAGCAGATAGTTCTTTCAAAGGAATTGCATTATCCTCCACTTGAATAACTTTTCAATATTTTCAATCTCACTATGGATACCATATGTTGGTATGTTCAGTCCTTTATTAGGAAGGCCTAGTATGCGTTCGACATCAGCTGTTGTCACCTCAATCTTCTTGCCATGCACATTTAATATCATCGACACTGGATCAAAATTATCAATAATCCATCAGCAAAGTTGGAACTTCAATGTAGTGCAGCGAAGGTGAAGAATACCACCAAATCCAATGCTCTTTACAACTGTTTTTTGTTCTGGTGTTAGCTTTTCATTCAACTCAACTATCTTAGTCAAAAAAAGTCGGGTTTGAACGGTCTTCTGCAATAATGTGTTATATTTAATGAAGTCCTTATTGCTTCAAGGAATAACGACAACATATGATCATAAAAAGAAAAATAATTGTTGCTTCAAGGAATAACGACAACATATGATCATAAAAAGAAAAATAATTGCTAAAGCACGAAAAATAACACTTCAATTATGTTGTTACCTTTTCTCCATTCATCTTTTCCAAATTTTTCTTTTTAATGTTGTAAGAATTAGAGCTTTTATGTGCCTTCTTAGTAAACACTTCTCTTTGATCCCCTGGGAGGCTTCTCCATTCTCTGTGAAACCCTTCTCTTACTTCTTTAGTCACTTTTTCCTCTGGATTAGCTAGTTTAAACTGTTCAATTCTCCAATTCCTTCAATTGTGAAAAATAAATGTAAACCAACTGTCCAATTTACATAAATTATCAGTATTAACAATTATGGAATACATAAAACACCACATGTTCAACTCACACAAAATATGTATAAGCTGAGGTGGGCCTCGTCAAATGCGTTGATGCTGATCTTTTCCTTTTGTTGCTATTGTTTTCTCTTCGTGTATCTTCACCTAAATCTTTGCCTCGCATTGTGCGGGTCATGATTCTTATAGCACAATAACATTGCATTTTCGAATAATGTGTGAGACCCCGTACCGAGCTCGTATAGAGCTTGTGTGCATTTCATAACATTTCATATATTTTTGCATCATTTAATATGCAAGTATATTAATTAATATGCACTTGCACCGTTTTACGTGCACATGCCTTATTTAACGTGCATTTAAATTTAATTACATGTATTTGAGTAATTTAGTTAACGTAGATAATAATTAAATCATTTTACATGTTTTAAATTGATTTATGTGCATTTATCTTGATTTACGTGTATTTTATCGTTTAACGTGCATGTGAGTAAATTATATCGTGTAGCTAGTAATTGGAACTAACTAGAGTAACTAAACTAAAACCAAGATAATTAGAATTAACACTAGGATGGCAAACTAGTAAAACACAATCTAGTTGGAGGGCACTCTTGTCATTAAGCAATTTAGATATTATTTATCAACACACATTACACCACCCACACACACTAAAACACTACAACACACAAACACACATTAATACACATTCACTCACACAACACAAACACACACACACAACTCAGAAATTCGACCAAGAAGGAGAGAAAGAAAGAGAAGAAAAGAGATGAGAAGAAAGGAAGAGGAACAAGAGGGAGGATTTCAAGCCATTGTTAAGCACCCTTCTTGCATCCTTAAGCATTCTTTAAGGTATTTATTGTTCCATTAGCTTCTACACTCAAGAACAAAAGTGAGGGATGTTTTCAAAATATTTGTAAAGATCATATGGTTCATGATTATGTGTTATATACGTATATTGAGCATGACGATGATAGATACAAGCTTGTTTGGTGAACTTGAGTTTGGTATGCTCAAACTAGGGTTTCAAGATGTTGGGTTTGTGATTTCCTTGGCTTGAACTTATCTCCTATGCTTTTGATGATTATGATAAGTTGTGATATGAGTTAAATGAAGTATTATATGTGTGGAGTATGCTTGAGTTGTTGGTAGGTAGAAGAAATAGAAGATTAAGCTTGAATGGTCATGTTGAGTTGTTGGTTGAGAAATGGATAAATTGAACTTGTGTTGAGAGCTTTTAGAAGCTAGAAGACTTGGAGAATGATGTTGTTTAACATGTATTTGAGTTGCATACTTGAGTTAAGCATGAAAATATGAGTTTGGAAACATAACAACATGTTAAGGAGCAAAGTTTGCTAGTGTGCGTGCGTCCGGATGCTCTCTGACCATGATCCGGTCGAGTAAATCCGGTCGAGTAACTCGACCGGATGACTCGTCCGGATTTTTTGACAGATTCATGCAACGTTTTTTCGAAGGCCATATCTCACTCAATTCAACTCCGAATTGAGTTCCGTTTGATTCTAGAGTTATCTACATTCGATAAGTTTCAATTCTATACCAAAATAAGATGTATTGAAGTTTGGAAGAGTAGGAAAATTTACCTCCAAAGTTGGGCTAATATAGGAGCATTGGATTTGCTTGGTATATCTAGTGTATGCTATTAGTAGGAGTTGATGTTAAGTAGTAGTTTTGCAAGTTCTTGTTATTCCTTGTTATTATGTGTTAGTACTAAGGAAGCTTACATGCCCATACGAGTATATGATAAATGGTTGACACGTTTACATGATACAAAATATAGAAGGTACTCGAATATGCTATATGATTGACTAAACTTTCTTGCTTATGTAAATGTATATGTATATGAATCGTAAATGCACGTGTCGGTTGCAACCATTAATGAATGCGGTAACAACGAGACCTCCGGGCAGTGACGGGCTCGCTAGTATATCTCGCCTACCGAGGTAGAAACGAGACCTCCAGTCAGAGGTAAAGCTTGCTTGTATATCTCACCTACCAAATGTTATCACCCCTTCTCCTTCAAGACTCATTGATCCTCCTACGGGTCGGGACCCAATGATATCTTGGAAAGTTAGATTGTTAAATGTTACTAGAGCTTGATTGTATATCTTGTATTCTCACCCGAATATCCTTGCGTACATGACATGTTTTATCAAACTGATTACGAAAAGATAAAACATTTACGAAAATCCTTCCTTGTTTACTTCCTCACTGAGCTATATGCGATGATCTAGCTCACCTCTCTTTTCCACCATTACAGGTTGTTCGGGACTGGAGCTTCAGTTAATTGCTCATTTTGGTTAACTTTTTGTTGTAATAGTGTAAGTTAGGCATGTGAATTATTCGATGTAATGTATTAATTTTGTGGACACTTAACTATGTAATTAACTTGATACATTACTCTTCTGAAGCCTAGTTATAGTAGTTGGATCTGTGTGAAGTAATTTAGCGAATTCAGATCTTGTAAATTTATACTTGGTAGTTGTAATATTATTCATTAGTAATGAAGTTTGTATAATGTGTGTTACTAGAATCGATGTAATATATGGTTTGATGTTTTAATTTATGGTTAATAGTGCTCGGACAATTATATTGTACCTTAACGGATTTAGGCGGAATGATCTTCCTAAGTCCGTGGCATCACGATCCCAGAACGCTTGAGGATTCGTAAGCTTAAATTTTTATCTCTTGTCATTTTTATGGTATCAGAGACCGATTTAGCAATTAAGAAAAATGGGGTCGTGACATAATGAGCTAAACAACTTGTGTCAAAAAATATTTAAATACCAACATATACATATGGAATCACAAAACACAGCCATATGCTTGCACATATACACAACCAACTATTGTAATTAATAGACCAAGACGGAAACAAACTCACATTGGTCGATAAAGGAAAGTCATTCATGATTCATCGGATAGCCGAACAAAAAGATAATAATGCGAAACCCACTTATTACATAACAACAAACATATACAATAATGGCATACCCAAACCGGCAAAAGAATTTCCAAATCACATGCACAAAATAGTTGGTTTAAGGAAACAGTTAACAACAACCCAACAAAGAACCACCAGATAAACACAAAAATATTAAAAATACAAAAATAAAAAACTTTGAATATAAACAACAATTTCAAAGCTCATGTAAATACCAACTAAAACAAAAAAATACTTAAAATACCCAAATACATAGCAAAATAAAATGCATTAAACAATAAATTCATATAATAAAATGTGTCATCGTCATTCGGAACTGAAATATTGAACAGTTATGAAGATTTGATTGGTCCTTGGATTCGGTGATGGCTCAGCTTCAAAAACCCAACACAAGTCTTCAGCGGAGGAATTATTCTACTCCGTTTTGAATAATACCAACTCTTCGCCGGAGAAGAAGCGTCGCCGGAACAATTGTAAATCGTTGTTATCTCAGCTACAGTTGTCGTCTTTGCAGAGCAACAACGGGAAGGGAACAAATAAGGACTAAGTATTGTATAAAAACTAAGGTTTTTTAGTTTTGTTAATATTGGTTAGGGTTATAATCATAATTCGATAGATAATAATGATAAGGGTATTATAGTAATTGTCAACTCAAAAAGTTAAAGAAGACTAAAAAATATATGTTGAGTGGGTTTGCATGTATTTAATTAATAAAAAAGGTCCCACATATATTTCAATAAAAGAAAGGGTAAAATGGTCATTACGTATAATAACTTTTTTAAATAAAAAAAAATTTCGTGCACATCAACGTTCGAGATAAGCACATAGTTGCGAGAACTAACACCACAATTCACACATTAACACACTTTTAAGCTCCGTTTGTTTGCTATAAAATATTTTTCTAAAAAATTTGATAACACTAAAAAATTGATCAACTATAAAATATTTTCCGATCAAAAATTACGAGTGCTTTTACTTAATTTTATGGTATTTGATAATATCAAAAAATTAATCAACTGTAAAATATTTTTCGATCAACAATTACAATTAGTACAAAATTCTGAAAAATATTTTCATTTCCTTGGAGAGAAAAAAATATTTTACGAAACTCACAGTACATCCAAACACCAAAAAATATTTTTCAGTATTCTATTTTTCAAAAAAATATTTTTCCCCAACAAATTATTTTACGACAAATAAATGAAGCCCTGTAAAATATTTTATTTTCCAAGAAATTATTTTTCACAAATAAGTTATTTTACGGCAAACAAACAGAGCTTTAAAGATGCTTTTACTAACATCATTTGGCAGATCATATGTACAATTTTCTATTTTTTCTTTTTCACAACATGAGATGTATCAATAAACCTGATATAAAATTTCAAGAATTATCGGATTGCCTAACACAGTAATTGACCAAATCACGGCCATTACTGTTCACAATGTTTTATCGTCATCCTTCTCTAGCTCGAGACCCTCTTCTGCGAGAAGCCTGCTAATGACTTTTTTCTTCTCTTCTTCAGCTTTCTTCCGCATTAAGTCCCTTTTTTTCAAGACAAGCGTATGCCGCTTCAAAGTACTGTTGAAATACTCTGCAGATGCCTTCTTTTCTCGTGCCAGTATTTTTCTTTCTTCGTCAGGGTCAATCTAATATTCCATTTTTGAATAGGTCAGGGGATTTTCAGATGTAAAAAATGCATTTGGTAACGGTCTTAATTGCTGAAAGTGGAAAGCACATAACATAACTAGCAAGATAGCAAGACATGTAAGAAAATGCAAAGCCAAAATCATAACTAAACTGACGCACTTCCTTTTGGGAATTAGTTTTGTCGCGTGCAGTTATGTGCAACATTATGAGACAGATATTCTAGAACAGACGCTGGAACTAATTCCAGAGATCTGATTAATGCTTCAATCAGAAATACTATAAAGTTCAACAGTTTAGCCGTTCATCTAATTATTAAAGGAGATAATATATACATCTAAGAGCAATTATAAGTAATCGTATGGAGGAAGCAATAGTTTTTGTATTGTTCCTGAAGATATTATTCTAGTTCCTGCTGATGTACTAAGAATGAAACAATACCTTTGACCGAGAAAGACGGCGTGCACGAAGATTCAATTCTCGCTGCTGTTGTTCAGCCCAAGCTGCAATAGCCATATCACCCCGCTGATCAAATGCTTTTCGCTTTTTCATAAGCCACTCCATCCATGCTTGAGATGCCTGACATATATTCATATGACAAGTTTTAGAAATGGTACTTTAAGCCCTGGCCAAGATCATAGCCATCTGAAGTCACTCTAGAGATTTATTCACATAAATACACATGACCAATCAACAATCCATAAAACTGATGCATGATTTACCAAAATACTGCTTTTGTCAAAGATATTAACTCCACGATAATGGATGGATACTCTCATCTTTTCTCTTTCTAAGAGAGTAAAAGGAAACCTATATGTAATTGGATCTCAAACAACTTGAAGAACTGGCAAATTGTTTCCCTAAGTTTGATAAGGACTCAGCTACTTTTCAAGAAAAAGACACATATAGCTGTGTGCTGTAAAACAAGTGCTTGCTTATTTCCTGACAAGTCCAGATCAGCAACTTTCACCATATACAACGGAGTTAATTAACTGATAAGGCAGAGAAACTTTTACCTTCATTGGGTTCACTTGGTGCTCACCATCATACTGCCTCCTCTTTTCCTCATCGATGAGCAACTCATAAGCAGCTTGAATCTTAATAAATCGAGCTTCAGCTGTCTCCCCTTCCTCAAGCTGCCCTCTACCATCATAAACTTACATCGGAAAGAAGAAAAATATTAGTCGAAGTTCCAGGACAATAATAAACTTGCGTTCATTATAATGATCTTAGAGAATGATTTCCCAGACTCAGAACTAATAAAGATATATACAGTATACATGGGCATAAGTATGACATGATCAAACTAAAAATCTAACCATCAAACAATTGATTGACATCTTTCAGGAACCAGAACACAGATTTTAGAGATATAACTCTCCCTTCCCCCATGACAGGAAGAAAAAGTGTGGCACATGGCTTGATTTGATTGACCAAATTGAGAATGACAAAGAAGAAGATTGAGGGGGCAAGCTTCCACATAAGAAACATGTTTTGCCACTTTCATGGAACAAATGAAATAAATGTCACCTAATCTCTAATATATTCCATAAAACATAAAATTCAAAATTACCTCAGAGTCCTTTGCACAAATTATCAGCATAAATCAATTTTGACATCTTCATAACCAAATAAATCTAGTGTGTCACCATAGTCCAAGGGCATCCCACACACACAACTTGCCATTCACACTATAAATTCAATAAGAAAAAAATTTCGGGATTACATAGGTGGATCACATTGCATCTCTCTGAGATCTCCAAAAACTAAGTGTGACCCAGTATAGATTATAGAGCATTTTTGGTTTCCCAGAAGATTCCAAGTACATTATGGAATTAGAAGTTACAAGAGGAAACTGTTGAAATATGAAATATTATATTAGTTTATATTACTTTAGTTCCCTAAAATTAGGCCTATTGTAAGGAGTAATTTCCTCCATAAAATTAGGCTTATTGTCTTCCCTATTTTGCTCCTTAGTATTAGGAAAAGTTGTCTTCCCTATTTTCTTCCTTTATATTAGGAAAGGTTGTCTACCCCTTTTAGGGCTATATAAACTACTATGTAGTATCAAGAGTTGTAATCAAGTGTTGTAATCAAATGTGGTGATCAATGTTGCAATCTATGTATTCCATTGTTCCACCCTAGTTTTCTACTTGGTATCAAGAGCCAAAATGTTAAAAAAAAAAAAAAAAAAAAAAAAAAAGAATCTCCTACTATTCATCATCTTCTCCTCCATAAAACAGTGTTCATCAGTTTAAATAAATAATAAAAAAATAAATCAGAAATGTGGGAAAGCTTCCTTAAGCTTCCTCAACCAAAAACAATGTCATCTCTTCATCTTTATCGTAGCCGAGTGTGTCCGGCTGCTTTTGACCTTTGCCATCTCTTTATCTTTATCGTAGCCGAGTTTGTCCGGCTACCTTTATCTCCCTTGGCTGCTCATCTCTCCCAAATGATGGTTCTTTTGTTCAATTGTTGATGGTTGCTAGGCTATTGTGGTTAGATATGGGTTGGAGTGCTCACCAACCATCTGTTGCCAGCCTCTCTCATCGTTGGCCCACTTTTTGACTGTGATTTTCACCATTGTTCGTGAAAATTTGTTTGGAGGTTTTCCGGTGGATATGTTCTCCACCTTTTTTGGCTTGAGACTCAATTTGTTCTCTCACCTCTTGGGGTTGGTACGTCCTCTGTCACGTACTCGGAGTTGGTACGTCCTCTGTCACGTACCAGGGGTTGATACGTCATTTGTCACATATCTTTTGTTGTCCGCCTGTTGTTTTCAGGCGCCTTGCCATAGTTTCATGGTCTTTCCAGTCACTAGTGGTGCGCTATCGATGTTGGGGCTTTGGTCCAATCATAGGTGGCCTTTGGCCTTGGGTTCGCACATGGCTTGCATGCAGTCACTTGTTCTTCTTGATGGGAGCTATCAGTTCATCATAATATCAACCATCAGTTCTCCAGTCAGCTCTTGTCAAGCTTGGGTTCGTCGATATTTTCGCCCCAGCTTGAGGGGGAGTGTTGAAATATGAAATATTATATTAGTTTATATTACTTTAGTTCCCTAAAATTAGGCCTATTGTAAGGAGTAATTTCCTCCATAAAATTAGGCTTATTGTCTTCCCTATTTTGCTCCTTAGTATTAGGAAAAGTTGTCTTCCCTATTTTCTTCCTTAATATTAGGAAAGGTTGTCTACCCCTTTTAGGGCTATATAAATTACTATGTAGTGTCAAGAGTTGTAATCAAGTGTTGTAATCAAATGTGGTGATCAATGTTGCAATCTATGTATTCCATTGTTTCACCCTAGTTTTCTACTGAAACAAATGAAATTTAAGAAACTTCCTAAGAAATATGAAACTCCTTTCACAGTTCCAGAAACTAAAAATGACTTAAAAATTTAAATTTGTTCAGGCTAGTGAGCTTGAGTATAAATTTTTTTTTTTTTTTTTTTTTTTGCACCTAAGGAAGGTGAGTCTTTGTCAAGCTAGTACTTTCCATAATAATGTGTCAGAAGAGTTGGACAATGAGGGTTAGTGGGGGTTTGAATGAGATAGCTTTGTCAAGGCAACTCTAATGTACACCCTAGAATCAGATAGTAGAAACTGCATTTTGTCAAGGTAGTGTCTTACATAAACCCTACAATAAACAAGCCAACAAACAATATTGCAGTACCTACATCTTCTTGTCCATGAGAAACATGCCATGAATAGTTTATAAATCATAAGATGTCTAGCATAAGATTTCAGAAAAAAAGAATTTAAGGACAAACCATCTGGATGGTAAAACTTTGCTAAACGTCTGTAAGCTATCTTTATTTGCTCTTCATCTGCATCCCTGTCCAACACTGCATTTGAAGGATTGCACAAGATATCATAAATCTCGAAATATTAAGACAAAAGAGAAAAAGGATGTTATATTACGATAGAAGTTGATAATAATAGCACCTCATGGATGCATCGATAACAAGCATGGTTGGTGAACGGTGAAACATGGCAAATCCAATCGTGAGTAGGCAAATATGCTAATGACTTGATGCCTAGAGAAAAATCTATTTTCTCTTTCCCTTTTCTTTCTTATCTTTTCTCTCTCCCCTTTCTTTCTCATCAACATTACATAAAACAAATCTGTTAGAAACCTTGACTAAGAAGAGATTCAACTTGTCACACTTATGACATGTATCGAGAAAATATGAGATCAAACAAAATTCAGAGTTGGCATGCATCCTTAACACTGCACAGTCAGCAACATGAAGATTAGGGAAAAAATTTCAACTTGCCACAGTGCCGTAAAAAGCTACCAACTGAGAATCAGGAGATCGTGTATGTTGGAACTTAGAAACCATAATTCATACACGGAAAGGGAAACGGAAGACATTAATTCATTTTTATCAAAAAAATAGAAACTTTAACCCATTGCATAAATTTAACTTTGTTCCAAGCATAATTTTGCATACGCTTTCGTAACAGCTAATATATGAAACATTAATTAGCCAACTATTCCCATTATGCAATCATTCTCAAGTGACTATTTCACCAATTAAATAACTTCTTCATCAGTATGCACAGCAGCGACAATAAACATCATATGCATATAAAATTCTTTCGTACCTTTTTCTCTCACATACTTTTTAATTTCATACTCATATTATCATATGCTATGAAATTAATTAACTATCAAATTAAATCGCTAAAAACACTTAAAATTCATTTTAAATCCAGCTTCATTCACTCCAATTTTCAAATTTTCCACTGACAAAATATGCATAATAGTAAAATAATAATAATGATTACCGAGAGTTTCATAAGGAGACTTTGAGGCGGTCCAATTATAAGCACCGGTGGTCACCATCCGCTTTTGATGGTTGAATCGGGCCCAATAAGGCTCACTTTTCATCTTCGAATCGGGCCGAGGGTTTAGTACAGTAGGCCCTAACATACGCGGCCCGAAATTACAGCTCCGAATCGAAACCCTAACCACCGACCGGCAACATGTGATCGACGAGAACACCACGTGGGGCCTACAAATTGCTCTCAAATTGCTCATACTTTTCTTCAGCTACAAAATAGTTTTTTTCTTTTCTTTCTTTTTGTTTTTTTTTTTTGTTTTACGTTATTGAACTATTTCTGAATGTGTTTTTTTGGTTTGTTGATAGTCAAGGCGTGAAGCAAGTAAAGAGTTGGGTTTGATTGATTGATTAATTAGGGAGCTCAATTTTTTTATTTTCCTTTTTTGGTAATTTTCCAACTATTTTTCAAAATTTTGAAAATTTTGTGGATGATTTGGCTCCAAATTTTGTTGACGGTTGGTGGAAATTGTCCATTTTTTTATATTTTTTTGTACCCTTATTTCGTGAAGGAATTTTTCTGCCATAAGTCCTGTTTCACACATTTGGATGCGCTCTTGCGCACGTACGGGATTCATAAATATATTTAACGATGCAAGCGAGTTGAGAATAATTAACTTTTTTTTTTTTTTTTCGAGAGCCTCCAAAATTTACGTAGAGTACTCTAGCAGTGATTTATTATATCTAAAAATTCTCAGTCTGAACTATGCTTTTCTCGATGCAAAAAAAAAAACTTATGCTTTTCTTTACCCACAAAAAAAAAAATGCTTTTACGTTACAAATATTTTTTGCTCTTAGTGATTTGGAGCTTGTGTTAGATTTATAGTTTTTGGGGTGGCTTGCGGTTACGGTAAGCAAGTCTATTAGTATAGTACACAATACTTATTTATAAAGGGCGAATAATTGACGAGTGTGAAAATGATGCGCTTTGTCTTTCGATTTTGAACTTCTAAAAGCTTTTAAGTCATAATTCAAAGCTACTATAAGACTATCAGATCAGAGAATTACCTCTACGTGCTAAGTGAGTTCATCTTCATCAGAAAAATAATAATAATTAAAAAGATCTGTATGTCACAATAATAAAGTTATCATTGTGTGACATGGTGTGATAACCCGAACCTGACATGCATTTAATGACATCTAACCGCATTTAGTTGAGTGTTTAATTAGTGAAACATCTATTTTTGCACTATTTCGAGATTTCTTCTATAAAAAAAAAAAAAACATTCAATAATTTTTATATTGATTAACTAAAGATTATCACTTATTTTTATTGTTTATAGTAATTAGATTTATTTACTTGTATTCGATTAAGTGCCATTTTAGATATTAGCATTTAGTTGCATCTGACTACGTGTTTATGTTAACTAATTCTCTTGTATCTTCACACTAGTTTCATAATTCATGGAAAATATTCTAGAAATAGTTAAATTAATTATTTTTAAATAAATATTGATTATTTTGATTATTTTAGTAATCGGTTTTAATTGTCTTGCATTAAAATCACTCGGGTTTCAAATAAATGAGGAAAGTAACTTCGAGTCGGAGTGAATTTTAAACTATTCTACCATTCTACTTTTCAAAGAATTAAAGTTTTATATTATTGCTTATCACTTTATTAGCGATCGATTATGGACCGTTCGATCGTAGCATTTCAAAAATGAAAGTTGGAAGAATATTCCTCGGATTTCGAAAATAATGTTTCTAGTTTAAATTAGCTAGTTTTAGTCGGTTTTCATTAAAATTACATTACTCTAACTTGAATTGGATTAAATAGCATCAAAATAAGCTTAATTGACCAATTTTAACTTAAGTTTGATTTTGCAAATGACCAAAATGCCCCTTGTCACCTAATAAATAATAAAACAATGCAAAAATCAAACAAAACAAAATGCCAAATGACCATTTTGTCCTAGCCATGGCCGAAGCTTCAAGGGGAGAAAAAGAAAAAGATTTTCTTGCATTTTCTTCTACAATTGCGCGTGAAATTGCTCGGGGGTCGTGGTTCGGGTCCTTGCGGGTCTTAGTCTTCAATCTCTGTGAGGGTTTTCACGCT
Source organism: Ehretia macrophylla (assembly GCA_037974665.1). Classification (NCBI taxonomy): domain Eukaryota; kingdom Viridiplantae; phylum Streptophyta; class Magnoliopsida; order Boraginales; family Ehretiaceae; genus Ehretia; species Ehretia macrophylla. The sequence continues at coordinate 38,216,783 of CM075779.1, read as the reverse complement.
TTTGTGCATTTTAATATGAATTTGATTTTTGAGTCAATTTTTCAGATTTGATATTTATCGCGTTATAATGCCTGTTATTGCTTTAAATAGCTTGCTTAGGGTTCGTAGAGCATTGCTTGTTAGTTATTTATCAATTTTTACGGTTGAAATGGCGTATTTGAAATTGGGGAAGAACATGAATAGTGAATTATGAATAGTAAACCCTAGAATTTCGGATTTCGATCCAAATTGCGATTGATTGATTTGGATAGGTGCCATTAGTGATAGAAAGATAAAATGTGAAATAAAAACGGATCGGCCTTTGTTAAAATTGGGAATTAGACGAAGAAACGTAAAGGTGACGTTTGACCAAAAGTTGACCGTGCTCGAATTGAGTTGGGGGTTTCGTAATTGAGGGCATGGAAGCACTTTTGGCGCTGTTGTGGCATTGATTGAACGACCGGTTAGCATAGTTGTAGTTCAAACGCAGTAGGTGGACTTTCGGGTCTCGGGTGAGAAAGTGAAGTTTAGAGACATAGAAACGTGCCTTGTAGTGCCTGAGTGAATATAGTGAAATCGGTTTCCTAATCCCGTAGCTCGTTTGCTCGTAATTGTCCTTGGAAGTTGGGGTTAAATAGTGATATTTGTTGTTTTCGTGTTTGAACAGCCGTTACTTGTTTAAATGTTGCTTATTGTTGCTTATTATTGCTTGTTATGCTTGAAAAGTTAGTTGAATGCTAGTATTGATTGTGATTGCTTGTTATCTCGTTTGTTGTCACTAGTTTGTATTGTTGTGCTATCGCTCGTTTATTGCCTTGTATCGAGTTATGCATTGCATAGTGTCTCGCGCGTGAGTGATGGGCCTCTCTGGGTAGCCTCGGGTTGCCAGTGTTGGTTGCTCTAGCTCCGCTGCTATTCCCTTTCTAGCTTAGGTTGCCTCCCAGGGAGATTTGGGTCGTAGAATTGATGGATACTTCCGGGGTATTCCAAACTGGTGTTATAAGGTGGTTGCGCGCTTATTGTCATCGTTGTCAAACATCAAGCTCGAGATTGATGTATCGCTCGTGAAATGGTATATTGCTCGTATGAGTGAACCACAGCCTTCAGAGTGTGGTATAGCTTTAAAGGGCTGTATTAATGCTTTCTTGATTGCTTATAGTATTGTTGTTTGTATTGAATGTTTCCTTATTGTCTTTATTGCTTAACTGTGATTATTTGTATTGCACGATCTTCTTTCTCTCCAACTCGATATCTGTCTCGCCCTCACTGAGTATACATGTTGTGTATACTCACTCCTCACCACCACATTTCAGGAAATGCCTTGTTAGCTGAAAAGTTCGTGAATATGTGTTAGTTCGTCCCTGAAGAGTTGTCTTGCGTGCTTTGTGGCTTGAGCTGTCAAAGATGTAAAGATGTATGTTCATATGTTGTATGTATTTATTGTTAAAAGAAATGTAATTTAATCTAGCTAAGTAGTTGAGGTAGATTGATAAGTTAGTTATGTATTCAGTAGTATAGTTAACCCGATGCATGTTTGTAATTATCTAAAAGAAAAGAGTGAGAATGGTATGATAGTATATTTTGTGTAGTAGATTAGTATGGATTAAATGTCAAGCTTGAATGTTCTTGTAAACTAGATTAAAGAGATAGGTTAGCTTTAAACTGGAAATGTATATTTATATGCTGTGTTTAGTTGTTGAGAACCAAGGCTCGGATGACCTTGAGGTGGTTGAATATTTGGATATGGTATTGGTCCACTTATATGCTGTTACAGGGTTTTACATTTTGCCTAGAAACAGGGGAGACTCCGTCCGTTTTCCCTGAAAATTATGCCCGAGTTTGATTTTGGGTTGTGATTAGATTGATTGATAGAACTTCCGATCTCGAGAGGGATCGGGGTGTTACACATGGAGATTGTGGTTTTATTTGTACAAATAGCCTCTTACAGAAAATGTAAGGTAGAACTCACTACAATCATGGGTGGAGCCATGTTTGCAGCCCTCGCTTACCTCAAATTTTTGCTTTTAAGATATTTTTAGTTTGAAAAAATTAATTTAACATCTACTGAAAAAAAAAAGAATAAGTTATTTATATTAAAGGATTAAATTGTGTATTTTTAATTCCAATAAACAAAAATTTTGAATCCAACCCTAAGTACAATATACCGAGAGTTGATCTGGTCCCTTCCTAATTTTCGTGTAAAGTGAGAGTTCTGTACAACTAACTTTAAGTAAAGAGAAACAACAATTTGGAAAGTGTTTATTTCTTTCTTTCCTTCCTTCTGTTTTTTTTTTTTTGAAGTGTTTCTTTTTAATTTTTCCGCATTGTACAATGCTCGAAAAGAAGAAAACGTACTGTATAAAGGAGGAATTTCAAGAGCAGTTTGTTCCCAAGAAATACGAGGAAAGTTATATATGGGACCTTAAAAAATATACATTCACGTATAAGTACAATGAGTTTGGCGTACCATAATTTGTAGAGACCTAAGGCTTCAAATGATAGATTAATTTTGTTTACATGAAGTTGTACACCACATGATCTGGAATATTTATGCACAGCAATGCAGTTCAGATATATACACTTCTCCAACTTGAGAAGCTGCCTTCAAAATAAAGATAAAGTCTATCTAAACAAAACTATAACTACACATATATCATTTACAGGCTTACAGCTTCGGCATTGACAATAGCAACTAGATTATACTAGCCGTTGTATCACGAGGACGAGAAGCCCAGAGTGAACTGAGAGCACGAAGGCGTTGGAAATACTCTCCGAAAGCAAGCAAACCCCTTGCTGCTTGACGAGTTGTTAGTATGCGAGACATTTGGTGCAGAGTCTGCTGGCGAAGATGATCTGCCTGTTCAATATCAAGTTATAAGATGATCAAATATGTCAAGTATTTGTGACTTGTGAGGTTCTTTGTGCTAATTATCTATATATCAAGTCTGACAAATTAAAAAAATGAAAGAGGTGAAGTGCGTGTCAATCCCTGCAGTGCTGCTTGTGGGATAAGGCCTTAAAAGTAACTTAATTTGTCGAGTCTCATATTAGGAATAGTTAATCTCACCGTTTTTTTTAATTATTATTTTCAAGAATCGGCATTGGCTGAAAACCCTTTTTTATCATTTGATTCGCAAGCAAAAAGAGATGTTCAAAAGGGAATACAAGTAGTACTAGCCAAGACTGTAATGTCTAAAAGTTATAATTCTTCCAACAATCAAGTGCAGCTGGAAACATGAAGCATCAGCTAGAATTATGGCTATACCCGCAGTGTACTCGATTAGTGAATGTTGACATAATTACCTGATTTACGAAGCTCTCTAGTGATTCTAACTGGTCCATCGCAGAAGCAAGGAGAGAACCATAACTTCCTGCTCCTATGCTACCAATCGTAATGCTCTGGGCTACACTTTGTTGAAGCTTATCCATTCCCTGTGTGAGAGCATCCTCAGCTTGCTGACATGAATGACGTAGACTACTTACACCCACTTGTTGTTGATCAGTCAAGGGCTCAATTTGTGGCAGTATAATCTGACAAGTAGAATTCCATATGCAATTCAACACTCAGTTAATCAAAGACGTAATTAGAAGAAATGACTCTAATTCTAACATGTAAATCTTTTATATCTACTCTATGAACTGCACGGTTTTGCAGTTCAAATGTCTTGAGCACTTTCAGTTCAACAGAAACTAGAAAATGGATCAGCAAGTGGATATGCATGCTACCACAAAGAAGAATTAAACTTTTTTTTTTGGTCATGGAGGAGAATTAGACTTGATAGAAGAAAATAAATTGGTGTTGGTACTCATTTTAGCACATAAATCAGGTTCCAATAGTATAATTCTCCATGCATTGATTGACTAGGATGAAAAACTGAAGAATGAGAAGGCCATTAGAGTGGAACTTAATATCGCTATCATATTGGCGAAATGTCACGACTGAAAGGAAAAGGTTGAGGCAAAATGTCACGACTAAAGGAGAAGGCATAATTATTCTTAATACGGTATTTAGTAAGAAGTGGTGCTTTCCTTCAGAGATCTAGACTTGATGTTAATAATATCTTTTTTCAGTCTCAGTAACTATATAATCTTTCAGAACCACAAAAAAGAAAATCTATGCCTTGAGATATGCACTACTGTTTTAAGCCAATTGTACGCAATGGTCTTTGATAAAAGAAAAATGTTTCAAGAGAGAAATGAGGCAAATTGCCAAATTCTTACCAGACAGAAGCTTAAAGGGTAATGTGATCCGACTAGGCATTGATTCATATTTTGCTGACATGGAACATTATTTCCAAAGCTTATTGCAAAAACTATATGTATGACCTGCTAACTAGTCTCGATAAAGATGACAATGTAACTAAAAGGTGTTAAGATGCAGCAGGCATTACATTTATAAGCTCTGATGGCCGAAATCCTCCAATCCACAGGAAGAAGTGCTCAACCGAAGTTCTCCACATCCCAGACAGTAAGTAGAAAACATCAGCTCTGGCAGCTTCTGTCTTCATGCGAAAAAGATCATAATAGTGACCTAAGACGTTTTCTACAAGTATATGGAGCTCAATATCACTTATAGGAGACTGCAAAACAGTTCTGAGCTGCAAATTTTTCCTCTGTTGTTCTTCAACCCAGTGCCCGTATTCTATTTCAAATGCAGCTATTCCTGCAAAGACACGAGCAGGGCTGTTATTCACCTTTGAGCAACTTACCAAACGGTTTGTTGAGAACAGATTCAAGTTGAAAGCAAAAGAAACCTCTCCAAACCATTAAAATCCAGAAAACAACACAAAAGATGTGTCTTAGAGTATTTCTATCTTCGTCAGTAAGAATCAGCAATGTGGCCATTCAAGTCAACTCTAAAAGACATCTAAGGCTATCAGCTTATAAATTTTCTCTAAAATATTTGCAAAATCAAACAGAAACTGCACAAACAGTTCAGCTGTTGGTGCTTGATTAGTTCAGTTTCTATAAATTTTTTCATGAGCTAATCGAGTCTTGTCAACTTTATAAAGGAGGAAAAGGGTAATTAATATATAATCTTAAATAAGACCCAAAGCCGATGGTGGAAGGTTAAACTTAGAGGTAATTTAAAGATGTAAATAACCATTTTTATTTTTGTAAATAAATGTGGTGACCACAGCACAAAGACATAAAATTTAATAACTTAATTCCTGAAGGTAGTCAATAGAAAATATTTCCACACAATCTGTAAATATCTGTTTATGATAACAGTACAAGTCAAACTCGGACAACAAATAAGGAACTACACATCTTTAGTTTTTTGCAGATTAGATAGTGAAAGTTACAGATGAGACTAGATAATGTCATCAAGGAAGTGGTATAACTAAGAATGTTCGCGTACCTGAATTCACAGTTCCTCCAAAACCCATAGTTCCCGTGGCACCTCCGATGTACATGCCCTGAAACTTCACTCGATCATACATCAGATGATAAACGAAGTCTACATACATAGCGAATTCTAGAAAAGAAATATGATTTTCGTCACCTGGTGTCTAGTTCTTTCGAGCTCCAATTCAAGTTGTGCCAGCTTCAATCGGCTTGTTTCCAGTTGCTGAATATAAGCCTTCAAATAAAGAAAAGAAAGGAAAAGGAAATTAAGCTGCTGAATATCCAGACATCTCCACTTATGAATATTGTATGGGACATGCCTTCCTCTATACCTTTTTCCGCAAACGGCTTTTCCGAGCAGCTTCACGATTTTGTGCCAAACGTCTTTGTATCTATTATGAAAACATGTTCAGTGTTTAGTCTAAAAGAATCAAAAGCGCTTTTGCTCATTTACCGGCATTAAAGGAAAATGAAGTTAATTTGCTTGAGCACGCAATGAAGATTCTTAACAATTCCCAACTGCTTTGAGTAGCATCTTATATACGTAACTACTCAATAACTGCTCATGAAAGCTATTGTTTTGCCATAAATTTGCAGGTTACAAAAACCAAAGGGGCATTTGCAGCAATGTCATCACCTTATCTGAAAGGCTCCTTGCATCTTCACCATCTCCAGAAGGTCCCAGTGGCTCGTGAGAAGTAGTTTCTGACTACAAATTCCAAATAAGGAAGTAGTCAGGAGAAAAACCCGAACAATTTTAACTGAAAAGCGCACGCAATATGCTTCACCTTGTTTTCTAGCCTGGTATCTGCTTCTGTGACTACACATGCTTCTCCACTGGGACTAATATCACCTCTGAACATGTCCTCCCACATGTTCACTTGGTAGATTGGTTCATATATACCCACACCTCTTGGAGGTGCAAATTGTGCTGTTGTCGAAGTCATAATTGCGACCTGGATCGGAAAGGAAAAAGTAATACATTCAGTTGTTCCATAAAAGCGATTTTGCATAAACAAGAGGAAAGCTGAAGAGCTGCTCATATATATCCATGTCTAGCGAACCATAGATACATTGTTTTAAAACAACACATACTATGAATTTGGTTAATGCTGACGAACAATTTATAGATATCGAATTTGAGCGTTACTAAAGAAATCCTGCTTTTTCTGCCCCGAATAAAGAGGAAGATTTCTTTCCCTGCAACACCTAAAACTTGCTTAGAGTGAGGCTAACATTCTGTCCTGATATTACACATCATTTGTCGTTTTCTAAAGCAGTGATCTGACAATCCGAACTTCATTTCTGAAGAAAAGAACTAATAGTGCTTCAGCGATTAGTCTAATCTCCCCCGGTCCCTCGCCACATAATAACCATAAAAAAGTATGCAAGATCTGTAGCTAAATGTTTATGTATCTACATTTCATTTTATCTAATGCTAAGACCTGCTTGTTTAATATCCCTCTTTGTCAAAGAACAAATCTCCGCATATATTAAACAAATAATTAGGCAAAAATATCTAGTACAGAAAGAGAGGAAAATCATATCATCATCTCTGTATACGAAAAGGAGTTTTGGACTTCTGATCACCCATCTAAATTGTGATCCCTCTGTCTTCTTATTGAGCACATAGGGCATTCTTCACAAGCATCCACTTAATATCAAATTTGAAGAAATCTTTAAATCATTGAATCGTCGTACTACCTACACCTATATGTGCCAACTGCATCAAAAAACAATCGTGTGGATACACCTTAACTTTTCATAAACACGAAACTGAGCATATTTTGGTTTGATCCTACTGCTTAATTTCATCTTCAAATGATCATAGTGATGGAGATGAGATTGAGATAACCCTTGAATTTTTTCGACCAAACACTATTATTTTTCTTTCTATAGCTGATACGAAAGAACATAAGAAACACTTCCATAGCTAATAAAGTTAACAGCTCATATAGCAAGATCTAATAAAACATAACATTTCCAAGTCATCGGTTGTTGAACAGCAAAGCCATCAGTATCAGTACCAGTGCTCCTGAGGTGTCAATTGATAACAGTCTAACTGAGAATGAAATAGCAAGGTCATGCGAGACCTAATTAAGCTAAGTAATTCTATGATACAAGGGGGGATATTCAGGTCTCTCTAGTTCAGCAAGGATTAGAGTTCCGGAATTTCTATGCAAATCAAGATCGTAAAGGGGAAGTTCTCCAATCACCGGCTTAAACCCCTTGTCAAATTCTACTCAACAGAATATGAAGGTACTTATACCATGACGGGCCAATTTGGTTTTTCACAATAAAGTGAGAGACAGAACTGCCATGAAACGACTTATTAGTAGATTAATAGATCACTTCAGAGTGATATATGCGTCACACATCTTAAATCAAGTTAAAAAACTCTGAATTTTCAACAAGCTAGTGCTGCATCCCACAGGCTGTAAAGCTAGGAGCTTGATACACCACCAGAGGCACACAAATTCTAAAGCTATTTTGCAGCAGAATTGTTATGCTACCATTTCAACTCAAAAGAGGTGGCAAGATAATTAGCTCCATCATGCGCACGTAAATTTCAACTTTCAAATACACTGAAACTCAATCATGCAAGGAACACAATATAGTGAAAGCCAAAATTTAGATAAGCAAATTAATGATCGGGTAACAAACAGTTGTGATAAAGTAACAAGTTTGAATCACGGAGACCACCTCTATTATAACAAACGAAAAATTGGATAAGCAAGAAGGTTAAAGGCAAATTGACATACAAATAAAGCAAGAAACATCAACCTGTTCACAGAAGCTGAACTTTTAGCAATAAGACTTCACTTCTGCAAGGTTAAGAAGCCAGAAAACTTCTTGCTTCTGATGAAACACACCACACCAACACCACATATAACCTTGAAAACAGTATTTTAATTCTACTAGTAATGCATAATGGTTTCAGAACAAAACAATAACAATTCTTGTCCTTGTTGCATTAACAATTGTGTTAAAGAAAAGCTTTAACCGGTTGGCTAAAGTGAGAGACGCCAAGAAATGACGAACAAAAGCTATAGAAAAAATAAGATACACTCAAAAAAGAAGTGGCTACTTTTGAATGCTACAGCAAACTGTTAAATGTAATGATTCGACTCAACTACTCGCCCGTCAATATATTGAATTTAACCAATCGATTCAAAATACTTAAAGTTCGTATTAATAGTATTAATAAATCCAAATTATTATAAATTAATACATATATTTTATAAAAACGATACAAAACGGGATAATATTACGTTTTTATATATATTCCCACTAACTAGTATTCACAAAGCTTTGAAAATGCGCAACAAGTGTCTTTAGTCCAACTTAACTGACCCACCCTTAACTTGCACCACCATTAACAATGCAGCACCTGTACCACTGGGCCATGTTACATTTTGGTTTAGATAGTGATATGTAAAAATGTGACTAACATCTAGGAAAAAAAAAAAAATGTGACTAACAAATAAATTTGAACCTGTTTTACTTATGCTCTAAGTAAATGAAAATTCCATTTTTTTTTTTTTTTTTTTGTCCTTGCAACATCTTTGAAGAGATGGTCACACCCTCAAAATTTGCAAAATCTCGAGAAATGTGACTATCGTACATCTAAAAAGAAAAATTAATAATTGTACAAATAAATATCTTAGTTATTAATTTATTGTAATAAATATATAGAGTCTTTTAAATTTAAAAAGTTGATTTTGTAAATATACGACAGTTGTATTTCTCAAAATTCACCTATACGAATTTTGAAAGCCTAAAAGATTACACAAGACAGGCTAATAGGCTGGTATAAAAAGAGAAACTTTAGACAATGTCAAGTTCCATCCTAGATTCTTGGCAGATTTTGCAACCAATTTAATATTAATAGAACTCTGATCAAATATCGTGTAGCGTCATTATATTTTTATTTATTTATGCAGGCACATGACGCCAGGACCAATTTACTTTTTCCTCTTTTTAAAAAAAATTTATGTTAGTCTCATTTAATAGGAGAACGAAATGGCACAAGTGGTGAAAGTGAACCCAAACTTACCACTAGCCTAGTGGACTAAATTTATTTGGTCTACGGGTATAATTTTCGTTTTAAGTGCAAGAAGTCTCAAAATTTAATCTTAAAAAAATATAAAATTAGCTTAAGCTTTTTTTAAAATCGAAAAAAAAAGTGAACCCAAACTTTATTAAATAAAGAAAATCTAGAAAACCAATTAACATGTCACAATCTACAAGAGTTAATTTTAAATATAGTGAGAAAGAGAATGGAAAAAACACTTGATGAGATTGTTTTAGGTTTCAATACTTCATCCTTGAGCACTTCATGCAAAATCATTCAATTTGCATAGGCATTTTTTGGCAATCATTGTGTAATTGGCATATTTTATGTGACATTGTCTTATATATGCTAGCTGTATACCAATCACCTTGAATTGAACTATATTCTTATCCAAATTATAAAGCAAAAAATTAAATAAAGAAGTTTTGATCAAAATAAGTAAACTAACTCATAAAAGGGTGTGCTGGACGTTGTAGAAGTAACAAAGTATCGGTACCATTACATTAGAAACTTTATACTTTGAAATTTTTCTCTCTTATATTACTATTGTTATAACCGACCCTATCTATTGCGATTAAGGTTTAGTTTGATTTGATACATATTGCTAGGGCCAAATCGGGTTATTACATGATTTGAAACGTAATAATTCATTGGGTAGAACCAAGAAATTTGGTTGGATAACTAAATTATGTGCATGCCTCAAAGGATTGGGTTGAGTGATGGTCATCGACTAGTGATTTATTGTTATCAAAAGTCCCGGTTTAAATCTATGTGCTCCCATCGTAAATACTGTATGGCCTTTAACTTATTTGAGAATAAAAAAGAATACGTTGTTTTACCATAGAATTTATAACTTTGGAGTGAATCTAATATGATATTTTTTCATAGTGAATTCCTTATCATAAAAATTTTAAATTTTATTTTTGGAAAGAAAAACCTATTTGCACATTGGGATATTATATTGGACTAGTCCTAATTGGGTTTAGAGAGGACAGAAATACAACGAATTGATAGAGATGGAGGACCTATTTATAATTAAATACAAAATGCAACCGTGGTCTTCATCAATACAATATTTAAATCTAATCTATGGTTTATTGCTGTTTATTTAAAGTGCACCCAAGAGGGTGGATCAAGCTGTAGTACTCCTATACCAAAGCCATTATTGTTTAATGTGAACACCATTGCTTTGACACTTAGAATGCCCTTTAAAGAAAGTTTATATTATATCATCTCAATGGGAAATAAGGTGCTTTTCGAATCATTTACTTTACAAATCTGTACCACCACTAAGGCATACTTAGTGGCCCTCACTCAAATTGTTAATTAATAGCTCTACTTGATAGACTACATTAGGTTTCTTTGCTTTTTTATTTTTAATATGACGCGAAACTCTACCCATGAAGCCCTTCGAATTTGGATTAGAGTTATTAAATTGCGGGACATATGACCCTGCTCGGAAGAAGTATATATTAAATAATTTTTTAAAATTTTATTTTAAAATTAATTGGCATTAGAGGAAATAACTAAGAATCTCTTATATACTGGTCTTGAAATTTCTGATTTATCTATGTTGAACAATTAAATTTTCTAACACTCCCTTCATATGTGACACATGAAGATGCAACTAATCAATGGGGGACAATAGGATTCTTTAACAACAAGATCTAGGTTATTCAAATATACGGCTTGCCGAGACTAGCCAGAAAGAAATTAGATTTCTGACTAATTTGAACATAAAATATGAGTAAATCTTCCCTCTATTTTCTTAACGTTACACCACTAAACTAATCTTTTGGGATAAGCTTTCTTTGCTTTTGGATCAGACAGGATTGACTGCATAAATAAGTAAAGCTTCAGATTATGTTCATGTTATCCTTAACCACATACAATAATAGCCCCTTAATTTTAAAGAATCCACTCTAATCTAAGATACCAACTTTTTTATTTTTTCTTCTTTTTTTAAGATTCTATTCAAATGCCTGGGTTGAGAGCAACATACCCTCATGTATGTTTGTATGAAAGGGCCTATTCTTGCATATATGCTATGGTAACTAGACTACAGAACCGATTCTCACTTACAATGTGGATGGTGCAGAAATAGTATGCGCGTTTGCTGATGTTTGGTCTATTTAGTATACAATTGCCCAAAGTAGTCAAAGCTATGTTGCTTCCACACTTGGAAGGATTCATAGGGAAAGGTGGACTTATAAGTATAATTTTCTTGAAATGTCTACCAAATAGTATGATGTATAATTCGGGAATTATAACGACTTAAATCTAATTACAGATTCGTCTACTAATTTATTGAGTTTAATTGACTAGCTCAAAATGTTTAAATTCACATTGGTAGTAATAGTGAACCCAATCATTATAAATTGAAGATATATATTTCTTATAAAATCAATGTGAGACGAGATGTCACATAAACAATTCCATGTAAGCCAGATTGCAATTCCTCTGCTTTAATTGGGTTTTAAAAAAAAGTTCCTTATATTCTGCCAAATTACATGGTAATCTTATGTTATAGTAACAATTTTGAATTTTTTGTATTTTTTGTTCTTTGGATTAAAGGGAGGCCTAAGACATTTTACATCATTTAAAATATTACATATAAGAATTGATCTCGAAACCTCTCGCACCTAAAGCAAGACTAAAGACCTCTATGATTATCAGAAATATAGGCAATTATTAGATTATTATAGGATCATTGAATCTAATATTTAATTTTTGCAAAACACCAACATGATAATTTATGATCCATTTATGTTAAGAAAACTAAACGAATACCAAATTGTAGTATTTTAGTTTCCTAGATACCACATTTCCCATTTTTATTGCAAATTGTATAACAAGAATAACTTCTTAAACCAAGATGTTTAGAGGGGCGGTTCACATATTCTATGAGTGACCAAATCCACGAAGTGATTTTTTCTTTGTTTTCCAATAATGGATATTGTCGACAGAAGTTTATGCACCCAAGGGAGATGCACTCACCTACAGGTGATATACATGAGCCTGAAGCCCAAGTTTATTATCCTTATTAGTTCACTGAACCCCATTTTACTGTTTTGGACAAATTACTTGCCTAATCCTAAAGCTTATGTTGTAACAAAAATGCAAGGCACATATATGTTTCTCTATTCATAGTAAAAATGAAGATTATGAAGGTACCAAAATCAATTTTTACGAAAATATTACCGAGAGGAGAAATATGACCTCTTGCTAGAGATATAAGGATCACTGGCACAAAAATATATTTCAAACGATGATCTCTTACTGGGTCTGGATAATGTGAGATAGTTATGTCTTTAGATACTATAGCAAAACCATTGATATGTACAAGGCATATTTGATTTCCTTTGATGACTTGCACTGCTAGGGAAAGTACTGGGTTTTATTTCCGCTTGTAGGGCACACAAATCTTCACATCCATGGTTGTTTCGTTCTTCAGAATCGTCAACTCTAAGATGATTTGTTTTTTGCAAGGCAAGTGATAATGGTTTGTGGTGTGTAGTGACTCCAATTCAGTGTATTTCCATCACTATTTCTTATAGTCTTCAATGCTACTTTTCCATCACAAGAGATATGTTAGAATTGAGATCCACAATCAGATAAGTTTCAACAAATTTATCCATTATTGTAACTCCCTTTTGAGTGAAATCGTCTCTTTAAACTCTATATCTATCTCTCATCTCATAGTTTTTACTTTAATTTTTAGGGCAACTTACATGTTTTTTTAATTTTTCTTGAGTATTGTAGCTATTGGAATTCATATCAAAATAATATTCCATTTTGAACTGTATTCAGATATGAGAGTCGAATCTCGTGGTTTTGAGGACAACGTTGTTGGTTGGGGATTGTTTAACCATTTGTAACCGAGATCTTTATGTGACGAGAACAAATGGACAATACATAAAATAAAATAAATATAATATATTTTTCAAGGTTGGTGAAGGGGAGATGTGGTGTAGGGTAGGGTGGGGGTGGGCGGAGGGAATGCAAAATATTTTTATCTCTCAAAATAAAAATGAAATAAAAAAATTAGAGTATTATAAAATAAATAAATAAAATAAAATAGATATAATATATTATTTTCTAGGGTTGGTGAAGGGGGGTGTAGGGTGGGGTGGGGATGAGGGGGTGGGGTTAGTAGAGGGAGTACAAAATATTTTTATCTCCCAAAAGAAAAATAAAATAAATAAAATAATATAATATAAATAAATAAAAATATAAGTATACTATTTTTCGAGGGTGCAGTAGGGATGGTTAGGGGTATGGGGGGGGAGGTGTGGTAGGGGACTTTTTCAAAAGACACCCACTCGTAGAAACCCCATACACACATATATAAAATACCAAAAAAAAAATGAATATAATAATAGAAACAGAAATATAAAAAAAAAATAACATAGTAAATAAAAAATAATAGAATTTAAAAAAGTAATAAATTAAATATTAAATGAATATAATAATAAAAATAGAAATATTAAATAGCCACAGTAAATAAAAACTAAAACTAAAAATAAAATAAAACATATAAATAAAATAAATATAATAAATAAAATAAATTTATATTATTATGAATAAAATAAAGTAAATATAATATATTATTTTTCAGGGTTGGTGAAGGGAAGGGATGGGGTGGGGTGGGGTGGGGTGGGGTGGAGGGAGTACAAAATGTTTTTATCTCTCGAAATGAAAATAAAATAATAAATCAAATATAAGTAAACTATTTTTAGAGGGTGGGTTGGGATGGTTAGGGGTTTACAGTGCTGGTATTAGGGGGGTCGGGGCCAAATTTAGAAAAAGAAATATATATATATATATATATATATATATATATATATATATATATATATATATATATATGTGTGTGTGTGTGTGTGTGTGTGTGTATATAATATTTATTTTGATTTACAAAAATATATGAAATATTTTAAAAAATTAAAACATCCGGTGCCCTAAACTTCTAATTTTTTTAAAATAATATTGTAGATTGAATCTTGGCCCTTTTAACTTCAAATTTCTGGCAACGTCTCTAAGGGTGTAGGGGGGAAGGGGTTGGGTAAGGATAAGGGAGGGGGGAATGAGGATTGGAGTTGAGTGGAGTGACTGAAAAATATTTTCAGCTCACAACATATTTTCTATTACTTTTTAACTATTTTTTTATGACCGAAAAAAGTATTTTTTGGTTGACTAAACATCAAAAAATTAGAAAAATATTTTCCTGCAAAACATTTTATGGCAAACAAACGGAGCCTAAGTGAACTTTGGCTCATTGGCCTTTCGAATATCAAACATTCTTGTGCATGTTCATTGTACATCTTTGCCATTACATTATTGGGTAATATCTTGATATCAAACCTTTTAAGCTCTAAATATGGCAGTCTCGAAACTAAGAGACTGATTGTGTCGCTATTTGATCAAAAAACTAATTTTTGAAGCTGACAATCCTCATCAGGTCATCAGGACTAGAGATAGATAAAGTATGCATAGGCAATAGTGTAAATACATCTAACAATTATTTGAAGTTGTCTCGGGGGCTAAAATTTGAAGTTTATGTTATTTATCTAGAAACGTCTAAAATAAAAGGATATTTTCTTATATCTGGATTTAGTGTAAACATATATGTCTGTTAAAATATTATTAACTTTGACTGTCTGTCAAAAAGACCATTGAACCCATTAAAATCAACATGTCATCACGTATAATAATGATTACACAAGTATATTTCAAAATTGTAATTAAGCCCCCACTCACATAGATGGACTTTAATTATTTTTTAAAAAAATGCTTTCATATTTTAAATTTGATTTGATTCTTTTGTAATGATATACTATATAGGGTAGCTATATATTATAGCATCTCAATAAGAGACTAATGTAATTAAATAGTTGAATGAATTGGTTATACTTTATATTTTTAAAGTATTTATATTATACCCATACGACACCCGTGCATCGCACGAGTATAAGACTAGTTGAATCTAATATTTAATTTTGGCAAAACACAGTAATTATTACCCGTTTTATTTTTCCTAAGAAGATTATCAGAACAAGAAACGTAGTGAAAACAAAATTAGTCTTCTTTATTCGTCTCTTTTCATTTTATTCATTTTAATTCAGTTCTTTAGTGTCTCCATTTGTTCTACCAAACATACAAGCTCATCTCCTCAAAATTCCTCAGCCATTTCTAGCATGAAGAGGAATGGAATTCATGAAAATTTAGCCCAAAACCTCCTATCCTTCGTGATGTAGCCTAGCATAGTTAATTATTACGGGTGAAGTGCGCAGGATCCCCTTGTACTTTTGTAAAGTTGCACAATAACTCTCTGTAGTTTTAAAAGTGCACGGTACCCTCTGTGGTTTCTGAAACTAATTACAATAGCCCTTGTGCTTTTAAAAGTGCACGGTACCCTTCTGTGGTTTCTGAAATAAAGCACAATAGCCCCCCTTGTCAATGCACGAGTGCCAAATGCGATTATTCAAGATTTTTTTTGCTTAAATTATTAATTATTTAGACAAAAATACCCTTATATGATGCATATTTTTTTCTTTAAGGTTGAAAAAAATGGGTATTTTTATCCAAATAATTAATAATTTAAGCAAAAAAAAATACATTTGACGCGCGTGCATCATACTTTATGTTAAAATAATCAAATTTGTTGATAGAAGGGGATGTTGTGTTTAGTTTCATAAATCACAGGGGGTACCGTTCACTTTTAAAGTCACAGGGAGCTATTGTGTTTAGTTTAAAAAATCACATGAGGGGTACCGTGCACTTTTAAAACTATAGGGAGGTATTGTAGAACTTTATAAAAGCACGGGAAGGTCCTGTGTACTTCACCCTAATAATTACAGATGGAGAATACCCTGTGAAGTGTTCCAAGTTTACACCAGAGTTCGAATCTTGAGACACGAGACTTTATTGTGAAGTCTTTCAAATTTACATTAGAGTTTAAATCCTGAGACACAAGACTTTATTTAGAAGATGTATGGTTCAAGTTAACTAGGTACAAGCCTTACTAAATTGATAATAACTTCTTAACCGATTAAAATTTGATAAGTTAATTAGTACTATTTCATTAAATATGCAACAAACACTCTACGACTAAATTAATTCGTTTGAATAACATGAGATGGTCACTCTCTTTTCGCTGCTATGATGGCTCTTCCCAATTCGAAAAGGTCACGGAAGCAACTTTTTGGCTCAATTCAATCCACCATGTATTGTATATAGCTAGCAAAAAGCAAGATTATCGGAAGATGTCTCATTAAATGGTGATCAACAACTATATTTCTGCCATCACTGCTTGTTGCATTGCAGTATTGCACACATAGCTGATTAAAGTTCTGCATCAGATTAGCATAAGATTTGAAAAGAAAAGGGAAGATAACAAAGATAGTAGAGTAAAGAAGGGAAAATATATATATATATAGCTAAGTTGTCATATCCAATATGTGTAATGCTTAGATCATTCACATTATCTCCACTAAAGATGTTGGCCAATTGATGAAATGGTACATAAACTAACTATCGACACTAAATCAGAGGCTGAGCAAATCTAAAATATTTTATCATTAGAGTTAAGTGATTTTGGAAATCAAAATTAGTGGAGTTGTAAAAATTAAGTAATTTTTTAATCAAGAAATATAAAAAAAATTAGGGGTGTTTTAAATAATCTAGTCGGTTAAGTGGAGGCATCCGTGCGCCTTAGAAGTCCCACAATTGAAACCACCATATTATTGGAGGACTTATCATCTTCATCAAATATTTAATGCAAAACATAGTTTGTACGGTAAGTAAGGACAACGATCCTACAACTGAATCTCTCAGTGATTGGAGGACTTACCATCTTCATTAAATTATATTTAACGCAAAACATTTTGCTTTTTGTGAGTTGCCTTTGCATTGTTGCAAATTGATCATCCAAGAATTTAGAAGTGTAAAACCTTAAATATCTCTGCATGAGCTTTGCATGTTTGTTCAGAAACTTAAGAGGTCAGATCATCATGTCTTCTTTTTTGCTTTAATGGCTTTAAAGGTGGGGACATTTGGATAACTTTTCTTTTGCTCTGAACTATTCCTATCTTCCACGGAATACAATTAATTATTTTTAATTTGTTAATCAAGAAAACCTTCAATGCATGATATATATATAAAATTAGATAAAATTAAGTAATCAACTGAACATGTATTAAAAAAAACAAAGATGAAAAAGTGACGAATTTTTTTGCAAAAAACTTAGTTAAAGATAGCTTATTATAGGACAAATGGGGTTAGTTTTTTTATTTTATGTCTTGCAAAAACTTAGTTAAAGATAGCTTATTATAGGACAAATGGGGTTAGTTTTTTTATTTTATGTCTTGACAAGTTATTAGGTACGTAAGGGCCAAAACATCGGATAAAGACACACGAGGGTGCACCCAATAATGGTGGTACAATGACTTCTTGGCTTTTTATCTTGAGTGAAGGTGTCATTCAGCAAGATCCTGAAAAAGTTGAAAGAAAAAAGGTATTCGATAGTAGAAAGTGACTCCATTAACATTATCTCCATGGCTTCTTTTAAAAAAAAAAAAAAATCTTGATATGGAGGAAATAATAAATTTTAAAACTATTTTATAAGATAAATCTTCAGTAATATCAATTTTATTTTAGAAGAGAACCCATTATTCTCAATAGGGTATCGGAGTTAGGCCCTAATTTAGTCATTTTTATTTATGTATGATCCCATTTTATCTTCTCAGTCTTAGTGACTCGTTCACCTTAGTGGTAGTTCTTAGTTTTGGTTTCCATTAATTTTCTCGAGCTCTCTTCTTCCTCAATCTCGATTATCGGTTCCCATTTGTCTCATTTGTTTTATTTTTTAATCTTTTTGCTTTTTCAAACTGATTTGAATTCTTTATCTCATTACTTTCTCAAACCGGATCATACGTGAGACTGCTTGTTAGAATTATATAATCCCTCTCACATGGAAAAGTCATAAACTCAAATACCGCCTTATAAGTCCAAAGCTACTTCACTTAATATTAATTGATTTTAGAATAAAACTCTACAATCATTAACAAATTTTTCTCAAATGCATAGATGTTTTGGATAAATTCTTGCTTATTAAGTAATTTTTTTTTGGATAACGTGAGAACCCAACTGGCGGAACCTGGCCATCAACTGGTGAACTCCCGGTGCAACGATGCATCTTCACACATACACCAAATCAGTTAAGAGTGGAATTCCAGAACAATAGAAAATGTCAAACCTGTGACCCAGCAGAAACAATTTTAATTCAACTACCACTGAACCATACCCCTAGAAGCAAACATCATAAAGTAATTGAAGAAAACGATCACAAAGCAAAAGAGAGAATATTTGAGATAGTAAAAATTAACCAAGGGTCCTGTATTCTCGTCATGTTTGGCGACACCACACAAAGAGCACTAGCTAGCCAGGTGACGGCAACTGATCATCGTTTCGATCAAAAAGAGTTGGAAAAAAGCCTTTAAACGTACGTCCCCAAAAATTATTCGTGAGGCTTGATGGTAAAGTCCCCCTAGCCTTTGGGATTGTGAGCTGAAACGAAAAAGACAAGACAATGACTTTGAAGAAGAATGTAGAATCCCTACTCAACTTTTTATTAGGGGTGGACTTGAGATTTTTTATCAACGACAGTCATATAATTTTATAATTATGAGTTTACATTTTGTTCAACCATTAATTACCATCTTCAAGCATGGGTAGATCTATATAGGGGCATTAACCCCGAGAGTGAAACAATTGAAAAGTGATTTGGATTATAATTTTTAAAATGTATATATTTTTAAGTTGAAAAATTAATTTAATTCCTATTGAAAAAAAATATATATCAGTGTTAAATTATATAATTTTAACTCCATTAAATAAAAATTTTAAATATGTCCTCATCTTCAAGCTTAGGAGAACAGTTTTTTTGGTCAATTACATCAATCATACTTCCTTTTATTCTTGATGATTGCACCTTTATATCATTTTATCAGCTATCAGCTATCAGCTATCAGCTATCAGCTATCATATAACTTGATATTTTCCAATTTGGTGGCATGAGGGCAAAACATCTTGAGCCATTCAAATTGCTTTCATCTTTTGAGGGGTGGCCTGATTCTCAAAGTGCAACCTAAAGTGGCAAAGGCTCTTGCAGGGCCCAAAGTATAGTGTTTGCACTACTTGGGATAAAATATGATTTGGTGTACAAAACTTTTGTTATTCGAAAAGTTAGAGAAATAATCGAGTTCAACAAGAAAAAATGGTAGATCTTGACAGGCCACTATATGTATAGTGTTCATATTTGTTACAAGTAATATTACGCAACTGGTTAGTGGAGTCTTTAAGCGCCCTCTCATGATTGGGAACTTCCAAAAGTTTATTTCCTGTTTGTGTCATCCACATTTTGCCACCTTATATAGAGAGTAGGGAAAGAGGTGCAAGTGTTTACAGGAAGGAAACCATCCCCAACTAAAGAATTGCACCAATTAGCAATGAGTTGAATGAATAAACATATAGTCTACTTGGTTGAACCTTGAAACATTTGCGGCTAGTGATTGGCTCTGATCTTCAAAATATAAAAGCATCTTCGAATCAAATATTTCTAGGTGATTTACTCACTAACATTAATGAATTCTTATTGTCAAAAAGTGATTTTAAAATAATTTTTTACCAAAAAAATTGATTTAATCATGATTGGAATAAACTTAGGGGTGTAGTAACGTGATTTTTCTGAAGTAGCGTGCTATGCTAGAGCTATAATATTCTAAAAGAGTATTTTCTTGAGAATATTTGTCAAGTCCAAACCAAGAGACACAACTTCTGTAATTAGTTTGAAAAATAATTGTCACGAAAATATATTTACTCAGTGTCAATGACTAATACCAGCAATCTCTTAAGTCCTGTACAATTATTTATAAATTACCTCTTGAGTCTGTTTCATTTAACCTAACTATACGAGTTATTTCTTATACCTTGTACACTTTCATTTAAGGTGCCTTACATTCTTATTATTCCCCCTACCAAATAGATATTTCGAGACGTGCAAGACCAATATATCTTTTTTGGGAATAGGTCAATTTAGTCCCTGAGATTTATGTTAAAGACCAAACAGGTCTCTGCGTTTAGTGAAAGTACCATTTTCGTCCCTGAGGTTTTGTTAAAAAATTATTTTCGTCCCTGCCGTTAACTTTTATTTAACAGTCAATGGTTTGTCCGAGATAAAAGACTAAAATGCCCTTGTATTTATCTATTATAGATTAGGTGGCAAAGAAAAATAAAATAATGTTAAATGTGCACAAAATATATTCCAAAAAATTAGCTATTATTGCACAAACTATATTCTAAAATAAAAAATAAAAACAAAATGCAATCTTTATATACATAAATCAACAAAAAAAGAATTACAAAAAAAAGATTGCATTATAAAAAAAATAAGTCGACAGGGTATTGGCTTGTTTTTTGTAATTCTTTTTTTTGTTGTTGATTTTTGTATATAAAGATTGCATTTTGTTTTTATTTTTTATTTTGGAATATAGTTTGTGCAATAATAGGTAATTTTTTAGAATATATTTTGTGCACATTTGACATTATTTTGTTTTTTTTTGCCACCTAATCTATTATAGATAAATATAAGGGCATTTTAGTCTTTTATCTCGATCAAACCACTAACCGTTAAATAAAAGTTAATGGCAGGTACAAAAATTATTTTTTAACAAAACCTTAGGAACAAAAATGATACTTTTACAAAATACAGAGACCTATTTGATCTTTAACATAAACTTTAAGAGCTAAATTGACCTATTCCCTACCTTTTTTCCTTAAATTGGTTCAGTATTGTTTGGCTTGTCTAGGTTTTCAAGTGCTTAATCTGATCAAGTTATATAGGGTAAACAAGCCCATAAAGTGGCATATTGGGCTCGAACTGATGCTCTCCTTTGACAATGAGCAAAGAGTCTATAAAGGAGTGGGTTTTAATGGAATTAAATGGGCCTAGTAAATCCTCAGCATCAAGCTTCATGTATTCCGGATAATAATGCTTGGGTACATCGAAAATGATGGGCTCTAATAAATTAAAAATTATGGGGAAAAAATAATATATATGTATATATATAACGGCTAAAGCTAGTGAAAAATGATACTACAATATTCTCTCTCTCTTTTCTTTTTAACTTAGCAAAAAAAAAAAAAAAAATTATCTCTCTCTTTAAAAAAAAAAAAATATAAGATAGGCGAAATTGAAACTATATACAAATCATTCTTGAAAAATGTCTCATCCTCTCTATTTTTCTCCGTGAGTATGACAGATGAGTTAGATCGTGGCATCCAAAAAATTGGTACAGACTATAGTTTACTATCCAATCAATATAATAATTAGATTCTCAACAAACACTACTCACTTAGAATCTCAGACGGCATAAAAGAACACACCATGAAAGAACACACTTACAATCAAGTAAGATATGAGAGAGGAGTTGTTTGTAGTAGTGGTGGATCTAGTATAGGCATCTCAATTTTTAAACAAAAAATACACGTGTATTTTATATGCATTTGAGTTTAAATAATTAATTATATTCCACTTAAAAAATATTAGATATGCTTTTATTATATGGTCAATACCGATCTACTAAAGTAGATCGTATGAATATAAAAAAAATTAATAATTTTAATAAATTAAAAACATCTCTTTTCTTTTTTTTTTACACTTACATAGTCGATAAATTATATAATTACATTCCTGCAGACACCAAAACACAAAAAAAAAAAAAAAAAAAACCTTAAATCCGTCCTTAGTTGAGAGGCCTTCAAATACTCAAAATTACCTATTTTCCTTTTTTGGGCTCATTGAATTGTCCATTTTTATTTTTTTTTGGTCAAATTGAGTTATCATTTGAATGTAGCTATTTGTGAAACGATGACCATCCTTTTTCCATTCAAGGGTTTAAAGCAACACGAGCCGTACAATGGCCTCAGAGCCCACCAGAGAAAAAACTTATAAAAAGTAGCTTATCAGCAGTATTAGGGCAAGCAATATAGGATGCACTTATAGTCAAAATATATCGCCTACTCCAGCTTCATTATTGAGGTCCCAGATTTTGGTTGTTTGCGATTGAGGATGAGAAGGACCAGCAAATACACCTAGAGAGACATACCTCGCTTTCAAGGCCTCACATACACGAATTTAAAATATTTTATCAGTAAAACTGAATAGTGTTAATTAATATATGAGGGCAAAATAATTTTACAGATTAAAAAAATATAAAGGTATTTTAAAATAAATTTGTTCGATCATTGGTATAGTGTTTATTACTTCAAGAGTAGATCTGTCCCCGAGTACGTATAAACAATGAGAAAAATTGGCAGGAGGAAAACCCTGTTCAAGTGATTCTTTTTCTTCCTTTGGTTTGATTTTAAGTGAGTTTTTGAACGAACATAGTTCTAGGAATTTCTTTCCACTCTTGAGGTCCCGTGGTTGAGAGGGTGAATATAGATTTAAGTCGATGGTTGTGTCTAAGTTGATATTTGTGAAAGAAAATATCTATTTATTGACCAAAAATAAAATGAATGGAAATATCTATTTGGGAAAGCGACTATCTTGACTAGTATGGTCAACTCTAACGGTTCCTTAAAATTTCAATTTCTTTAAATATAGGAGAATTATTGTTTCCAAACAATTCTAACAGTTCTTCTCTATGATAGCCTAAAAAATAAGGGATCCAATAAGGATTTCCTAAAATACCTAAAAATAAACAAATGACTCCAAATTTCCAAATTTAAAAAAAAAAAAAAAAAAGTTTTGGGGTTGTACAAAAAGACAGCTTATTGTCACGTGCTCAGAGTTTTGGGGTCCCCCCCCTGGGTATTGTGCCGAGAGTCAAGCCCCACGAGTCACACAGAACGGGTTCTAACGGGTATGTCCTTTGGTTTCAGGTATTTTCAGCTGCTCTGAACCTTGTGTTTCGATGCTTATACTTGCCGAATCTGTGGAAAGGCGTATCTTAGCCCTAATCTCCGGGGTTGGGAGCCGGACAGGGTGTCTGCTGCGCGCACTCCGTCTCAATTGGTATCAGAGCCAGCCGGTCATTCTATCGTGAACAGGCGATGATTTTGTGGTGTGTTGGGAATTCCGAGTGCTTGCTGGGTTGCACTGGTCCCCCTGGATGGATTCGAGCACGGGGTCTCTCCATCCAGTTTTGAGGGCGGTCTGTGGGTACAGGGCCGTCCCTCCTTCAGGCAGCAGCCAGGTGGGCCTGCCTTTTTTGTGGAGCATCATGCTCCTTGTTTTGAGGAACGTCATGCATTGTTGGGCTTCACCCAACGCCTGGGGGCAGCGTTCCTTGTTTTGTGGGCGACAAGTTTCAGTGGGCACAACCTACTCGTCCATGGTGCATCATCCGTCTGTTCGTGACTGTCTGGTTTCCTAGTAGGCACATGCCTAGCGCTTCCGAAGATGTCATATCTTTGGTTCGTTGGCAAATGGTTTGTGTAGAGGAAGTCCTGCAGTTGGGTGCCGCGGTTTGTGGTGTTGGGGTGTTGGCTAGTGCCTTGCTCGTTGGCCCATGTGCGCATCGTGGAAACGGGTGAAGTTCGCAACGAGGGCGTTTGCGGATTGAGTGGGGGAGTGTGTCACATGCTCAGAGTTTTGGGGTCCCCTCCCCCCCTGGGTACTGTGCCGAGAGCCAAGCCCCACGAGTCGCACAGAACGGGTTCTAACGGATATATCCTTTGGTTTCAGGTATTTCAGCTGCTCTGGACCATGTGTTTTGATGCTTATACTTGCCGACTCTGTGGAAAGACGTATCTCAGCCCTAACCTCCGGGGTTGGGAGCCGGACAGGTCGTCTGCTGCGCGCGCTCCGTCTCAGTTGGTTGTCACGTGCTCAGAGTTTTGGGGTCCCCCCCTGGGTACTGTGCCGAGACCCAAGCCCCACGAGTCGCACAGAACGGGTTCTAACCGGTATATCCTTTGCTTTCAGGTATTTCAGCTGCTCTGGACCTTGTGTTTCGATGCTTATACTTGCCGACTCTGTGGAAAGGCGTATCTCAGCCCTAACCTCCGGGGTTGGGAGCCGGACAAAACGTCTACTGCGCACGCTCCGTCTCATTATGCATGCTTCACAAAAAGTTAAAAGTACACTCATCAGTTGCTTAATGCATTAATGATGTTTGTCATGCCATGGACAAGATTACAAAATATGATGAGAAACATTAGAGCCAAGAGAAATTACGTGCCTCTCTATATATGATATTTATGGTTTTACTATTATTATTAGAGGGAGGTAAAAGTTTTTTTAGGATAATATATGAATTCCGTTGGTAAAATTCAACCATTGAATTATTTGTTGAAACTTGATCACTAATTGATAAAAATTCGAGTAGAAATTAAAAAAAAAAAAAAAAAAACAAGTAACCAATAATTATTTTAAGAGATTTCACACTCCTCTTGCCCCCTTCCAAAAGCACACGCAATACTCTGTACAAATTATCCAAAGCTTGAGACTGTAA
The DNA here is from genome assembly GCA_037974665.1 of Ehretia macrophylla. Lineage (NCBI taxonomy): Eukaryota > Viridiplantae > Streptophyta > Magnoliopsida > Boraginales > Ehretiaceae > Ehretia > Ehretia macrophylla. The sequence goes on along the minus strand of CM075779.1, from coordinate 38,191,862 downwards.
CTTGCAATTTAGTTTGCACACTTATTAGGCCTAACTCCAACAAATTTTTTAAACATCCAAATTCTCTAAATATAGAGGAGTTGTTTACAACAGTTTTAACAATTTCTTTATCTGATCCCTTAAAAATAGGGCATTCTCATATTTAATTTTAGTTCACTTGACGTGAACACATGTCAAGATAATTTGATAAGCAAGCAATCTTTTATGTATATATAGGCACCAACTCCCATTATCTAACGTGAATGGTCAAATGGCTAAAATCTCTAAATTCGAATAAGGCATCCTTAAATGTTGCGCATGTTGAATCAAGTCTTGGGAAAACGCATGAACAATAATGATGCTCATGTTTATCACTTTGTAATTTGAAGCTACAAAAATCTAATATGACTGTGTTATACTGTTTTCTGTACATTTTTACATGATGGTTTAATATTGCTTTTTTAAAATTTTTTTTTTACATTGGAGTTAGACTTGGTTAGGGTTTTGTTGTCTATTTATATGATATGTTAGTAGTTGTGCCATTATCATCTTTCTTATTAGCTTTATCATTGTGCAGTTAGTATCCAATTGCCACATCAACTCCAAGAAGTTGCCAAGTTGGCATCTAGTCAGTTGTCAGTTAGCATGTAATCGATTGCCACATCAACATCTAGCCAGTCCACATCAACGCACTTAGTCCATTTTTACAGTCTGTTTTTCAAAATTCTCACTCCAAATGACAGTCTTGCATAAACAATGGAGCATATGAATATTAATCAACCTATTGCCCTCATCTTAGATGAAACCAACTATGTGCCTTGGGCTCAAGCCATGACTAATTTTCTTAAAGTTTGCAAATTATGGCATTTTTTAACTAGTGATATTCAAAAACCCAAGCAGAATCTTGATGAATCTGATGATAAATATATTGAACGTCTCGAAGATTGAGAAAGTAAAAACCACCAAATTATTACTTGGTTTAGTAGCACTTCAATTACCTCTCTCAGTATACAATTTGGGCGTTTTGATACAGCCAAGGCAGTTTGGGATTTTCTTGCCCAACGATATGCTACTACAAATGGTGCCCATCAATATCAACTACCTACTGCCCTTCATTGCATGCATCGAAAGGTTGCTCAACGAAATACACTAGCACAGATGGGGCCTATCGGTACCAACTAGCTACTACTCTTCACTTCATGCGTCAAGAGGCTGGTCAAACTATCAACAACTTCTTATCACAAATGTATGCCATATGGGATCAACTTACACTTTTTGAGCCAACCTGGGAATGCAAGGTTGACGCAGAGAAATTTACAGTTTGGCGAGATCGTGGGTGTCTTATCCATTACTCGACCTCGCAGAACCCGATCTTCTAATATTGTACATGCCACATCTCAAGGAACTTCCGAGAATCAACCCTCTATGCCATCTTCTCAGAAACACTGCAAACATATTGCCAATTATATGGGCATACTCTTTTAGCTTGTCCTGCGCGAACTTGCCCGTTTTGCAAGAAAATTGGGCCAAGTCACTGGCCAAGAAATTGCACTCGCAAACCGAACAATTGATGCTTTTCAGCATATCTTCAAACATAATTTATCCAGATTCCATCTCATCTTCTTAGTGCTGCTTCAAATACCCCTTTTATCAGCTAGAATTTTCACTTCATCTCTGGCATTTTAGATTATGGCATGCTTCATTGGACATATTACAACCTTTATTTTCTAGAGGATACTTAGATCCTTTATCTACAACAGCTTTTATTGTCTATGTTGTTAACTTGGCAAATAACTTGCATTATTTTTTAATAATAGTGTCTCTATTTCTTGCGCCTGTTTTGACTTAATTCATTACGATTTTTGGGGAACCTTGCTTGTACCTACCTACAAAGAGGGTTCTGGGTATTTTTTATTTTCATTAATAATTACTCTAGATTCACATAGTTATATTTTATGCACAGTCGAGTTAATTTATCTGACATCTAGAGTATGAATTAACTCCTATAATATATAACCAATTTTCACAAAACATTAAAGTTTTTTTTGGCGTTGGGAAACATCCCCACCTCAGTCAATCCATGATGCATAGACCAGATTAAACACCACTATCATGAGAATCTTAAGTTCTTAAATGGGTCACGCTAGTATCCTATTGTCTGGCATAACAGTTGAGTGTGAACCAAAATTTGATATTACAGCGGCCCGACCCAAAACATATATCAGTTCAATCAAAAGTCTTATTCTCAAACCAGCTAGGAGGGCTCGAACCCGCACCGAACGAAATTCTTCCACTTCTCACTTACCGCTGGAGCAACCCTTGGGGTCACAAAGCATTAAAGTTCATCATGCAAATGCCATGGAATTATAAAGTTTTTAATGCTCTTTGTTATTAGGTTATATTAGCAAAACACTTTTGAGTGGCACAAAGGAAAATGAGCTTTTTCCTTAGCATTAATTCTAAAATCGTTTAAACTCTACAAATTAAGATCTATAGCACAAAGAAATAAACAAACCAATCCACTACGTGAGGCATTTTATTGGGTGGTAGGACCAACTAAAAAAAAAACCATATATTGCATCAATCATGTCTTCAAAAAAGTAGGAATAAAAACTTTACTAAATATTGTGTCTTGGTTTTGTCTATCTAACTCTCATCTTTCCTAAAAGGGAAACAATAAAACAAGAAAATAATGAGAGAATACAAAATTAAGGTTTTTGACACTTCATTTGCGGGCCAATGTTTTTATTTTTCATTAGCTATGGTGAAGATGGTGCACAAGAAATGTTAATTATTACTTTCTTCTTTCCAATATAAAAGAGGGAAAGTGTCAAAAAAGTCCATGGGACTAAAACGGTGGTCTGGGTGGGTCTTTTTTTGTTTTTTGGGTTAAAGTCTGGGTGGGTCTCACCTTCATATAGAATTCATATACTTTCATAACAATTTGTCTACATAAAAATAAATAGATAAATAACATTCGAGAAGATAAATATCTGATGTCTAAAGTCTACTACAAAGCAATGTGACTCGACTATATGTGCCAAACACATATTGGACCAATTCATCAATGGGCCGACTTTGTGCAAACATATGTGTGGATGCAACTATTATAATTGTTATCGTCAGGAAGGATTTACTCTTTTTAAATTATAAAGTCCGTAAACTTTATTCATCTCACAAAATATTCTAAAATATCGTTAATTTTTAATCTGTAAATTTATTTTTTTTCCACTTAACCTAACAACTTTATTAATTTTGATTTCTAAAATTGTTTATATTTACTGACAAAATACTCTAAATCTACCCCTGATTGCACCAAATGGTTGAGAAGATTCAAAACCCTACTCTTTACAGAAAATTAAAGCTATAATTTCGCACCAACACACCCTTGTTTCTAACTTGGAAATAGAAAGCTTCACTATTATAGTTTCTTCAAAAACTACAACCAAAAAATCTAACTCTTGGGTTGGTGGTGCGTGAAGAGGGGGAAAATGGGGAAAAATATATTTTGCCGGAGAAGTATTAAGAGAAAATAATTTTATTCTTTTTTATGTTTCCACAATTATAGTAATATTCGACATTTACCTAGAATGTGTGTACTATTTATCCATGACAAGAACTTCTTTTGCCGACTTCTTCAAAACTTGAGAAATTCTTTTTTTTTTTTTTAAATAATGAAATTTTTTTTTGTGGACAAACTCTCTAAACTTATTTTAAAATGACAAATTTTGAGATTACGATCCTACTCAAAAAAGTTAATGCACGATTTAGTTAATACAACAAAATCTACCGGAACTGTTACTTTCTTTCGTTTTTGAGATTGCTCATCCTTCATCATCTCAATCAAACGTATGAAATGATAGATCTTTTTCCTTAATTCCCGTTTAATCTTTAAGCAAATAGAGGTTAAAGCAACATGCAGCAAATGACACCTTACTAGTCAAAATCTTGGTTAAGAAGAAATAGAAAAAGAAAAAAAAAAGACAAAATTCTGTTTGCTTTTTCCTCTTTCCTCTTTCTTCCCACGCCTAGGAGCACAAAGCATTAGATTCTATTCTCTTCATCAATTGACCAAATTAAATTAAAAATATTCTCTTCATCGACCGTCCAAAACACACTAACGGTGTGTTTGGATTGCGGGAATGGAGAGAAAGGAATGGTTAGGGAGGAAGTTTTTAATCCCTCCTCTTGCTTGGCTTCCGGGAATATTAAAGTAGGAGTGGTTTAATTCCTCTCATACTCCTAAGTTTAATCCTTCAAATTGGGGTAAATTGAGGGGAAATGATTGTCTTGTCATATGCAATGACTACAATACTCTTATCCTTTAATATCAACTATATTAAATAAGAGCATAATAGTTCATGTTTATAAAAAAATTATCCTCTCCTTTTATTTTTTTAATTTAAACAAAAAATACTCATAATCATTTATGATCTTTTCATTTAATATATTGTTTAATCTAAACAATATTTAATTATATCCTCTCTTTTCTTTTTTGATTCCATCCCATCCCTTCCCTTCCCTTCCTTTTTTATATTTTCCTCCTAAATCCAAATAAGGTCTAAAACAAGGCGAATGAAACTATTTGTAATAACCTATTATAATTACAAATTTTTAGTTTGGTCCACGATTTTGACCACATATAATAATAAAAATTTAATAAATCTCGACTACTCTTCCCCCTCTCTCTCCTCAGTCTCTATTTTTATCTACTGTTTAGCATAGCGTAGCACCACGTCGTAGGACCTTCCTAATATCCTACTTCATTTCGATACCTCTTTCTCTTTCTCTTTCTCTTTCTCTCTCTTTGAAGCCCTTGGATCAAAATCCAACGGTCAACAACAAAACAGTGGCTTGACATTCACTTCATCATCATCGTTTAGCAACAAACACTTTTGAAAGCACCTTCAGATCTTCTTCTTCTCTTAGCTACTTCACTTTCTCTCTCAATTTTCCAGGTATATTTTTTCACTACTTCATTTTCTCACAAAGTTTTTGCTTCTTTTTCTTCAACTTTTTTTCTTTTCACTCCATATTTTCCAGAAAAAGGTCTTCTCACACTAATTTAATTACCCACAATTTTTCAGGTCATATTTAGCTTCCTTCTTAAGCATCACTACTTAAAACCATTAAAGAAAAAGATAAAAAAAAATCTCTATTCTTATACATCATTCTTTATTCTACAGTTCATGCACTAGTAATTTAGACCTTCTGAGTTCGAACCATGTTTCGACCTCTATTATTAAAAAAAAAAAAAAAAAACAAGAATTTCTTGGCCTCAACCCAATTTATTTTCTAACTAAGATCTTTTTTCCATTTTAAATATTGATCTTTATGTACACTTGTTGGTTGTTTCTTAATTTCTTCATTTTCACTCCATATAGTAATCCAAAATTTCTTGTTTTTTATTTTTCTTTTCCTATTTATCATTTTCATTTTGCATATATACATCTTCTTCATAAATCTTCAACCATGTACAAAGTACGTAAGTATTTTTTTTTTTTTTTGTTACAAAAGAGGCAAAGTCGGTAATTTACGTAAATTTTTTCATCCCGTTCATATACGCACACATAAGCAACTTTTTTTGTGTGTATTTATTTATTTTCCTCTACACTACTTAGAAGCTTATGTCCTTAATAGTAAATTTTTCTGAAAATTTTAGATTCTAGAACTGATTTTTTTTCTTCTTATTTTCAGATAAGGCTATCTTAACAGAATTTAAGGTACGAGAAAAGAAAATCCCAAAGTACTAGGAGGAGATCTAACGGTCGAATCTAATGTGTGTGTGTGTGTGTGTGTTTTGATTGGCAGGTGTCTGACGCCGTACAGAATATGGAGGTGATAGTTAACAAGGCTCTGCTAACGTGCGCCTCCGAAGCTCTATTGAACCTCCTGACCTCGATCTTAGTGGTCAATGCTCATCAACTTTTTTCACTTCAAGTAAGCTTCGAATTTCTGTAATTTCTTTCATTTTTTTTTTTCTAATTTTCACCAAGCAAAAATGTAATATTGAGCTTTCTTCTCTAAAACCCTCCCTGTTAGGCTGTTAGGGTAAAGCATGCTCTCGAAATTAAATTCGCTCGTTCTTGACTTTAGTGAATAACCTAATTTAGAGCAATCTGACAATTAACCTATCCACTCGGATTTTAAAATTATTTGTTGACATTCTTTTGCAAATGATTAGTGTTAAAAAAGGGGAATACTAATTTATGTTTTTATTACGTATTTTCAATAGTCTGGCCAAACAAAAAAAATTCTAAAAAATATATTAACTTGTTTGGTTAAAAAATAGATGGTTGGCGTCTTATTTTTGAGATTTAGATCTCCTGAAATTATATTTCTTCTAATTACCTCTCCATTACCTTTCTTTTTTATAAAATAATATTTTATTTTGTTGCCAATAAATAATATTAGAGTGACGTTATCTAGGTAATGAACCATTTTTTTTTTTTTGAAGGTGTGCTAGTTTATTTATTTTGATCTTTGACTAAATATTTTTTATTTTTAATCCCATGTTGTAGTCCCGACAAAAAAAAAAACCCCATATTGTAGTAGTGATGTAGTCTTTTTGCTAACATACGCCAACTTTCATATACTCGGAAACCAAAGAACATATAAATTTGGCTTATATTCGTTTTTGAGTTCCGCGTTGGTTGGATAATGGGCCCTACTCGGAATAATATAGCGAGCCATTAACGAGGCGAGGTAAAAACTATTTAAGTAAAAAGTCTAGATGAAACGATTGTTAGGTAAAATAATTAAATAATAATTTATTATAAGTAAAAATTTTGAATTTAAATTATAATTTTGTCTTTAATTGGAACAAAAAACGCTCTAGGTAAAACTAAAAGGCGATTCCCAAAAAAAGATCAAGAAAGGACTCTGATAACAAGGACAGAGATAGTATTGTACTATTAATGATGGTTGCTGCAGCGTATTTATTATATATTTTTTTAAATATGTGTATTTTTTTAGTATAAAAATTAAATTAACTCTTACTGAGAAACTAATAATATTATAACTTCCACTAAAATAAAATTCTCCATCAAGCCCTGTTTGTTAAATACTTCAAAACTATTGTTGAGTAAAAAGCATTTATTAAAGTTATTTATAGCTCTAACATGGTGTATGTTTAGTGTTCGATTATATGAAGTATTTCTTAGATATTAAAAAAAAAAAAAAAAAAGTTATTAAGGTTTTGATCTAATAGTATATAACTTGTTATATATACAAAAAATTGAGAGTTCGTATCGTATTTTATTAAATATGTTGTACGGTTTTAAATCTCGAAAAAAAAGCCCATTATAGTTGACTGTTTCTCTATTGGTTTTAACGTACGTATGGTAGTGCATAGTAGTCTACGCTTCAAAGTCTTGGTCTTTGTTTATTACATTTGGGTGATAAGATATTCGAATATTCTTTGTGGGGTTTAGTTTGGTAGTATATTTAAATGGTCGTAGGTTTTACACATTGTTTCCATCAAAACAGAAATATCCACTTGGGTGTTTAGTATTTGGTCGAAGAGGACAAATTATAGGCAGGCACGTTAAGAGCAAGAGCGTTGTCTTTTTTTCCTTTTTTGTTTTTATTCATAAGTAAGTCGTTTTCAGGTATTACGTCGGTGGTTCAAATACCATAGTCAATTCAAATTTGTTTAGAATCTAAGTTTAGAATCCTATTACATCTATAAATTGCTCATATAATTACGATACAACTTATTAATTTGGGTATGTAATTTAATAATTATTTATGAGTCAAATAGGTGAATCAATTTAACATATTCGAGAATTAACTCGTCTGAGAAGTTAAAAAAAACAACAACAATAATAATAATAATAATAATGATGGTTTGTGTGCTCCATCGATCTCACAAAATAAATCTTAAGCATGAACATGATCTAGAAACATCTTTATTTTCCTTCTTTTCTTTTCAAAAAGGTTACTAAAATTAATAATATCTTCAAGGAGATTAACTAAGCTTATATACCACAATATTTATGTACAATCTCTATGTGAATATATATATGTGTGTGTGTGTGTGTGTGTTTTTCAGGGGTAATAGGCGATAACATTTTCTATGTATATATCTTTTCATGATATTCTTTAACTATATTCTTCTTCTTCTTCTTCTTTTTTAATTTTGTTTTTGTCAAAATTAGATTCTTCAATCGTTTTCAAATTTGTTCTATACCTTGAGTTTGGCCCATGGGTTGGCCCGCAAGTTCACGATCTGAGTACTTGTTTATCTGCCCAAAGTACATCTCTCAACTACCATCCCTTCATGAATTTATCGTCACATAAGCTCGTTGTCGCCATTTTTTATTTTTTATTTTTTATTTTTTATTTTTTATTTTTTTTAAAGGACGTGCATCGCTTATTAAATTATACTGACTTTGACTTTGACTTTCATATCATGCCATAAATTTTGTCAGATGTGTGCCAACTTATTTTGGTTAAAACAGTTAGAGACCATAATTCACTATTTGTTCAACAAAATGCGAGGCAGTTATCAGTAAGAACGGATTGTTGTCAAAATTATAATTTTTACCACATCACAAAATGTTCTAAAATATTATTAAAAGACCTTGATAGTTTTTATCTGAAAATCCATTTAGCCCGCACAACATCTATTACGACTGATAAAATATTCTAGATCCATCCCAAGCTCGTATAACCTATACGAAAATCAAATATTATCGCATATGGAACTTTTTCATTATCTGCAATCATCTGGAATGATGTCTTAAAATTATGAAACCTGTCTACAAATTAAGCAATACGTTCGATTAGGACCATTCAGTTATATTTAAATACTGCTGAAATCTTTTATGTTAATGGTGTTTGTTTTCTTAAAAATTCCATTTTGACAACACCACTAACTGGTGTCGTGCTTCTTTGCATTCTTGAGGCCTCTAAAATGGCAAATTGATCCAATTCTTTTAGGAGTTGCTGATGGCAAAACAAGATGAGCAGTCCAAATTGGTTGATGCCGAGGGGGGAGGAGATGGAGACGAAGATGACAACGATGGCGATGACGGCGATGGTGACTACGCAGACGGCGAAGATGAACCGCCTGAAGACGGAGGAGCTAAGGAAAAAAATCCCAATAACAGCAATGGCAATGCCAAGAAAGGAGGCCCTGGAGGGGCTGGAGGAGCAGACGAGAATGGAGACGAGGAAGAGGATGAGGATGGCGATGGCCAGTACGATGATGAAGATGATGATGATGACAATGATGATGATGATGAAGATAACGAGGAGGAGGATGCCGAGGAGGCGGATGAGGAAGAAGCTGTAGAAGAGGAGCCGGACGAGGAGGAGGAGGACGAAGATGAAGACGAAGAGGCCATCCAGCCCCCAAAGAAGAGGAAGAAGTGAAGAAAGAATACTAGTAGTTGTCTGTTTCAGTACTTTGACTGTGAACTTAGGTCCTCTACTGTCTAATCTTATTCAGCTGATGAGAGAGAATTGTTAAAGATGTTATAATCATCTTTCATTTCCATCTTGCCCAGAAACTTGGAACTTCAAACAAAATGTCATTTTTCTACTTTATTCTCACTAAGTGCATTTTCTACCAACATTTTGTACCAATTTCGTGCATATATGGTCTACACAATAACCATCAAAGTAGATAGCAAAACATCCTCGCGATAGAAACTGCGCTGCTAGATGATGTGGCACTTAGTGGGAGTGAGCCCCACTCCCAACTGCTCACTCCCGGTTGGGAGTCCTACCTCCTTGCAAGCAAAGTTTAAGGAAAACTGCTCTTTTATATCTGAACCAGCCCAAACTCGAGCCTGAATCATATATATATATATAGCAATTTACAAGCATACGTCTGAGAGAAAGACAAAGATGAAAGCATATCATTGTAAACTCAACCTAAACAAAGATTTGAAAATTTTTATCTATGATGTTCTCTACAACAAAGGAAAATAGCCTATATTCTACATCATGGTTTAGAGAGGACTACACCTAACTGTCACCTTCTTAATGATCATGCTCTTCCATCTCCAGAATCCTAGTAATTGACTGCCATGCTTGTTGGTCAACATGTTTTGTGGCGCGTGTTGAAAATTTTCCATGGCCAGAGTCATGACCCATGTGTTGCTGCGTAAAAACTTCTGAAAAGTGTGAATGTATTCTTACATAAATTTATCTTGAATCAACTTCTTCAACCCTTCCAGCTTCTTGATTATTTTTGGGTTCATCAAGTCTCGTGCTTCTCTTATGAGAGTACCTTCCCTGCTAAGATGGTAAGCATCCACCACGCTCTTAATCCAGGTGTGAAGCTGCTCGGGCGTCCTGTACAATTTTGCATGCTCTTGTCAAATTGAAGGCATAGACGATTAAAAGTACCAAACAAGATAGACGATAAACATAGATGCGGAGTGATGATCATGTAAGATTCATTCCATAGTCTATAGATGCAATATGCTTCCTATCAGGAAAGGCAATAGACACGCATTATATGTCATTCACTAAGCCATAATGGAAACTGGCCCTTCTAAGTATCCAGACAATACGTTCAGATACTTCAGAAAGCATGATTCACGGTAAGTTAAATTAAAACACAACATTGAGAAAATGGGTTAGGCATAGGAGATGTACGTGTACAGGCAGTCTACATCATTTCCCTCAAGCTCTTCTCCAGGAGTGAAAGCATCATTTAGAGCACACATGAGCTCCTCAGGATCTTCAATTCTCAGGAGATACTTGACTATCCTAATTTCTTTCGGCACGAGTCTCTCAAGATTACCTCTCGCTGTCATGTATAGATGATACAATACATCTTTCACCTTGAAGAAAGAAAGCAGAAATGTTATTAAATCAAAAGTAATATTCAAGAATTCATGCAACCAAAGAAAGAGAAAGAGAGGAATATTTTTGTATTATATTATGATTCAACTGAATGTATCATGCAACAAAAAGTGCACTCGATATCAGGAGAACAAATTAGAAAACTACAATTATGTAGAAGGAACAATGCCAAAGCTTGGGCCAAAGAAAAAGTAAGTATCCAGTGAGGCTACATTCACCAAAACACCCCCTTATCCCGGAGGCAGACGGATAGGGAGAGTGAGAAGATGTAGGTGAAGTTCAAGAAAATCAGATCTACAATGGCCCAAAAGCTAGCCAGGAACATTGGAATTCTATTAATCAAGGCTTGAGATCCCTTTGGGTAAGAAATTGTTGGTTCAGTCGTTCTTCAGCTTCGTACCTATTTAAATAATATGTTTGGCATCTTAAAACAAAAAAAATGTGAAGTGAAAGAAAATCTTTTTAGGTCTGAAGGGTAAGAGGTGACTGATTCATGAGATACCCTTTTCCATACAAGATTATCTTCAATAATTTATAACAAAAGCATCTCATCTCTTAGTCATCCTAATTGTTTCCTGTTATCCTTAGGTTTTCTAAATAACGAGGAGGGTTTTTCCATGAATTTTTTATTTTTTTGTTAACAAACAGATATTACAAAGATTCACCTCATCTTTCGTCATGTTCGACTCTTTGGCAGATGACCAAGCTTTGGAAATCATGAGCACCAGTGCTGAATCAAGTTGATTCTTTTCAGCCAAATCATCTATTTTCCGGCAAGCAGCATCTAAAGAAGGAGAATTGATGATATCTTGAAGTTTCAGCTCCGCAGCATTAATTGCTTCCTTACTTTCAGTTACAGAATCATAAACTTGTACAGCTTCCAAGCATATGTTCCCAAGCTTCGCCACAGCTGCTCATCAAGAAGAAAATACAAATATTCACCATCAGCATCATCAAGAATTTTAATTATGATGTCCCATTCCATCATTAGCAATAAATACAATGATAGGCTAGAAGTTCAAGCACATATCAGATTGATTAAACAAAGTCAAATTTGCATGCACGTGTTTCAGTTTCCATAAATGCATTTAAACTGGACCAGCTGCAAACCACCATAAATGACTGAGCTAGAGAGAGAGAGAAAGATGAAGCTTAGAAATCATTGCTGTTATTGCATAACGACAGAGAAGGGAAAGAAAGGAAATAGAGATCCAAGAAGAATAACAAAGGGATGTGTGCCAGCAGGACCTAGCAGGGAAGTAGTAGCTACATGTCGTACTTTTACTGCCTATCTTAAAACCTATCCTTACCATTTAACCAGAACTCAGATTGCAGAACATCACATTTAAAACACGTCTCTTGTTATATTATAGGGCTTCATTGATATAATATTGAGAACAAAATTTCCTTGGGAACAAAATGTGCTTAGGGTATTTACGATATGTGTGTGTGGCAGCACAAAGCATGAATGAGTAAGGCTTGAAAAGGAAGAAAGAGGGAGAAGAAAGGTGGCAGGTGGTAGTGAGTAGTCATTGTTGTCTGTGTAATCTGAGAGCGGATATGGGCATATGTCTATCGCTTTTGAAGCTAAGTGCCAAGTAAATTCATAGTCTATAACTAACATGCCTCAATGGAGAAACCTTGGGTAGAACAAAATGGGAAAAGTAAATTGCGGCTTCATGATCACTCCCTCAGTGAAGCAGACACTTCATACACTTCCTCTTATGATAAACTTCTTAGCACAACTTTGAAAAGTATAATTGGCCATGCACCAGTAATGCAAAACAATTTCTAAACCATGGGATGCCCAAAAAGTGGAGGCAATATGGAAACAAGGTACATTAGAAGCCAACAGAGCAGACTTGCAGTCTCACCATTTTGTTCTGTCGGATTATCATAATATGAGTCAGCTACAGTGTGAAGATGCACAAAGAATTCTTTTGTAAAATCTTTACGGCACCTGGCAACAATTTTGTTGATCTCTGATGGTGATTTTCTGATCATCTCAAGAAGTTCATTATGTCTTTGCACATCTTCATCAACCTGGGAGACAAAGCTTCCAGTTAAAACAAGCACAATATATTTCTCTGGGAAAAAATAACAAGCTCCATATCAAAACTAAGTAGCATGTAAAGATGATGCTTTTTTTTTTTTAAATAGGGACGGCTGATCAATCATTTCTCATGTGCATACATTTAAATCGAATGTACAAAAATTATCAATGAACTCAATTCTTCAAAGTGGGAATAAGAAGTCAGATTGGTCTAATGTAAAGTAATTTATAGCCTTGCTTTCCTTTCAAGATAACGCTAATTTAAGTCTCTATCTCAGATAACATGAGGCACACAAAAAGAAACAAAGCAAACAATCTTTGCAGTCAACTGAAATTATTTAAAGGGGAAGATAGAGCACCTCTTTCAACTTTCTTCCAAGCCTTAGTAGCCTGTGTTTGATTCCAGGATCAGTCTCACTATCTGCTCGTTCTTGACACCTATTAAAGAAGTGAGGACGGATATTATCCCATTCCCTGCTAAAAGCTAACAACTTCCGCCACTCATTCGGACTGGGCTTGTCGACCGTGAAAACATCTATCAACTTATCACAAACGCGGGTCATTTTATGGTCATCCAGCCCTTCAACACCATCCTTGTTCTCATCATTATTCTTATTGCCATCACAATCAGTAATTGAAACATTCTCTTTAGCAGAATCATTAGGAGCCGCAGTCGTATCACCTGCTACAGATGCAAGTGACGACTGCCGCAACCTAACTGTTTTAATTGGCACAGAGGAACCTGTCATTTCATTACAAAAATCGTCTGAGTCATCCAAAAATCTGAATCTTTGCCAAAAACAATTCAAGTGTCTTTACAGAATTATTAAATAACTTAAAGCTATATAATACAAACTGGAAGTTCACTTCCCAAACTTCTGTACTTCTAACTACTTACGATTCATTTTCTGGCGCACATCATGAAAGCTCCATGTACCATACTACCCTTTAGCCAAAGGACAGCATTTTTGCAAAAATTGTCCACGAACTTATAGAAACCCTTCACTATTGGTAAACAGATACATTGACTCAAAAGTCTTAATTCTATATATTATATGAACACACATACAAGGCTAATGCGTTATGTAACCAAATTGAACATTCACCCATTCTTCATGGTAAGAATTCATTTAATATATGTCAAATCCCGATATAGATGACAATGAAGCATAACCCGGTGACATATAGCAATACTCTATACCCGATGCAGAAAGAAAAGCATAACAAACTAATAATAATCCAACATATTCATTCTAAATTTTTTTTTTCTTTTTCAATAAAAAGCACACCCCAATACCTCAACATACTAAAACTAAGCAAAACATGAATTATACCGAAAATCCATAAAAGCCCACAAAAGCAGACAAGTTAACAACTAATGCTTCAGCTTAAAAAAACAAAAGAACATTTACTAGCAGTTACTATTTCAAATAAGACACCCGGTGCACGAAACTTTTACTATATGCAGGGGCTCCGGGAAGGGTCGGATGCTTTGGTCTATCGAACACAGTCTTACTTTATATTTTTGCAAGAGGTTATTTACACGACTCAAAACCCATCACATGTCACCAAATTCCCCCTTCAGTTATTATCTCAAATAACATAGTATTTATGGGGGGAAAAAGAAAAGAAAAGAAACATACCTTTGAATATGCAAAGAGATTTTGTATTTGATGAGTTTGTGAGCAAAGACAGAGATGAGAAGTGGGTTCGATTCCTAGTAGAGAGATGTTGAACTGACAAGGCATAGTATGTGTTGAGAGAAGAAGCCACTGACCATGCCTCCATTTTCGCGCTCCCAAGTAGAATGATATTTTTGCTTTTTTGTTAGAATTTAATAGCACAAAAATAAACAAATAAATGAGAGGGTAAACTGTAAGACATTGCCAATGCTACAATAAAACATGTGTTGGGATATAATATTGTACTCGTGAGTTTTATTAATTAGTGTTAGAATTATATTATATTTAATTAGTGGTCGAGTTTAATCAGTTAAATTATCATGTTAATAAAAAGCAAATAAAAATGAGAGGGTAGATTTCATTTTGGTGCCCAAAATTTTTTCAAAATCTTAATTTGTCACCTAAATTTTTTTGATCTTTGTAATTGTCGAAATTCAAGATGTGCTTCTAGTGGTCAATGAGGTCACAATTACTCCAAAATAAAGGCGTCAAGCTCAAATCTTACTAGTTGTGTGAATATTTAGTTATCTTACTTGTGTGAGTTACAAATAATACTTTTTCGATCTATTGAATTCACTACTTAGAAAAAGGTGAAGTGCGTTTAGATAGAAATTACAAATAATATTAAAGTTTGACAATTGAATAGTAATTTACTAATATGCTAATTTCAGTTGCTAAATTGGAATTTTCTCGAAAAAATTAAAAACCCTTTGAGTGATGAGTAAAAATATAAGTTACAGTTGTAGAATTATCGTTATTAACACCTAAAATACTAAGGTTATTAAGAAGGAGAACTCTTGCATCCGCCGTTCTCTAGAAGGAGCCTTATTGTACTTCATGCCTTTAATAAACATTCATGGTAGCCTTCATATTGTGACAAGGACTTTAATTTGTTAGGAAAGTTATGAACTAATTTGATTATAATTTGATGTAATTTAGATTATTTAACTTAAATCGATCTAAATTAAAGGGTTAAGTAATTTATTATAATTAAATATCTTAATTCAAAATTATATAATTTCAATTTTAACATTGTAACTTTTGCCTAACCTAAAGCATTTGGTGACACCTACCGTAAGATCATAAGATTTGTAGCTAGATAACGTGATCCTTTTTAACGTGCGTTTCTCCCATGAAAAGTTGATAATAATCAGATTCAATCATCATTGAGTCAAGACCTAACACATTATAATTATATATTTATTTACTTGAGCGGAATTACCTTGTTACCCTTTTCTGCAGGACTTCCAACTTGGACCGTTTAGGAATTAGGGCTTTTATCGACACAAATTTGTCGCTTTAAAAACCCTAGCTCAAAACAATCAAGCAAAAATAATCTTCTCTCTACTGGACGAAGCTGACGTCATCAGGTTCTCCTCTCCATCCTGCCCCTTTATTTTTCATATACATATCTGATTTTGTTTGCAATGAAGCTTCTAGATTGGGCACGATTAAATTTTTTCAAATAAGATATATGAATATATATATATATATATATGTGTGTGTGTGTGTGTGTGTTGCGTATATTTATTAAGTATCGCATATGGTTTATGCTTATGCGTATTTATTACATATTTGTGTGTGTATTTATATGTGAATGTACGTAGCCAACATACATAAACGATATATATGTGGGTGTGTGTGTGTCAATGTGTGTATTTGATTGGTAATGATTGCTTTAGAAAATCCAAAATTGTAATTTTCTTTTTCTATTTTTATGTTATTTTATTATTTTTTTTGTGTCAGCAGGTAAGTAATATGCTTTCAACTAATGCTCCTTGAATTTGTGAGAGGACAGAAGCATTGTGTTAGAGGCAGATTCGGTTGCTTGGCGTTTGCGAGTAATAGTATTGTTTGTGATTCAACAAGTTTCAGAACTATGAAAGAAATCAAAACACGTGGTAGCTCTAATTTATCGTCAAATGTTGAATCAACCCCGGAAATTGAAAAGAAGTACGTTCATCGTGTTTACGATGCAATAGCTCCGCATTTTAGTTCCACTCGGTTCGCCAAGTGGCCTAAGGTTTCAGCTTTCTTGAATTCTTTGCCTTCAGGGTCACTTATTTTAGACGCAGGATGTGGAAATGGGAAGTATTTAGGGTTGAATCCGAATTGTTATTTTATTGGATGTGATATAAGTGGTCCTCTAATTAATATCTGTGCGGAGATAGGTCACGAGGTGTTGGTTGCTGATGCAGTAAATCTGCCTTACCGAAATGGTTATGGTGATGCAGCGATCTCTATTGCCGTGTTGCATCACCTGAGTACAGAGAAGAGGAGGAGGAAAGCGGTCGAGGAATTGATCCGCGTTGTTAAGAAAGGTGGACTTGTTTTGATTACTGTTTGGGCTAGGGAACAAGAAGATAGTTCGTTGGTTAATAAATGGACGCCGCTTAATCAGAAGTATGTAGAGGAGTGGGTAGGACCTGGTAGCCCTCGAATACGAAACACTGCATCAGCATTTGCTCTGGAGAGCATCCCAGAAGCTGAGGAAAATGGTTCAGGAGAGCAGTTGCCCAGGAAGTCTCCTGATGCAAAATCAACTGAAATTTTGCAGTCAAATTCTGAAAGAGGAAATCAGTCATCAACTGAAATAAGCGGGGCAGACCAGCAGGAATTTTTTGTTCCTTGGCACTTGCCTTATCATCGAGCTGAAGTAAGTGGAGCTTCTGCTAATGCCCTTGAAAATGGTCTGGCAAAGAAAGATGATAAGAAGGGGGCAGTAGTGTATAATAGATATTACCATGTCTTCAGCGAAGGTGAACTCGAAAGGTACGACATTAGTTTCTTATATTATTTTAGTAACAAAGTTGTATACCTTTTGTCTTGATTAATATCCTTTTCGAATATCCCATAGCACTTCGTATGCAATACGTTTCAGATGCTTGTCAATAAGCTAATAGAATGGAGATCCTGTTCTAGCATAAATTTGCTTTTCGATTTGCTATTTTGCTTCTGGGGAAAACATTATTGGTCAATAACGTGGAGATGTGCATGTTTAGAAGCCTTTGAGTCAATTAGCTCTGTCAGTAAGCGTGGGAAGAGTCCAACTCTTGTCATGCTCCCGTCCTTTTCGTCTCCATCTCCAAGGAGATACAGAAGCCTGGTTGAAAGTTCAGTTATACAACTTGTATTAGGTAGTTACTTTTAAAAGTTTGAATTGAATCATTTTAGCTAATGACCTGTTGATTGATTATACTATTATAGTACTCTTTCCGTTGGGTGCAGGTGCACTTTGTCCCCTCACTCCTTCATCATTTAAATATTGTCTACTAAGAGTATTACCAACTCAAAAGGTATTATGAACCTGTTTGTCAAATGATCAATTTGGTGGTTTACTAGAAACTAGATGTTTTCGACCTGGTAAATACTGCTCATTTAGCTGTACTTGGTGTGGCTTCCTAGTTTGAGTCAGCAAGTATTCTAATTCTAACAACAAACAAAGAGGAGGATGAAACAATGTTCTATTCTGATTCTTTGCTTCTTTTTAGCTTCATGATTTTTGCTAATGCAACCTTCTAACATTATCTATTCTTTGCCCTTTTGCTTCTTTTTGAATCACTGTTTGCAGGTTGGTGTCTGGTATAGACAGTGCTGTTCTTGTTGATAGGTTCTATGACAAATCTAATTGGTGCATTATCCTTGAGAAAACATCAGATAAATAAGGGCTAGTTGGCAGATCTTTCAATGTTATCGAACCAGAGATGCTTCAGTTTTGTTGGATAACTGCTGGAACTAGAGGTCCTTCTTTGTGCAAAGAGCAATCATTGTCAGGAATAATTTCCTCCCATCTTCCAGGGGGAACTGGGGCGGCGTTGGTTTTCTCTTGCCGTCATTGTACTCTTTACCTGTTACATCAATGTACATTACTGTGGTATGATAAAATACACGATTTGTTAAGAACTTTAAGAACTGTTTTTCGGAGATTGTTTCCCTTTTCTGTAAGGACAAAAGTGGTTTCTGATGCTCGGTTTCATGGCAGGTTTGGAGGAACCACGATATGTTATGCTGTTGATGATTAGTCTTCTAGATAAGAAAATATGGAAAATATGGAAAACATGAAGGCTTCTTTTCAAGCCAAAAGAATGGAAATTACGTACAAACGCCAACACGCATGTAATGGTGATGCGTTCTTTATTGTGGTCCCTACCGTCTTTTTGATCCTTCATAAGGTCCCAAATTGGTTATTCAGAATTTGCTCAATCATCCCCTATATATACCACATTCAAGAACGCCTTGTTATTAGTCTATTGGTAGGTGACACAAAAGGTCCTCCTAATACCTTTTCCGCCCTTGCATTTTATACTCTTATTCCTCGCTCCCGTCCCATCCCTATACCTAAATCCCTGTAGGAAATGAGAATTACCTAAGAGTTTTTCATTATTCTTTTAAACTGTATGATATTAAATTTAATTTGAATCATATAACTTTAAAATATAAATAAAAAATATAATAAAGATAAATATAAATATTAGTAAAATTTAATATTATAGTAATTGAGTGTTAAGTATTTGAAATAATTTTTAACTTAAATTATTGTGTATAAGAACTATGTATGAAAAAAAAGATATATATATATTTTTTTTTGTGTTATTGGAATCGCATTGATTATTATATATATATTTTTTTTTGGCTATCACATGTCCACATATAATAATAATTACAAATCTTTAAAATTTCACCCTTTAATAATGTTGTTTAAAGTTATTTTGAAGTACAACCAGGAATAACTAACAAATATCTTAAGTCTACTATTGATCGATAGTGAAATAAAGATACTTATATAAAATGATTGCAAATGTAAAGTAATGACATGGAGTATTTTGATTGAAAAAATGATTATAAAATCCTTTTGAGTAACTTATTTCTTCTTCTCCATTTTTTTAATACTTCGTAATTAATTATATAAAAATAATTATACATGTATGCATGATGAATTATGTGATGGGAAATGCTTATCTCTATGCACTGCCCTATTTCCGCGCAAGGATTAAAAGTTAATTCCCACCCTCTATCCTATTTCCCATTTCTCACCCCAAGTCCCGCTCCTTTTGGGGTGCAGCGGGACAAATACTCGCAAAACTCGTCTATATTGTCATCCTTAGTGGGTGAGTGTTGTGTGTGTGAGTGCGAATGTATGTGTGTGAGTGTGTTCAATTTGCATAGCAATCATAATACCTATCCCTTTGGACTCTATATAGGACACGTCTCAATTAAGATTAATGCTATAAGAGTTTGAGGCCAAAGTTGAAGCCTGATCCAGTCCATCTGGAATCACCACATAAATGGAAACCCTAATTTTTTGTTTAGCTTATTTCCAATGTCTTAATCTAAATGAGGAAACAAGGTCATGAATGATGCATTATGTAGATAGTTCTTTTTGTGTAATTATGGAACAATTATCATCCTTAATCAAAGGGCTAAGCATTTCATTGAGTGTCACGCTTTAGGCCCAAAGCTTATACTTGGAAGGTGTAATCGATATCATATGTTGTAAAATTAACTATATTGAGTCTCAATTAATATTATAATGGTAATTGCCAAATTATTATACAAGATTTTAACGCTATTTATTAAGTCATTACTTATCTTATAATAATTCGAAATGAAACAAAGAACAGGTTGCTACATGAAGTCTCTTTTTTTGGTGTATTTTCACATCTGATTAGAACATTAAAAATACTTTCCATTCACAGTTGATGTTGGATAGATGCATCAATCTTGTCAATTCTAGTTATATCTTCATGCTGAAGATTTATCAGACAATCCAATTCAAGTATTCTCAAAGGGGAAATTTCACTGTTAGTCCCTATTATTTGTACGAAATGTTACTTTAGTCTCTATTATTTTAAAAGTGACAACAATAGTCCTTAATGTTTGAAAAAAGTGACGCGATAGGTTCTCATTGTTTCAAAAGTGCCAGCAGTAGTCCCTAATATTTGAAAAAAGTGACGCAGTGGGTCCCTAACGTTGACATGGAGTGTTAATTTAGTTCTTATTATTTCAAAAATAGCACAACTAGTCCCTAATGTTTGTAAAAAGTGGTACAACTAGTCCCATCTATTTTTGACGGGAAGGACCATTTCTATCACTTTTTTCAAACATTGGGGGCTATTGCTATTACTTTTGAAATAATAGGGACCTACCGCGTCACTTTTTTCAAACATTAGGAACTATTGCTGCCACTTTTAAAATAATAGGAATCTATCGCGTTACTTTTTTTTAAATATTAAGGATTATTACTACCACTTTTAAAACAATAGAAATTAAAATAACATTTCATACAAACAATGGAAACTAACAGTGAAATTTACACTATTCTCAAATCTCAAACTAATGCATCGCTTAGAAGCCCTTGGGAACTTCTACTTGAGTACTACAAGAAGATATTAAGGGAAAATTAGAGCTCCAAATGGTCCATGTTTATCTAAAGACGAATTAATATGTTGAGTGACTTAGTTAACATCATAAGAGATATTGTCACATCCATTACTTGAGATTTTAGAGATAGGAGGGGCGATATATAATGCTCAAGATTTTTATTTGCCAAAAAAAAAAATATTTAAATAATAATAAATTGCAGAGTATGTAATTAGTGTGTACTAATTTTAGAGTTATTGGGTTTTGAGATTACAACCATTCATATTCTAAACATACATAATTGAGAGTTTGTAACTCTTAACTTACTAACTCTTTTTTTTTTCTTTTGACCAAAAAAAAAAAAAAAACAGAGTTTGTAAGTTGGGGTCATGAATTATTTGATAAGAAATTGTAAAAGTTGATTCTTATGTTGTTTCACATAATGGGTGAGACATAAACTTTGGAAGGGAAAAAAAAAAGAAAAATTACGCAAACAATCCTTATTGTTTTTTTAAATTTTAATTTCGTCTCTATTATTTAAAATTAGTCAATTTAGACTCTATTATTTTCAAAAAAATTAATTTTGTCCCTACTATTCAAAGTAACCAATTTAGTCCCTATTATTTTTCAAAAAAATTTCAATTTAGTAGTTCCTAAAAAATTTCAATTTAGCCAATTTATTAAATTGGCTAATTTTAATAAATAAGGATGAATTTAAAATTTTAGGAAATTAATAGAGACTATTTGCACAAATTTCCCCAAAAAAAAACTCCAAACATAAGCTTATTCCTCCACTTTTGAGGAAGTTTTCATGGATATAAGGTTGAACTCCACAATCTTTTGGTGTAAGGTCTTAAATTTGAAACGAGTGCGCAATTGTATTTGTAATTTCCATGAAAGGGGTAAGTTTCCCTAACTTTTCGTTCCGAATGATTGTGATTATTGTTTCATTGTAAGTATAAAAGCACCAACTTAATTCGTTTTTGAAATGAATGCTTTGATTATATTATTTTAACCAAGAAGAAAAAGAGAAACTATTGCATCGTGAAGATGCCCTTTAATAGTTCTTAAATATTGGTTTACACACTTTACTATTCCATGGCAAATGAATGCTCTCATGCACATGTAGTTGGACTTGATGAGAAAAAAGGCTCCAGGCAGTGCACACTTCACTGTTCACAGTGACAGTTGTAGTGAAAATTTAATTGACGGAATCTGATTATCGAATTATTTGATAGAGTCCGACTATTAATTAGTAAACTCTAGAGTACAATGATATGATCCCACACATACAATAAATCAGTTAAGAACATAATTCTTAAATAATAAATAGTACTGAATTCACGACTTCGTATAAGCGATTTTACCGGCCTCCTGGATCATGCCCCAGTCACTGACTTTGGTGTAACAAGATCTAAAGAAAAATTATGGCAAGCCAGAGTAGCACTGGAAAAATAAAGTAATGATCACATGGAAACCATGTGCAACCATGTCCAACGAGGTCAAAAATGGAGGACAAAAGCCCCACTTTTATCTCAACAGTTATAATGCATTCATTTGGATATCGTGTGTATGGTTCTCACTTGTCATTTCTTGCTTCTCCTTTCTCTTTTTGGTCGAGCATGCTTGGCTGATTCAGCCATGGTGCATGGACCAAAATGGCAAGCTACAAATAATACTCAAAGCTAGGTAATATTTGGGTCCACTTGTTAGTATCCAAGATCTATGATGAACTAAAACTTTTTTTTTAATTGAATAGATATGCTTTTGCAAAATGATTTAATTTTTTAATATTAAAAGAAGATAGGTTTTTTAACGGTTAGAAAGTGTAGTAGATATTTTTAAAACAAATGGTAAAGATCTTGACTCAGAGATTAAAGGTTCGAAGTTCGAGTCACCCTCTTTATTAAATTAATAAATGTTGTGAAGTACCATTTGTACCAAAATATTTGTAACTTTCGGATATTTTTGATATAGTCTTATCTAATATAAGTTCCGCATTCTAACAAAAGGTAGAATATATCTTTTATATGTAGGAAGATGTGTTAAAAATCAATAGTAAATATATGGAGAGAGGTTAAGTGTTATAAAACAAATATCATAGAGTAAAATATTATATTACATATAAATTAGGGGAATAAAGTGATATTAACCCTAAAAAATGCTATTTATTTTTAGAGAAAAAATAGAAAAACTGTTGGAGTTGTACTACATTAGTATATAACAAGAAAATAAACGATTTATAAGTGAGTGACGTAAATCTAAATAATAATTTGAATTTATCATTTTAGACTATGAATTTGAAGTCCATATAATTTTTTTTTTTGAGTTCATAACATTAATTAATTTCATTATAAATTAAAATATTAAATTTGAAATGTGACAGATGTATACTTTGTCACGGAATGTAAATATACTAATATCTCATCCACAAGAACTCAAGTCTTTAAAAAAGTTACCTGAGTTGGTCACATGAATGAACTTGAGGAGACAAAGTAACCACCTATTGTTGGACTAAGATTTGAACAATAAGAAAATAGTGAAATACATGGACCAAATTTAGGCCCAAAGTCAACAATATCTAGGTGGTAAGCCTTGTCCATGAAGTAAAATGATTAGACTTTGATCAAGATACATGATTTTCTCTTCTTCTTCTTCTTCTAATTATATATATATATATATATATATATATATATATATATATATATATATATATATATATATATTCCTATCCCTTTCATATGATTGAATTATTATCACTTTTTATATAGAATATCATGCCAGTGAGACAAGTGTTCCTATGTTTGATTTCGGGTTGGTGAGGGGTTAAATCTTTGGCTAATATACAAAATATATGATAATAATATACATAATATATAATTATATATCAATTTGAAACTTGTCAACCTATCTATGCATGAATTATGCTTTCGTAAAATTCAATTCTTCCTGTTTAGTGAAATGGTTCAGTAGTAATTCATTATAATAAAAAGTTTTAAATTTAAATCACGATTTCAACTTCATTTGTACTAAAAAAAAATAAAAAATCTTCCTATGAATCTATATCTCCTCATAAAATATAATGTTATAAAAAAATATAATATTTCTATTGAAATGATCTAAACAATCCATTACAATTATATCTCTTTGTAACGTTATAAAAAGATTTAAATCCCTTCCCATTTCCTCATTTATTTTAAAACTGGTCACGTGCAAGTCTTAATTACATGCAAATAGTATTCCTATTTTGCAGTATTTCATACAAGGCTCTCCCATTGAAAAAAAGAAAAAAAGAAAAAAAAAGACAAGGCTCAGCCAAGTCAAACACAAAGAACTTTTTCTAATTTCCCAAATATGTCCCCATCAAACACCGATCATTCCCACCACATCCTCATTCAACTGGAAGGGTATCCTAGTAATTCCACACCTCCCAATCAAAGCAAGAAATTAAATTAAATCAAATTAAATAAAGGACACACCAAATCACATTTAGTTACCTGAAAATCTTGGACAAAAAAAAAAAAACCTGAAAATCACAGGCTTTGGCGGGACATCTCTTTCTCTTTAACATTTAGTCCCTTAAATTTCACCTTATTTCCACTTCCCACCCCAAATCTTTCTTTTTCAAACCTCTGACACAACCACTTACATTTTCAAGCTGCAAATCCACTCCACACTCCCACACACACACACCATTTTACTGATTTTTTACGTCACCGCCATTTTCTCTTCTCCCTAAAGATTCCCTTTTTGGCATTCTTACTTCCATTTTAAGCTCCAAACACAGATCCACTATTAGGTAGCAGACAACTCCACACCCTCTTTTACTTATTAAAGATTTAATCTTTTTCACATTTTAATTAATGGGTTTTTTATTTTTTCCTTCAAATTTTTAGTCTTTGAAGTTGAAATGCCAACTTTTTTTTTTGTATTGTTACTGAATTATCATTGCTGACGTCAGCATGTCTGCCTGCAGTTAAATCTAGAAGAAATGTAATATATTTTCTGTATATTTTGTCGTTTTTACTGTAATATGATTGCTGATGAGTTGGTGACGTCAGCATGTCTGCCTGCTGTGAAATGTAGTAAAAATATAGTCTTTTCTATATATTTTTGTACTTGTGTTTTTATATTTTTGGCTTTTTGTGGAAGCAAAAAAAAAAAAAAAAGATGTAAACAGTGTTGCAGTAGTAATAAGTATACTGCTACTGTTTTGTTACCTTTTTTAGTAGACTTTTGTACTTTGCTGAGCTAAATTTGCTCAAGCATTTTTGTTTAGATCCTCATTATTTATTCTTTGCTTACAAAAAGATCTCTTCTTTTTTGCAAATTTTAAGGTTCTGTTTGAGGGTCCAAGAATATTTTAGATATACATTTTTGTTTGTGGGGTTCAAAGCAAAGGTCTTTTTATTTTATTTTTACTTATATTTCTATGTTCTGATCTTTTTTTATTGTTACAGCATTGTTAAAATTGGTTTCTATTTCTGTTTTCGCGCTCGAATCAGGCTTTGGATCGAAGCAGTTTAGCTGATAGTTGACTTAATTCTGCAACTTTGTGAAAAAGGTATTTAATGGTTAGCTGATTTTTGACTTAATTCTGCAATTTTTTTATTATTTTTGTTTTAATTTTTTTTGGCTTCTAAAATCAGGTGTAGTTAGCAAGATCTGGGTTTTTCTCCATATTCTTGTTGGTCATTTTTTTTTTTTGAGGATTTGAATTACTGTGGAGTGGTAATAGATTTGCCTGTTGTACTTGGTATGAGTCCCTATTTGATGCTAACTTGATACTTTTTTCGATATAGTTTATGAAATGGGTCAATACATTGTCTAAGTTAAGTAAAGGAGCTGATATTAACAAATTTCTGATCAAGTTTAGTTTGCTGGAGATAATGTGGTAAGCTTGTAATAATGAAGGTGAATTTTAGATTAGTTCTATTTTGTGGTTGTTATGCATTGAGTTCATTCACTTGTAAAGCTAATTTTTCGTTTTGTTTCTTTTTTCTTTTTGATTTTCTGGATTGCCATTTGGATTTGCTTTTGGTGGTATATTACTTGTTGTTCAATGAGAGAAAGAAATGAAAAGCTGGACCTTAACCTCATTGTTTCTTGTTTGAAAATCGATTTAATTCTCAAACTTATAGCATTTAATATAAAACAATGTTTTTTTGTGCCAATACCTGTGTCTAAATTGCAGAGGTCATGCATTCCTTTGTTTAGTGAATGTCAATGAGAAATGCCCATGAATCCATTTTTTGGTATTGCTTCTGCTCATTGATGAGTTTGTGATGGTTCCTTTATGAACGCTTGGCATTATTGGCATGTTGATTGTAGTTTTTCTTTTGATTTCAAGAATGGCATTGGAGTTTTGAGAGTGATATTGTGGGCTGCCACTGGGAAGAAAATATTTTGCAGTTGATGGTGGATTATTTATTCCATAATGTCAAGGATCGCTAAGTGGAAGCTTGAGAAGACTAAAGTGAAAGTGGTTTTCCGGCTTCAATTTCATGCTACACATGTAAGATTCACCTCTGAAATGTTTAACATGTAGCTAGCTCTTTTTAATTTTATATCATCTATCACTTCTTTGCATTTCTATCCTAACGAGTATGTCATTTCGTTGGCATGTTGATATCATCTTCTATCAATTCTTATTTCAGCTAATAAGTTTGCATTTACACAACAAATTTGATAAGTTCATTTAGCTGGCTAAAATACCAAATATCATATTTTGGTAATTACAGATTTATTTTAATTATGTCAAAAAAGCAAACTATCCCCACCTCCGCCCTGGCACAAAAAAAAAAGAAGTAAAAAGCATGCACACACCAGAAGCCAAAAGTAAAGAGTAAAAGATAAATCCTGGAGGGAAAATTACTTAGACGCTAAACAAAAGTATGTTTTGAAATGAATTAAAAATCGACAACCTACTGAGACTGTATATCACAGAAAGCTCAAAAATGAAAAAGAAAGGGAGAAAATAAGAAGGTCAAGGCTTTATTAGGCTCCCTGTCATTAAGGTTGTTGAACCCCTTTAAATGCATGCCTATTCGATTCTATGGGACTATAAAAATTAAGCACAGAAAAACCTTTCCCCCGCCTTAATAGATGACCCCTTTGTGGCTTAATTAGACATAGTGAGAGTTTATTCTGATAGATCGACATTTATTCATATTCGAGCACCAAAGAAGAGAATGAATTAAGTGTTCTGTAACTTTATCAAGAACTAAATGCCGCTTCTTTTTCCCTAAAGATTTTGTTAAGTGGTTTCGTTTAGGACTTCAGGAGGCTGCTGCATGACTTGGAGTCTGCTAGGCGCATGAGGGCAACCTTCATATTTAGTTCCATGTTGATATGTTGCTGAAGTTGGAAGTTAATTATCCAATATCTAAGTTGAAGGAAGTAGGTCTTATAGCTTGTGGAGTAAGATGGAAGGAGACATAAAATTGCATTGCTGCAACTGTTGATATGGTCACAGTCAGAAAGGGCTCCGGGGATTCAGCAGCTCTCCTTCTAAAACTCGAGATACATCAGTACTGTTCATGAGTACAATAAAAACTTGGGATTACAGTTAGATAGGAAGTAGATAAAGTTGAACTCGTTTAGCAAAAAGATTCATGCACATAGACCTAGTGTAGGTTGAAACCTTTATTATGGGAATGCTTTAAGAGATCAATTCCAAAATGATTAATAGATCACTAGTATCAGGTTATCAGCTCTGGTTGTGCTAACAGTATCTGGAACCCATCACTTATGTTGGCCCTTAATCGGTTCAGATTCAAGCATTTTTTATTTGCGTAGTTCTTGTGCTTAGAGGCTGAAAATTACCTCCAGATGAGAGTATAAGTTTATTAGGAAACCAAATGTTGAAATAGTGATCTTTCAGATACCAGTAAGTGTGTAACTTTGAGGGGCATGAGTTGATTAAACCAACACATGTCCATCTCCCAGGACATGAGAAACTGTATTCTGATACTCTTTTCTTGTACTTCATTACGTTTTTGGGAAAATGAAGACTGAATCTCTTTTAGGAGATAAATTTCTCTGGTACGGATCTGTGAAATGTTTACTCTGTCAGCCTTTTGAGTAGAAGTCTGTAATGGATTCTTTCAGGTCTGGAAAATCACTTAGTAATTCTTTCTGATAAATTCGGGGCATTTCATAATTCATTGGTTGGCTTGAGAATTGAGCTCTTATGGACAGCAAAAGGGCTGCTTGAAAGTGCACCACCCACCCTCCTGATCCTTTTCCTCCTTCCTTTTTGATTCATTATTTGCTTATTGACCAAGATAAACTCTGAAATGTGGGACATATGGGAAAAGAATGTGCGAACTCAATCAATCAGTGGAAGGATTCTGTAAAGCATTTTCTTAACATTTTCTAAGTTGAGATTTGTTGTAGAAGTGTTGTCCTTCTGCACCTCTATTTCTGCAAATGAATATCTTTCTCATGATGTAACAACGATGGAGTCCAACCTATTACTTTTTCCTTTTTCAGATTCCACAAACTGGATGGGATAAGTTATTCATATCATTTATTCCTTCTGATTCTGGAAAAGC
This sequence comes from Ehretia macrophylla, assembly GCA_037974665.1. Lineage (NCBI taxonomy): Eukaryota > Viridiplantae > Streptophyta > Magnoliopsida > Boraginales > Ehretiaceae > Ehretia > Ehretia macrophylla. Next base: position 38,163,411 of record CM075779.1, on the reverse strand, counting down.
AACAGCAAAGACAACCAAAGCAAATGTGAGAAATGGGACATGCAAATGGGGAGATCCTATATATGAAACTACAAGGCTTCTCCAAGATGCCAAAAGCAAGCAGTATGATGAGAAGCTCTACAAACTTGTTGTGGCCATGGTTAGGTTTCCTTCTGACTTCTACCTATAAACTTAATATATTAGATGAATATTTGGGATATTCGCAGTTTTTGTCACTTCTCTCTTTTTTCTTTTTTCTTTTTTTTTTTCTTTTTCTTTTTTATAATCAATGATGACTATAATGAGGATTACAAATTCAGATGCATATCCTTTTGTCCTTAACCAAAACAACATTTTCCCTATTACCAATGTTTTAACATTACCCCCAACATAAATATTGTTGATTCAGGGTTCCTCACGGGCCAGCATCCTTGGTGAGGCTACTATCAACCTTGCTGATTATGCTGATGCTTTGAAGCCTTCTGCTGTTTCACTGCCTCTTCACGGATGCAATTTTGGAACTGTATTACATGTGAGGAAATATAGTTTCTCTTGATTGTTAGTTTCTTCTGCACCAGATTGCCAGTTCATTAAATATTTGACTTAAGTGGCCAACAAACATATCTAAGATTGTTGTGATGGAAAATTTTATGCATATACATATATGTAGAGGAAATTTTTATTTAAGGGAAACACAAATATGCAAAAGTTCACTAGTTCCTAAAATATTCAAAATGTCTCATTTTAGTCCCTAAAGTTTCATTTTAACCTCTGAACCTCTGATGTTTATAGTTGCACCTTAGTTTTCCAAAGTGATAGACGATTAGTCTACTAATGCACTTGAGCTTATTTGCATAGTTGGCCCCTACCAAAGGCACATGCGACTTCTATGTGGTATAATTCATCAAAATTTTGACTTCCCTCTCAAAACTTTAGGGTCCAAAATTGGAATTCTTAGATTGCTTCAGAGTGTTGGTGCAACTCACACTGTAGAGTTGTTTTTAGACTGTTGATGCAACTCTCACTATCGGTATGCTTTTGTCCCCATATATCTATGTGTTAGTATTTGTGTTTGCATGTCTATGAGTCTGCACAAATATTCTTACATTTGTATTTACAACTCTTTGACATAAAAGAGGCAGAAGCAGATTTGATTTATGCAAGAAATTAAAGAGATTGAATGAGGACATTTTCATGCCACTAAGAACCAGAAGCAAAGTAAAGGTCAATTCCATTAAGTCAAACATATATCATCAACAATACTCGAAAAGATTATTATGTAATAGGCATGCCAAACCTTCCACCTCTTGAACTGCTTTCTGTTGTTCCTTGTTACTTCGTAGTGAATAACTTTACACTTTTGAGTTTAGATATTTTTTTTGTCTAGTTTCTTTGTAATGTTGAGTGTTAACTGTGGCTTGTGGTTCCAGGTGACCGTCCAGCTACTAACTTCGAAGACTGGATTCAGGCATGATACTACAGCCTTTATGTTTGTAGGTTATTCTTATGAATGATTGAGCAAAGTTTTATTTTGCCTACAGGGAATTTGAGCAGCAGAGGGAACTAAGAGAGAGAGGGTTGCAGTCAGGTGCAGAGAGTAAGCATGATGACAGTAGTCCGGGCAAAGAGGCCACAAGCAGTCAGTTGGATAAGGTCTGCCCGCATCATTATACCCTTTACTTTGTTAATTGTTTTCCTTTTATAATCATCTTACTGCAATTCAATTCGTGCTGGCTGCTTCTGAAGTTTCACGTAAAACAAGTTCCTGTTTTCTGTATTGATTTGGATTCTATTTTCAAGCACAAATAGAAAATCTGTCCATGAAAAATGCAGGTCTGTGAAAACTGTCATTTCTGATTGTAATGGATGAGGACCAAAGCTTTGAATTGTTACTAATACTCTCTTTAGGTTTTAAAAGATACTATCTATCAACACCCATATCTGTGTTTTTGAGGATTTGTGCATGTGAATGCATGCAAAGTTGTCAAAACTCTCATATACTTAAGAGAGCTATTTTTCCCCATGTGTCTTTGCTGGACTTGATCTGCCCTTTGATGGTTTCCACTTGCTAGTATGGGGTTTATGAGCAGATAGTGAAGACATTTCACACGACCTTCACCCTATTATGATTCATGATGGTGTCTACGAAATGTAATGGGAATTTGGTGTACCTTTAGAAGCTTTTGGTCATTGATATCCTGAGATGAACACGTGATGAAGTGGGTTAGAGTTGATGTCCTGAAGTGAAGACATTTCACATGACCTCTACGTATTATGATACATGACGGTGTCTCTTAAATGAAATGGATATTTGTCGTACCTCTAGAAGCTTTTGGTCATTGATATCATGCGATGAACAAGCAAGCGCTCTGTGCTTGTTATCATTTCTTAATGGTTAGAGTTAGTCTGCTTCTGTCATGTGATCAGCAGATAATTGTTTTCTAAGCTGTTCTCTATTTCTTTTTTCTTTTCCTTTTTTATTTGATTCATTGATCTCTTTATATAGGTCAATTCAAGAGTTCGGTTCAAAGATGCTAAAGAACTTGCTTCATTTGAAGAAGAAGTGGGTTCACGTGAAGAATCTACAGACTCAGCTCTTGGATTTGATGACTCATCCAATACTTCAGAGAGCTTATATGCTGAAAAGCATGATAGCTCCAGTGCGCATGAAATTGATAGCTTGAGGAGTACTGTATCAGGTGATTTGAATGGGCTTCCCCATTGTCAAAGCCTGCAGACAGGGAAAGGGGACTTATCTGATAAGCCACTTATGGTCCAGGGCACCAGTGATTCAGTACGTGGATGGCCGTCAGACGGCTCTGTTGACAATGATTTGGCTATGGTTTATGAGGAGAACCATAGACTTAGAGGAAGCTTGGAATTAGCTGAGTCCACTATTGTTGAGCTTAAGCAGGAGATAAGCTCTCTGCAAGGCCAAGCTAAGGAAATAGGCATTGAAACACAGAAATTTTCCCATTTCCTGGCTTCTGAGATATCTTCAAGTGAAGAAATGGCAAAAGAGCTCTCTCTACTGAAATCAGAGTGTTTAAAGTTCAAGGATGAAATTGAAAGGCTTAAGGATTTTAAACTGAATCCTCAAGTTACTGGTAAAGAAGGTAGTCTTGCTGAGCATCACCACTTACTTCAAGATAGACAGCTAAGGTGGATAAATGGGATTTTGAATTTGGAGAATAGAATAAGAGAGCTTCTACAGAAGACATATCTTGGCTTCCATGAAAGAGATATTAGGTTTTTTCCCTCGGAATTGGAGGAGTTACTAAGAATACTCCAGGATATCAAACAAGGGACAGGTGAAGCTACGTCCTTGTTAAACATAGTACCATCGGAGAGAACAGATGTAGATGAGATCAGGGGAACATATTTATCTAAGAATGAGCAATTGGCATCTGGAACTGAACTAGATTTGGATTTGTCTCTGCCAGAAAGTCTGCTTCACCATTTGAGCATACCTCCTTTGGTCTCTCAAGAAACTGACTCTGTTGGTGCTCTTGATGTGATGAAAAGGAAGACTTTTGATCTCATGAGAGAACTAGATGAGGCAAAAGCTGAAAGGGAAAATCTTGCTAGAAAAATGGATCAGATGGAGTGCTATTATGAAGCTCTGATTCAAGAGCTGGAAGAAAATCAGAAGCAAATGTTGGGAGAATTGCAGAATCTCAGGAATGAGCACTCGACTTGTTTGTACACGATTTCTTCCAGCAAAGCTGAAATGGAATCAATGCGCCAAAATATGAGTCAACAGTTGTTACAACTTGCTGAGGAGAGGCGTGACCTGGATGCCCTTAACAAAGAGCTTGAGAGAAGGGCTACTACGTCAGAAGCAGCTCTTAGAAGAGCTCGCTTGAATTATTCTATCGCTGTCGACAAATTACAGAAGGATCTTGAGCTCCTTTCTTCACAGGTTGTTTCCATGTTTGAGACCAATGAAAACATCATCAAGCAAGCTTTTCCAGAATCTCCGCAAACACAGAGTCTCGGGTATCTTAATTTGTTGCAAAATCCAGGAGACTCTGAAGATGCATCTCTAATGCAGTGTCAAAATCCCGATGCAAGTGTCAGGAAACAGCCATTGGGCGGAGATATTCTTCTAGAGGATTTGAAAAAGTCACTTTATTTGCAGGAAGAGCTTTATCAAAAGGTCGAAGGAGAACTCCATGAAATGCAATTTGTTAATCTGTACTTTGACATATTCTCAAAGACTCTCCAAGAAACCTTGTTTGAAGCGAATGCTGAGATAGGACATATGAAGGGAAATCTAGATGAACTTGCACAGCATTTAGAGCTTTCAAATGTGGCCCAGGATCAGTTAATCATAAGGTTGCAGACTGCTATGGAAGATATTCGCCTCCTGAATGATTACAAGGCTAGTTGCATTGCCAAGTTCAGCGATATGGCTCTGGAGAATCAAACTTTAGAAGCTAAGCTGGAGATTATTACCAAAGAGAACAGCCTCCTTGTTCAGAAGGTTGCAGATTATGAAACAATCATGAGCGAAAACAGAAGTTATCAGAAGATATATGAGGCTTGTTGTGCAGAGAAAGCTGAGCTATCTAATCTGTTGAAACGGGAAAATACAGTAAATGTCAAGCTTCAAAATGATATTTCCCGTTTAAAGGAAGAACTAAAAACATCTAAAGCAGAATTAGATGAGCTGGCTCTTTTGAAGGATAATCTTCAGGAAAATGTCAGCTTTGTGCGAGATAAGTTAGCCAGTATGCTAATATCTTATGATCAGCAATTTAAGGGCCTTAATCTTTTGAGTAATTCCCATGATCTTGATTTAGAGGTCAATAATCTTAAAAGTGCTATTTTGCAGTGGGAAGAGATGCAGCATAATGCATGTAGCAGAATTCTTGAACTCATGGAAGAGAAGAAAACTCTAGATTTTGAGAGAGTTTTATCTGAGACTTCCTTGAGCGCTGCCAGGTCAGATATTCTTGCTATAAAGAAGAAGTTGAAAAGTGACATACAGAAAATGGCAGCTAAATTAGATGGCTCCGGTGCCCTCGTTGGAAAACTGCAATTTGATCTTGAATCTGTTGCCAATAAGCTTCAGCTAAGTTCTCAGGTGGAAGAAAAGTATGCACAGCAGAACAATGAACTTTTGGCTGATCTTACTCTTTTTGAAGTTGAGCTGCAGCAACTGACATCTAAAAATGGGCTCCTAGCTCAGGAGATCTTGGGTCTAGAAGATCTTGCTGAGGAACTTGGAACAAGCAAGTCAGCCATTGCTGATCTAATGCAGGAGAAGCAAGGTCTCTTGATGTCTGTGCAGGATAAAATTCAGGAAACTATTAAGCTAGCCTCTGAACGTGATTGTCTGGCAGAGAATTTGAGAAGTCTGAATCATGAGTTGCAGGTAGAGAGAATTGTCAAGGAGAAACTAGAGGGTACAGTCAGTGATCTAACTTCTCAACTGAACAAGATGCAAGAAAAATTGCTTGAATATGAACAGCAACAAGCTGAACTGGTGCACTTCAGGCAACTGTCATCAGATCTGGAATTGGAGAAATCAGAACTCAACCGTCTTTTGTTGCTGCGTGATGATTGTCTGGAAAAGCTTCGAGAAGAGTCATCTTGTCTGTATCATCTCCAAACTCAGTTGCTGGAGATGGATGACTACATGTTAGCTGCAGATGTTAAATTTACATTTCTTCTGTACCAGTATGAGACTGTATGCCAGGATTTTGTTCAGCGTATTCAGTCGTCTGATGGGTGCCTCGAGGAGCTTCAGAAGAGGCATCATGAGGTAGAGGCTATGTTGAATCACAGTCTTGTAAGTGAAGCACGTTACAGAGAAGAAAATGTAAAACTGATGAGGAGTGTTAATTCACTGCAATGTGATTTAGAAGCCTCTGTTGCCCAAAATAAGTTTTCTTCAGAAGCAAATGACGATCTCAGAGTTCAGCTTGAAGAATACAAGAAGAAGTTGGAAGTACTGGAGGATGGTTATAACGAGGATAAAGATCAACATGCTCTACAGATAGACCAGCTAAGAAACTTGTTGGCTAATGCTGAAGAAGAAAATGTAAAATTGGCAAGCACTGTTAAATCACTGCAATCTGATTTAGAAGCCTCTGTTGCCCAAAATAAGTTTTCTTCAGAAGCAAATGATGTTCTTCTAGTTCAGCTTGAAGAATACAAGAAGAAGTTGGAAGTGCTGGAGGATGGTTATAACAAGGATAATGATCACCTTGCTCTACAAGTAGAGCAGCTAAGAAACTTGTTGGCTAATGCTGAAGATGAAAACATAAAACTGGCGAGTGCTGTTAAATCACTGCAATCTGATTTAGAAACCTCTGCTGCCCAAAATAAGTTTTCTTCAGAAGCAAATGATGTTCTCAGAGTTCAGCTTGAAAAATACAGGAAGAAGTTGGATGTACTGGAGGATGGCTATAACAAGGATAAAGATCATCATTCTCTACAGATAGTCCAGCTAAGAGACTCGTTGGCTAATGCTGAAGAAGAAAATGTGAAACTGGTGAGCACTGTTAAATCACTGCAATCTGATTTAGAAGCCTCTGTTGCCCAAAATAAGTTTTCTTCAGAAGCAAATGATGTTCTCAGAGTTCAGCTTGAAGAATACAAGAAGTTGGAAGCGCTGGAGGACCGTTATAACAATGATAAAGATCATCAGGCTCTACAGGTAGAGCAGCTAAGAAACTTGTTGGCTAATGCTGAAGAAGAAAATATAGAACTGATGAGGACTGTTAAATCACTGCAATCTGATTTAGAAGCCTCTGTTGCCCAAAATACATTTTCTTCAGAAGCAAATGATGTTACCAGAGTTCAGCTTGAAGAATACAAGAAGAAGCTGGAAGCACTGAAGGATGTTTATAACAAGGACAAAGATCATCATGCTCTACAAGTAGAGCAGCTAAGGAACTTGATGGCTAATGCTGAAGAAGAAATTGATTTCTTGACATCATCCATCGAAGAACTTGAAATTACAATAACAGTGCTGAAAGACAAATTAGATGAACAGAGTGCTAGTATAAGTTTGATGGATGAATATAAAGATGAAATACTGATACTGCAGTCCAAGTGTAATGAGCTTACCCGCAGGCTGTCGGAACAGGTGCTGAGGACAGAAGAATTTAAAAACCTATCTATCCATTTGAAAGAGCTCAAAGACAAGGCTGAAGCTGCATGTCTGCAAGCTCGTGAAAAGAGAGAACCTGAAGGATCACCAGTTGTGCAAGAGTCCTTGAGAATTGCCTTCATCAAAGAACAGTATGAAACAAGAGTTCAAGAACTGAGGCAACAACTTTTTATCTCCAAGAAGCATGGAGAAGAGCTTCTATTTAAATTACAAGATGCCATAGATGAAATTGAAAATAGGAAAAAGTCAGAAGCTTTGCACTTGAAAAGAAATGAAGGGCTTTCACTTAAGCTTGTGGAACTGGAAGCGGATTTACAGTCAGCGCTTTCAGAGAAGTGTGAGAAAATCAATGCATATGACAGGATAAATGCAGAATTGGAATGTACAGTACTAACACTTGAATGTTGTAAGGAAGAAAAAGAAAAGCTTGAAGCCTCTTTACGAGAATGTGTAGAAGAGAATAATAAGATTGCGATTGAACTTATGAGGACCAAAGGACATTTGGAAAATGTTACGTCATCTATAAAGATTCATAAGGAAGAAAATGGTGGAATGAACAAAACAGGGCACGCCCCAGATGAGTCAACTGGAAACCTTCTTCCACACTTCTTGATGAAAGACCGATCAGTTTATGGGGAGAAAGTAGAACATGTATCACCAAGTCAAGATGGAGATTGTGAAGATTCATCCATGGCCTTGAAAGGGCAAGCTGTCCAGGTAATTCACTGAGTTTGTTTCTGCATATATTGTGTCAAAATTTTGTTACTTAAAAAGTATAAGTGAAGCACATTGTTTATGCTCGAGAGAACTCTATTGGATGACCACTGTGATCTAAATAAACTTGGATTTTCTAAAGAGCTACAATTATGAGTTTGTGATGACCTACCCAATTTCTCTTTTTGATGTGAATTGAAACTGCTGCTTAAATCCTCACTAGTGTGATTTCCAATTTTTCTTTTTGATGTGTATTGAAACTGCTGCTTAGATCCTCACTAGTGTGATTTCCATGTGCTAATCCCGGGGGTTTTAAGTGTAATTTGATACACAACATTTCCATATTTTATCCTCACTCATTTCCATCTATTTTCTTGCGTCTTTTATATTTCTCTCCATCTAAAAGGTATCTATTTCTGTTCCAGCTCCAAGCAACACGCATAAATCATTCTGAGATCAACATTATAGAACTCAAGATCAAATTCCTTATTCTAATATGCCATTCCGCCTTAATTCAAATCCTCAATTGTCTATGATCAGTTGAAAATTTGAACAAGAAAGTGACTTATTGGAAACTTATAGGCTTTAGAAGTTGGTTGTCCATTAAAGGAATTAAATTATTTTTCACAGAACTCCAGAAACTGCAAATACTCGGGAAACAATGAAATCTGCAAGTTCGTGCTCTTATCTTCTTCACCCAGTTGGCAAACTGCACCTCATTGTTTTGGTTGCTTTTATATTCTCTTGAAAAAGTTTTTTTAGCTTTTCTTGAGAAACGATTTCTGGTCAAAGTGTACTGAGCTTCACTAGCATCATCATTTGCCTCTTTAATCACCTTCACAAGCTGTAGATCAAATTTTACTGATCAAGATTGGATTTTTATCGCAGCCTATTAACATGGATGCCAGTGGTAGTAATGTGTTTGAGTATCAGTTCCATCTATTCTCTCAGAGACAATATTCATGGATACAAGAAAATCTTACTATTTTTCATGTGAAAATGTAGTTTCATGTAATGTAGATCACTGAAATTTAGTATTCAATCCATTTGAAGGTATTGCAAGTCGAAAGAAACGAAACAAGAAGGCTCTGGGTAGATTAATATATTAAATATAAATTGTCGCCATATCTATACCAAATGCAAAGTGTCCTGTTCTCTAGGTCTTAGGCATTGCACATGGGTACTTCACGGTTTCTAGGAGAGTTCATGTATAGTCAATGCTCACTGAGCGTATTTTTGATTGACATTGGTGTTTGCTCAGTTGTTGGCCACTTTTGCAAACATTTTAATTGATAAGTGCATAATTTCATGCTCATTATCTTCTGTTCATGAGAATTTGTGATTCATTTGTCAGAGTTCTTATATAACATATTATATTCCTCCATCATCTAACGCAACCTAAGGCAGAATATGCAAGCATATGTTTTGCTTCTCTGTGTACTATAGACGGATTTCTCTGTATCATGCTTATTGGTTTTGTTTCCTAAATGATATGTTTTTTGAATTGATAATCTTAGCTTAAGCCTGAAGCCTGTTTTTTTAAAAGTAAAAGATACAAAAACAAATTGGAATGAAGTACAGTAGAAGGGGGATTCTTCACTTCTTTCCTTTTTCAAATCGTAGGTGATCTCAGATGGCTCAAGCTTAACAAATTCATTCCTCTCTGGATTGCTTTTCTTTTGTATTTATAGAACATAATCTAATTCCTTGCCACTTTACATCTTTTTTTGCATTGTTGCTTTGTCCATTCAATGAAGTTCTGTGTTTCAGCATTAGGCCTTTATGCTTTGTCTTTGGTTTGGGTGTACCTTTCCTTCAAGTTTAGGATATTCTTGATTTTTGAGCAAGACTTCTTGTGCAAAATTTACACAGGAAGCTGCAAATAGAGGTTGCCGTGGAATTAGTGAGAATGCACTTCTTGGAGGAGCCTCACAGCAAATGGATGGAAAAGATGTATCAAATGCTCATCTTAATAGCATCATCTTGAGGTCTAGCATGGAGCACCTCCAGGAAGAGGTAATTTCCCTGTCCAATGACGGCCTCGTGTTTACAATCACAGAGCACACCTGATGTTTTCTTCCTGTGGAATTTATGCTAGCTTCTGCTTCTGACAAAAATTAGCAAATCTACATCTGAAAAGAATTCAGCTTTAAGATCCTTGTCATCTCTCGCAGCTAGAAAGAATGAAAAATGAGAACTCTCTCCTTTCAATGGATCCTCAAATTGACCCAGATTTCCAAGTTCTACAAGCAGAACTCAAGCAATTGCGCAACGTAAGTAATATTCTTGCTACTCAAACTTCTTGTTGCCGTGCATTTAACTTACCTGTTTATCTTTTACTGTGGAAGGCAAATGAAGAGTTGAGAAATATTTTCCCATTGTTTGACGAAATTTCAAGTAGTGGGAATGCACTAGAAAGGGTACTTGCACTGGTAATTGAGCTTGCTGAATCATTGAGGGCAAAAAGTAAATCAAACATCCATTTCCAAAGGTAAGTTCTGTATCCTTCTTTTTTTCCTAATTGATCTGCCACAGCCGCATGGTCAGAAAGTATTAAAGACACATACGAATTGGAGCTTTCCCACACCACCCCCCCCCCCCCCCCGGGGGAATGAGCATCAAGCACATCTGATAGCAAAAACAAGCAGACATGCAGACACATGCAGTTTCTCTAAGTGCTCGTAATTTTGAATCTGAAATAATTGTGACAGGATATTAACTTTCTGTTCTCTACCCTTGCCCGGTTTCTTATTGAAAATTTTGAGCTTCCTCTAGAAAAAACTAATACGACGTTTTTAATGGCTCAGTTCTTTCTTAAAGCAACATAGTGACGAGGAAGCAGTACTTAAGAGCTTCAGAGACATCCACGAGCTGATCAAAGAGATGTTGGATCTCAAAGGAAGATATGCAGCTTTAGAGACTGACCTGAAAGAGATGCACGACCGATACTCTCAACTAAGCCTCCAGTTTGCTGAGGTTGAAGGTGAGAGACAGAAGCTTAAGATGACACTCAAGAATGTCAGGGCATCCAAAAAGCTGATTTAAATCGCTCGTCATCAGCTGCTGTAGCAGACCAGTCTTCCTAATCTCATAACTGCTCCAACCATTGATGGTCTTATTTGCAGTTTGAAACTATTCTCTTCCAGCAGAAAAGCCACCACCAAATTGATTTTTGGGTCTGCGATCGATCACTGATCAGATCAGACACTTATCGGGCGAATGAAAAGCTAAGTACCAATTTTGTATTATGTAAATAATGCGCGAGGTTAGCCGGGTTTTGCCCACCGCTTTAAAGTATAATTATAGTTTTTTTCTTAAACTTCCAGAGATATCAAAACCCTTGCCAATATTCTTTCCTCCTCCTTTAAGGCTGTAAGCTCTGCATTCTCTTGTAAAATTGTCTCATGTACAGTAGTATTCTTTCTATGTAATGATGTTATGATTTCTAATTTAACTCTTTGTGCAATGTGTAACAATTCTAATTTTAATCTTTGTTCTTGTATTCTCTCGAGGCACCAATTGTTTAGCCGATCTCACTTAATGAGATAAGTTTTCATTTGATTTAGTTTATTTGGCTCGAACATACGGTTCTCAGTATTCTTTGACGTATGAAATGCCAATATTGACTCAAAAAATAAATTTTCTTGTATTGATCATAAGTATGATTTTACAATAGAATCAAAGTATATATACATATACATACAAACATGCACTTGAGAGCACATGAGATACAACTTGCATTAACATAGTTTCAGTACATCTCTTCAATACTTGTTAGTCTATTAGAAAAAAATGTTCCAGGAGATCTATTTTCAGTTTCTTACTACACACATACTCAAAAGCAGAAGCAGGGTTTTTGTCCTTTCCATAATGTCACGCTCTAGGCTTAGACTCTCATGCCTACAGATGATAAGATTAGTGTTGTAGACTTAAAACATATGGAAGAGTAAAGAAAAGTGTCTGAGGAACTATTAACTGTGTCAACTGGATCACAAGATTGTATATGAACATCCACCCTTCTCCCTCAGTTTTCTTGTCCCACCATTAGGCAACGATAGTCAATATATATATATACATACATACATACATACATGTCAATGATTGGTCTGGAAGTACTAATGAACATCTGTGTTAGTGTACGGTAGTGGGGAAACCCTTCCTAGATCCCGCACATAGCAGAATTTCGTGTACCAAGTTGCCCATTTATTATAACGTGATCAGTTATGATAAGAAGGGGACCGAGATAAACTGTCATGGAGAAACTTCTATAAAAGCACCCTTAAAGCTATATTCAACAACAAGAAACTACAGAGGGATAACAATACACTTGATAATCCTCATCAGATATAGCAGAACTGAGGCTCTGAAACGTAAAGCAACACTCAAAAAGGAAGAGGAGGTTTGAACATAATCAAAGTACTCGAAAATATGAAATAAATATCACCTTGCTGAAAATAAACAAAATGAGGGATAGGAAAACAGAGGATAACATGAACAAGAACGGTGTGAAAAGTAACATAATATTTTTAGCCAAGGAGTCAAAATAGAGAGGCTCTAGGAGATGACCTTAGCTTATGTGACTAAATACTGCATGTCATCTTTTGCTGGCAAATCTGGAAAGATCGAAACAGTTTTCTTTTTGAAGGAGCCCTATGTTCCGAGCAAAAACTGTTATACAAGCTAATGTCAGCCTATTTGAATTCAAAGAAGCCAACTCTTCAATGGATCTCACTGACTACTCCTAGCATATTCAGTCTGCCTCTTCTTTTTCCAGATGGATTCCTCCTCCCCATGGCACTCTGAAGATTAACTGTGATGTAGCGTTTTCCTCTAATGGGAGAGCAGCTACGGCTGTTATTTGTAGGAATCATGAAGGCTCTTTTATTGATGGAAATGTCTGGAATCTCACAACAAACTTTGCTTCACATGCCAAAGTCATTGCTGTCAGAAATGCTTGCATCCTCACCAAGTTGTATTGCTCTTCTCCAATCACCATTGAGATTAACTCTAAAGTTCACTACAAGAAAATTAGTCTGGGGCGATGAAGGTTTCTCGTCGCCTATACCCATTGGGCGACCAAAAACCGAGCGTCGAGAAAACCCTTGTCGCCATTTTGTTATTTGGTCGCATTTAGGTGGCCAAATTGGAAAAAAAAAAAAAAATTTACATTTCGTAGCCCCTTGGTCGCAATGTTTAGAAAATAAATTATTAGTTAATTTTTATAATTAGTAATTTTATTAATTAATTCGTTAATTTTTGTATCAATTAATTATACTTGGTCGCCCCATGGTGGCCAATCTTTGTCGCCATTAGGTAGCAAATTATTTTTAATATTTTTTGTTAATTATTTAATTTCGTCTCCATGTGGTAGCCAATTTCTGTAGCCACAATTTGGTGGCCATGTGGTAGTCATACTTTCGTCACCATTAGGTAGCCAAATATTTTAATTTTTTTTTATTAATTATTTACGTGGGTCGCCATTTGGTAGCCAAAATTTGTAGTCGATTTTGGTGGCCATATGGTGGCTATTTTATCGTTGCCACTAGGTAGCCAAATTTTTTATTATTATTTTTTATTCATTAATTTTCATTATTTACGTTAGTCGCCATTTGGTAGCCCAAATTTGTAGCCGATTTTGGTGGCCATATGGTGGCTATTTTATCGTCGCTACTAGGTAGCAAAATTTTTTAATTATTTTTTTTATTCATTAATGTTCATTATTTACGTTGGTCGCCATTTGGTAGCCCAAATTTGTAGCCGATTTTGGTGGCCATATGATGGCTATTTTATCGTCGCTACTAGGTAGCCAAATTTTTTAATTATTTTTTTAATTCATTAATTTTCATTATTTACGTTGGTCGCCATTTGGTAGCCCAAATTTGTAGCTGATTTTGGTGGCCATATGGTGGCTATTTTATCGTCGCTACTAGGTAGCCAGATTTTTTAATTATTTTTTAGCCAATAATAGTCGGCACGTGGTAGCTACGTTTTTGTCGCCATTTCGTCGCCACACAATAATTTTTTTTAAAAAATTAAATTTAATATTTACAAAACCAAAATTAATTTAATATATACATATTTAAGTATTTAAAAGATCTTCAAAATAAAGTACATAATATTAGATTTAGAATTTTTTTAAAAAAATAAATTAAAACCAACTAATTATCGTGCTGGTCTGGATCAGGGGATGGGCATTTGTCTCGCATGCGGTTCATGTCATCTTGCAGCTGCGTCACAATGCTCAGTAATTTCGAGTGCGCCAGCTACTGCTCCTCAAGCTGTCGTTTAATGGTCTCTGTTGCCTGACTGACAGCAACGTTGACTTGTTGTTGCGTTAATCTAGCTGGGGGAATGGTGGAAGCTTCGTGTAATCCTCTCCCAATGCGAATTCCCTGTGTTTCGAGTCCATAGACGCGTCCCATCCTCAACCCACCAGCCGCCTCGAAGAAGATCTGGTCGGGGTCAACGGGCGGCGTTGTGGGGTTGGCTTAACTCACAGCCTCACGTTGCTGGAGCATCTCATTATACCGCTCCTATAAAGAGAAATTTGAAATAATAAGTTTTCTTATTACTTTATAACACACTTGGTACATTGTAATAATATTTACCATTAACTGAGAAGCCTTTTCATCAGAGTAATGGGTTTCATCATCCACTGTTTTGCTATGCGTTGCTTTGAAAACATCGGCGTGGGTCACCGGACGGCTTTCTTTTAACTCCTGCATTATTAACGCATAATTAGTACATAATTGTAAGATAAGATAAGACATAAAATTAAATAATCCTACTTTTGAATTTATTACATAATTGTTGTACATATCATTCTTCTCTTGTACTCATGAAAAGCAGTGGCACCCGCAAAGTGGACTGATATATTTTTCTTCCTGTTTTCCTTGTTCTTCCCAGCTATACCTATCCACTGTTGATCCCTCCATTTAATTTTCATTTGCGCCTAATTTTCCTTCGTGATCCATTTAGGACACTTGTCAACTTTACGGGCCTTGTTCAATAGGTCCTTCAACCTTTCTCTTGCTTTGAAATGGAAATGACTCCTTATTAGGGCAGTGTCACACGGGTACCACTTGAAATCCATCTACACCCAAAATGAATAAAAACAAGTACATGAGTTAATACAACATGCATGTCTACATAATATATAAAAGCAATAATAAATATTTATTGCATTAATAATAATATTTTGTACCTCAAATTTGTGGAACCATAAATCCTTGACATTTTGTGGGACCTCTCCATAAGTGATCCATGGTTGCGCGTACCCGCCAGAAAAAATCATCCTGAAGTTTTGCACCACTGTAGCTGGTACAAAACTATTAAAAAAAATAAAGAATATCTTTGTTAGTTTCATTTGCAACAACTAATTAGAACTTTTACAAATCTATTTACAAAAATTAAAAATATCTTTACCCGTTTTCATATAGTCGAAGATGCGTACGTGTATATCCCAGCCATCTAGTGTACTCTTCCAACGAATGGAAGCCTAATTTGTGAAAGTCCATACTGCCCTCGGCGCATGCTGATGACTCTGCCTGATCTGTGGATGGACGCTGGCAACTGGAAGTAGGCGTGACATCAACCACATCCACGTGCTCATCCTCGTCGCACACGTGGAACGCAGATAAATTCCCACATAATCCTGTAGAAGGAGGTGATATCCCGACGTAGGTAGGAGTGTCCATACTATCCTCATCTCCATGTGATGCAGATGGTGTTGAAGATGATGGTCTTCCCGATCGTGACCAATCACTGTACGGGCTGTTACCTTTACCTCTATGTCTAGGCATCACTAAATTTTAAAAAAATAATAATAAGATAAAAAATATCGATAAATACATAGAAAATATTTAAACTTTTCATTATACAATAATAACAACCACAATATTGAAGTTGTGAATACAAATTTCTTTCAAGTCATTCATCGTCTTCAAATTGTATGTTATCATCTGAACTTTCTATATATTCATCATCGTTGTCATGGTCATCATGCTCTTCTTCATATTCTATGCTTTCGTCATCTGTACTTTCATTATTTTCATAATCGTTGTTTTTCTCATCATGTTCTTCTTCAGCATGTTCAGTTACCTCAATGCATTCACCTGACTCGTGAAATTGCACGAGCAAAACATTTTCATCTAGTTGTACAAGTGGCATATCCATGTCATCCACTTGAAATGTCGTGTCTTCATTTATAACATTATCATCATCAACCCTAGACACATCATATTGGTTCCTTGGTCTGATCTTGCATACAGCCAACCAATCAGCTCGGTCTCTCTTAGCACCAGGATATCTAACGTAGTAAACTTGATGTGCCTGTTCGGCTAAGACAAAAGGTTCATACTTTGGGTATTTTTTCTTCACATTTACATCAATCAACGGAAATTTCGGATGAACCTTTAACCCCTTATTAATTTGAGAATCATACCACTTACACTTGAAAAGGACAACTCTTGTATGTTTGAGACTTGGATTATGGTATTCCAACTCAATTATGTCAGTCAACAAACCATAATAATCACTCTCATCCGTATTGTCTGTTGACCCTTTCACAAAGACTCTACTATTCATAGTAGTCCTCGATGCTTCATAAGTCAAAGTGTGGAATCGGTAACCATTTACCAAGTACCCTGGCCATGTGTGCACTTTCTTACTAGGCCCCATTGATAGATATTTTACTCGATCATCCAGACCATTAGTGTTGATAAGCTATAAAACACATTAATTAAAGTCGAATGTAATATATGTCAAAGTATAGACGAACTTTATGGTCGAAACGTTAATAAGGGTTCAACATTTACTTACATGATCACGCAACCATATTGGGAAATTGTTATCCATGCTATACATCATTTCCGATTCAGTCAATGTTGGGAAATTGAGAAGAAGTTCATTTTCAAACATCCTGTACAGTATTAATTATTAAACTGTAAATGCATTTCTTCTTTTAATCTAGTTAATAGAATTAATACACATATGTCGGGTCATTAACTTACTTGATATATGGGGACACCTCTTCACAATTCATCAAAATGTACAAGTGTGCAGCCTTCATGTCTCGGTCGTCTAAATAGGGATTGTTCATTTGGCCCATCGGACGACCTGGGTAACTGAATATAGGTAAACACCCTTCAGGGTAATTTGTATCCATGGATTCATCATTTCGACCGACGTTCCTAGTTTTAGTTTCTACATGAGGATCAAAATAATAAGAACAAAATGTCGACGTTTCAAGGAGAATATATGCTTGACATATAGATCCCTCAACCCGTGCTTTATTCTTCACCCTCATCTTCAAAACATGCAAGAACCTCTCAAAAGGATACATCCACCGAAATTGTACATGACCGCCACATATTGCTTCATAAACCATGTGAACAGGCAAATGTTCCATTGAGTCAAAGAATGATGGAGGAATTATCTTTTCCAACTTACAAAGAATATTTGCAATATTTAATTACATCCTTTCAAGCTCATTTTGTTGGAGTGTTGTGCAACAAATGTCTCGAAAAAATAAGCTCAGTTCAGTCAAAGCTTCCCACACATATGTTGGCAATAACTCTCGTAAGGCTATAGGAAGCAATCTCTCCATAAATACATGGCAATCATGACTTTTCATATGTGACAACTTCAAATCCTTCATGTCAACACACCGTGCTATATTTGAGGCATATCCATCAGGGAATTGCAACTCACTTACCCATTCTAAAAGCAATTTCTTAGATGAAACAGGGAGTGTGTACACGGCCATAGGCATTTTGCCATCTTGAATACATAATTCTGGGTGATCACAAAATCTTTCAATATCATCCCTTGCACGTTTATTATCCTTAGTCTTGCCCTTCACATCCATCACAGTGTTGAAAATATTATCAAAAACATTTTTCTCTATGTGCATGACGTCCAAATTGTGACGCAAAAGATGTGACCGCCAATAAGGAAAATCCCAAAAGATGCTTTGTTTTGTCCAATTATGCAACTCTCCAGAATCAGCTAGTTTTTTGGCCTTCAAATCATTAATCTTTGGTAAATTTTGAACACGCTTCCAAATCTCTTCACCACTCAATCTTGGTGGAGGTGCAGATCTTTCAAGCGTACCTTTGCGAAAGTTCTTTTTGTCGCGTCGAAATGGATGGTTACTCAGTAAGAACTGTCGATGACAATCAAAGAAGCAATTTTTTTGCCCTACAGGCAATCAAAATGCCTTAGTATTCTCCATACAATATGGACACGAAAATTTTCCGTGCGTACTCCAACCATACAACATGCCATATGCTGGAAAATCATTAATTGTCCACATTAAAGCTGCCCTCATTTGAAAGTATAAATTGGACGACACATCATAACATGGTACTCCCACCCACAATTCTTTCAACTCTTCAATTAGAGGCTCAAGGAATATGTCTATGTTCTTACCTGGACTTTTCGGACCTGGAATAAGAAGGGTCAAGAACATGACAGGAGTCTTCATACACATCCATGGTGGCAGGTTGTACGGTGTGATTATCACTGGCCAACAAGAATACGGTTGAGAATTAGAGTTGAACGGATTAAACCCATCTGAACAAAGTCCAAGACGGACATTCCTCGGCTGAGATGCAAAATCTGGATAAGTTTTATCAAAGTGTTTCCATGCCTCAGCATCAGATGGATGACATATCTTTCCATCCTCGACGTGGTGTCTATAATGCCATTGCATATGTTTAGCGGTTGCATGCGACAAGTATAATCTTTTCAACCTAGGAGTTAACGGAAACCACCACATTTTTTTGTATGATATCGGTCTACCGCGTTTTTTACCGACTGGGAATGGCTTGTACCGCTCGTGGCCACATTTCGGACACAACTCGAGGTCAATTCTATCCAAGAAATACAATGTACACCCATTTGCACACATGTCAATTTTTTGGTAAGTCAAACCCAATGGCCTCAAATCAGTATTGAACCTATAGAAGTTCTCTGGCAATTTATTATTCTTAGGCAACATTCTTCGTACAGATCTAACAAATCGATTAAAACATTGCTCAGACATGTTCTCCTCTGCCTTGATATTCAATAACTCAGACACCGCTGACAAACGACTGTATTCTTCACACCCATCCCACAATGGCTCATCTGCGGCCTTTAATAGATCATAAAACCGTTTTGCTTGCATATTAGGTTCTTCTTCATACGGTTCGTTGTTATTACCCGTGAGAGGTAATATTTCTGGCCCAGCATCTTCGAATATCATTGTCCTATAAGTGTTTCCTTCATCATGCCCAAAATGATCCCCGTTATTACAATCATTGTTATCCTCATTTAGATTTTCATATTCCCCATGTGAAGTCTATACATAATAATGACGCATAAATCCCTTTCTAAATAGATGAAGAGTACACTCTTCGGGTTCCTCAAATTGACAATTTTTGCATTTCGCACAAGGACATCTAATTTTGGTTTTATCCATGAATTGTGGTTTGCTACATGCAAACACAACAAAATTTTCTACACCCTTAACAAAAATAGGATTCAATGATCTTCCATCGGGTGTTAAGCGATTGTTCATCCAGGACCGCCGATCCCTTTCCATTTCGACTAAATTTGTATTACCAATTTGACCTAATTATATACACAATTCATCATTATTGTATATTCCGCAACTCCCAAAATAATTAACTAAAAAATGTTATTAATAATAATAGACAAAAATTAATTACAAAGTAATTTTGGTTAATTTTATTTTTCCAAAGTAACATTCCAAGTCCTTTAAATTTACCTTTTACATAGTTAAATTCAAAGTCATTTGATTAACATTATTTCATCTATAAGACAACATCACATTTTCAAATACAATTATATCTACAACAATATCTCACCTACAACATTAACCTTCATTAAATTCAAAGTCATTTGATTAACATTATTTCATCTATAAGGCAACATCACATTTCTAAATACAGTTATATTGGCAACAATATCTCACCTACAACATTAACCTTCATTAAATTCAAAGTCATTTTATCAACATTATTTCAACTACAACGCACCATCACATTTCTAAAGAAAGTTATCTTTACAACAATACATCTCAATTTATAACATTATATCAAATATAATATCTCAACACGAATATAAAACATATTGATTAGAAGACTAACCTGAGCCGTGATAGTTTGGCCTATCACACTAAACAAACTCCAATCCTTCAAAAAAATATAGCAAACAACCAACAATTGCATCATTAGCAATCACAAATTTAAAAACAAACTAACCACAACCAACAAAACAACAAATAATAAAACCCCGAAAATTCAAAAATTAAAAAGACAGAAAAAAATCTAAAATTAAAAACCCCAAAAATAAGGTTAGTTTGAAAAAAACGAAAACAAAATTTAAAAAATGCAAAATACAAAAAAAAAGAATAAAATCAGAAAATAAAAAAATAAAAATAAAAACAGAAAATACAAAAAAAAGAAAAAAATCACAAAAAAAAAAAATAAAAAAACAAAAAATATAAAAAAAAAAAAAAAAAAATAAAAAAATAAAAAAAATAAAAAAAATAGAAAAAAATTATAATATATATATATATTTGAAGCTAAAAAATGGATACACAACATACATACATATATATATTTTTAAGTAAAAAACGAAAAGAAAATAAAAAAAATAAGAAAATAAGAAATAAAAGAAAATAAAAAAACAGAAAAAATAAAAGCAAAATGCATATATAATATATATAAGATCTATAAATATAAAATAGGATCTATATATAAAAAAAAGGGAAAAACAGAAAAAAAAAGAAAGCAAAATGCATATATATCATATATATATATATATAAGATCTATATATAAAACAAAGGAAAAAACGAAAATTAAGAAAAACAGAAAAAAAGGCAATGCACACATATACATATGTAGTTTATATAACAAAGGAAAAAACAAAAATTAAGAAAAACAGAAAAAAAGGGAATGCACACATATATATATAGATATACATATACATATACATATTACTATATGTATAATGTAATAAGTAAAATAAAAACAAAAAAATATACCTCAGAGGGGTGGGGTGGGGTGCGGTGGGGTGAGGGGTGGGGTGGGGGGGTTTTGTTTTTTTAACTTTCTGCCTACTAAAAACAGGGGGCAGCGTTCTGCCCCCTGTTTTTAGTAAGCTGGGGCCCTTTGGTCGCCCACTTAAATCAGAGCGCTGCTCTCTGATTTAAGTTTGGGCCGAGACCAAAGGGCCTCCAGCCTTTTGGTCGCACCAAGCCCTAATGATTTTTTTTTTTTTGTTAATTTATATCTTTTATATATATTAATATCTTATAATAAATTATAAATAAATTATATATAAATATGTTATAATAAATTATATTGTTTAATTATATATAAATATGTTATAATAAATTATAAATTAATTAATTTAATATTAAATAACTAAATTTACTTAACATTAAATTTTGTAAATATGTTTTATATTATCTAAAAACAACTTTTGAGTTATATTATTAATTTTATTCTAAATAAATGAATTTATTTATTTATATAAATAATTTGATTTATATTTTTAATTTGTAGCCCCTTCATATATATTAGCGATCAAATGGCCACCAAATTTTTACTTTTTGTCTCCATTTGGTGGCCAATGGCCACCACGGAGTTACAAAATGATATTCAAAAACTAAAATTCGTTATAATAAATTATAAATTAATTAATTTAATATTAAATAACTAAATTTATTTAACATTAAATTTTGTAAATATGTTTTATATTATCTAAAAACAACTTTTGAGTTATATTATTAATTTTATTCTAAATAAATGAATTTATTTATTTATATAAATAATTTGATTTATATTTTTAATTTGTAGCCCCTTCATATATATTAGCGACCAAATGGCCACCAAATTTTTACTTTTTGTCTCCATTTGGTGGTCAATGGCCACCACGGGGCTACAAAATGATATTCAAAAACTAAAATTCGTTATAATAAATTATAAATTAATTAATTTAATATTAAATAACTAAATTTATTTAACATTAAATTTTGTAAATATGTTTTATATTATCTAAAACAACTTTTGAGTTATATTATTAATTTTATTCTAAATAAATGAATTTATTTATTTATATAAATAATTTGATTTATATTTTTAATTTGTAGCCCCTTCATATATATTAGTGACCAAATGGCCACCAAATTTTTATTTTTTAGCCATTTGGTGGCCAATGGCCACCACGGGGCTACAAAATGATATTCAAAAACTAAAATTTGTTATAATAAATTATAAATTAATTAATTTAATATTAAATAACTAAATTTATTTAACATTAAATTTTGTAAATATGTTTTATATTATCTAAAAACAACTTTGGATTTATATTATTAATTTTATTCTAAATAAATGAATTTATTTATTTATATAAATATTGGCGACCAAAGGGCGACCAAACATTTACTTTTTGTCGCCGTTTGGTGGCCAATAGCCACCACGAGGCTACGAACTACCATGCAAAAAATAAAATTTCTTTCATATAATCAATTCTTTTGTTTTAAGTAGATCTTCTAAGCTAAATATTATCTTTTATTATAGTCATTAAATATATACAACTTTATACCATTGAGTAAATCTTATAATATATTTTCAATCAAAACAAAAGAGATCTTACACAAACTTGTAATGTATTTGTTATTATTAATTCTTATGTTCTAAATCAACTTAAATTTTCATGAACATGAATATTTCGTAGCCCCTTCGTAGCCATTGGCGACCAAAGGGCGACCAAACTTTTACTTTTGGTTTCCGTTTGGTGGCTAAATTTTTTTTATTTTATAATTTTTACTTTTATAAATTTTTATCTTTTTGGACACCATTTGGTCGCTAAATAGCGACCAAATGGATACCATATTTATATTTTTTCTATTTTATAATTATTTTTTATAATTTATTTTTGGTAATTAAGATACGAACAAAAATTAATGTTAACGGTGGCCATGTGGTCGCCATTTGGTGACCTAATGGTGACCAAAAACTAATTAATCAAAAATTATCTTTGTTTGTCGCTATTTCGTCGCCGTTTGGCTACCAAATGGCGACCATTTGTAATTTTCCTATTAACATATTTTTTTTGCACATTTTAGCCACCAAACGGTGACGAAATATTTTATTTCGTCGCCCTTGCGTCGCCATTCATTGCAAATGGCTACCAAACTTTTTTCGTTGCCATTTTTGGTAGCCTCAAGGCTATTTTCTTGTAGTGGTTGTCTTCAAGGTACTCACCAACAGGACTTATGTTGTTGATAGGCAAGTTTTACCTGTAGTGAAAGACTCTCTCAACTTGATTACAGATTATCCATCAATCCACTTTAGCATTGTTCGTACAAATGGTAATGCTGATTGGCTCGCAAAATGTAGTCTTAGAGGACAATTACCTTCTCTCTGGCAGTTTGATCTACCTTTTGCTTTTTGTAACCTTCTTAAGAAGGACTTTGAACATTTAGGAATTGGTTAATCCCTCTATATTTTTTAGATTTTTTATAATATCATATGTTTGACCAAAAAAAAATACTGCATGTCACAATGCACCTAGGATTGCTTGAAGTTCAACTGGGAAAAATTAACAGAATTAAGCCATCAACAAACTACATCAACATAAATAGAGGAAGAGATACACAAGATTTTATGTGGTTCGATCCATGAGCAAAGGAGCCGAAATCTACTATCAATGAAAGAAATCAATATATAGTGGGGAGAGGACACGCAAACCATGACTAAGTCCCGAAAGGGTAAAGTTCGAAGGTCCGTTCCAAGGGTACAAAATGCAAATTTAGATCTCGTAACATATAATTTTGTTATGTTACGAGAGAGATAACCACGTAACATATAATTATGTTGTGTTACGAGGGAGATTAGTGATTATGAGAATCAATAAAAAAAAATATATAATGTGATCAGTTTGATAGTTCAAAACATCAAAACTAAGGAAAAAAGTTTGGAAACGATAATCGTTCCAAACAATCAAGGAGTTTGTGTCTGACATATATGCCTCACATGATAGATATCTTCTTATCGTTTTAAAGTCTAACCCCGAAATCGAAGTTTGATACAAGTAATTGAAGGCAAAAGAGGAAGACTTCATAACCTTTGAGCCAGTGTGCAATTAACTTTTCCTTGAGAGATCCCACAGTAATATTAGGACTATACTTGTTTGGTCCAATACCAGTGCCTTCAGCAAGACTGAATTTTATCTCAATAAAATCTCCACAAAATTATCAGATTAACTTCAAACCCTCATCTCCAACAAATTAAATCAAGAATAAATATGTAGCCTTTTATATTTCCTTCTTCTACAAACCAAGAAAATACACCAAATGATGTACGACTTGAGATCAAACCCCTCTTTAATTCCACTATCATTTAAAATCTAAATGACCAAGAAAATAAAAAGAAAAAAGAAAAACTATTTATAATTCTCTTGAAGTGTGGAAAAGATTTAATAACTGGTGATGGTTAACTTAGAACACTAAATTATGATACTAAGACACCCTTTGAAGATTTTGGCCAAATGAATTAACAAAGAATGAGAATGAAAAGGGTCAGCTGACAAGGCTGATGAGATAATGAAAGTCAGATAAGAGGAAAAAAGAAAGAGAAAGTTATTGTGGTTGAATTGCTTGATGTGGAAAGGAAGAAATAATCAGACAAAAAAAGGAAGAAATAAGATTTTTAGATGAGGAATTCATTTTAGACAAGATATATCATATGGAATTTACCTTAACATTATAAATCTCATGCATGAGACAGTAGCGTGCTAGCGCCTTAATCCAATGCTTCAAGTCGGTCAAAAATTAGGCAATATTTATGATGGAAGGAAAATTTGAATTTTCCGTATTTGACAACAAGAAGTCATTACGCGATCATTTCATTTAATCCTTGAGAACGAGGTTATTGGTACAAGAATTTAGATGTTTCTACAATTAGGCAAGACAAGGTATATAAATTGTTGTTTTCTTGTTTCTTCTTTTCTTCTTTTACTTTGTGTGCATACTATTTGGGAGGATTATTAATTCGATAGGAGAAAGGAAGTATCGAATTTATCATGTAGAAGTGAAATTTTACAAATTAAAATTGAGGCAATGAGGACATTTTAAAACTAATAAGAAAAAAGATATTGTCACAAAGATGAAAATATGCTACTAATGAGACAAAATGTAAATGCTGTTAAAGATGAAATGTATCACCTTTTCTGGTCAAGAAATGTATTTCTTTTTATTTTCTTATCCACGTTGGTGGGAGAAATCATCCTATTGCAGTTCTTTCTTTGTGCAGGTGGAACGAATTAAGAGAATTATCACCATGAAACTTCATTAATTAGTATTTCTTTAATATCTTCCACCAATGTGTGACACTATACACAGCTCTCGTTAAGAATTACGTCCTCGTCAGGGACATATATACATTCAGGATTGGTGAATTGAGATAGTATTTTATCCCATATAACACTTACTCAGACAGAGGTTGATGACCAGTTCTGAATACCATTTTGTTACGCTCCGAACCTAAAATTACAGGCCCACAAACGAGACTATGGTTCAAAACAATTGATCCATGTTATTTCTTATATTCACAATACTCATTTATAAACCACTTTTACACAATATCTCTCATTAACATAGGACATTACAGTAATCCAAAAAAAAAAATGACAAAGAGCAAGAGGTAAACTGGATCAAGGTTTACAATTTCATTATCATCATCAAGCTCCATAGTTGGACTGGGGCTATTTCTAGATATAATTAGTTTCGAGTTTTTGCTATGTCCTTTTCATTTCTATTGTAAGTGTACTTGTTGTTTTTTATGTTTAATGAAAATCTTCTTACTAATTTAGCCCCAAAAAAAAATGTACGGTATCTTTGATATGTCATGATAAGTTTATTCTCGTTATTATCGATCCACGTCCTACCGTAATATCCGGGAATCTATTATATTTTTCAAAACTCTATATATTGTTGAAAATGAAATAATGGACAAGATTTATCCATATATATAAAATAAAATAAAATGAAACCGTTGCTCGGATGGTTTGCTAACTTTGGCTTACACCAGGCACTCGAAACTTACATGATTGCTTGTCTTTCAATCCAGCTACTAACACTATTGAAGAATGGTAAGCGGCTAAAATGCCTTAAAAAATGATTATTTAGTTTTTATTCTTAACTTCTAATATACCCAAAAAAAGAGAGAGGAAAAAAAAAATGAAAAAATTCTTCCAAACGTGCAGATGGACATTCGCCAGTCTAATACAAGACACAATCCATATATGTAAATCTCATCACACACGATCACAATTAAACAAACGTCCATCTGTTTAGATGTTTTTAAAAATTTTCAGAAAGTAAAGAAAAAAACAAATCAAAAGAGACAAAAACAATATCTACTAGTGAAGATAGGTAAATGTCTGGGTTGGGTCATTGATTTTCGTACCCAACTGCCAAAACTTTTACTTCCAAGAGAGAGAGTTCTTATTGAATATCGTACAAATGTTTTTGAATTTCGTACAATACCAAAAACTGCAAATGCAGGAATAGAGCCCAATCATGATGAATTCTGACACAGTCAGTAGCAATTAGGTGTAGTAGCTGTAAAGCATGGAAATTAACGTTATAGATAACGTTATACACCATTATTATCTCATCTCTCATCTCTCCTAAAAAGTACACATTCATACATAAGAAGATCCTCGGAAATTGTTTCGGATATTTTGATGATGATGATCGATGCTCTCCCTGCCAATGCCACACGGTTGCTACACATCGCGGCACATTCACAATCTCTTTATCCTTCCCTCCAAAACCTTCTAGGACTTTTGCCACTCAAATCACGCTTCCAAGGATAAGATATTTTTTCATTATAAGAAAAGAATTATCTCATTGGTCTATTAGTATGATTTTTATTTAATATGCGAAAAATTTTAAAATTAAATTTTGTGTGTAATATTTTAAATTATGTAAATGATTTAGGTTTTCTTTAAATTAAAAAAAAAAAAAAGATTATCCTGCATGAAAAAATCGTAAATTCTAAAATAAATGTATAAATTTTTAAGTTATTTCTATTGTCAATTTTATAATTTTTAACCTGGTATCATAATGTTCGACAAAAAAAAAAAATCATAATAGAATTTTAGTTTATTTTATTTAGTGATGTTCAAATCATTCTCGTTTCGTACATTGACTCTCTTGCTCGCACTCATTGCTTCTTCAACCATATTATTATGCCATTAATAGTTAATCCCAGATAGGTGAAAGTGTTGTTTATTAAAAATAACAATTATCTCACACAGAAATCATAAACTTTAAAGACAATATATAAGATTATAAATTACTCTTCTTATTATTAATTGATTTAGTATGAAACTCTGTAATTCTTAATAATTAATCCTTTATTTCCATATTTTTTTTTGTTTTCCATTTCTTGTTATTCTTTTCATTTGCAAGGGGAGCAATAAAGGCCAAAACAATACATGGTCGTTTATTATCAATTATGCAAAAGACCTCGCTTCAACGTGGACGAACAAGGAAACACATAGTAGAGGCTTGGTGGACACAAAGGTTAGAATATTAATTAAATGTGGATGGTTGTGTAAAAAGTAATCCACGTCTCGCAGCAATAGAAGATTATTCAGAAATAAAGAAGACAATTGGATATCGGGGTTCACCTACAAATTAATTAGGTTATGCACTAATATGGCTGCGAAAATGACTGCTTTATAGGAAGGGTCGAGAAGAGCGGCAGAATGACAAATTGATATACTTGAAATTGAGACTTGAAGGTGGTGACTGAATTGATTAAGGGTGAGACACTCCAAAGAGCCCAATGTTGGACACTATTGGGACGTAATATCATGATCATTGAAGTAGCTCCCACCGATGTAGAGTTTTTTTGTTATCAAATGATAAAAGGGATGAAAAAACCTCGTATAATTATTGAGTAATTTATAGTTAATGGCTATTGACCCGATGTATTCATTATCAGACAACGCCTAAGCCTCTCTTCAAATCAACGGGAAAGAAAATGGGGGTGAAGAGAATATTGGGGCATGGAGCGACCAATCACACTGTTTATACACTATAACATTGGATAGATACTTACAAATGTTTTTTTTTTCCCCCTATATTGTCTTTTTTTTTTTTGTCAGACCTATATTATTATTAATACACTATTTAGATAAAAAATTGACCCGTAAAAGTAGATCTCAGTTTGAATAACCCATTTATTAAATGATTTGTTTCAGTAATCTCACATATATATATATATAAAACGCTATAACCTAAAAATAAATAAATAATAATCACATTATATTGTGAATCTTTTTCTTTTTTTTTGGGTCGAAATCTTGATTGATTGAATACATAAATAGAAATGAACCTCACCCCATTACCTTTACGTAATAATTGATTGCTTGGGCGTCACCAATAATGGGAAAAAAAATTAAAATATTGGGTTAGAGTGACCCATGATGTTATTTCCACACTATTATTAGATCAAAAAATAACACGTGAAATTAAAACCATTTGGACAACCCATTTGCTAAATGACTAATTGAGTGATCATGTCACATTATAAATGTTGTACTTTAAGAAAACATTTCACTTGCTCAATTTGATTGAATGCGTATATATATATATATATATATTAACAATGGTGTACTTACTTAGCAAAAAAAACAATGGTGTACTTAATCCCCGCCTCACTTGATCAGTGAAATAGCAGAAGAGTCTGCACTATGTTTGGATTCGCGAGGGAAAAGAAAAGAAAATAAGATTAAAGAAAAATTATATATATAAAAAAAAGAAATGAAGGGAATTTTTTTGTTTTGTAGAAAAATAAGAAGGGAAAGGAAATGAAAGAATTGTATGGTTCTTTGTTTGAATTTAATCAGAATGAAAAGAAGAAAAGAAAGAAAAGGAAAAGGAAAGGTTTATTTTAAATGAAAAT
The DNA here is from genome assembly GCA_037974665.1 of Ehretia macrophylla. Taxonomy (NCBI): domain Eukaryota; kingdom Viridiplantae; phylum Streptophyta; class Magnoliopsida; order Boraginales; family Ehretiaceae; genus Ehretia; species Ehretia macrophylla. Next base: position 38,134,598 of record CM075779.1, on the reverse strand, counting down.
TTTTACTTAAATATCCTTTGTATATTCATTGTTATGTTAACGATATATTGACAATTATATAAAAGTACTAGAGGCAATTAAAACTTTTCACTTTTAACCTTTTTTTCTTTCAAAAAATTCAAATTGGAAGGATTGCAAGATTTTCTAATTAATGATTTTTCAATCCGTCCATATACTTTTCTCTTACCAACCATTGTATCCAGACAAGAGGGGGGATTCTCTAATCCCTCTCCATCCTTCTCTTCTTCTTATTTTTTTTTTCTTTCAAAAAGTGAATCGAAAAATAGCGTAAAGTGCAACTCTCACCCCCTCCTCCAGGTGAAATGTAAAATGAGATAATAAGATGATGAGTAGCAAAATCATACATTAATGGTATAGAATTTGACTATTAAGTTTACACCATGTGGTAATAGACTAATAGTTGGGCACGATCTTTACAAAAATGTAAATATACTAATATTGATCAAATTTGAATGAAAAGTCTCAAGGTTGAGCTGTCGAGCAAAATGCTTGGCTAACATTTATGGATCAATTAATACGCAGAATGAATTGGACAGTTGAATTCAAGTGAATCATTCCGAAACAAGTGAGAGCTAGCTACTTCTTCCTTGTTTTCTACTCATCTAACTTTAGGAAGAAAAAGGGAGAAAAATAAAAGAAAATACTATACTAATTACTCTATCTATTATCTGGGAAGCAACAAAAGAAATGGAATAGGGTTGGCAGGGGCGGAATCAGGAAAATTAACGATAAACAAATGTTTTTTTTTAAAAACATTTTGGAGGGGGCACAGATCCCTCTCTAAACGGCCTAATTCTACTACTGAGAGTTGGAGATGTCATTGACTTATATATGTAAAACTACAAAAAATAAATTCATCCAACTCTTTTTCGAACTTCATAGATAACAAGAATTTTGTGCATTAAGTTCAAATGTATCCAACTATTTTTCAAACTTCATAGATAATAAGAGTTTTGTGCTCTAAGCTACTTATTACGTATGAAAGTCTTTTATTAAATTTCTTAGATGAAGTATTATGCTTAAAATGGTACAATACACATTCTTTTTGTAATTAATATTTAATTGGATTGCCAATTCATGCCGTAAAAAAGAATTTAAGGCACAAAAGAGATTATGATTCAGATAAAATAATGTATACGTACACTGGTAGTCATCACTCGACGCGTAAATAAAATTTGATATTGTCAATTGATCTATTAAGACTTCCATAGTCTTTTTCTTTTTTTGGATTTTTGCTATATTCTTTTTTGGGTTTCCATTCATCCAAATTGAGAAATAAAATAGAAGTGCCATCTTTTCCGCGTAAACCATAACCAATTAGATGGTTCTTGGCAACAGATATCCCATACACAGTCTATGAATCAAAATACGTCGGTATAATTCCTTCATAACATATAACACGTTGTAAAAAGATTCAATAATGGTGAATTAAATTAATATATTTTAATTTACCATAACTGTACGGTTATTGAACTTAAAAAAATATCACGAATATTGTCAGTACACTACCATTGATCTTAAGATATGAATCCCACATAACAAATAACATTATATATCATTACGAGAGATTCAAATCCGGAAAGGTGAAATATAAAAGGAGGAGATATCTTAATCAAAAAAATCAATTAATCAACAAAATTGCACATATGGAAAAAGGAGAAAAAGGGGGAAAATTAACCAAAAAGAAAAAAGAAAAAAAAATCAACATAATCCCAAACCAAAATTAACCATCTTTTTTTAAAAGATGGATAAACAATGGCCGCAATTGTCATATATGAACTGGCCTAATCGCCGGCACTGCCATGCTAAACATGATAGAAGAAGAAGAAGAAGTTTTCGCACTTGTATCGTACTTATAACACTTGCTTAACCCTGATCCAAATTCCAACAACTTCGTCTTCGATTCATCCTCCACCGTCCGATCTTGACCTATCTCGTCCCCACCACCATCATCATAACCGTCCATTTCATTAACCACATCATCATCATCGTTATCAAAACCCTCATCGGCGTCGTCGTAGTCGTGGTTGAAAACGGTGTCGTTTAGAGGGACAAGATGCAAAGTGAGACGGCCATTAGCCCTATGAGCATGAAAGTATTCATGGCGGTCAACTTTCTCTTCGTTGATGATCAATCTTCCATCACTTGTGTAATACCTCTTCATCACCCATGGCATATGTGGCAATGGTGGTGGATATTCTTTCTCTTTTTTCATCTTTTTCACACCCCATAATCGATGATGATCTTGCTTACTAGTAACACAATCTTGATGATCATCTAAATCACCCTTTAGGTCAACATAACTCTCCATCCCAATGCAATCACCTAAATCTAATGAACATGTTTGATTATGCATTAGAAAGAAAAGAGAAATAAAATTTTTTGAAAAAAATATTGAATTATGAAGAAAAAAATGGAGGTTTTTGGAGGATTTTGGCTATGGTTTCTTGAACATATAGAGATGTGCATGGGATAGGGGATATATATAGGGGGGGATAGGTTATCGAGAAGAGGGGTAATAATAATATTGAAGAGAGGGAAAGATTATTTGGCAGTGACAGCTAATAGTGTAGTCACACAATCTCGTGTGATTGGGTGGATTTATGAATTTGGGTTGGGATATATATGTTATATATATATATATATATATATATATTTGTTTGGATTTTAAATGGGAATTTTTTATCCATGTAAAATTGGGAAAATAATTATTAATTAAAACATATTGAACTTGAAATTAAAGTCACCCTAGGATTGTAATTCACTAGAAGATAAGGAAAATGGAGAAAATGTTAGATTTTATTTGAGAAAAAGTCGTGTTATTAATTTTTAATATCGACATAACAATTTAGATATTTCATTTTATTTTCTAATTGTCCATGAGATTAAAATAAAAATAAAAAGAACTTCCATTTTCTTTGAAAAATAGAAATGATTTGAATGGTAATGTTCTTGTAGGATTGGGAAAGGGATTAAAACATGAGCTTGAAATTATTAAAGTGACATTAGTTTTTGTAATTAACTAGAAGACAAGAAGGGCCGAGAAAATATTAGATTTTATCCCGAAAAGTTATGCGATTAACTTTTAATATCGCCATAACAATTTAAATATTCCATTCTATTTTCTAATTGTCCATATTGAGATCAAAAAACAAAAAAGTTAGTACTCCCATGTTTTTTAAATCTCCTTTTTCTAAAAATCCAATTAATTTGAATGGCATTTTTCTTGTCGAATTGGGAAAGGGATTAAAACATGAGTTTGAAATTAAAGTCACACTAGGATTACAACTGACCAGAAGATAAGGAGAGCCAAAAAAAAAACATTAGATTTTATCTGAAAAGTTTATGCAATAAATTTTTAGTATCACCATAACAATTTAAATATTCTATTCTATTTTCTATTTGTCCATGAAATTTTTTTTTTTAAAAAAAAAACCCTTTTTTTAAAAAATCTCATTTTTTTAAAATCCTTTTTTTTTTCTTTTTTCTTTTGGGATGTAATGTAGCTGTGAGTAAGAGGACAAAATAGTAGTTGGTAATATACTGCCACAGTTATTGTTCTGTACACGTAGTCAATTTTCTTTACACGTGGGACGATCTTCATGCCACGTGGTTTGAACAGTGGGACCAGAAGAGAACCTTTGGGACTTTTACACTGTCAAAACAAAATGTATCATATGTACTTATCTGGATTAGTTACGTGAACCAGCTTAGATTACAACGGATCTTATTTATGTTTAACTCGTTTTAATTGTGGATTAATCTTTTGGGATGAGCGGAATGGTCGGGCACTAACAAATATTATCTGGTTTTTAATTGACACACACACCACTATACTATGAGTTTGTAGCTTTAGGGTAGATTTAATGTGATCCTATTTAAAGTGAATTTTTCATCATTCAAAACAGATATTATCTGGTTTTTGACTGATACACACGCCGCTATACTATGAGTTTATAACTTTAAGGTAGATCTAATGTGGTCCTATATTATTTAGGATGAATAATTAGTAGTGGAGGATATAAGTAGGAGGTTACCGGGATTGCACCTCTATCAATCTCACAAAATCCTATAAAAAAAGAATTTTTTTTATTTAAGAAAGAGTTAAGTCATTTTATATTACAATATTACACACAAAAATTAATCTTGAGACTTCTTACATCTAAAATAAAAATCGTACAACTAGACTAAATGGCCAGTGGCATCTTGTAAATTTTTTTGACTACATGGTATTTTTGTTTAAAAATTAAAATCTTTGTTGATAAAATAATTATCGTATAATTATTATATTATGCACTACAGAATTTACTGAAAAAAAATTCTAAATTCGCCTTCAATTAACTTCATAGTCAAATAGGAATAGGTTATGCTAGTCGCTACCCGAGGAGGAACCTGCGTGAGTAGCGGGTTACACCGCGTTCGCATATTGCTGCCTTTTGTGCGAAGACTAAGTACTACTAGAGCGAAGAAAAAGAGAGCTGACCAAAAAGTAAAAGGAAGAAAATGAGAAAAATAAACACATGAAAAAAGCAAACGAATTTGCATGCGCGTAAAAGGATAGAATTTATCCCCAAAAAAAACGTGGTATTAAATGATGCCTATCTAGTTGTACCATCTCTTTGAGAATTTAACTTAAGACATGGCAAATTATATAGAGAGCTCTTATAAGTTATTAGTTTCTGTTAAGGTAGAAAATTCAGAGTTAACTTGAACTTGGTTTTGTAAGGAGAAATATTGTGGGTTAAATCCACTATAGTACTTTGACGATTAAATTAGTAACCTTCTTTAGGATAAAGAAGATAGGTATGAAAAATGTGTGTATAGAATGTTTTTGTTATTTTTTACATGAGAGTGTGAGTGTTATTTATACCTTTTTAGGATATTCTATTTTCTTTCTCCTCCCTGATATTCTGAGATTGTTTCAGAGTTAGTTATACCGACTTATCCCGAGATCTCCCTGATATATTTGTGGTCCGAGTCCTCTGGGTTCTAGATATTTGCAATACGCATGACCTTGGGCCTCAAGTAGGTGGATCTCGGGCCGAAGTCATTAGTGGTCATAGGCGAATATCCCACCTCAAGGGTATTATGATATTTGTGCTTAACCTCGAGAGTTCACCTCATATCAGTTTCTTTTCGTGAGTCGTGTTGGAAGGTTAAGGGTGGGAAATTTATTTCAACCCGAAAAAAAAAATGATTAAGTAGTAAAGGGAGGTAAAAGCCAGGGTTACATCGCAATAAGGCGGGGAGTGCACTTACCCTTCCTGTCATTCTCCAGACTCTACTATAACAAAACAAAGAGTAACGCATGTGGTATCAGGGGGCTAAGATTCGGAATTTTGAACTATATAAATATACTTTTGTTTTTTATGAGGGATAATTCATCTTTTTAACTAAAAATATATAAATTTCTATTTTATTTTATTTTTTTAAAAATATACAAAATTTTTAACTTTTTTTTTTTGGTCAGTGGAGGCTTACGCATACATCACGCAAATCATATTATCCAATGAAAAGACTCAAGCCAAAATTGACTAGTCAGTCCACATTACTATTTCCCTCTCGATATACAAGTAGCACTAAAGTGTCTCTTTGGGGCTAAGGAGCTCTTATGATAACCAATAAATTTACTCGGAGTAGACCCTCGTCCTCAAAAACTCGACCAAATTACATTTTATCTCCTAATCAAATGTTGAGAACCATGAATATATGGATATTTTAAGACGAAATTTTTACGAGAGATAATTTAGAGATATTAAAAAGGACAACTAATTTAGAGGATATAAAAAAGGACAAAACTTTAGTGTAGGATAATTGTACTGTAACTTTATGTTATCAATGAAGTTCTTTTTTTCCTTTTTTAGTATAATGAAGACTGAAATAATTATTTGAATTTAAAATCTCTTATTATAAGTGGTCATTAGTCAATCATTTTACTTAATTCTTGTATGAAATAATTTTTTTCTAAGGAAAAAGAGAGAGAGAGAGAGAGAGAGATAGGAACAAAAGTGAGCACGCCTCCGGCAGGCATTAAAAGTCAACAATTTCAAACAGGATATTTGGCATGAATCCTGCAGTTGCAATCTGATGAATACGGCAACAAATGAAAGAAATGTAGTCAGTTATTGACCAACGTGTAGAAATGCTACCCAGCCTTAAGGTTGACATTCCATGGTCTGTCTCCTCCCTCCAACTAAAAGAAAAGTATCTGAAAAGTCAAAAATTTGTGTAATTTATCTAGTGTAAGAGGTTTTAAGATTAATTTTTGTATGTAAGATTATATTTAATAGGTTTTCTAAGGTACCAAATTCTCTACATCTAGAGAAGTTATTGGATATTTTGGTCTCCAATAGTTTTCCTATAACTATCTCTATATATACAGAATCTCTACATCTAAATCTTACTATCTCCACATGTAGAGATGCAATAACAATTCCCTAAACTTATACATATGGAGTAAACAAAAATAGAGAGTTTTTAAAATAGAAAAATTGTTGGAGCTAATATGGACATAAAATAATGGAAGTATGCAATTACCAAAATGCCCAAAGAGAAAAGGAGAACATTCACTACCAGGACACTTATCGAAAAAATAGAGCACAAGGACGGTGGAAATCACCAAAAAAGATTCTCAAAAACATTACTATAAATAGCAAAACGAAAGTGATTGAAAGTTAATTAATTCATTCCATTGCTAAATTTGACATTATTTGTTGGGTTTACAATCCGAACTTACTTACTAATTTTCTCGTTCGATGTGGAACTCGGGAGATAACCTCTGTCATCCATTTTTTTTGCTTGTGTAGGACTTCAACTTGTACAAAAGCTAATAGGCTCTTAGCTCAGTTCGGCTCGACAAGTTGCATACTCAACATGAGTGAAATTGAAATAGGGATTTCTTGAAATAAGGGATTTACTAAATGTAGCGAAACTGTTAAGGTAAAATTAAAATATTGAATCTCTAAATGTAGAGAAATTATCCAAATTCTCTACATGTAAAGAAAAATATAGAGAAACTGTTAAAGTTGACCTAACATCCTAAATTATGTAAAATGACCTATGCCTCCTATTGAACCAAAAAAAATTATGTAATTTTTTCTCCCTCAATGTATGTGTACTGTTGATAGAATTAAAGTTGTGAGTGTGTTATTTAGATAACATATTTGTATAAAAAGGAAAGCTAATTCTCTCAAATCAAAGACCGATGTATGGGGAGGTTAGTGGGAACTACAATTCTTACTAACCCCGAGATCTTTTTAGATACAAGGATAAATTTAAGGTATTTTTTAGTTTGAATAATTAATTAGTTCCCAAAAAACATATAAAAATTTGTGTATGAATTGTTAAAGGACTTACTAAGAGAAAAGTTATGAATCTGCCCTACATTAGACCTAAACCTTTTGTGTATAGATTATATTGAACCTCTCGAGTTCCTTGCCCTTTTTCCTTCGTTTGTCTTTTGTTTCTGTAATATCTCACATCGGGAAAATATAGTATATTTGTATGATTTATAAGTGAGTATTATGGGTATAAAGAATAACTTTGATTAACTATTTTAGATCAGTAGAAAAGAGGCCCAAGTAGTTGTTTCTTATGCCTACAACACCAATCGCGCTTGCGGGTCTGGAATTCTAGGCTCGGGGCTCGAGGTGTGATAGAATGGTATCAGAGCAGGTCACTAGCCAGTGGAAGAATTAAGTGTTACGCGGGGTAAAGTGCTACACCTAGAAGGTTGATGGGAACCACATCTTAAACGCGTAGGAGCTATCTCTAGAATCTTACACCTCCTGGTTGGTCCTGGGTTTGTGTGCCCCTAACGAGTATATCAGGTCCTTAACGGGAGGTGTGTGTAATATCTCACATCGGGAGAATATAGTATGTTTGTGTATTTTATAAATGAGTGTTGTGGGTATAAGGAATAACTTGAGTTAACCATTTTTGGCCAGTAAAAAAGAGGCCCAAGTAGTTGTTTCTTATGCCTACAATACCAGTCGCACTTGCGGGCTTGAGGGTTTAAGCTCGGGGCGTGACAGTTTCTCAATAAAACCACATTATTTCTTATCATTTTGTTAGAAGTTGTTATTTAATAAGTTTGCATTAATATTAATCATCTTACATAAAATGAATTCTACATACATATTAGACCTATTTCTTTTTTTACGGACTCGTGTTATTCTAAGACTTATAAAAGAGTTTTTTTCGTCAGAAGCTTTCATACTAGGTGGTTCTGTTCTCAAACCTGCTCATTTTATGGTAGATATTGTAATTTGTGTCTTGATTCTTTATGTCTGGCCATTTTGATGACAGATTTCGAGTTTGTAATAGCGTGTATCTTGAGATGTTCATTTTTAATTTTGTTTCTTCGTTGGAGATATTTTTGCTTCGATGTAACTTATTGAATTGTGGACGTTTTGATAATAAATTCCTTTTAGACAGCATCACTTACCATTTATATATTTTTTACTAAAGGTTAAATTTATTTTTTAAACTAAAAATACTTTTAAAATACACAAATATTTAAGATGAATGACGACTTGCAAGGCCTTCTCATCCCTTAACAGACCCACTCATGAGGAGACCCTTTTTTTTTTTTTTTTGGTTGATAAGAGAACTGAACTGACGGAACCCAACCACTAACTAATAAACCCTAAATACAGAACCTCACCCAAATGATGTACTAGGAACCAAACCTCAGGATAGTGTGGGAATTTGAACATGTGATTTACCACAGGCCTTCCTACACCTTAACCATCTGAGTCATGCCCTGAGAGCACATGAGTAGAACCATTATAGATGAATTGTCCAAATCATTTCTTTAGAACTGCATACCTCACTATCCATCCGAGGATCTCTCATTATATCTCCAACCAAAGGATGGAAGTACGGGAAAATCTGACCATCATTAATTACTTATTATAATAAGCTCATCAAATCCCACATAACCAAATGAAATCTTGTGAAATAATAAAAGATTAATGTTTTGCATCACATACTATTGTTCAGACAGGTGATGGTGACAGTCTGCGTCGAGGGCGAGGTAACTTGAATAGAAGAATCATGAAAGTTGCTAGAGGTGGCAGCAGTGGTGGTTTGATGTGATTAATAGGAGAATGGTGTGGTGGCGGCTAGTCTTACGTAGTTACATTAGAAGGAAATGTGGTGGTGGTTTTCATGGCGGAGATGGAATCTAGTAACCGGCCACCATGATTAACGCTAAAGACCTGCATAGAGGAGAGAAGGGCTGCTACCATGATCTGGTACAGAGGAAGGGCGAGCATATGGCTAGAGGAGGGAGAAGATTTACGCATTTCCAGCCTTTGCAATTGAACCATCATAATCAACAAGTGCACTTGCAAATAATCCATAACCAGGAGGCATCAAATGAAGGTTCAACATTAACAAACAAAAATAGAAGCATAGGTAGATCTTCTACACTCAAAACATTAGGAATGCGTTTCCAGAAACACAAACACAAGGAAGAAAAAATTGATATCCGTAACACTAACAAAACACGGTTCCACTACTTCTACAGTATAACTAGATGACAGACTCTTACTGCTCCCCGGGAAGAGACTTGATGATATCCGAATCACCTAAAGCGTTGAAGGAACAAATATCAGCCAACTGATGAACTGCAATGGATAGAATACTACATAAGGAAAATGTAGGAGAATATGTGATATACCTGGGTCAACGATGCTGAGGCATGACACACGGAAGTACTTCCCACAGGCTGTTCCCAGATCAACATTGTCTGAAAGTAGAATAGGATGCCATACAAGTTTATGCCCAGAATAAAAACATCTCATTGGATTCACGTAGACTTTCAGACCACAGATATGAATTGAGAACTAATGCAATATGCAATTAATGATCCATCTAATCAAGAAAAAGAAGAACAGTGAACAACTAAGTAGCGAAAAGATTGCCCCTTGGGTATCATTAGTGCAGAAGGTGCAAGTAATGAATATCAAATCGAGCATGACAAAAATGTAAATCAATAAATATTTTTTAGGGAAAAAGAATAAATTCTCAAAGAATTAGCTAGTCCGATGAGGCACAAAATTTGCCATCCAGTTCTAATTACAGCAAAATGCCTTCATTCTTGACATCAAATACTCATCGGACATCTAAGCAACACCATCAAGCACCCAGAATCATCTAACATTATTCGAAGCGTATTGCAGAAGTATTGACTCCAAAATCAACATACATTATCTTAGTTCCATAATATCATCTACATCACAAGTAATCCATAAATCTTTAACGTCACAAATCTTAAACTTCTACAAAACGGGCCAGTCCAAATGGTATCCAACACCCCCTTCGTCACCAACAGGATACCACACCAATATCAAAACTAGACCAACAAAACCACTGCACTAACTTAAAGCAACACCAACCCCATTATTACGATAACCACAAATGAAAAAATTTCAGCATCGCACAAATTCACTTTCATAAGCAGCATTATATATACACAGATACAAACTAAATAAATAGAAATTAACGCATTTCACGTAAAAGACGAATCGGCACTTACTTCCATTGTAGTGGTGAACTCCAACCTTAGCAAGCATAGCGTAGTATTCAATCTCAGACTTCCTCAAAGGTGGACAATTGTTCGATATCAAAATCAGCTTTCCTGCCCATACATTTCCATTTAATTCCACAAAACACCCCCATTAAAACATCAATTATTTCCACAAACACCCCCACCATTACGCATAATTACCAAAAAAAATTAAAAAAATCGAAATCAATTACCTTTGGAGTTTCTGAGGGTCTTGAGAACAGTCTTGTAGCCAAGAGTGTACTTTCCACTCTTCATCACAAGAGCTAGCCTGTTGTTGATGCTCTCATGTGTCTTCTTCTGCAATTATTTAAAATATATATATATATCAATAAACAATATATAGATACATATATGAAGAGAGAGAAGAGATAGGGTTACAGTACCGTCTTCTTGCCGGCGGCGACCATGGTGGATGCTGAAGGGCTGCGGCGGAGAGAAGGGTATGGGGGGTGGGGTGAGGGGGAGGGGAGACTAGGGTTCGGTGTGTGTAATCTGAGGTGTATTATTAGGGTTTATTTGTGTGTAACGGCACGTGTAAGTCACGTGACTATAATTGGACTATAATGGTCCAAGTGAGACAGAGCCCGTTGAGGAGATAGCCCAAATTTCTTGGGTTTAGTCATTTTCGTTTCTTAATCCATTCTTTTTTCTTTTTTTTTCTTCATAAAAGCGATAGCATTTATTTCTATATTTGGAGGAACAAAGACTTTAAAAATTACCCTTTTTAGATTACACCTTTACCCCTCATATCACAATTACTCGTTTCTTCCAAATATTTAGGATATAATCATTCTGATACAGAAAAAAGTGAACCTATATTTTCTCGATAAATTATTTTATACGTAAAAAAAAATACGATTTTCCTATTTCATTCCTTTCCTTATCCATTCTTGCCTAAGCGCATCCATGAAAGACGAAATTAGTTATGCTTTTATTGCTTGGTCTATCTTATTTAAGCTTTAAAATTCTTTTGACTAGTAGTAATTTGAAGAAATTATTCTTTTATTGGTGATAAGAGAGTATTCGGTTTTGGCTAACTAAGCCAAACGTGATCATCAATTTATAATAGCTATTGAGTGTTACATCAGTAATTTCATTATGAAGACTTATCATTACTTGAAAAATCATCCAAGCCTGGATTATTTTACTCTTTTAGTTTTAAGTCAAACATTGAATTATCTCTTACGTCTTTGACGGAGAAACAAAGGTTGCTGTAAAATTTTGGAACAATGTAAGTTTGTCATGTTTCTATCGCTATCTGAAAGTAAAAACATACGTCGTGTTTATTTCCTAAAATTTAGGTAGTTCGTTATTATTCATAAATGTCTTAAATAGTAATACTTGTTAGGTATATTAAATTGGACCAAAGTTGCTCTAGCCACTTCTCATCTCCCCTTTAAGGAATCCTACTACCACAAGATGGACAAGACATTACATAACAAAAAAAAGAAATGGAAAAGAAAATGATGGACAACAAATTTTCTGGGGGTAAATGGCGAGACACCCCTGTAATTAGATGAAAATATACGTTACTCTCCTATGGGGTAATAACTAATTCATAGTTCTCTTGTGATTTTTAAACTTTGCATACTCTTCCTACACCATGTAGTGTCGGTTATTTTGTTTAACAGCTGAATGGCCATTTGGCCCCGAGGGAAGAACTTTTCCTTCACTACGTATACAAATCCAATGCCAATTGTTGCATTGATGTATTGACAAATGATCTGACCAAATGGTTCGACCGTTGGACTGATCCGAGCTAATGGTTCGACAGCTGGACAAAAGACCATAGAAGAAAATGCGGTTTTAACATCACCTTGTATATCCTGTAACTGACAGACAATAAAGACAGTAAAAGAAGACAGAAGATAGATAATCAACCTTGCAAACTAATCAGGTTTTAACCTACAGTGCACTACATACAACTGAGATTTAACACAAACTAGCACAGCCATCCAACATCTCATACATGCTGATCATCACTAAAACCAAATCATTCTGAAATGTCGTTTATTCAATTAAGGGGAAATTTTACTGCCTGTCCCTTCTCTGCCTAGCACGTTTTGCTGTGACTTGTTCATCAGTCAAAGGTAAATAATAAATTCGAGGGGTGGTTCTGGTTTTCCTAAACAGGTCGTCAAGAGTTATAATCGGAAGATCAATTTTCTCAGCAACTGGTGATGGGGCCCCGGTCAGCTGTTCTCTCATTGTTGATGAGCCACGAGCAGGAGGCTGGCGTGAAAGTGGATGTGGGGACTCATGTTTCATGGGTCCCTGCTGGCGAGTTGGTGGTGCTGGCTGAGGAGGAGGTTTTACTGCAGATGTACTTGTGTTTACTGATGGAGTTGCAGACTGGGAAGGAGCCTCCACGCGCAATTTCTCTTCCTCGGGATCAACAAAATCAGCAACCAATAGGCGCCCTCCATTTGGAGGCCATTGGAGGTTGTAAACAGCATTTCGAGTCTCTATTGCTTCCTCTACAGAAGAGTACTGCATGCATACAAACATACAAATATTTATCAAGTGGTGTCCATGAAAGAACAGCGAATATCAAACTCAAGCATACTCCTTCTGGTGACCACAACTGGTTCAGTTGCTTACATAGATCTGAATGTCCAAATACCTCCTATGACATGAGAGATCCAGACAATAATTGAAAACACTCTAAAAGAAGAGAGCTACCACATCCATCGTGATGTCTGAAGTAAAACTATGAAGAGCGCCTAATTAATTTTTTTTTTTTTTAAAAGAAAGAGGAGAAGAAGAAGAACAGAATGCAACCAATCAACAAAAAAGATCATGAGAGAAGCGAGATTACCGTTACATAGCAATGGGTCTTGATGTGATCCATCCAAAAACTGCAGACATTACCAGTTTTTGCCAAGAGCTCCTGCACGGCTTTTAGTGTAAAAGGGCGCAGAAAGTGATCTATCCTGAGAGAAGTGGTGGGTTTTTTCTGTGATGGTGGTACTGCAATTTTGTAGACAACAGATAATTAGTGAATAATTTTAATAAAGGTGGTAGTTTAATTCCAAAGACCAAAAAAAACCTAGGAACATTAACAAAATTTCCATAACAACTTTCACACATAAGAAATACACTCACCCACACGTTCCTTTGGTGCCTCTTCACCAAGTATAGAGTTAGACTCAGTAAGATTGAGCCTTGTTGAAGCAATCTGAGGAAAAGCCTTTGGTCTTGTAGAAGGAGAAGCAGCAGAGCGCTGAGATTCAGGTACTTCTTGACTTTCAAAATTCTATCCACGCAGCCTCTTGGAAGGTTCCTCGTTCCCAGCTTCTGTGGCATCTGCAAAATGAAAAGTAATAAGAACAAAACGATACAGGGAGTAACAAATAATAGAAAGGATACTTTTTGACATGACTGACTGATAAACATATCATTGCTAACTTAAAGCATATAATATACGAGTTCCAGTCCATGCATAAGATGCCACTAGAATATTAAAATTATGTCAATGAATACAAATGATTTATCTCTCGATAATACGAATGCATCAGAACTTGCAACATTTACTGCACCAATACAACTAATAAAACAATCTATCTTCAAAGAACTTACTGGTCACAACAGTTGGTTATAAGGCCATAAAACAAAAGGCCAACATCCTGATGTCTTCCATGTGCACAGAAATCAAATATCAAATAAAAACTATGAATCACATGCAGAGAAAACAAGAAGAATAAATATGTGCAGTAAAGACCAAGCAATTCTTTGAATTGTACATTCCAATAGAGTCAACAAGGTATATCAAAACTCAGTTGGATGACAAGATGACTAGTTTTATGGTTTGTGTCGTGCCTGATCTAAGTTCCATTAGTATTAGATCCTATAATTATTTTCTCTTCTGAAAAAAATAAACAGAAAAAGAAAGTGGAAGCAGCAACTGTTCTGGTCACCACAAAGAAGCATGGCTGATGGCACTCACAAACCCATTGAGTAAAATGGAAAGCAGAATCAAAATCACACAGTATTACTGTCAGAACTCGTCTTACTGAGTAACTTGTAAGCAAAAACTTCTATTCTCAAAAGTTGATACAAGACAACAACATTAAATTTGGTTAAGTGTTCCAAGTTCCGCCCTACTTCTGGTCCAAAAAATTGTTTGTCCCTCAAACAATAACGTAGCTGGAAAACCTCCATTTTGGAGTCCATTAACCTAACTAGCTCTTACCAAATGCTATAATCAAGAGGGAAATTATATACTTGTTAATATTTCTAAAGCTCGTTAAAAAGATCAAATGTATTTTTATTGTATTCTTTAAATGGAAAAAATTCAACCACCTCATTTAATTCTAAATATGCATTTAACAATGTTATGAAGATAACCACACAATCTCTTCACCATTATACCACTTAAATTGCCATTGTTAACAAGTTTAACTTTCAAGTTCACTCAATTGAATTGAATACGGACATGTAATACATAATTAACCAATAAAGTGGTCCAACGGGTAACAAATTGAAAAGTAATGCTACAGTAATACCATGAAACTTTCTTTTCTCAGACAGAGCAGCAACACTATCCTCATGTTCACTAGAAGATTCCAACTTGTCAGAGGGGATAACATGTTGCATAACATCAACCATAACACTCTCACCAATACCAGGCTCTTTGTCTGAATCAATCTTTTCACCCACTTTAATGGAATTATGATCAGACTCAGCATGCCTTGTCTCGGACATGTCCTCCTCCATCGAGTCATCAGCAGATGAGTGATCAAAATTTACTTTTTCCAGAAGCTCACCATCTGCTACATCAGTTGTCTTGGTAAAATGATTATCACCCAATTCTATGGGGAAGCAGATAGGAAACAGCCAATGAGAATGCAGCATTATGTTTAAATCAGTAGCAAGTAAGAAAGAAAGAAAGAAAAGAGAAACAGCTTAAAAAAATGTAGAAAAATCCCAGAAAGAGAATGTGATGCTCAACCCATACCTAGTGATTTCCTTTCCTCCCTAGAAGCAGCTGCATCAAATTTCTCTTCAGCAAAAGGTTCTATTTTCTCAGGTGACAAACCAGATACTGAACTTTTATCTTTTGCGAAGGATATCTGGTTTAGCTCATTATCACACTCAACCTTCTTTGTAGCTTCACTCTCCAAATTATGTTCTACCACTGAAACATCAACTGAAAATTTATCTGCATTATCATTTTTCTTGCTAGTTTTTAAATTTTTAGGTTGATCGTCTGTTTCTCCATACAAAGTTTGGTTCCCATGAGGCAGCAGATCATCCGAAGGATGAACAATGCCATCACTTGGGGGGTCTCTGCTGGGTGATGCCTGCAACATCTCTGGCCTAACAATTTCTGGTTCTAATTGGACATTATCAGCATTTAAATTATCCTTTAGTTCTTTATTTTCATTAACATTTAAAATATCAGTAGAAAATGACTCAGATTTTACTTGAAACCCTAAGTTAGGGCTGACCTCATATACCTGGTCTCCTGAATAGGGTTCATTACAATCAGCATCCATGTGAGAAGATTTTAATGATATGTTCTCTGGCTTAACTTCCTTGTTTTCCACAGCTTTCTCGGGTAGCATATCTGTTCCCTCAACTTCATTTTTGTGTATCTTACTGCTCTTCTCCTCAAGTGTTTCCTTAGATGATGCAACCTGGCTGTCCACAGCCTCACCAGTACTTTGCACAGCGGCCTCTGAAGTTCCTAGTCCAGCCAACAAAACAGCATCTTTGTGGGGCAAGTCAAAAACCTCATCACCCTTACTGACTTTATTGCTGTCAAGCATTCCCTCATTTGATGTAATACGGGGTGAAATAACCTCATCTTGGACATTAGTTTTAGCTGAAGGAGCCTCAATCACAGCTGATTTCCCAACCATGGTAATAGGATCAGTACCAACAGTTCCTTCCGGCTCCAAAGCTTTTCCTTGATCAATTTTTGTTGGGTCGTCATCAATGTTCATCCCGGTCACAACCTCATCAACCTTGTTAGCTTTATTGTCATCATGTTTCAAAGCTTCATTTTCCATTTGAAAAGAACTACTTTCCACTTTTGCATCTCCAAAATTTCCCGCAGCCTCACTCCCGCCATCAAAGCCCTTACCCTCTTCTGTCTCAATAGCTGCCCTTTCATAGCGAATTGCTTCATCCAACCGCTTCACCAAATCATCCTTCAGCCCCTTTGTCATCAAGTTCCTTCTCTTGAGCTCTTCCTTTAATTCTGCCACCTTCCACTTATTAATTGGTCGGTTATCAAGAATAGGATACTGTGTCGACATCCTTCTTGTCTTCCAATTACAAAGTCCTCAGTTGCAAACCTGTCCATGAAAGTAATCACAAGCAGGGCTTAAGAAACTCTTCAAAACTAAGAAACTACTAATGAAAGAGAAACAAAACTGTCAAATGCTGTCCGCTCCCTTCAAGTACTCTATTGGACAAACACGGGGGAAGCCGCAGAAAAACATCAAAAACATAAAATGCTCTAAACAATATTATATCAACCTGAACTACGTTCAGATGACAGAAAAACATATCAAGAATGTAGACATAGAAAAGCATATATATCCAACCAAATGACTGATTTGACAAGTTTCTCTTATCAAAAAGAAACTTCTATTCCATAATGATATAAAGAACTCTTCTTTCACGCAACTTGAACCAAGTGCAAGATATAGAACTACAAGCTTTTACTTCATTATCAGCACAAGCATAACCACAACACTGAGCAAAAGAGTCAAGTAACATAATGCAAGTACAACTATCATACTGCCAAAGCAAGGTACAGCCAACAAAGCACAGGGTACAATTAAACTGAAATCAGTAACTACCAAAACAAAGCAGCTCAAAAATTGAAACTTTATGAATACTCATAAAAAAATAAAACATTGAAACTTTCTAAAAATTCATAAAACAATCTGTTCAAATATAGGAAAAAAAAAATACTTAAAAAAAAAGTACCACCAACAAAGCACAATGTACAGTTAATCTGACTGCAGTAGTTACCAAAGCAAAGCAGCTCAAAAATTGAAACTTTATATATACTTGTCAAAAGAAAAATTGAAACTTTATAATATGTATGCTACCAATAGCCCTAAAAATACATTACGACAATTTTTCCAATTCTAGAACCACCAAAATTGAAAAAAATATATATATTTATCCAAAAAAAAACACTTTTTTGAGATAAAAATTAAACCTAAAATACTTACTTGAGGCAAATGGTGGAAAAAGAGAGCCTTTAATGGTGAAACCCTAATTCAAAAGGAGCAAAACAGACCCAATTGTTAGGGGGAGTATATAATAAACCCCAAATGCAGAAACGCTTAACTGACCCCTGAAAAATGGAAAAAAAAAATTCAGGATATAAACATATTATTTATCAGGAGAATATTAACTAAATGATAAGCATAATTTTTTTCAATGAAATAGAGATATCTTCTTTATGTGTAAAGCTGTTATTTTTCCCTAACTATAAATTCGTTGGAAAAAGAGAGAGAGAGAGAGAGAGAGAGAGAGAGAGAGAGAGATATATATGTATATGTATTTTATATATCGATAGATATAAGGGTGGAGTGGCAGTTAATTCTGTTGCCACTTAGCAAACGGGTAATTATGTTGAAAGCCTCTTATTTATTGAAAAATGTGATTTGTACCCCATTTATTACTAATTTTATTTTAACAGAAAAATTTACAAAATAATCAACGAAATCCAATAAATTAAAGATTCTTTTAAGATAAAAAGGATAAATGTCACTAGTAATCCCTTATCTTTGAGAGTTATGACATTTTAGTCTTATAATTTTAGAAATGAATCTTTTGGTCCTAAATAGATTGCAAATTTGACACTGTTAACCTAACTTTCTTATTCTGTTAATTTGTTAACGTTTTTTGTACGTGATTGACACAAAAACTGATTACTTTCTTTTATTTTTTAACATAACTTAACCTACCACACGTGTATATAAGAATTGTCCAATTTGACCGTAAAAAATGAGTGTCATAAAAAACACGTGTTAATCATGTGTAAAAAACATTAACAAACTAAAGGAATAAGCAAGTTGGGTCAACGGTATCAAATTTTTTAATAAATTTAAGACTAAAAGGTTTATTTTAAAAAATATACGACCAAGTGTCACAACCTCTAAAAATAATGGACCACTGATAGTATTTATTCAGACAAAAATAATTGAATAATCAAAATAAAGTGAGAAAAATTTAAATGCCTCCTCAATATTTTTACACTTTTTACTATTGTTTGTTTTAGGACATACAAGTAATACCACATATCAAAAAGTACAACTTGACCTCCCCAAAAAAACAAGCAACATAGACACTTGTTTTCATTTTTTTTTAAAGTCAAATAGCATATTTATTAATTAAATAAGATAAATACAAAGTAAATCTAGTCCAAACTAAACTATACAATAGCCAAATACAAAATTCCGAAACTAAAAGGCCAGCCAAAAAATCAACTGGAGCCAATATGTCGCCATTTGTAATAGAAAAACAATGTCAATATTACCACTTGAAAGCAAAAAAGTTTTTTCAATACGAAATCTTGAAATTATAAACAACTTTTTTTTGGAGGTTCATGTGGCTATGTTTCACGGTTGCCTATGCATTGTAAATTGATTATGGCATGAGAGGTGTATCCTGAGGTCCTAAGTTCAAATTCTATTTGTCGAGGTCGGAAACCTCACAGTTGAAGTTGAGAGCTATTTGCGCCGAGTTGGACTTTTCAGGTCGGCCTCCGAGCTGTTCTTTCCGGGTCGGCTTCCAGATCTGCACAAGGAAAAGAAGGAAAAGGCGGGGTGATGACCCGGATTTTCCCCTCGAGCGTGCGAATGATTAGTATGTCCAAGCTGGCAAGGTAGCTGAGAGCATTTAATAACGAGTTACCTCCTTAAATGAAGAGGGTGGAGCTCTATTTATACTAAGTTCTGGTCTGACAGCATTTAATGCAGCGCAGCTATATGTCCCATCAGCGCTTTATGTTCTATCAGAACAGCTGGAACTGAGGTCGGGGTATCCGGGGTCGGGCCAGTCATCCTGGTTGGACATTCAGCTCAACGCGTTGGCCTTGGCGCTGATTAGCCCGCTTCGGCTCGAGACGGATTCGTACCTCAGCTCAGGAACCCCTCGTCAATTCCCCCCTCCTCAAGTCGAGATCGAGAGGGTGAGATCTAGAATTTGGCGGTTCCTCCCGAGTTGTAGGTGTCCGACCCCGAGAGAGCAGAGATGGCTATGTCAGCGGTGCATGCCCAACGGATGGCTGACACGTCACCTAACGGTTCTGACGAGACGCGACGTTTAGGCTTCCCGAGGCAACTTTCAGGGGCGCCTATAAATAGGGCATTGACATCCGAGATTCATTCCACATTTTGCTTTCAATCCCTCAAGAATTTTTAGGTCGGACACCAGAGTGGTCGGAAGAAATTAGCTCGGAAGGAATCTTCTCGGGATTTGTCAGCTCGGAGCCAGCTTGGTCGGTCGCCCCCGCAGTCAAGAGTAGTAGGTACGTCCCGACTCCCTTTAGTCATTCCTGTTCATTTATATTTAGTCTGTAGACAGGATGAGGAGGTCGGAGTCGGAAGACTCTCAGGCTATGGAAGTAAGGTCCTACGGTGGAGACGAGAGTCCGTCGAGCTCGGAGTCTACCTCTAATAGGGACCATGGTGGAGAGAGGACCAGTTCGTCTTCAGGGTCGGCTCGAAAATCCATGCCCCGGGAAAGCGATGATGACTGCCAGGTTATAGGGGTCAGAATGGCGCAAGAAGAGGCCGAGGCAAATCCTTTGGCCGACCTGGGAGACTTGGGGGATGGAGAGGACGACGAGCCATTGAACAAGTTGGAGGGGGTCGAGATACTACATGAGTACTTAGCTGGAGTTTCTACCTCGGAGCCGACTGCAGCGATCCCAATTAGGGCAGTCCGACCTCGGAGCTCAGCTATAGCCAGTGGTTCGTCAAGTCGGGGGAAGAGGATAGAGCAGTTATTCGCTTGTTGCCAGCGCGAGTGTCATTCAACCATCGAGATGGCCAACGCTCGGCTGAGAGACTGGTCGGTGGACCGGCACCACAAACTGAAGGTCCCTGGTCGGAATGACCTTGCCTGTTATCCTCCGCCCGATCACTTTACGATTTACGACCTCGCATTCGATGTCATCTGCCTTCCACTTCCCGGCTTCATTACAGGCATTCTGAACTACTTTGAGCTCAGCCCTGGTCAGATGTCACCAAACGGTTGGGCCATAATGGTGGCATTCTTCGTGTTCTGCCTCGAGAGGAAGATAGAGCCGACCTTGCGCCGTTTCAGGAATTTTTTCGTTTGCAAGCCCAACCCGAAGCAGCTAGGCTGGTTCCACTTTGTAGCTCGGGTCAACAATGCCATATTCACCAAATGGCACTCCTCTAACAAGGGCTGGCACAATGACTACTATTGGGTCAAGTCGACAGTGAACCCAGGGTGCAGGATGGACCGGAATCTTTCACTGAAAAAGACTTTAAATGACGACCCCAAGCTTTCCAAAGAGGAACTCGCCGAGGTCAGCGTGCTGAGGCCCGAGCCGGGTATGCTGATCGACATCGATAGTGTTCTCAGGTGGGACAGGATATGGAAGTCCAAGTTATTCAGGAGAGAACCCGACCTGAGCGAAGAGCACCCACACTTGCTTCCCGAGCCTGAAAAGAACTCTCATTCCGACTCAGAAGAGGGTCAGTTCGCAGGATCAATGCCCGACCTCCCCGTCTCCTAGTTTGTCGTTGCTCTTCTCGATTGGTAATTGGTCATTCTTCACCTTCTTTCCCTTTGTTTTTGCAGGCATGGCAGATACGGTGAAGCTCGCGTATCTCTAGAGAAGGAGAAAGCCCGATGCCAGCGGCGAGGCATCGGCTCGGTCCGGTTTTGGCTCCGTCCCTCAGGAGCAGAGGCAGCGGCCCGGGGGCCATGCGAGGGAGGTAGGCGCAGAGGTCTCGTCGGGATCTCCCCTGACAAAGAAGACGAGCTCGGGTATGGCGATCCCCGAGTGCTTGGCATCCCATCCTGACAACAGGAAGCGGCCCCAACCTGAGTACTCCGGTAGAGGCAAGGCCGCAGAGGTGAGCCCTCCAAATAAGGATTTTGTGGAGGCTGCTAAGGTTGCCCGTGATCCCAAGTTGGGGTCGGTCCCGGCGGAGCAGCTTTCACTTGACCTGAGGACGGCCATAGTTACGGTAAGACATACCCAGACGTGCTGTCATGGTTTCTTTTGTTGATTACTTTGACTAACCGCTTTGCTTTCTTCCGCGCAGGCTGAGTCCCACATCCTTTCGGCGCCTAGCCTACTTGCCCGGGCCCAAACTTACTGTGTAGAGCTCGAGCAGCGCTACACAGATTCCCGAGCCGAGTTGGACTCCTTTAGGACGGATGCGGCCGAGAGGCATAAAGCGGATGAGGCGGAGATCGCCCGGCTAAGGAAGGAGCTCGAGGCTGAGAAGTCCAGGCGCGAGGCCGCGGCCAAGGACGTTGAGCTCTACAAGCGGGAAAAGCGCGAGGCCGAAGCGAAGCATAAGGACCTCTTGGATCAGGTCGGCCAACGAGGGGAGAAGGCAGTGGAGGCCTTTAAGTCCAGCCAAGAGGCCGTGGACTGGCTAGCCACTGAGGGTGGGGTGATGGCCTGGTACGCCAAGTTGGAGTACTATTTTCGAGGCCAGGTTGCAGCTCGTGAGAGGGCGAAGACCTTTTTTCCTGCCGCCAAGAACGATTATATCGAGATCTTGGAGGCACCACCCCCGGAATTCTGGGAGATTCCCGAGCTACCAGCCGACCTGACGTCCCAGGCCAAAGAGGTGCTAGCGTTCGTCGAGAAGGGTATGGACCAGATCGGCGACGTTGCCGAGGCCACCACCTCCACCGCTACTCCCAAATAATAATAATTTCTTTTATAAAGTCGCCCGGGTCGGGCTTTTGTAATTCTGCCCAGGCCAGGCTTGTGTAATTGATTTCAGTATTAATGAAATATCTATTTTACTTTTGTTTGCATTTTGGTCGAGTTTGTACGCGCGTATCTTTCTCTTCGCAAATTTTCTTAAGTAACTGGGGTCGGACCAATTTAAGGGACCATACAAACTTAAGCGTAATGAACCGAGCTGGACGCGACTAGTGAATTAACACTCTAATCCGAGCTGGTTAATCGGGAAACTGTTTAATCGTCGCCGACCTGGACTCGTTAGTCCGATTTAAAACTGGTCAAACTAATGTTGACAAATGTTGAGCTCGAGTTCGGACCCCAAACTAACATACCGACCTGAAGCCGGATTAAACCGAGTTGGAACTTAATCCGAACTGGCAAAACTTAATCAAATTATAATCGATTATACCCTAGCTGGAACTTTGTCCGAGCCGATTTTATTGATCATTAGCTCGTAATCAAGCGTGGCCACCGCGTTAATCCGAGTTGGTAATAGCTTTATAGCTGAGGCAATTTGGGCCCGGGTCGGGCATTGCGCTGGTTTTTGGTGCTTATTCCCAGGTCGAGAATTGTACTTGTATTTAAAGATGCATTGTATTCAGTCTGTACAAACAATGTCTTGGCCCGGGGCCTTTACAGATTTCTCGGCTCGGGACCGTAATAAAATATTCCGGCTCGGGGCCGTTTACAAAGTATTTCAGCTCGGGGCCGCTAGACAAAATACCGCTTCAGGTGTTCTGAGTGCCATGCGTTCTTCAATAGTTTTCCGTTCTTGTCGCGAAGGTAGAAGGTCCCGGGTCAGACTTATTTCATGACTTCATAGGGTCCCTCCCAGGTCGGGGAGAGTTTGTTACCAGAGCGCGGCAAAAAGATTGCCTTTCTGAGTACAAGGTCGCCAACCTTAATAGGCTTAGGCTTAACATGTTTGGCAAAGGCCCTTTGCATGGCAGCTTTGCTGGCCAGCATTCTGATTTGAGCTTTAGCTCGAAGCTCTTCAGCGAGGTCGAGCTCTTCACGGATCCGTGCTCCGTTTGTTTCTGGATCATGGTAGAGGGTTCTACTGGTCGGAGACCCGATCTCCACCGGCAGCACCGCTTGAGTGCCGAAGGTCAGTTCGAAGGGCGATTCTCCCGTGGCCGAGTTGGTGTTGGTCTACTGAGCCCACAACACCTCGGGAAGAATTGATGCCCATTGGCCCTCCGCTTCCTCCAGCTTGGTTTTCAGGCCCTGCAAAATGATTTGGTTAGTCCTTTCAACTTGGCCATTACTTTGAGGGTGAGCAATAGATGAGAATCTGAGGTCGATCCCAATCTCAACACATTTGCCTCGAAAGTAGGCACTGTCGAATTGTTTGCCGTGGTCAGTGATGATGACCTTTGGCACCCCAAATCGGCAAATGATGTTTTTCCATACGAAATCCCAAGCTGCCTTTTCTGTTATTCTAGCAACACCTTCAGCCTTGGGCCATTTAGTGAAGTAGTTTACAGCTACGAAGGCGTGCTTCTTTTGGCCGACACCGATCGGCAATGGGCCAATGATGTCTAGACCCCACTGATAGAATGGCTATGGGCTTACCATCACTGTGAGGTCCAGAGCAGGCTTTCTCTGTACATTGGCGAACCTCTGGCAGGTGTCGCACTTTTTTACATACTCTTTGGCATCCTGCTCTAAGGTTGGCCAGAAATAGCCTTGCCTTAATGCCTTCCGAGCCAGAGCTTTGCCTCCCAAGTGGTTTCCACATACCCCTTCATGGATCTCCCGGAGTACATAGTTTCCCTATTCGGGTCCAACACATTTCAAGTGAGGCCAAGTGTAGACTCTCTTGTAGAGTTTCCCGGCAATTATGACAAACCTTGAGGCCTGTTTCATGAGCTTTCGGGCTGTTTTTTTATCTTCTGGGGTCATACCCTCTTCCAAGTAGTCCACGATTGGTTTGGTCCAATCTGGGCTTAGATTGAGCTCGGCTACGGCTTGTACTCCCAACTGAATACTGGGTTCAGATACTTCTTCAACATGGACCAGGGCAGGTCGGCTCTCACCCAAGGCCAATCTGGACAGGGCATCAGCCTTCATATTCTCTTCCTTGGGAATCTGCTGTATCGTGAACCTTCTGAGCCCCGAGGTCAAATCCTTGACTCTGTTGAGGTAGGCCAGCATAGCACTGCCCATAGCTTCAAACTCTCCCGATATCTGACTAGAAACCAGTTGAGAGTCGATGCTCAGGTCGACTGTTAGTGCCCCGAGCTCAGCTGCAATTTTCAGTCCTGCAATCACTGCTTTGTATTCTGCTTCGTTGTTGGACGCCAAAAAGGTAAACTTCAGGGAGTATTGGTGCTCATGCCTGGTTGGGTCGAGGATGACCACCCCAGCTCCGCTTCCGGACTTCCCTGAGGCCCCATCCACATGAACCTTCCACACGTCCTCCAGGTCATGCTCTGCTCGGCCAGTGCATTCTACCACAAAGTCCGCGATGGCTTGGGCTTTGATGGCTGTTCTGGGCTGGTAGGTGATGTCAAATTGACTCAGCTCAACTGCCCATTTCAGTAGCCTGCCTGACGCCTCCGGCTTGTGCATGATGGACTTGAACGGGGCATCCGTCATGACCTTAACTGGATAAGCGTCAAAGTATGGCTTCAACTTTCTTGCCGCTGTGATGAGCGCGAGGGCGAGTTTCTCCAAGGATGAGTATCTCGCCTCAGCCCCTTGCAAGGTTTTGCTAACATAATAGACCGGCTTCTGCTCCTTTCTTTATTCTTGAACTAGTGCCGCCGCCACTGCTGTTCCTGAGCATGCTAAATATAGTACTAGCTCCTCCCCCGCCTCAGGTCGGGACAACAGGGGTGGCGAAGCTAGGTACCTTTTCAGCTCTTGGAAGGCGTTCTGGTATTCCTCAGTCCATTAAAAGTTCTTAGGATTCCTCAATATCTTGAACAAAGGAGCACACTTGTCAGCCGACCTGGACATGAATCTGCTCAGCGCTGCGACCTTGCCTGCTAACACCTGGATGTCCTTTACGCAGGTCAGCGGTGCCAGGTCGAGTATCGCCTGGACCTTCTCCGGGTTGGCTTCTATTCCGCGGGCTGTGACCATGAAGCCCAGGAATTTTCCTGCCTTGACGCCGAATGCGCACTTTTCTGGGTTCAGCTTTATCCCAAAGTGCTCCATTACAGCGAAGGCTTCAGCCAGGTCGTCTACATGGTCTTCCGCCCTTCTGCTCTTGACCAACATGTCATCTACATAGATTTCCATATTCCGGCCAATCTGATTTTTGAAGACCTTGTTCACCATCCGAGTGTAAGTAGCTCCAGCATTCTTGAGGCCAAAAGGCATGACCTCATAGTAGTAGAGCCCTTTATCGGTAGTGAATGCGGTCTTCTCTTTGTCTCCGGGAGCCATCTTGATCTGATTATAGCCTTTGAAGGCATCCATGAAAGAGAGTAGCTCGAATTCGGAGGTGGCGTCCATCATCTGATCGATCTGTGGTAGGGGAAAACAGTCCTTAGGGCAGGCTTTGTTGAGGTCGGTGAAGTCAATACACAGTCTCCAACCACCCGAGGACTTAGTCACCAGCACCACATTGGACAACCAGGTTGGGTACTGTATTTCCTTTATGTGGCCGGCGTCCACTAACTTATCCACCTCTTCAGCTATGATTTGTTGTTTATCATAATGGAAGTGCCTGCGCTTTTCTTTACCGGATAGTGATTTGAGTCGGCATTCAGGTGATGCTCAATTACATCCGGGTCAATTCCTGTCGTGTCAGAGGCAGACCAGGCAAATATATGTTCATTCTTTAAGAGGAATTGGCTTATACCTTTCTTGAGGTTGACAGAGAGTTCACTCCCTATCTTTACCCTCTTGGTTTCATCAAAGAGTTCCACCTCCTGAAGGTCTTCAGCCGGGCTTCCTCTCTTAGCATCCCTATTTTCTTCGGGCAGATCTGGTCCCCAACCGATTTGATACTTGGGCCGGAGTGAGTTTTCATAACATTCCCGAGCTGAGAGCTGGGCTCCGCGAATGGTGGCCACTCCGGCCGGGGTTGGGAATTTCAGGGCCTGGTGGTAAGTTGAGGGGACAGCGTTGAAGTGATTGAGTGCCACCCGACCTAAGATCCCATTGTAAGTGGAGTTGCAATCCATTACTATGAAGTTGGCTTGCATCGATACCCATTTATCTCCATCCTCCAGCTTCAGCGGTAGGTTGATGACTCATTCGGCTCGGTAGGACTGCCCGGTGAAACCAGCTAAAGTACCCCTCAATGGCCTGAGTCGGCTCCTGTCCAACCCCATTTGCTCAAAAGCGCTGAGGAATAAGACTTCTGCCGAGCTCCCGGTGTCCACCATCAACCTCTTGACGGTGAAGTTGGCTATTTCAGCGCTGATCACCAGTGGGTCGTCATGAGGCAATATCACCCCTTCCAGGTCTTCTGAGGAGAAGGTGAGCTCCTGCATCCCTGGGGCCGGTCCCCGCATCAGTCCATACTCCCTCCCAGCGCGAACATAACCCTTCCTGCCTGCTGAGGTCTCTCCTCCTGACGCCAACCCTCCCGCAATGGTCTCAATCACGGCCAAGCGTCCGCCCCCAGCCTGGCGCCTCGGCGGACTCCTCTCCCTATCCCTTTGGTCGGGATTTCGGGTCGGCTGCGGATCTACATATCTCCGGAGGTGGCCTCGGGCTATCAATGCCTCAATCTCCTGTTTCAAGTCTTTACACTCTTCGGTGGTATGGCTGTAGTCCATGTGGTAACGGCAATACTTGGTTCTATTGCGCTTCTCGGGTCGGCCCTTCATCCTTGGAGCTGGAGGCAGGTGGTTCTGGTGTTGGATCTCCATCAGGATCTGCTCCCTAGAGGTGTTAAGGGGAGTGAACATGGTGAACCGGGGGTTCTGCTTTGGCTGTTGAGGCTGCTTGCCTCGGTCATTTTGGACTTTACCGCCAGGTTGGGCTCGAGAGGCCTCTCCCTTCTTGCTGGCTTCCTTCTCCTTGTCATCATCCCTTTTCGCCTGATGGATTTCCTCCGAGTGTATGTACCCTTCTGCTCGTACCATCAACTCGGATATAGTGTCCACGGGGTCAATTGCCAGGGAGGACGTGAGCGGGCCCGACCTCAGCCCACTTTGGTAAGCCATCAACGCCATGGAGTCCTCCAGGTTGGGAATTCGGAGGGACTCTTCATTGAATCTGGCCATGTAGGCCCTCAAGCTTTCCCCTCTATGTTGCTTCACTAGCAGCAATGTAGAAGTATGGCGGGTGGCGCGCCGGCTTCCAGCGAAGCGAGACAGGAAAGCCTCAGCCAGCTGGTGAAAACTTGCAATCGAACCGGGACGAAGTTTCTGGAACCAGTCCAAGGCATTGCCAACCAGGGTGGTCGGGAATGTCTTTGCCTTCATGAGATCTGGCATGTCATGCAGAGTCATGTGGTGATCAAAATTAAGCAGGTGGCTAGCTGGGTCTCCATCTCCATTGTAGACGGCCAGGTTGGGCATGCGGTTGCCAGTGGGCAGTGGCGTGGCCAGTACCTCGGGGGAGAGTGGGCTTACGCCGAGCTGGTTGATGACCTTGGCTATGGCAGCTGCGGTCTTGGCCTGCTCGGGATCGGCTTGAGCCGCCCTTTTACCTCTCGCCGCGTCGGATCTCGCCACCGGCTCTAGGAAACCCTCCTCGTCCTGCGTCCGTTTTCGCCTTGACTCTGGGATGTGGAATTGCGGACGTGATGGCCGCGGCGTAGCCTCTTGCGGGGCTAGGGGGCCCTCAACTAGCCGGGCTACCTGCTCCTTAAGTTCCTCGAACATCCTCAGCATCATCCTTATCTCCGGTGATAGGCTGGAGTTGGGGTCTCCTTCTGCTGTGGGGTTGGTTTGAGTGGCTAAGTGTATACGTTGGCTCGTTCCAACGTCGGCTGGGGTTAGGTTTTGGCTAGGCACCTGCGTGGTTTCGAGGTCCCCTTCTGGGTTGAGCGAATCCTCTACCGGTGTGCTGTGGCTTCTAGTTTGCACCATAATGGTTTCTCAATGAGTGGTGAAGAGAGTTATAAAAGAACTCGTCATTGTTCCCACAGACGGCGCCAAACTGTCGAGGTCGGAAACCTCACAGTTGAAGTTGAGAGCTACTTGCGCCGAGCTGGACTTTTCAGGTCGGCCTCCGAGCTGTTCTTTCTGGGTCGGCTGCCAGACCTGCATAAGGAAAAGAAGGAAAAGGCGGGGTGATGACCCGAATTTTCCCATCGAGCGTGCGAATGATTAGAATGTCCGAGCTGGCAAGGTAACTGAGAGCATTTAATAACAAGTTACCTCCTTAAATGAAGAGGGTGAAGCTCTATTTATACTAAGTTCTGGTCTGACAGCATTTAATGCAGCGCAGCTTTATGTCCCATCAGCGCTTTATGTCCCATCGGAACAGCTGAACTGAGGTCGAGGTATCCGGGGTCGGGCCAGTCATCCTAGTTGGACATTCAGCTCAAAGAGCTGGCCTTGGCGCTGATTAGCCCGCTTCGACTCGGGACGGATTCGTACCTCAGCTCGGGAGCCCCTCGTCATTATTATTGTCGTTGTTTATTGATTTTGATTAATAGAAGAAACATATTAGTATGTGGTGTATATAAGCCCGCATGAATAAAATAAAAGAATACCATAAAAGGAAATTCGAACATATTCCATATAGATTACAAAATATTTGGACGTTATCATGTTTTTAGTATCTTATTGACCCTTGTTAATTAGAACAAACATTTTGTTGATGCTATGTCATGAATAACAACCAATTTCTACAAAGTCTTTAACTTTCAAAAAAAGAAAAATTAGACGTTTCAATTAATAGAAGTTGCAAGCAGAGATAAATCACTAAATATATACATGTTCATGTAGTTCTCATAACTATCCCAATTTTCCATCTAGAACTTGTCAATCGGATTGATCTAACTATTTGAACTTTTTTGGTCCTAATTTTTTTTTTCTTTTCTTTTCTGAAAGTGTAAGTGTAAATTATTGAATCCAACACAAACAATTATATTGATGCAATAATGACCTTTTACAAAAAGAAATTTCGAAAACTTCAAGAGAAAAAAAAAAAAAGGCATTCACCTATTATATCAATGGCGCGATTTGATTTTTTATTTATTTATTACATATTTATTCGTTTATGTGAGTCTTACGAGACAAACATGTAATTCAAAAAAAAAAAAAAGAATAAAATCTATGCTTTTTGAAGGTAAAGTACATCAAATCAGAAATGAGATAAAATTCTTTTCCATTTTTATTTTTAATAACGACAAACTTATTTTAAATAAGATAATATTATATATATTTCAAGATTATATCCTAGTAGAAATGATTTATCTTTATATATGCACCAAATCAATTAAGTAGAAAATTAAAGTCATTGTTTGTATTGTTATTTAAATCAAAAAAATTAAACTCAAAACCTTTAATTTTCAAATCGACACTTTTAATATGGGTCAAGTGCATCAGACCCCCTTGTACTTTAGCGAAAGTGCACAATACCCCCCTATAGTTTAAAAACCCCCTGAGTTAGTCCTTGTAGTTTTTCAAAAGTGCACAACACCCCCCTACCGTTAAAAAATTCGTTAAATTTAACGGAGAGTGTATTTCACATGCGTTAAGTGATATTTTTTTTGATTTTTAACGAATTTATTCATTAAATAATTATATGAATTGACCAAATTACCAATTTTTTTTTGGCCTAAACAAAAGAGGAAATGGCAAAAGAGAGAAATGAAAAAAAAATGAGGGTATTTACGTCTTTTTTACAAAATCCGTTAAATATGACGGATTTTATAACTGTAGGGGGGTGTTGTGCACTTTTAAAAAATATAGGGACTAGTTCAGGGAGTTTTTGAATTATAAGGGGGTGTTGTACACTTTCGCTAAAGTATAAAGGAATTTGGTACACTTTACCCCTTTTAATATTGATCGCCATTAGATACAAGTCTTTTCTAGTTCTTCTACAACCGAATTGCCTCGTGAGGGAACAAAACTTTAGAATCAACGAACAACACAAAAGCCCCTTTATTCACAATAGTCATCTTTTGCTGGGATTTATTCACAATAGTCCATTAAGATACTAAAGTCAGAAAAGTGCAATTAAAAGCTCAAGAAAAATAATTGCAATCTGTGTACACACAACAACCTCGGTCAAAAGTTTCGTCTTCATGAACTTTAATAAGGACCCTTTCATTAACACCAATGATTAAACTCTCTTGGAGCACTACACGTTTTGATTTTTATTTTTTATTCAAAGAAAATTAATGAGACTTAAAGTTATAATTTTTTATATATATAACGAGTTATATATTATTATACTAAAGTCCTAATAACGCACTCTACGTTTTATTGGCATCACCTTATTGCTCTTCGCAAAAATCAATGATTTTGTTAATCTTATCCTTTTGATAAGCTCTTAATTATGGTCTTAAATCTTTCTTTTGCTTTAATAAATCCGTAATGTGCTCCATGTGACACACCACCTCGATCCTCGCCACGTATTTTGTATCTCTTTTGTGGAAAATCTAAGACTATTGCCACGTGGTTGCGATCAGGAGACCATAATTGACCGTGATGAGCAGAAATCTAATAGTTAAATTTTTTTTCAACCTTAATTGGGGCTACTTGCTGGGATTTTCAGTATTCTTGTTTGTCTTATTTTCTCATTCAATTTACTGCCCACCTCGATACACTTATGTCACACCGATTGATCTTTTGAATGAGAGAAGTCAGAACATTTCGGTAAAGAGAAAGAAAGAAAAGGAACTATAGTTATTAACTATTCATATTATTTTTTTATAATTTTATCAATAATTTATAATCGTTAAATTTTATTATAACATTATCACACATTTTTTAAGATTTCTCTAGCTACATAATTCCTACTGCATTGCAAATTACAAGATATTATTTCAATGTGAGACAATTTGTTGCACGAGACCAAAAATTTTACGTAATTTATCTTGTTTTTAAACTTGAAGCATCAAAAGGGCAAAATAACTAATATAAACTATATTATAAAATTGATGGAGTGATTTGAAATCTAGATTCGTTAGCAAACATGCATAGGCAAACTTAATTTATTAGAGTTTTCCATGTCACATGGATTGTTTTTTAACAAATAAAAATTTATAGTTGACTGAATTTGGACTTGATTTAAGGAGATTCTTTCTTTTATAATTGGTTTCACCCTTTTCAAATATAATGAATACAAGCAATTTTTAGGTAATTTTTTTTTCATTAATGAGATTTTTGATGCCGAACACAATATATCTTTTTTATTTTTTATTTGGTCGTAATATCTTTCTATTAACCTTAGAGAAAATAATAAATTGACTTTGACACAAAAATCAATTTCAATTGTCAGCAAAAAGTGCTTATATGCTCGCACAAACATAAATGCCACCCCTTCTTCTTCCTTTTTTTTTTTTTTAATAAATTGCTCCAAATCCCTTTATGGTCACACCTAAGTACATACGATCCCTTGTGATCCAAAAATTTCCTCCAAACTCTCCTATGGTCATTAAAAAGTATATATGACCTCATTGCCGTCAAATTTAACGGAAGTAAAATTTTTATTAATTTTATAATAAAATAATTATAATAATTGATCAAATTACCCCTCTTATTAATAAATAAAAAATACAAAAACCCATCTTCTTCCCAGCCCTCCAACAACACAAATATCGTCATCCTACCCCCCAACCCTCACTCCCCACCTAGCACCCTCACCCCCCAAACCCCCAAGGGTATAAAAGTATTTTCATATTTTTCATTACTTACATAAACATAAATTTGACAATAGAGGGGTCCTATGCACTTTTATATGACCACAAGGAGGTTTTATGTACTTTTATATAACCACAGGGGGGTCTGGTGGGAATTTTTGGACCATACAGAGGTTGTGTGCACTTATAACTGACCACAGGGAGTTCCGGTGCAATTCACCCTTTTTTTATTTTTTTCTTGAAACCAACTTAAAGGAAAAATTAAAAGATGAAATAACTATTAGAATATGTATGCATTGGCGTTATTATTATGAATCCTGTTCATTTTTCATAGTGGTAATTTATATATAAGTGGCCAAATTGTTTCTATAAAAAGAAAGACAAATGTGAGATTGAAAAGGATGTTTGCCATGTAACTTTTAGTCACAAATTGAAGATTTTATCATACTGAAAATTTCTGGACTCCAACCTCAAAGGATAGGAAAAAGAAAATACAAAAGGGAGTGATAACGAAAGAAGAGATATTCATATACATAAAGCATATGTGGACAAGTTATCCCACACATAGTCGTTAATGATGCTACATGATGGAATAATGTTTTTCCTCATATTATCTAGTTTTCCAAATTATTGTTATTTCGTGTAATTAATGTAGAAAAGAAACGGTATAACTTTCAAAGTTTCGTCTTTTCATCACTAAAACACATAACAAATTGAGTTTGAATTCTCTTTTCTATTAATTCTCTCATCAACTAGATAAGATGTCTTATATGCCATGAGACAAACAACTAAAATGCCTATCTAAATTCTCAAATTAAAATTCATTGTTATCGTTGATTGTACATTCGAGGTAAATTTTATAAATTTGTGTATCCTTATTCCTAAGTTTAACTTTTATTGTCATCATTGCTTATATCTTCAAGATGAGTTATATGAATTCGGAAAAGTTGTTCCGATTTTCAAAGGTAAACCTCATATGTATGTGAGATTTAACTGGTGAAAAATTGTGAAGAATGCCTTACCAACTCAGGAGAACAAATAAAAGAGAAAATGTGCAGACAATCCTCTTTGTCGAGTGTGTAACCAATTTGTGGAAACTGCGGAACACATATTTTTGTGTTGCTCTTGGGTTCATCATTTCTGGTTTGCTTCACCGTTGCAGTGTACTATTGACATCAACCTTGTTTCCCGTTTGAGTGAGTGGTTCGTTAACTTGGTGTAGAAGTGTGAGTCTAGAGGATACTGCAAAAGTGAAGCAGCTACTCGTATTGCCTTATGTTGCTGGAAAATTTGGAAAGAAAGGAACGGAGCAAGCATTGAGAATAGATCTGTTGATGTGCACATGGCTGTTTTGCATGTTCAGAATGCGATTATGGCATTAACCGACGTGGGTGAGCAGTTTTTTGAGACAACCTGGTCAGTTGGAAGAAAGATATGGTGCTACAATTGCAACAGTGTCGTCATGACCTGCTCTTGGCACTGTGAAAATTAATGTGGATGCTTCCTTTGTTGATCGTAAAAAAGCTTCTTTCACCTTCCTTGGAAGAGACTGTAATGGATCACTAATCTTTGGGCAAGCGGACCTTATCATATGTAATTCACCTTTTGAGGCCGAGGCTCTAGCTTTAAAGAGTGCATGTTTGTTCGTGATTCACTTCGATTTCTTTAGCATTGTCATTGAGAGCGATGCAAAAGCAGTTCTTAACACAATCAATTCTCCGAATCTTATTTTGGGGTGGCAAGCTATTCGAATCGTAGAGAATATTAAAAAGATTGTGACATCAGTTCCTTATTTAAGAATTGTATATATTAGAAGAATCGCTAATATTTTATGTGATTGAATTACAAAATATAAATTTAAGAATGATTTGCTTTTAAATTAAGTCTTTAATATTTCGACCCATCTTTTATAATTGTTATTATCGGATATCTAACCTATTAAAATTTGATAATTACTTGTACGTCATTTTCATCAATAAATGATTTTTTTGACCCAAAAAAAAAAAAGTACGTGACACCTTAATTCAAACAGAAAAAAACAAAACAAAAGAAAAGAAAAGAAAAGGAGGAAAGCGTGAAAAAATAGGAAACGTTGTCATAGTGAGGTGTCACACAAACACACGCATCTACTATAAACAAGCGAAAACACACACACACACACACTGCTTCAGTTCACTTCACTCGCTATATTTCCGCATTGCATTGGATTCTTGTCACCAGAAAATCAATCCCAAAAATGGACTCTCCACCTCTACTCTCTTTCTTTACAGCTTCACTGCTACTAGTGCTTGTACATTGCAGTACAACTCCTTCAAGCACCACGACGACGACGACGAGAACGACAACGTACTACTCGTCGAAGCTGATTCACCGCTTCTCAGACGAAGCGATGTCGTTTTTGGCATCTAAGGACCGAAGGACGAACACGGCGCCGCCGAAGCTAAACAGCGCCGAGCACTTTCAGCTGCTTCTGAGCCGCGATTTGAAACGCCATCGGCTCAAGCTCGGCTTGCCTAATCAGCTGCTAGTTCCTTCTCAAGGCAGCCAAACCATTTCCTATGGCAATGAACTCGGATGGTAAATTACATTTTTTTAAAATATATTTATGTGTATGTATATATATGTGTGTGTGGGTGCGTGTATGCATTTTTTTATTTTGTTTACTAGAAAAATAAAAATAAAAGAAAAAAAAGAAAAAGAAATTATATTGGGGGGGGGGGGGGGGGGTGTGTGTGTGTATATATGTTTTTGTGTGTGAATGTGTGTGCATTTTCTATTGTGTTTACTAGAAGAAGAAAAAAAAAAAGAAAATGAAAAAGAAAAAGAGGATGTATTTTTACTTCTATTATGGCATGATCTTGTTTTCTTTTTCATTTGATGTTATTTATGTACTGAACTGTGAAGCTTTTTTGTTTTTTGAATTTATGGTTTATTTGTAATTTTTTATTAAAAAAATCTGAATTTTTATGTTTAGGTTTTCTAATTTTTTAATAAGAAAAAGCAATTTCTTTCTTTTGTGATTTGAATTGATTAGCTAAGTTCACGGGGAAATAAATACATTACAATCTTAATGGATCTCTCTCGTGTTGAATTTTGTTAGTATCACGCGATAGAGAGAAAAGAAAGTAAAAGAAAAAGAGAGTTTATTTTGATAAAGGATGTCAATATTTAGTGAAGCTACACTAAAAGAGCAGCCCTGTGCCTGAAGCACTCGCACATGGCAGGGTTGGGGAAGGGTGATACCCACTTTGGGGTATGCTAGAAAGAAATAAAAAAAGGGTTCCAGGGCAGAAGTTTCTTATAATTAGGAATGAACTAAGTTGTCTGGTTTATGGTTCTTTGCCTTAGTATTGGAGATTGTAAATAAAGCTATGTTGCGAAATTTTGTGTAAAGAAAGGAAAAGCTTTACGGGGAGCGGGTGGGTTAAATTTCAAATTTGGTGAAATATGTATATGCAAGAAGATGGTTCAGTTTTTCGGCTATTGGTCAATTACTGTGCTGACCATTGCTAATACGCAAGCGCAAGTATTTTACGAATGGTCAGCGAGACAATTGACTGCTAGTTTCTACCCACGTTGCAGCTCTTGATAATACGGGCCAACTGTTGTCATGTTGAGGATGACCTTGCTAGCTGTCCTTTTAAACTCGACAAATCTCCCTTTTGGGTTCTGCTAAGCTGGCCGAATAAATTTGGTTTCTTCTTAATTACGAGAATAAAAACATGCCGGCATTTAGTATGTTTCCGTGCCTGCCTAAGGTTTCCAAAATAGAGGAAATATACCTTGACGTATTTTTGGAACATCTCTGATGTCATATTCAAGTCATTTTACAGTATGCTGTTGTATGAGCAAGGGCAGACCTCTGTTGTCGGTAGTGGAGGCAGTTGTCTCCATCGATCTCCAAAGGTGTTATTAGAATTGCTCATAGTTTTGATGTTGATCTTTTAAAGTTACTAGTTTGGCACACCAAATGAAGAGATAGATCTAATATTTCACCACCTCAAATGGGGAAAGTTATGTACTATAAATATGTTATACAATTGCCTGCACTGGGATGTAAATCTATGTTTTGCATTTAGAAAAAGTTCTAGATCTGCCTTCTAGTTTGAACATTCCGCAAGACTTTCTGTCAAGTGGGAGGTCCTAGGTGCTTTCTTTTGTTTGTTTGGGAAGACTAAAGTCTCCCTATCTCTCTTGCCCTTCTATTGTAAGTTTAACAAGCTTGTAATCAGAGGTATGTCTTGTCTACTCTGGCTATTCGAGAATGGGTCAAACCTCAACAACTAAGGAAGAAACTGTAACGCCCCCGGTTCCTATTTTAGGAGGTCACTCTCCCTTCTCTTACTGAACGAGCGAAATAGTCTTCAACTTCTTGTTTCAAATGTTCGATTCGTGAAACTCCGGCTTTCTACTATACGAATTCAGGTGATTTATAACAGCTTGGTCAATAAGTGACTTCTTATTGGCAAAAAGTGTTCACAAGAAGTAAACATCAGCATTTGTTATACCGGATAAACTTCATGTGCTCCTTGCAAATATTGTTGCATCATAAATTTAAGTATTTCATGCTGGAAAGAATTGTTGTATCCGTGGCCGAGCTGTTTTGTTTCCTCCTTTGCGGACTACGAATGTATTTCATGTTTCCATGCTGTCTATGCCTCATATCATTCCAAAAATTTCTCATTCTGAGAACTTAGAAACTTCTTGAACTTTTCATATACGTACTCTTAGTCCAGCTTTGAGCAGGCTGAATTATGGTTTCCAAACTTTGAATTTGAATGATGATGACAATCAATGATGTTTAAGAATATGCTATAGTAGCACTTTCTTTTTCGCTTCCACCTGTTGGATGAAAACGAATCATAATTGTAGATTCTTGTTTTACAGGTTGCATTACACGTGGATCGATATCGGTACACCAAATGTTTCTTTTCTCGTTGCCTTAGATGCTGGCAGTGATATGCTCTGGGTTCCTTGTGACTGTATTGAATGTGCTTCATTGTCGTCAAGTCACTATAATGTATTGGTAGGCCCTCAATCTCAGAACATTAGACACGACTTTTCTTTCCCTCACATAATTGCTTTTCTTAATCATCATTTACAGATCTAGTTTATTTGAATTACAATTACTGAGGGACAATGCAACTCTCAGCAATTGCATTTTCCTCTGTCTATAGCTTTTTGCCTATTTGGCCCATCCCACCCAAAAGAGAGTAAGGTTCACTAAATTGCTTATTTTCATCCCAAATACTAAAGTTACCTCCTGTCCAAAAAAAAAGAGTCCCCTAATTAAAATTGAAGAGGGGTGGTCTTACGTGGAAGTGACAGTATAGCATACACACCTTACTTGATTCGTTACAATGAAGGAAGAGCGACACAGTAAATAACACATGATCAACTTTCTTGATCCGGTTCAGGCTCATCTGCAACCCGTTACAAACGGTCATCAGCCCAGGTCAGCCCACCTGAAAGCATAAGACATAAACCACGTGCGCGCTGGCACGTCACTTGGCTCCTTGGCTAACTAACTTTGGAAATTCAACCAATTTCATAATATAAAAATCTAATTTCCTAAAAAAGTTGTTTCACAACGAGGGACTCAAAAATTGGGACTGAGGGAGTAATTGTTAATACAAATTGATCCCTAGCCTACACTAATTTGCTAAGTCTTGTTAAAAGAGCTTCAGATGTGTTTCCTCTGAGTTCTGATAGTTCAGCGGTTTAGCCAATAACTGTAAACCGGTTTAGCAGTTAATTTTCCAATGATTGATTGGCAGGTGCTCCCTCGTGTTTGGGGCATCTATTATGCAGGATAGAGATCTGAGCGAGTATAATCCATCCCGATCAAGCACAAGCAAGCACCTACTTTGCAGCCATCAACTGTGTGAATCTGGTCCAAATTGTAGAGATCCAAAGGAGCAGTGCCCTTATTCTGTTCAGTACCTTTCAGATAATACCTCAAGTTCAGGATTTCTTTTTGAGGACCGATTACATTTGGCTGCAGTTGGTGCACATGCAAATCAGAGCTCAGTGCAAGCTTCAATTATCATAGGGTGTGTTTATTAGCATATTGTGCCTTTTCTTGAACCTTATATGATTGGGTAAACTAATAGCTTTCATTTATCTTGCGTATTGCAGCTGTGGCAGCAAACAAAGCGGCGATTATCTAGATGGAGCTGCTCCCGATGGTCTTATGGGACTGGGGCCAGGGGATCTTTCCGTTCCAAGCTTGCTTGCAAAGTCTGGATTGGTGCCACATTCATTCTCATTTTGTTTTGACAAGAGCTACACAGGGAGGATTTTCTTTGGTGATCAAGGGCCTACAACTCAGAGATCTACTCCTTTCCTACCTATGGATGGAAAATAGTATGTTTATTTTTGGGAACATTTAGTTGTATCTTGAATTTTTAAATTTTGTGAATTTGATTTGAATCTCTTTGTCTAATGTAAAATCTTTATCCTAAACAGTGCACTGTATTTAATTTGGTTATTTCTTTGTCTTAGCACTACCTATATTGTTGAAGTTGAACATTATTGCTTTGGGAGTTCATGTCTGAAGCAAACTGGTTTTCAAGCACTTGTTGATAGTGGGTCATCATTCACGTATCTTCCTCATGACACCTATAAGAGAGTTGTTGCTCTGGTATTCCCTCACCTCATCTTGTTTTTTATGTTTGATTTTCAAAGCTATGGTCTATATTCAGTTTAGATGAGATATTAGCCAGAATCCTTGTCTTTATTATAGTTTGACCAGCAAATGGATACTACAAGGTTTACCATACAAGACTTCTATTACTGCTATGAGGCTAGGTAAGATTGGTTGCTTATTGGGAGTTGCTTTTTTGTGTGGTCTCTCCATTCTTACATCTTATTGGTTTTTGTTCTTTCTGATTTAGTACCCAAGGATTACCGAAAGTTCCAATCATGAAACTGATGCTTTCCACAAATCAGAGTTTCTTAATTGAGAACCCGATGTTTCAAGTCACCGACCATCAGGTGCATATTCATTATCTTTAAGCTTTGAACAGTTGCATGTAACTAATTTGCCTTTGGGGAAGATGGTGAAGAGAGAGAAAGAGGATGAGGCGAATATAATACAATATAACATTTTTAAATTAATAGTGTTGGGACCACCAAATTCAATTAATATAGCGAGATATCAAATTATCGATAAATTAATAATTATTAATTTATCGAGTTATTTTAGTGTTTTTGGCTTAATAGTATGTATTATATTTATGGTATATTTTTTGAAAAGTGATTCATGTTTTTTGAAAGCAACCCCAGGACTTTGTGCACAATTAAATATGAGATTCAGTTAGATTTGAAGTTCAACAAAAGACAAACTACACTTGATTTATATTTTGAGAAAATCTCATAGTCAATGTATTATGTACTTTTTAACTAATTATTAATTTAAGAAATATTTGGGTCAATAAAATATAAAGAAAATATTTGAAATATATTATCTTATAATTTTATCAAAATTACTATTTTTTTACACTGGTCCCAAGTCAGGACCGGACATTTTTATTATTTAAAATATATTATTAATTTAAAGAGATTTTACTGTAGTTAGATTTTTTTCCCGAGTGGACAAAGTATGAAATAATATATTGTGTCTCAAACATTTGTAGAACGTTAAATTATTATTTCTCTTTAGAACCTAGTTAACTATTTGCATGATATTTGGCACATAAAGGGAATCTGAGGTTGTGACTGCTATTTGCATTGACTGCTCTTCAACTTTATGGATACCTATTCATTTGAATAAGTAGTTCTTTCTTTTTTTTGAGAAGTAATAATAAGTAGTTCTTTCATGAGAAGGCCTTCTAACATTCCCTACTTGCAGCCTTTTTCGCGGTCCCAATTCATTTCTAGATTTTGAAGCATAGTTACCAGATTCGCCCTACCCCTCTTCGAATCGCGTATCGGATTCCACGTCCCAATTCACGGTACATTTGCGTACCGGAATTCTACGATTCACGTTTCAGTTCACTAAAGTTAGCGACTCGAAAAACATACAAATTTTTATCAGAAAAATAATGAAAAAGAATAAAGAGCCTAAAAGTATAACATATACAGATTGCAAACCTTTAACATATAAAAAATTTCTAATTTGCTTTTGTGTCTTGTGTTTGATATACAATATTAAAAAACTATCTTAATTGTTGGGTTTAGATTTTGGACTTTAGACTAACGTTACAGCAAATTGATTTTAGTAATTAGTAAACATAAAATACCATTGTTCTATAGTATATTTGATAATGGAACCTAATAATTATTCATACTGTATTGTGAACAAAAATTAGCATACCAAGAAATATACCCCCATCGTACCCTTTAAACTCTAAGTGTTGTACCCCGTACCCGAATTCGTACCACGACTCGAACCGTACCACG
The DNA here is from genome assembly GCA_037974665.1 of Ehretia macrophylla. Classification (NCBI taxonomy): domain Eukaryota; kingdom Viridiplantae; phylum Streptophyta; class Magnoliopsida; order Boraginales; family Ehretiaceae; genus Ehretia; species Ehretia macrophylla. Next base: position 38,093,939 of record CM075779.1, on the reverse strand, counting down.
AATCTGGTAACTATGTTTTGAAGTTTATCAATAGATCTCTTGATTGCTATATAAGAAGTTATTTAGATGCTTTTTCTCTTTAGCCATCTCTATACCTCTTTCCGATTATCTTAGGGTGGAAATTATTCTTTAATTATACCTAAAATATGTCTCTTTTACGCTTTTGAGCTTATAGAAAACTTGAAACACATTTGCTTGTTGAATAAGTATGTTTGAGAAAATAATTGTGCTGTTTATAGTATCTATCATTATCTTACTATTCAACAAATTATGTTTATCTCCTTGACTTGCCAAAATTTAAGTGGATGCAAGTTCCTAGGAATAGGTGAAATAAATTTGCATTATTTTGAGTATGTTCTTTAATCTTGATGACTTCATCTGTTATATGACCTAGTGGCTAGCTTTGGAACTGCTATTCTTTCACGCTGTAGATAGTCCTATTTAGGACTAAGTGTAATCATTCGGGCTCAGCTTATGAGCATTATCATTTCGGTTCAGCTTATCCACCTCTTCCTTTTGTTTCTTTTGATAGTTTGATACCATACTACAATGAGCTTAGGAAGTCTTAAATTTATTCAATCGATCCTCACATATATCCTATTTTCGCATTTCCACAATATATAAGTAGCCGTTCTTTTGACATTGCAAGGATACATTGAGGAAGTGGACCATTTTGTATTATAATCACTGGCTACTACTATCTTGCATAAAAAATCTGACTAAAGTTATTCTTGCAGGGTGTTGATGTTTACTGCTTAGGTATACTTCCTACGAGTGGATCAATTGGTATTATTGGACGTAAGTATTATCTTTTACCGCTTTTATCTTGAATCAGTTACTTTCTTGCTTCCTATTTTCTTGCTCCCGCCGTACATCCTTCTCTCTTTCCCTCTCTCTCACGTGTAGACATAGGCAAGGGCGCGTGCACACTTGAAGGGAAAAAAGCTGATTATCTTTCTGAAGATCTGCAATTTTTGAATTATGCAGAAAACTTGATGATGGGCTACCATCTGGTGTTTGACATGGAAAACCTGAAGTTGGGTTGGTCTCATTCCAATTGTAAGTGAACTTCGTATGTCGATAATTCTTGTTGCAAAGTTCATCTCTAAAGAAAAAAGATGAAGTAAAAAAGAAAAGGAAAAGAATTAGAAAGAGAATTAAGTTAAACTTTCAAAAGAAAGGAAATAAGTTAAAGCTGAGATAAATGGACCATATTGAACTTATATATATTATATACTTTACACCAAAGCAAGCTGTGCTTTATTTAGAGTAATCAGCTCTGTCATCTGTGATTCTTATTTTTCAATTGGCTGCAACACCAGATTGCCCCCCAGAAGCTTTGAAACTCTCATTTCCTTCTACCCAAAAAGTTTTTTTTTTTTTTTCCTTTAATTTTAAATTTCCTCAATTTCATGAAAATATTTTGGCTTACGAGCCCCACAAACTATACCATTCCCCATGGTCATGTGAAATGATTTCTGTCACTTCATGTTTAGTTATTGATTCTTCAGAATATTTATTTGATTCGAAAAAATTTCTCTGCGACTTGTCTAATAATGGAGATTGAATCTTGAGGAAGGGATTTGAGAGTTTTCTTTTTGCAGGGGAAAAAATTGAAAATTCTGATGCTAATAATTTTCAAGGATCAACGTGAATCACACCTCATTCCCGAAAACCTTATAGTTGACTGAAAGTTTGGAAAATGTTGTGCAACTCTACTTTGTGACCGAGGATACCGACTTTTGTCAAGCTCAAAACTGACAAAGAAATGGATAACCATGGTGTCGTGTCATTTATTATCTTGCTCTCTAAAGTGTGATATTACTCAAATTATGTAATGTAACTGAATTGTACCATTTTCTCAACAACACCCCCCCCCCCCCCCTACCCCCGGGCTCCGTGCTCTCTCAACTCTCTTTCTCAATACAGGTCGGTGCGAAACCTAACTGCTCCTCTTGCTTCTCTATTAGCCAAACAAATTTGTACATTGTTGGTCATGCATTTATACATATGCTGTTGGATCAATGATAGACCAATCATGTTCTGCAGGTCAAGACACAAGTGACAATACTAAAGTGCACCTGTCGCCACCTCCGAGTAACCTATCAGTAAACCCTTTGCCAACGAATGAACAACAACGTGTACCTGGAGGGCATGCAGTTGCGCCTGCTGTTGCTGGAAGAGCTCCTGCAAAACCATCTTCAGCCTCACCCCTTCTTATTCACAGCCAGCTTATTATACGCTTTTCGTTGCTGCTACAAATAACTGTATTGGTAATGGTACCCTATCTAATTTGAGATTGTGTAGTTTATGTATCTATCTGTAAATCCCAGTTTCTTAAGACAAGCTCTTTTCAGCCAAGGAAATTATATTTTCTGCGGGCTTTTAATTACTTGCTGTGTTGTGCCATACATATTATAGTGATTACTGTCGCTACTATAGAGGGGACAAGAAGTATTTTTCGAAAAAAAAAAGAGGGACCAGGAAGGAAGGAAAACAATGATCTTAAGTTTGACCTCCGAAGGTACATTATTCAGAATATTGAATCTAGGAAAAGTCTTAAAAATATTAGTTGGATTTATCCGGCTTTGAACGTGTGTGGGCTCACCCCATATGTTATTCGGATGTTCCAGTGAATGTTTTTAAGTATTTTCCTTCTATCTTGTAAGATATGTTGAATTAAACGATCATATACATGAAATACACGTATTTATGTACGAGGACATCTCTGCAACATCGATACGCATGTACATGATTGCCTTTTCGTATATGGTCTACATTATTGCGCAGAGTTCCTTCCCTCTATTTTCTGGTCCATTTTAGGTTGAAGAGCTTGCCACTGAATTAGATGTTGAGAAATTTGCTTGCCTTGGCGAATTATGACACGAGAATCCAGGACCTTATCTGGGTGAAGTTCTGGAATAGGTGGTATATCAACCAACGGATGAGATGAAGTGGAAGGAGGTGTGCCATAAAAGGGCTTGAGAAGCGACACATGACAGACTAGATGTATTTTGGCGGTGGTTGGTAATTGCAGTTTGTAAGCAACCTTACTGATTCTTGCCAGTACCTGAAACGGACCAAAGTAACGTTTGTCCAACTTCTAGTTGCTAGAGCCACGGAGTGAGAGTTGGCGGTAAGGCTGCAATTTGACCAAGACCCAATCACCTTCAGCATATTCCTTATCTATTCGTTTTTTATAAGCTTGGGACTTCATTCTATTTTGAGCCTTTGCGAGATTCAACTTCAACTGTCGCAATATATCATCCTTTGACGCCAATTCAGTCTCAATAGTTGCATTTGTTGTACATTGTGGTGTATAGTGTAGAAGTGTTGGAGGGTCTCGGCCATACAAAGCTCGAAATGACGTCGTACCAATTGAAGAGTAAAAAGCTGTATTATACCAAAATTCTGCCCACGGAATGTACTTTAACCACTACTTGGGCACATCCATTACGAAACAATGTAGATAAAGCTCCAAAGTCTTGTTGAGATTCTCTGTTTGTCTGTCAGACTGAGGATGGTAGGCGGAGCTCATGGCAAGTTTAGTGCCTTGAAGCCGGGAAAGCTCTTTCCAAAATGTGCTAAGAAATAATGGATCACGGTCTGTAACAATTGTGCGAGGGAAACCATGAAGCTTGATGACCGTTGAGATAAATTGTTCTGCCATTATAGTACTTGTTGGCGCAAGTGATAAAGGCACAAAATGTGCAAATTTAGTGAGCCTGTCCACCACTACTAAAATCTCAGTCGTGTCAAATGAAGGAGGTAACCCTGTGATAAAATCCATTGTTATGTCATCCCAAACTTGTGATGGAATGGGGAGAGGTTGAAGTAGACCGGCTGGCGAGATGTTTGAATACTTAGCTTGTTGGCAAATAAGCCATTGTTTCACATAAGTTTTCACATCCTGGCGAAGTGACGACCAATAGAATGTAGTTTGGAGATGATGCACCGTGCGAGTGAACCCCGTATGGCCACCAAGTGGTGATGAGTGGAAATCATATAAAATATTGTCGTGAAGGCTGAATGGGGTGTACAATCTGTTACGAAAGTAAAGCATACCATCTTGGATGGTGAAGTGTGGATAAGCAGTAGGATTATCTGTGATACGGTCATGGAGTTGAAGCTACTCTGGATCATTAGCATTAGCTTGCTTGATATCATGAAGAATGTCCAAAGTTGGGGCCGAGAATGCATTGAAAGTAGATGGCGATGGACGTGATAAGGCGTCGTCCACTGGATTATGTTTGCCTGGCCGATATCGAATGTCAAAATTGAAACCCAACAATTTGCTTAACCACTGTTGTTGTTCCGGAGTTTGAATTGTCTGCTCTGTGAGATTTTTTTAGACTTTGTTGATCAGTGTAGATAATAAAGTGATGACCAAGCAGGTAGTGACGCCATTTTGCGACAGCAAAAGTAATCGCGAACATCTCGCGATGATAAGTGGAGGCCATTTGAATTCTTGCTGAGAGCTTTTTGCTGTAATAGGCTATCGGATGGCCAAATTGAGTTAACACGGCCCCAATAGCTATCCCTGAGGCATCCGTTTCAACGGCAAAAGGTTGATTGAAATCCGGTAATAAGAGGAGAGGGGCAGTGGTCATGGCCTGCTTCAACTGTTCAAATGCCATAGTGGCCATAGGAGTCCATTGAAAGGAGTCCTTACGGAGCAAATCAGTGAGGGGCCCCGTGATAGATGCATAGCTACGAATGAAACGCTGATAATAACCAGTCAAGCCCAAGAATGCCCGTAACTTTTTGATGTTTGTAGGAACAAGCCACTGAAGCATTACTTGGATCTTTTCCATGTCCATTGAAACCCCTGCGGCTGAGATAATATGCCCCAAATAGGCCACCTTGGAGCTACCAAATGTACATTTTGTTAATTTAGCCAAATACAAGAACATATTGACGTAAATGAGCTCGAAAAATAGAATTCATGGCAGCCTGGAAAGTAGATGGAGCATTTGATAAACCAAAGGGCATCACAAGAAACTCATAATGTCCTTCGTGAGTACGGAATGCAGTCTTTGGCACATCGGCTGAATTAACTTTGATTTGATGGTAGCCGGCCCGGAGATCTAATTTAGAAAAATAAACAGCACCATGCAGCTCATCAATTAATTCATTCACTGTGGGAATTGGAAATCGATCTTTAATGGTAATAGCATTGAGAGCTCGGTAGTCGACGCAAAAATGCCATGATCTATCTTTTTTTTTTTTTTTTTTTTAACTAAGAGAACAGGGGATGAGAAGGGGCTTGTACTGGGGCGAATCACGCCTTCTTGCAGCATGTCGGCAACTAATTTTTCCATTTCCGTCTTTTGAAAGTGAAGGTATCGATAAGGTCGGTCATTGACGGGTTTAGCATCGGGTTGGAGGTGAATGTGGTGATCCCAATCACGATTAGGTGGAAGGCTTTTGAGGGTATTGAAAATTGTTGAGTAGTTATCGGGTAAGGCCTCTATGGACGGATCTAGAGGTGGAGTATCGGTAGGAGAAAGAGCTGCCATGTCCAAACTATACAAAGCTGATACACTATCAGCCTGTGAGAGGCGGCGCAAGCGTGTATAGGGAATGGATGAGATGATCGGTTTGGTTTGGCCTTGAAGGCGAATAGTGGAGTCAATGTGTTGGAATTCGATGAAGAGATTATGATAATCGTGGAGTACAGGGCCGAGAGTAGACAGCTAGGTAGTACCGAGGACAATGTCAGACGCTTGAAGTGGTAACACAAAGAGATTGGTAATGATAGGAAAATTTTGGATAATGAGTTTAGCATTACGGAGGCAGCCCTCTGTTAAGAGTTTGGCACCGTTGCCGACGGAAACTTGGAATTGTGGGGTAGCGATGAGCGAAAGATTAAGGTAATGGGCGACGCGGGTCTGAATGATTTGTGTGTACTACCACCATCAACAAGAACTTGGACGGAATGGCCGGCTAACGACCCGGTAAAACGGAGCGTGTGGTGTGATGGTTGGCCAACAAAGACATAGAAAGATATATCCGAAGGAGGTGTAAGTTCTTCGAGTTATAGTTGTTCAACTAAGGATTCGTCGTCAACGGTGGTGGTATCGGTAAGAATAGAATCAAGGAGAAACAATTGAGGTGGAGTCTTGCAACGATGGCGAAAATTCCATTTTTCGTCATAATAGTAGCAGAGCCCTTTATCACGACGAGCTTGCATCTCGGCAGGAAAAATTTTGCGAACCATGGAAGAAGAGAAAGGCTTGAGTGTTTGAGAGGGGGAGAGTGGAGGCTTTTGCAGCAAAGGTAACGTTGATGATGAAGAACTGGAAACAGAAGTAGGAGTAGTGGGCTGAGAATAGTTTGTGGATAAAATGGGTCGTGGAGCAGAGGAACGAAAAGAAAATGAAGATGTGTTTGGTAGAGGTGGGCTAATGGAGTGGGGATAACGCGAGCCCAATCACGCTTTGGCTAGGATTTTTTTCTCTTGGAGATGGGCCAGACCTATAGCTTGTGCTAAAGAAGTGGGTTGGAAGGCTCAGACTTCAAGGCGGATGTCGGGTTTGAGGCCCGCCACAAAGCAACTAACCAAGAAGGCCGGTGGTAAGCCCATGGTTCTATTAGCGAGTAATTCAAACAGAGATTCATAATGCTCGATGGTGGATGTTTGCGTAAGCTTGGCAAGGCTGCCGGAGCAGTCTTCGAATTCGGAAGGCCCAAATCGAAGCTGAAGAGCGTGGATGAAATGACTCCAAATGGGGAATTGGTTGGTTCATTCCATCCACTGAAACCATGCAAAAGCTTTGTCTTCCATATGGAAAGAGGAGATCAGTAAACGTTGATCGTCAGGAATGCGATGAAAGGTGAAATAGTGTTCAGCCTTAAACATCCACCCTGCGGGATCAATGCCGTCGAAACGTGGGAAATCGAGGCGCATGAGGCGAGATGAGGATAGATCTGGAAACAATAGAGTGGAAGGAGGCGAAGTGTGGGTTGACGGCGGAATTGGAGATGTAGAGGAGGAGGGAACCGATGGTGGTGGCGGTGGAAGAGAGGCTTGGGGTGGTGGGGGAACGGCAGATTGTGGTTCAGGCGAAAGAGAGGAGTTGTCAGAGCGGCGGAAAAGCTGATCAAGTGTGGCATCGAGAGAAGTGAATTTGAGGGCGAGGTCACAAAGTGTGGTTTGATGGGTATTGAGGCGTTGCTCATTATCGGTGGAAGCAGCAGCTAATTGTTGGAGGATTTGGTCTTGAGTGGCGGAGGCGGCGGTGGGTTGTTTGAGGATGTCGTCGACGGTTTTGGAGCAGTTTGTTTCAACCATGGCAAGAGGGCAATGAAAGCACCAATTGAAACAGAGTTGTGAGTTCAATAGTGAAATGCAAGTAGTTGTATGGTGTTTTTATTAAATTCTGCAGAATTTCAAGAGAATTACAAGGAATGCAATCCTCTCTGCCTATCTGCTATGCCTATTCGAGGAAGCAACCCTCCACTGGAAAAGAAAGCTAAACAACTTTAGGATTTCAGATGCTTTTACACTCGCAAAATGCATTGATACTTATACTAGTTTCTGTTAATGGGAATCACATAATCCTTCAAGAAATTTGGTGCGACTCTATGACGTGTCCTACGCCTCAGCTCCATATTGTTATTGTTGTTGGCTGTTTCTGTTATGTTGGTGATGTCATCTGGTGGATTTGTTGCACCTTCTCATATCTAATAATGTTGAAAAAGACTATTGCCAACTCCCCTTACATTAAAATTAGAGAAATCAAACGGGATTGTCGTTTTTTTAAGTCAAATTAAATCAAATTTTATCCTGCTAAGTCTTATGATCATTGTCTTCTTAATCGTCAAAAGTTATTTTCATTATCATTGAGTTAATAAAAATTTGGGGGGCGGTGTTGCATATTCAAGTCTTGGCATTAGAAACAAAGGAGACGAAATCTAAATCATGAAGTTGGGTCTGATTTCCGTCAGTCAACGTTGGTTTTCCAAGTACTACGTGAATAATTTATACTAGAATCAAAAATTGTTTTTCCAATCTCACACTTGTCGAGAAGAAAAAAAGGGCTTTTGGTATCCTGATGAAAATATTGGTACCAAATTGATGGTACCCCAATTATTGCACATGTTTCACAATTGAACACCACAGGTTTTTGCCAACAAGGCAATTGCCTAGGGCCTTTCAAAGGGATTTGGGTGCCTTTTGTAATGTAACATTACGAGGTATAGTATTATGAGAGAGATTAATATTAATAATTGTTTAATTAAAATAAAATGATTTAAACTATTAAATATAAAGATTAAACTTCTTTATAACATTATCAAAATATTAAATAATTATATTATTATTTCACTATATAAATATCGTTAGTCTCTCATAATATTAAAACATTAATGTAGCATGTCCACGGAGATGGGCGTCGCCCTGGTTTGTCAACATGGGGAAAGCAACTTATCAATAGCTTCCACCTCTTCTTGAGATCTCTGAAATTTTGCTAATAGTGACTAACAATAATACATGTTCAGTCCATGTATCAGAGGCAGATAGACACACAGATGGCCTCGTGCAACTTCCAAGGTAAACGATAGAAAAATCTAGACTTGTAAGCGTCGAGTTCAATAAAAGACACAACAAATTATAAGATAGCTATCTAGTCTAATCAAATACCAATAATTAATTGGTTATGTTCAAACAAAGTATAACTTGTGAATTATAATATAATATTAATGTGCACCCAAGCAACAGAAGTCCCTAGACTTTTAATGGTTTTTTTTTTTTTTTTTTTTGTTTTTTGTCGAAAGACTTTTAATGATGCAGTCGACTGTCGAGGGTACAAATGTTTACTTCAAGATTGTCAAGTCGCTTCACATCTGAAGATTAGTATGGAATGTTCAAGCGGGTTCAATACCACCTGTGATTATATACAAAACTAGTAGATATTTTATGAACATTTGTGACTGATTTTTTTTATTTATTTAAGTTTAAAGGGTAGTGTAAGTCAATATTATATTATATACAAATGATGTTACCCTTGTTGAAAATTGATTTCGGGCTACTATAGAAAATGTCCAATGGTGGTGACTGAAATTTTTATGACCAATTTGAAAATTTTCTCTGCTAGCTAATTATTTGTGACCAAAGTTTGAAAATATATATATATACGTATATGATATGCCTTCAATTAAGTTTTCTCTTGTTAGGAGGCCAGGTAACCAAATCGCAAATTTTATTGCTAAACGCAAGTTGAATTGTAATCTTTCTTTAGATTGGAATAGTAACTTGCCTAGTCAGTTGGCTGAGCTTCTAAATTCAGAAACGTCCCCAACTAGAATTGGATAATCTGATGTAATCTCTCTTTTGTTTAATTGAATTTCATTTTTATTTCGACAAACAAAAAATAAAGACTGGGAATCAAGAATTTTTTCGATCTATTTTTAAAAAGTAAGCACGATAACCTTCACAAACTAAAAGACAAAGAGGATTATGCAAACGACCTTTGGCTAGTTTAGAACATGTAAAGTGCTGATATATATATGTATCATGAACTTAATTCTCATATTACTATCATCCTCGCAATTTTTAGGGATCATCATGGTTTAGTAGGTCTTCAAATAAACAAGATTCAGAAGTTTTTTTTTTAATATAATGAAAGTAAAAATTGTGATTTGAATTTATAACCTTTAATTATAATAAGTTAATAGTGTTATTATACCAACTCTTTAATATTCAGAAAGTTCTTTCTGGGATCATATAAACATATTTTTCTCTTTTTAAGGTAGGTGTCTCAGTAGGCACCCTAGTTTGTGGTCTTAATTTTTCTTTATATTTCATTTCTTTTTCCACAATCGCACCTCCAATCAACCATGTAATCCATAAGCGGACAACACAATTAAACAAGCTCCTTGAAAGGGTCCAATGCCACTCCTATTGAAATTCTTACATATATATCCACATGGACATCGAATCCACCATCAAATCCCTCTATAACACCACCACCACCCCCCCCCCCCCCCCCCCCCCCCCCCCCCCCAAGGCAGATGCTGTTGCTATCTAAACCCAATAGCAAATGATGCAACATGTGTTTCTACATTCAATTAATAGTGAAGATACTCTTTTTCTTTTCTCAAACTTTGGAAGCTATCTTGCCAAAAAAAACAAATCTCCCAATCTTCACTAGTAGTACTAACTTTCACCTTCCGTGTGCCTCAAGCATGATATTCTCCTTCTCAGATACACCTTGTTGTACTTTAGAGGAACCAAGTTAAGTTTTAGTTCCTCACTATATATCACTCGACTAATATTTTATGTAGGTTTTGTATATAATAAGAATTTTTATATTATATAACGAGACATTTGTTATTCAATACATAAATTATTATTATATAAAAGAGGGTTGAAGTATTAGACGAATGACATAAAATATTACCCTAAATTTTATATACTTGGAAAACCTAAAATCTTTTCTCATTTCCATTAGAAATGCTCGTTGAGAAAGATGTATAGAAGGAGCGAAACATCCTTTAAGATAATTTTTATTAAGTATGTTGAGCACAATAAATAAATATAACATTCCCTGTTAAATAGTTTAAACTTTAAATGAATTGATCACTTAACAAAACCTAACCGCCTCTTTTAAATGATAAAAAAAAAAAAAACCTAAAAACTTATAATAAGAAATTCTTAACCATGTCTTTTACAACTAAGAGATATCCCAAAAAAAAGAGGGTTGTCACAACTTTACTCAGAAGGGCACGAAGACTTAAGGAAGCAACCTTAAATTTTAAATTCTTTTTTGTCTTTTAGTCTGTGCACTTTCGAACGTAAGGAAAGAATCCAACAAGTAATTAACAAGAGAAGCTTCTTGCAGTTTCTAGGTGAAATTAAAGCTTACCCCACTCCACTTAATTATTTACAAAATTAATCTATCTATAATATTTCTAAATTAATATATAATATTTTTCTAAATGACACTATATAATAAGTGATGGCCATGAAGATTGTCCACTCAGAAACTCTTCTCTCTTGCGACCCATCAACCAAACTCTCGTCTTCTGCGTACTTCCCATTTGGCATTATATAGATCCAAACACGATAAATCCAGAAACGGCTATCTATATAGTGATCTTTTTCAGCTATTCTAGTATAAAAAACTTGACTTAAAAAAAAAAAAACTTTTATCATTACCCATCAAGAAAAAAAGAAAAAAAAAAAAAGAAAAAGGAGATGGGGGTTTCAGGCACGTTAGAGTACTTGTCTGAATTGCTAAGCAGTAGGAAGAAAGGCAAGAAGAAGAAGCAGATGAATACTGTTTCAATCAAAATTAGAATGGATTGTGAGGGTTGTGCACGTAAAGTCAAGAAGGTTCTCTCTGGAGTCAAAGGTATAGTATATATGTATAATTTGCATTCTCCACAGTAATCATGCAGTTTTAATTCTTTTATAAGATATTTAGTTATTTTCTTTAACTCATCCCTTCACGTGAGGAGGGGTTGCATTTTACATATGTAGCATGCCTTACACGGAAACAAATTCTTTTAAGTGGGCAATCGTAATAGTAGAATTTATAATCATTTTGATAATTTGTACTCTAATACCATATTAGTTTATCACTGCATTCAAAAGTTAAACGATTATATATTAATTTTCTTCAAGAAGATGCCTTGCTTGCTTCTTTAATATACTAAGTTAAATTTGGTTACTTTTTTTTTTTTTGCATGTGTAACTTGAATAGGTGCAAAATCTGTGGACGTGGACCTCAAGCAGCAGAAGGCAACAGTAACGGGTTTTGTTGATGCCAAGAAAGTGTTGAAGGCAGCTCAATCAACTGGGAAAAAATGTGAACTGTGGCCTTATGTGCCATACAATTTAATAGCACATCCTTATATTGCTGGAGTTTATGACAAGAAGGCACCACCTAATCTTGTTAGGTCTACTGATGAACCTGGCGTGGCCACTTTGAACCCAGTTGAAGAACAATACACCCTTTTGTTTAATGATGAAAATCCAAATGCCTGCAACATCATGTAGAATATTTATTAATAATTAGCCGGAAAAAAATATTTTTGTTAAGCTTCTTGTAAAGTTACCAGTCTGTTTGCGAGATCAGTTTTCGTGCATGACGATATTTGATATGTTCTATATGGCTTAGGCCTCCTTGAGTCAAAAATAATAATAACAATAATACGGGAGAAGATTTGGTGATGAGGGTATTTTTGTCTAAACGTGTTTAATTCTTGTCGCCAGGTAATTAATAAAATATGAGAGTTCCTATTTTTTGATGAAGGTAGAAAAACAACTAAATTAGGAAGAAAATAAAACTAAATGTATTTTCTCAAGTTCTAACATTTTAATGAGCAATGAGACTTGAAAACAAAGAGAACTTGAGCAATGAGAAACGTTGAAGACTCGGCCATCTTTAAGCATGAAAAGTTGGATCATGTTTATGAAACCTGATTTTCTCTCAAAAAGATATATATATATATATATATATATATATATATTGACCAAAATATGTATAGGTCTAAATCTAACCCATACTACTTGAGCCTGAGGTTATCCCAAGATTATGGGCCTCAAAGGAAGAAAAGGCTGGGCTAAGAAAACAATTCAGAAATCAACCCAATCATAGTGAAGTTGAACCAACTTTAAACACCTATTGAATGGACTTGGCTCGACCACAAGGGTACCATAGAAGAAAATAGTTGGTATTTTTCTTGTGCTCAACCCAGGGAGGATAAGCGCGTGAGTATTGTACATCCACTCTGTGATTCTTGCTGGCTTGTTTGTCACCCGTAATTGCTCTATTAGGCTCACGTTCAGAGGGTTGATGCTATAAGAATAAGATGATCTTTCTTGATTCTGCTTGATCGTCCACTCATTGAATAATTATAAATAAAACCCACCCCTAAGTTGAAGCTAAGCTTATTCAATACACATTAATCTAGGAGATCTCCTCAACCCTCTTCGACTCTAGTAAGTTGTTTTGTCCTTCCTCATCTTTTAAACGTTTCCTCGCATGCTTTGTTATCTTTTCGTTCCTTTTCTATGTACTTTTCTACCATAATCATATTGACCGAGTGTCTAAACTTCTCTAACTGTCATTATAATAGTTTTATCAAGATAGTCTGATCCTCCATGTCTTCTAGATAGTGCGTGTTGGGTGTCCACCCATATAAAAAGATACCGAAGCTCTAGATTTGAGATTCTGATTGTAGATCTGACCATCTACGAGAGATAAGGCACATATTTCATATTTGATTTATTGGATATATTGATAATCTGAAAATAAAGAAAAGAAATCGATAAATTCTGGAAGCTTCAATATTTAGAAAGGTGTTTTTTATTTGGTCAAATATATAGAAAGGTCTTTACAAGGGTCAATATGTTGAAGATGGCCCGCCAAAATTAAGAAAATTGTTTAAATTTTCAAGATGGCAATTTGTAATACTTCAAATTTTCAAGATGGCGAAGTCGAATATATCCGAAAACTTTATATACTATAAATATGGTGCAAATTACAAAATATTGTTCAGGCTCTTTTCTAAAACTAGATTTGGATCCTTTCCAATTAGAGTATATTTAGAGAATCCTTTAATTACATTTTGAAAAGTGTCGACACATCTACATAAAATTTATGATTAGATTTGCGCCACTTCACTACTCACTTCGTATCTTAACTATGCTTAGTGTTATTCATCTCTAAAAATTTTATACCAAAGATTGAAGCTTCTTAAATCATTTTTATAAATGACATTTATAATTCTGGATAAATATCATTTTCTAAATTATTTTTTAAGAAGAGAACAAATACGTTATCTTAGTGTTTAATATAAGTCAATAATGAGGCGGTGCAAATATGACCCTTTGTTTTAAATGAGTTTCTTGTGAGGAGATAATTTTGGTGTTAAGTATAAGTGAGGAGTGAAGTGATGCAAATCTAATCACTTTTTAAGTAAACATGATTTGTCGCTATCTTAAAACAAATTATTGAAAGATCTTCCAATTAGCTTTTAATTGGAGAGGATCTAAATCCTTTAAAACTCAATTATCTTGAAATATGACATTCTCAACTTTCTTTGAAGGTCTGATCATAAAATGACAATGAATTAAGTTAAAAGAATTTGCAATTTCACTCACACGTCACTAAATTTATATGAAATTTTAAATTCACCCATTAAACTTTTTTTTTTTTTTTTGGTTTCAAATCCCTCACTGAATTAAGTATTTGTTTCACTTTACCCATTCTATTAGTTTTTTCAGTTAGTTTTAACGGATCTTTATTATTAGCTAGACAAAATGGTTAGTTGTTATATGATTAATAGGGCAAAGTTTCAAATCATCCACTCAATTTTTATTCTGTTTCAAATCTGCTATGGAATAATTGTTTTGTTTCATTTTACCCACACCTTTAGCTTTTCCACTTACTTTAACAAATTTTCTTATTTATCTAGAAAAATATATTATTTATCACACTATTTTGAAGGAGTCAAAATTTTCACCTAAACAGTATAAATATCGCATACTTAGAAAATTCTACAAAATAGGTCTTGAAATGAAATGCAACCAAACAAGCATTATAACAGTGAATGCTTAATTGCCAAACAAAACATTATAAGCAATCTTGGCCTAAGTTAAACATCCTCTAATGACAATGCATTTCGAATTTCGCCATAGAGAAAGAACTCAAATGAAAGAAAAAAACAGTGAAGATGATAGCTTCTATATCTATTGTTAACATTGTTTGCTTTTGCGAATAGTCCACTGCACGGCAATGGCACTAAATGAGATGATCAAATCATTAGGGATATTTTTGTAGATGTTAAGGACAAAATCTCTGTCAATAGTAAATATGCAGATAGTTTAACGAATAGAATTCTTTTTTCACGTTGGTAAATACAGGTAGACTGATGTAAATAAACATGTTTGTAGATAATGTTTTTTGGTGATTGGAATGAAACGATTACTTGCCAAAAAGAAAAAAAATCCACACTTCACCACCATGTCTATATTTCATCGATGCTGCGTGAGCAATAGTTCAGGATATAGCCTATTTGTTCAATCATTTCTGTGTCACACGTACAACTGCGATGTTCACAGTTTCAATCATATCATATCATCCACTTAGATCATTGAAAACAAATTATAGTGTTGCATGGATTTAATTTCCATATGAAATTCTTGCAAATTCAGAGGTTATTCAACACTCTCTGCAACAAAGCTTTGGACTCAGCTTAAAGCTTTTTTTATTAATGTATTTAATAGAAAAATTTTGACACCTTAATATATATGTATATTGTCTAGATATAAATGAAATTTTGTTAAAGTAGAAAAACTAAAGGAGTGAATAAAATAAAATAAAAAAATCTGTTCAATTCGATCGTGATTCGAAACAAAGAAAAGAAAAAATGAATTAAGTGGGTGATTTAAAACCTTGTCTTATAAATAATGGGCAAATGACCATTTTAATTGTCCAGCTAGAACTAAAGATATGTTAAAACTAGGGGGAAAAACTAACAAATTAGGTAAAATGAAAAAAAAAAAAAAATAGTCCTGTGGGTGTGGTTTGAATCTTTGCGTAAATATTTGGGTAAATATCATGTTACCTCCTGTGTTATAAGAAACTATCACACCATCCTTTGTGTTTTCAAAACTATCAAAAACACTCCTGTATTTTTTGGAACTCATTACACCACCTCTCTCCGTATATTTTTATCTAACTCAGTTAGGAAAATATGTGAAGTGACCAATTTATCCCTCAGAGAAAGTTTAAAAACCTAATTCCTAATTCAGAAAATCAAAGAGAGAGAATGTCGAAGAGAGAACCACTCTACCTAAATCGAAGACTAAAAACAAATCAAAAAATATTTTTAAAAAAAATTGTAGAAAAAAACTTCTGGTATTAATTTCTAAATAAACTTCCTTGTTCTTGCCAATTAGAAACTTCCTGGCATTGCTTTTAGTAATTAATCAACATTTCTATGAACTTTCAACTTGTTTAGCTGTTCATGGCTGTATTGGGTCTTCTTTGTTTTTGCTATAATTGCACAAACAACCTACATGAAGCCATGACAATGAAGCCCTCAAAGTTTGCTAATATCTGTGGCATATGACCAAGTTCCATAAAAATCAAAGCTGTAAACTTAAGTAAAGTTTGCGGCCAATTTGGAGCTCAATTGAGCCAATAAAGCGGAAGCAAAAGCTGCAAATGAAGCAGTCGAATTTGTTGGAAGAGTGTTGGAAGCCGAAGAGGATTCGGTCCTTCAAAACGAGTCGTTTGGTTTGAAGTCTTTCTCGGCGTACACGCCTTTGCCACGGTGGCCGCTTGGTTTGATGTTGAGTTGGTGCTGTTGGTGGGTGGATAGCAGGTTGGAGAAGTAGGCTTGGATTTCATTGGGTGGTGGTGGGCGGAGGAGGGCGGCGATTTCGGTGGCGTATTGGGCGCCAATTGCGCGTTTGATGGTGGCGTTTGCCATAGGATTTAGTGTGTTGTGTGTGTTTTTTGGTGGAGGAAGTTAGTAAACTTGCAAAGGACTTTTTGGTCAATTTATACTCCATATAAAGTTCAAAAACTTGTTAACCTGCTTCTTATGCGCGTGGATTGCACATATAACAACAAAACTAACAAACTGCTAACGAAGGGGGGTAGGGTGATTACTTTCACAAAACACAGGAAGTAATATGATAATTTCTTATAATACAGGGGGTAACATGATATGATTTGTTGCAAAATTTACCCCTTGTTTTACGTGTAATATACACACAAGCCTTTCTAAATATGCTGATGGAAGCATATCACCATTTTATCATATATGATATTTATGGATTTTATGGCCCTTTTTTATTAAAAAAAATCGAATGGAGGTCACATGACATATTTCTCTAAGGTAGCAGTTGGTATATTGAAATGAATTTCGGTAAGAATGAAATGAGCTAAGGAATGAAATGAAACTGAGAATGGAAACTGAGAATGGAATGAACTTGAAAATGAGAATGACATGTTTGGTATACTTTAGGAATTAAGAGTAGTAATGTGAATAACTTGTTTAATATGACAAAATTATCCTTTTATTATTATAGTATTAAAAATAAGAATAAATATAAATATAACCGTAAACTACATAAACATAAATAATAATAATAATAATAATAACAACAACAACAATAACTAATAATAATAATTATTATAATAATAATTATTATTAACAAAATAAAAATAAAAATACTAACAAAAACAATTATTATTATTATTATTATTATATTGGTATTATTATTATTATTATTATTATTAGTTATTGTTGTTGTTGTTATTATTATTATTACTCTTTATTATTATTATTATTTTAATCACTATTATTATTATTTTTATTTTTGTTTTTATAATTATTTTTATTTATTTATTTTTATTATCATCATTTTTTTTTTTATAATTATAATAATTACTTTCATAATAATATTATTATATTTTTTTAATTATTATTAATTTTATTATTATTATTATTTAATCCCTATTATTATTTTATTATTATTATTATTGTAAAACAAATTATTTATAAAAGTTAGTTATATAGGGGTATGGAAGTCAAGTTTATTTCCAAAACACATGAGAATGAAGTATTCCCATGTATTTGGTTAGCAATGGCTATTTTTATGTATGTGGGAATGAGATTTCCAAATTCATTCCCTCATACCAAATATGAGAATTAAAATAGAATTAAGAATGTTATTCCATTCTCAACTCATTCTCACATACCAATCACTGCCTAAGTACCAATGACACACGAATTTAAATGTGAGAGTGTTAAATATGATGTTTAATTATAAAATTAATTAATTTTATAATGAATAACCAATATCTAGTATAGTGATTTTTGAGTTTATAATTTTTTTACATGCAAGTACATATAGCAACACTTTTTCTCATGTGTGGTCCAAATTTAAGAAACATTTTTTTAGATATGTGAGCTGACATTGAATTCAGTGATTAGTAAAAAGAGAGATGAATCATACTTGAATAGACATAATTGAACCAATGACCAACTTTAGTTCTATGTTAAAAATTATTTGGTTATATCCTAAAATTATTGGTATTAGAAGGAATAGTCTAGAATATTCTAATATGATGGTCTTGAACTTAATAATTTTTTTTATGTGGGACAAATATATTAACAGAGATTGAAACATAGTTGAGAAATTATGAAAAGTCAACTTTCAATGGTAAATTGAGAATTAGTTAACTTTTTTTTTCTTTTTTAATGATCGAAAATAACTTTTTTGAAGTTTTTCGAACTCAAACAATGATTTAATCAAATATAATTCCAATCCAAAAAATATAGTCTAATTCAGTTGGGATATCTTGGTCTCGATACCTGCACGACAATTAAATGAATAAGGATTAACATACGTTATTATGTTAGGAGCAATATCAACAGTTATATATAAACTAATAATTGACAATTAATTCATAATTATTGAATAATATACAATATAATAGCGTTATAATCAAATTCATACCTCGATTAAGCACCTAATAGTTCAACAGTCACTGGACCTGGTGAACTATCGTCCCAAACTTTCTTGCGGTCTCGACTAACCTTCATGGTTAAGGTATCCACTTGCGGATCATTTATCTGCTGCCAGACGATTTTGCATAAAATAATATACACCGCAAGGATGTGGCTGTGGTTGTGGTCAATCTTCAAAACATATAAAGCTGAATCTTCCAGAAAAATACAGCGTTAATCTTAGTACAATCTAGGATGAGTCCAAAAATGCCAATTATCATAAAAAGTGAGTCCTCACATTGAGAGGGGTCTCCCTTTTGGTCAGGCGTGCCGGATTATGCGCTCGGATCCTTGGATGACTTTTTTAAGGATCGTTCTAGCAAACGCTCAAAAAGAGCACTAAGACCTATGAAAAAACTGTAGATTTTATTAAAAAAACAATAATACAATGCGGCCAGTTTTTAAAGTATTTTCCTTTTTTTTTTTTTCAATTTCCAAGAGTCTTAATATATTTTATATTACATAAGATATTACATATAAGAATAATTTCTTTTAGATCTCTTACATGTAAAATAAGATTCATATCACTAGACTAAATTGTTAGTGATGTGTTTTCTTTTTTTGAGACTATATAAGGCGTTGTTTTAAATATTTACAATTACAAAAGTACATATGAAATATATGAAATACACCTATCTTTAGCCGCCCAACTGAAATATTTTCCTTCTGACAAAAAAAAAAAAAAACTGAAATATTTTTCCCACATTTGTGACAGTATTTGATTATTACTCAAGACTTTTTCAGGAAATTAATGATCTGAACCTGCTGTACCTGAATTTATTTATTTATTTAATTTTTGGTAACGGCCTGAATTAATGATTTTTACGCGGTTCCTTTTTTGCTAGGCATTTTTCTTTTACGCGGTTAGTTATCGTATGTTATCATTGTGGAAACGGGTCGTCATCAGTGGTTCGCCAGTTGTTTTTTTTGTCGGATGGGAATGGTTCGCCAGTTGTTGGAAAGGCAAAACCAGCAAAAGCGTTGGGTTCCAACCCCAACTAGTGCAACTTGAGTTGCAACTTGGGGAGCAACTCAAGTTGCACCAATTGAACAAGAAGTTGTCATTTACAACTTGATAAAGTTGATTATCAAGTTGTAAATGGCAGCAAATTGCAAGCTCTTAACACCCCTTTTTTTTGGCTATAAATAGGGGGTTTAGATTAAGATGAAAATGAAGATGAAGATAAAGAACAAGCAAAATTATGTTGAATGAAAACATATTGAGTGAGAGTGAGTAATTCAATATTTGTGAGAGAGAGTTTCTCGTGTTTTGCTAGAAAATTGAGTCTTGGTGAGAGTTTATAACTTTGACCGTTCAAAAGTTATATTCTAAGGGAGGGTTAAATTTTAGCCGTGCAAAAATCACACTGTTGTAATCCTTGTGTAATAGTTGGTGAATTACTTCGTGGACATAGCCAATTTTGGTGAATCACATTAAAATTGTTGTCTCTTTTTACTATTTTTCATGAATTTCCGTACAAGATCCTATGGAATCCGAACTGGAGAATAGCCAATATTCCCAACAAAAAGGACATCTTGGTCTTGGTGCCTGCACGACAACCCTAATACTTATGGAAAAAAGATCAATACGGAGTTGATAAAAATATTTTTCACTCTAACGTTTATTTGATACTAAAACAATTTGTTAGTGAAAAATATTTTTCTAAAAATTAAAATATTTTATGGTATTTAATTGTCATACTGAAAAATATTTTTTGGTATTTGGATATAATAGTGAAAAATTAATTAAAATTATTAATTTATTAATTTTGTTTAAAATTATTAATAATTAATTACTATTAATTAATTAACTAATTAAAATAAAAATGGAATTGTGATGCTAGGATTTTGGGTAGAGAAGGTTGATATTATAAAAAAGGAATAAATAAATCAATCAATATTAATAAATAAATAATAAATAAATTAATATAAGAATATAAAATAATAAAAACAAAAATAAATTATAATAATAATTAATTAATAGTTAATTAATTATTATTAATGTATAGAATTATTAATTTAATTATAAATTAGTTAAATAATTAATTAATAATAATTTTAATTAATGAATAAAGATCATAAATTAACTAAATAATTATTTAGTTAATATTAAATTATTAAATATAATTTTATTAATTATTAATTAAATGAATTAATTAGTCATTAAATTAAAATTAATTAATCTTTTATTATTAAATTAATTAATAATAATAAATTGAAAAATGTTTCGTAAGGGTAGGATCGGGGGGGTGGAGTGGGGTTGGGGGGGGGGGGGATTGGGATTGGGATTGGGGTTGGGTTGGGGTGGGGTAGGGTGAGTGAAAAATGTATTCTTCTCTTTTGGGAGAAGAAAACATTTTCTACTCTTTTTAACTAAATATTTTTCTTTGATCAAAATATATTTTCCCGTTAACCAATTTTTCAGCGTTATCAAACACCGAAATATTAAAAAAATATTTTACAACAAACAAACAAAGCCCTACACTTCACCCTCCTTCTCCCCGGCCCTCGTTTACCCTAACAATGCCAACCTACCCCATCACACCAATAAATGCATAAGTGTGTTCATATGGGAATAAGACATCCAAGTCCTCAACATTTTAGCATTGGGACACCTAGGTCCCTCAGTTTTTAAAAACCTCTTGTGAGGTCCTTTACTAAAGGATAATATGGTCTTCTTCTAAAATAATTAAATAAAAAATTAAAATAATTTTAAACTAACTTTATAAATTTAATATATCATACACCCACCTAAAAAAAAAATAACAAATTACAAACTCACCCTATCACCACCATTTACACCACCACCACCACCACCATTATATACAAACCCACAACTTCACCATTAATACCACCTACTCCACCACACACCACACTCCACCATTAGAGTGTTAACCAACTGCTAACTACACCTTTGTTTTGTCGTGAGATATGTATTGAAACCACTGAAGTATATGCAGAAATTAAAAGAGGCACTCATACAAATCTTCGCTTAATCATACGTAGTTTGTTCACACCCACTGATATATGTCTTTGTTTGGTGTTGTTGGATTACTAGAGTTGGAAAACGTAACTGCGTTACGCATTTGATGTAAATGTTGTACTGAGATTTATTGTTGAGAGTAATATGCTTATTTGATTTTCTCCTTTCTGCTGCTGCAGGTGCATCCAAGTATACATTTAATTTTATGTTGGTGTAGCTGAGTGTTAGTGGCTAAAACAGTAGTTCAGAAGTATACATTTAATTTTATGTTGGTGTAGTTGAGTATTAATGGTGAAGTTGTGGGTTTGTATATAATGGTGGTAGTGGTGGTGGTGTAAATGGTGGTGATAGGGTGAGTTTGTAATTTGTTATTTTTTTTTTAGGTGGGTGTATGATATATTAAATTTATAAAGTTAGTTTAAAATTATTTTAATTTTTTATTTAATTATTTTAGAAGAAGACCATATTATCCTTTAGTAAAGGACCTTCCAAGAGATTTTTAAAAACTGAGGGACCTAAGTGTCCCAATGCTAAAATGTTGAGGACTTGGATGTCTTATTCCCGTGTTCATATATATATATATGTCTGTATGAATATAAAAATTTTCCATAGAAAAAATATTTTTCACTATGGCATCGAAGCAAAATATTTTCCAAATGTAACAATCTAATACTAGTAAATATTATACTTTCCATACAAATATTTTTTTTTTCTGAAAATATAGACACTAATTTACACTTTACTAAACGAGATTTAGCTATGATTTTGGTCAAATTTATTATGCAAAATCACGTAGATGGCAT
Organism: Ehretia macrophylla; assembly: GCA_037974665.1. NCBI lineage: Eukaryota > Viridiplantae > Streptophyta > Magnoliopsida > Boraginales > Ehretiaceae > Ehretia > Ehretia macrophylla. Next base: position 38,071,616 of record CM075779.1, on the reverse strand, counting down.
GGTGTAACAAATAACATATTTGGTATCCTCAAATGTAAGTATGTTGACTATAATTTTGATGTAGAAACCTACTATTGTTTGTGATGTATGAATTAGAAAGTGAATTTCCTATACCATTTTTGTAACAATCATGGGAAATTGCCTCATACTCGAGTAAAATTAACTTTGCTAGTCAATTATACAATTCAATTTGTTTTTCAAATAACATCCTTAATATGTGCTACGTTGGCATCCCAATTTAGATTGAGAATATCTAATACAATTTTTTTCCCTATATAATCAACTATTTCTTTACTTAAAAATATAATAAATTAATAAGTATTCTATAAATATATAAGAAAACCAAGAATTAGCTTGGTCTCTTTAAAATACTAAGCACACTACTACTCAATTAAACCAGACATGCCATTTATATAATGTATTGTCTTTTGAAGACAAGTGGTAGAAATTGACCCAAAAAAAAAAAAGACAAATGGTAGTCAACTCAAAATTTGTTTCTGGATTTATAGATTAGATTCAGTCACAACATAATCAAAAAGAAGGTAAAACAATAAAAATATTGGTGTGGTATATATATGAAGCAATGTAATATGAAAGTTTAATGGGTAATTTCACGTTTTACTCGTAAATATATTTGATACTTTTTTATTATTTTGTATAGAAAGTCTATTTGTGAAAATTAAAATGAGTTGGAGCACTTAAAGTCAAAGTCACACTTTTTTATTTATCGCTTCTAAATATAGTATACATTGCTAGATGCATTTTGATAAAATAATATGCCTAAGAGCAACTCCAACAACCTCTTCATTTTTTTTTTCTCTCTCTAAAATAGCTAATAAAATTGGTTCTCCTTACTTTTACAAACTCTCTATGTAATTTCAGTACTCTAATAACTCTACATATTTTATCTAAACTCATTACTTAACAATTTTTTAATCTTCTATATTTAATTATTAACGATAATATTCTAACAAAAATTGTAAAATTAATATAACTTAAGTTGTTAAATTTTATTACTATTATTTTTTCAATACTTATTGGCGAGAAAGAGCTTGACCCAAAAAAAAAAAAAAAAAACTTTTAATTCTCATCTGCGCCATAAGTGAGCAACGAGCAACAACATAAAAAAAAAGAAGATTATGTTTGATTCAATAGTAGAAGTATTTTTTTTTTTTGGTAAAACTCAATAGTAGAAGTAGCAGCACCAAAAAATTCCATAGTAGAAGCAGTGAGCTGAAGAAGCAGCACCAAAAAAAGGAAAGAAAAGAAGCAGCAGCGAGCCTGAACAGCTCGCTACTTGTAGCGAGCAACATCAATAAATTGGCAAGCTTTTAACTTTTGGCAAACTTGATATATAGTTAATCTGTTGGAGCTGAATTATTGGGTTTGACTCTCTACTTTGACTAAAAAATCAAAGTAGAAAGTATTGTTAGAGATGCTCTGATAATTTGCATGAGTTATATAGGAGCAGTTAAAGTCAAAGTCACACTTTTTATTTATGCATTCTAAATATAGCATACATGGACCATTATACCTTTTGATAAAATAGTTTGTTTGTTAATATAAGTTTTATCTTCTAACAAAAAAAAAAAAAAAAACAAAAACGAATGACCTCTCAAAAATTACCGACCAAAAAAATAAAAAATTCTGAAAACTGAATTCAAGGGGTCAAATTTTTTGTCACGTTTCTCTTTTCGTCTTTTGTTGTTGTTGGACTAGTTGGCCTGGTAACTCTTGCCCAATGCCAAAGTTTTGTCAGAAACATTTAATGTAAATATATATATATATATATATATATAATTAAAAAGTAGCCTTTAGGGCCAACTGGCCAAACCGACCCAACTTAGGAACCAAAACAGAAAGACTAAATTATTGCTAAAATCTTATCAGACGTTAAGAGTAAAGTTAGTTTATATTGTAAATATTTTAATATTTTTGAAAATACTATTTTGTGTAGGGATTGGAACATTTGTCTACCCTGATTCCACCCGCATGAGGTGACTTTTGCTATAAATGTCTCTGAATTGTGGAATGAAATGATTAATTTGCCGAACAAACAAAAAAAAAGCAATGAGCCTCTTTTTCTTTTTTCTTTTTTTTTTAGTCGGTAGAATGTAATAATATTCAAAACAATCAACTACTTGAATCAAATTTTCGGATACAAAGTAACTAGTCAACTATTGGGAAGAAAGAAATTCAATCTGAATCTTACATCTTTTGAGCAATATAAATTGATCTTCAATCTGCTTCGATCTCTTTCAACAAGAAACTCTTGAATATAGTGCATTTTATTTTCTTCATTTCTCTCTAGCAAAAATTTTCATTATATTCTCATATTGAAATGGGTCGTGCTAAATTAGAGATTAAGAAAATTGAGAACAACACTAGTAGACAGGTGACTTTCTCAAAGCGTAGAAATGGACTCATAAAAAAAGCCTACGAGCTTTCTGTCCTTTGTGACATTGATATTGCTCTAATCTTGTTCTCCCCCTCTCGCCGTCTGAGACACTTCTCTGGCAAAAAAAGGTGTTACTACTCATCGTGCTTATTACAATTCACTTTTTTTTTGTTCTTACATATGCACGTAAATTAACTTAATTCGCTTTTCTAAAACTATTTATTTTCATTTCTTCTTTGCTTATTGTGTAACATCATAATTTTAATTAATTCAGAATTTATTTCTCGATTTTCGTGTGTCATCCTTGACCAGGGGCCATGCTAATTTATCTTCTCTATATGGTTCCAATTTTATCGGATGTCCCCAAAGGGACGAGTATCTGCCTCACCTTATACTTTTTTACATTGTTCTTACCCAGGATTGAAGATGTGCTCATTCGTTTGCTAAGTCTATCTGATCCAGAAATAGAGAAGTATGTTCATAGATTGTCTACTATTAATGGTGCATTCGATTGACTAATAAATCAATTATGTCATACATCGAGTTCAAAATTTTAGGTCCGCAGACAAAATTAGTGTTGTAAGCATAAGAAATAATTATCCCTTCTTCTTTACTGGTCCAAAATAATTAACTCAAATTATTTCATATACTCACAATACCAACTTCTAAACCACTCATACATATTATCTCGCACCGATATGGACCATTACAAATTGCAACAACTTATTTAATATTTTTTGGTTGTTTTCCAGTGCTATAGCTCGCCAAAGCTTAAACGAAGGACAGTAAGTATCCATTCATACTCCATTATACAATTTTTAAATCCCTCCAAGTAGACTAGACATTATGGGAAATTGAAGAAATTAGGAGGCTGAGTGAATACTATAAACATTATTCTCTCTCTCTCTCTCTCTCTCTCTCTCTCTCTCTCGAATCCGCGCTGTTTGACTTTTTCTAGTCAAAGTAATATATCTTAAAGCAATTAATTTTCATGTCGATTCTTTTTATTTTTCGAAAATACATGCCTCTTATAAGTACATCAAAATACTAGAATATGGAACATTTGTAGTTTGAGTAAGGGATCATATAGTTAAGACTCTTTGTTTTTCAATTTTTTTTCTTATGAATATTGTCGTAATAGGCTCTATAATTGTTCAGGTTTCGCAATATTCTTCAAGGTAGAGAGGTAAGATAATAATCACCTCATCTACTTTAACTTTCTTAATACCATTCTCATTAGATGTCATCCAAATTATGCTAAGTTTTTTTTTTTTGGCTAAGCCAGTAAGGTAATAAATTATGCTAAGTTAATGAACTCTTAAATAGAAAGAGAAAAGAAAAAGGAAGGCCTTGAAATCTATCATTGCTGGTGACCATCATTGTACTTCAAAACTAAAGAATTGATTAAGCATCTATAGATAATATATCTCCAAAAAGTATCACATCTAAGCTCTTTTGCTGCTCTTGAATTAACAAATAAAAAAAATGTTATAATAGGTCTCTTATTGCAATTGTTAACTATAATATTTTACAACGATTTTATTTAATTGCAAAGGTTAAATTTTTTTCGTCATTTTTTATTAATAATTCCTCATGAGGTTACTTTTTCATAATAATTTTAAAATTATAGTTTAACTCTAACTGTTTAAAAATCATTGCTCATTATTTATAAAAAACCATTGCAGTAGAGAATTTATGACGGAACCATATCCAATTGTTAAAGTTATTTGTAACGTTTTAAAAAAAATTTATAACAATTTTAAGTGTTGTAACAGATCAAAATTGTGCCAATGTGTATAGTCTGCTAAACTTAGCTTACTCAATTAAAAGTACACATACATCATCTTATAAAATTTTTCTCTTATTCTGCTCTAATGTATGTTTGTTTGTATGCATGCAGAGTGTTATCAGAAGTCTAAACCAAGTCAGGTGTGCAACTCCCTATGTTTGTCATATTTTGTTTGTCAGTACTGTCTCTTAAACATTGGTTGATTTGGTGGTGCATTTATAATATCTAAAAACGGTGCTTGCAACCAGGCCAGGAGCTATTGCCTATGAAATGCAGGTAATATATCCACAGCACTACTTTTTTTTTGGATAAATATATATCTTCATCGATTCTCAAGGCTTTCTTTTCATCGTATTGGTCTCTCAGGAACTATCCCAAGAACTTGAACGATTGGAACAACAACTTCAAGTGGCTAAGGAACAATTAAGGTTTCTGGTTTTATCTCTCTTTGTCTATGTACTCAGCATCTTCTTGGAGAATTCAATTTGTCAGGGTCACATCAAGTTGATGAACCGGACAATTATTTCTACATGGAAAAATTGTAGCTTTTGTTTTTAGCTTCTCTTTGTAACTTACCTATTGTTAACCATGAAAGACTCGCACTGCAGTCCTGTGTTTTCATATCTTTGCATTACTAGAGGCACAGTTACGTACATGAATTGTCTCAAAATTTCTTCAGAATTTTCACGAAAATAATGGTGTTAAAATGAGCTTGGGGCTCTGGTAATATGTTCCAGGATGTTTGAGCCTGATCCTGAAAAGATAACATCAATGGAAGATCTGGAATTGTGTGAAAAACATCTTGAAGACATGTTGAGTTCCGTTATGCAGAAAAAGGTACCTCTCAATCTTATTGGATATGTATGAACCTTAGTTTTTTGTTATGTTCCTGTTTGTTTTGCTTACATGCTAGAGAAACTTTAGAAGCTATAAGCGGATATCTTTTACACTCTCTAGTTTCATCTTCCCCCTATATTCATATGAGTGCCAAATCCTGTGCTCGGCGGATCTAGGGGTTTTTTTTTTCTTTTTTTTTTTCATGAAAGTTATAACATATAATTTAACAATTACATGAATAATATTTTTTTTAGTGCAGACTAATTAATTTGTTAGACGAAAAATATACATATAATTGGAATAATTTGTAGGGTTAGTGGAGATTTTAGCCCTTCCCTGACTCGTCCATAGCTGGATCCACCTTTGCCTGTGCATCTTCATTTAGTAAATAATTAATAAAGGTAGCTATTATATATATCTTCACAACAATGTTGTTGGACATGATCAGATGAGAATCAGTTCTGGGCAGGAGAGGCCAACCACATTTGGCAATGAAGTTGCCAGTTTATTACCAGACAATGCTCACAATTACGTTCAAGTCCTCGACTCTACTTTCACAGATACTGCAGGGTACGTGTCAAACAATCCGAATTTTTATTTATTTATTATGGAAGACAAGACGGTTGTTCGTTTTACTAACATGGAATGAGCCCACATGTGTGGAACATCCACCTCACACCCCGGTGTGAGACGGATGCCCGTCACGCCGTATTGAAAGGTTTTTCCGGACATTAATCCACTTCGTGTCTTCTTCTTTTTCTTCATTATTTTTAATAATCATAGTTATGTTTAATTTCTCCAGGGTAAATTTATCCACAATGTATGATCCATTGGGGCAAGCGAGCAGCTCTAACGTGAGTGGATACAGAACTGCAGAGTGCCAAGGCCAATTTTCAAATGATGAAAGCCTACAAGCTTTTTCCTATGTATTTGATTCGACAGCTGTTGATTTTAATTATGCTTTACCAACCGATGATCTTCTTACCCAGGTTCTCTCTTCTTTCTTAAATGATGTGCGATCATGGGAAAATCTTGAAGTTGAGCAATTGTATGTATGTTCTTGGAGACTCCTACAGATGGATTTTTACTTGATTTATTGATCTCTCTGACATTTTGTAATTGTAAAACTAATTATTATAATTATTGAAATATACATTCATTCCACATAAAATAATCGTAAACTCCAAGACTACTATATAAAATCCTGAGTCATTCCACTTAACACTATTAGGTATGAGGATAGAATCCCATAATTCTTAAGTTCTTAAAAACACTATTATAAGATCTTGGTTACGTATAAGATGAAACCCTATAATTATTAATAACAATAAAAGTATTGCAATGCCTTTTTCTAACAGATAAAAATAAATAGAACACAACAGTTTCTACCCATCCTATATATTGTCCTTTTCCTTTCCGTGTTAGAATAGCACCTTAATTTATTACCATATAGAGCCTAATCAATTACCCAAGATGGTTAACTTGTAGTGATGGTAGTAGCTAGTGAACCAAATTACTATAAACGGAAGACATATCTATTATAGAATCAACTTGAGACGAGACATTATTAAGTTTCCCCTTAAATATCAAAACGCCCTCATCTTGCTAGATGTAATAGAATCACAACTCAAGACCACCAGCCAATAGGGAAAGCCTATTTTTTCACCTAATAGTTTACTTTGATACTACCTGTAATGACCCAAATCTAATAATTAGTCTACTAACACATATATCAAACCTAATCAAATGATGTAAAATGTTTAAATTATGGTGACAATATATTAGTAAACCAAATTATTATAAATCGTATGTTTTTAGAACGATAAGTTAAAACCAAATTCTCGAAGGAGGAGTTTATTTAGAAATATTTATATTATAATGACCTAAATAATAAGAAAAGCTGGAGAAGTATCATTCACGATATGTTGGACTTTGCTTTAGAAACTTTTTATCTGGAAATGTGACTAAGAATGATAATTTGACTTATTAATTATGAAATAAGAGAAAAATAGAATTTATCTCCAACTTATCTTCATTGGTCTTTTAAGTAAGACAATGTAAAGATGGAGTTTGTAGACATCGAAACACTTGGTATAACTAAGATGCATGTCTGTCTTAGCTAGCTTGACTAATTGTAAACTCACATGTTTGTTTATTACGCCAGAACGAAGCGGCGAGAGATGGTAACAACTAGCCTTGACGCCACATGATCACTTGGAAATCTCAGTGAACAACTTTCTGCAAGCAAAATTTCTTTGTCATGGTGTGAAAAAGGAAAAGAAAAAAAGAAAAAGGAAAAAAAGAAAAGGAATCACATTTCTACTCTTCAATAGAACAGCTATCCATGAGAGAGTGATCTCATGCGTTTCAAATCTCCCTTTGAGGCGGAAGCTCTTGCTATCAGAAGCCCTTGTCTGCTTGCACTTCAGATGAAATTCTATAGCATTATCATTGAGAGTAATGCAGAGTCTGTTCTTAAAACAATTAATTTTTCTGACCTTGCCGCCAATTGGACTACAAGACTAATTGTGGAGGATATCTAAAAGATTGTAGGAATATCGTCTTTGTTGCAGTTTCAATGCATTAGAAGAATGGCAAATTATCCATGTAATTGGGTTGCTAGAAGTAAATTTTGTAATGAGCTTTAATTCCTTTAGATTGGGTGTCCAATCCCCTCCCCGCTTATTGTATCTTCTTTCGTTGGATTTCATCCCTACTGGGGTTGGCTCGTATGTACTCTTTGTTTTTCTAATGGAATGTTCTTTGATAAAAAAAAAAAATGACAAAAAAAAACGGAGCCCTTGATCAGTTTTCATGTAATCAAATACTACCCATTATTTCTATTGTTAGGGATAACTTATTGGGAAAAATTGCACAAATAGGCTTTATTATTTCACTGAAATTTTAGATTCATCATATTGTTTAATATTAGTCAATTTAGTCTATATTATTTTTTTAAAAAAATTAAATTTCTCCATATTATTCAAAATTAGTCAATTTACTCTTTATTATTTTCCAAAAAACTTTAATTAGGCCCCTGCATGTGACCACTGTTTGGGAATTAAATTAATTTTTTTTAAAAAAATAATATGGAGTAAATTAACTAATTTTTAATAATAAATACGAATTTAAAATTTTAGGAAAGCGATAGGAAGTATTTGTGCAATTTTCCCGAACTTATTGCTATGACATGTATAATCTTCACTTGAAACAAGATATGAATTTTAATTCATTGAGATAAATATGTTGGCAATGTTGAAATTTTCCTTTCCTTATCATCTTCTGAAGCTTAGTTGGTGTATAAGTTATCAACCAAATCCTAAGATGTAGAAAATACTTTTAACTAATAACCGTACGGGATTTCACTATGATAAATTAAAAGCATAGACGTTACAAAGCGGCTTCAAATGTGGCAATTGACATTTGAATTTTATGCTGCTTTTTTTTTTTTTTAATTTGCTATGTATTATTGAACATTTCGTATCATATATGATTTCAGAACCATATAGCTAATAATTATTGTCATTATTTCCAATCCAAGATCTCGAAAAGAGTATTATTTCACCTAAAATGTTCACGACACTAAGTACATTGGATCTTTCATGATCACAAATGAAACCATTTCTTTCTTTGCTTTTTCCTTCTCTTTTGGGATAACAAGGAATATACTAGATACATAACCCTCACATATATTCTTACGAAATTATAGATTTATCTAAAGTATTGTTTGAAAAAGTTACTCAAGAAGATAACGTAATAGTGCATGTTAATGTAAATAATTTATCTTGCATGTAATCGTTTGGTTTGGGTTTTTCTAGTCAAAACTCGTAGTGTATATACTTATTGATCTAAAGGTATATTATCACATATAAGTGAAATATAGGATTTGAACCTTTGGTTATCTATATGGACTCTAATATAGATACGACGTTGAAATGATACATAATTAAGGAAATAATATAAAAATCTAAGTCATAGTCAGCAAAAATATTAAAGTTAGTTATGTCATCATATTATAATGTAGGCAATATTACACCAAAGCAACTGTAATGTCCATATTTCTTTTACTTATTTAATTTAAGCACACTACAAAAAATGGTGTCATAGGCCACACTTAGTTCGCGGCGGTTTCAATAACTGCCGCAATTGATGAAAATAGGTTGCTTATTAGTGGCGGTTGTGTAAACCGTCGTCATATTTAGCAATAACCGCCGCTAATATGCTTTACATATAGGCGCCTATGGCTTCATTGTAATAGACGGCGGTTACCGAACCGCCGCCTATGGCTCTTGGATATAGACGGCGGTTTTGTAACCGCCGCCTATGATCAAGATTATTTTTTTTTTCGTCATTCTCTAGATAAGTTGACAGCCACACAATATCTCAAAACCGACCATTGTAGCAATATCTCTTCAAGGACGACCCAATGAAAAAAAAAATATTCTTGCTATAATCTCTACAAGAATCGACCCATTGCAGCAATCAACCCATCAAGCTTATTGCAGCAAGGTACTATTCACTCTTCTTTTTCTTTTCTCATCCTATCAGCTCTAATCAATCTACTATTGTGTTTTGTGTTTCACTCAAGCCCTTAGGATAGATACTTTTGTTTCTGGGTTCTTCCTATCATTTTCCTAAAGTAAACAAGAGTTGATTGTCATCTTCCTTCACTTGTCGCTATATATATATTAGGGAGTGATTATTTTGTGACTTATAGCATTGTATTTGGTGCTGTAAGATCATCTGATGACTTATAGCGTTAAATTCTATACCTTGCATCTTGGTAAGTGATCGTGACGTGATCAGCTGAGAGTGTGGTGGGTATATGCTATCGTTGTAAGTTATAGAAAAATGTCTTAATAATGTATGCTCTACTTTCATATCTATTATTAGTGATGGTCTAACCCGTTACCTCATCTACCAATTTCTAAATCTATTGCATTATTTGTTGTTATAGGGAGAGCAAAATCATGATAGAGGGGTAGTCTTAAAGTTTAGACCAATTTACCGGGGTCCTCCTATTATGCTCTTAATTTGGCTTTGATATTGAATATAAGGATGGAAGAATATTGATCATGACTTGACCAAACTTGGGCAAAAGCAGATTTGAACTAGTTTACTAGGTTCTTGAAAGAAAAACAAAGGTAATTTGCGAGAATATATATGCCCAACTCGATATACAGATTGTTATCAACTGAGGTGATTGATATTCGTGAAATGCGTTCAAGGTGAGTTCTAAAAAGAAGGGGCTTGGCGATTTGATAGAAATCATTAGGACTGTGTCAGCTAGTGAATTAGTTATGAAATGGTAAGAGGAACTAAGAATTTATTTTATTGATGAAAGGTTTTATGAGAGAATGTGTTTAGAAAATGTTAAACTTTTGGAAAAACTACAAATTCGGAGTGTAGAATGATGACAACTTGAGTGTATTATTGAATGTGTGTCTCTTTGATTGTTCCTAGTGTAATATATAAATTATTTGGGGAAGTAAAAGATGAGGAATGGGAGTCGTTCATGTTCTTGCATATATTTTTGGGCATTAGCGAACTTTATTATCGGTCAAGAAGGTAATCATTTTGATGTTCATTTTGAAGCCTATTTTTCTTTTCCCATCATTAATGATATATTGAATTGAATTGGCCTTAAAATTCACGATGGCTTTATAAGTGTCAAGAGATATTTTGAAAATAAATAATATTTTTTTATTTTTTTGTGTTGATAACCAAATTATAATGAAATATTAAATGAAAGTAGTGTAAATGAAAGTACTGTACTATGAATATCTTATTCTTTCACGACATGATATTTTCTTCTTATTGATGAATTGGGGGGGGGGGGGGGTATTCACGTGTGAGCTTTTGTGTTGAAAGAAATAAAAAAAATGGCTTGAAGTTGGTGTTGGATTCGATATATAAAAGTGGTGTAGTGTTGTTTTTGGTGTGGCTGAATGTTTGATTCAATGGTGCAAGTGTGAATTGATATCGTGGGTTTAAATGTGATTCATATGAGGTGCATGATGAAAAGCCAAAAAAAAAAGAAGAGAAAAGTCCAAGTGTTGTTGCTGCTTTGTTCCTTTTTATGAAGTTTTCTACTTTTTTTGTCAAGACTTTGGCCTTATTAATGCCATCTTATCCGTTTGACCAAGAAAAGAAGAGTTGACCAAGGCTTTTTCTTGGTCAACACTTATATATATCATGCATTTTAAAATATTATGCAATAGAACTCTGATGTGATTATTAAGATTGTTTGTCTATATTCTAAGTGTTCTTTGTGTGTGTGGCTTTGTGAAGGACTGTGTAGCTTTGTCATTTAAATGTTGTAACATATTATAGGTGGTATTATTTTGGAGTACTTATAAAAAGAAAAATTAGATGGATGAATATTATGGATGTTGACACTTTTATTGATTAATTTTATATATTTTTGGTATATATTAGATCTCACAACATTTTTCTCTGAAGCATTACCTATAGCTTATTGGTAACCTGATGCATACCCTTCTTATGCTTACTTGATTATCAACTCAACTCTTAACAAAATCTAGAAAAATATGTATCGAATAGGGACAAAAAAGATAATCTTGTTAAGTAGAAGTTGGATTCTATCTCTAAGGTGGCATACATTATTAATGTTGACTCTTGGTTTTATTTTCATAGTCATTGCAATGGATAAGAGTTGGATGGTAAAACCACGGTATAGCAATGAATACCTTGATGGTTTGGAGAGATTTCTTGATTTTGCATTCAGTCACACTGGTACACGTTTTGGAAAAATATTATGCCCTTGTGTTTTATGCGTCAATCTTAAATGACAAGTTCGCGATGATGTGAGAAATCATGTAGTCTGCAAAGGGATGATGAAAGGGTATAATCGCAGGGTTTTCCATGGAGAAGATTTTATAACTAGGGATGCATCATCTACTACTCCTACAGATATGCCACACGATAGTCCACTTGAAGACCATTTTGATGTGCATGACTTAGTAAGGGATGAATTTGGACTTCATGATATGTCAATTCCTACGAATGAAAATATAGAGGTAGAAGAAAGTAACGAGGATGACAGTGATAATATTGAGCATCACAATGATAGTCCTAATGAAGAAGCTACTGGATTTTTTAAATATTTTGAGGAAGGTAACAAAGAACTGTATCCTAGATCCAAATCAACCATTTTGTCATTTACAATCCAACTGATGCATATAAAGTCATACTACAAATGGAGTGGAACATTAGTGGGTTCTTAAAACAACAATTTCCAGAATCAAACATTCCGACATCTTTATATGAAACAAAGATGATAACAAATGCTTTGGGTTTGGGGTACAAAAACATTGACGTATGCCTGAATAATTGCATGTTGTATAAGGGTGATAAAGCAGAGCAACAATCCTGTCATATTTGGGGTGCTTCTCGTTGGCAACAAGATGATGATATTAGTGCCGGAGGACATAAAAGAAGACAACTTGTAAAGTTATGAGGTACTTTCCTTTGATCCCAAGGTTACAAAGATTGTATACTTCATCAAAGGCATCTTCTTCGATGTTATGGCATAATGAGAGTCGCACCGATGACGGACTTTTAAGGCATCCTGCTGATTCACATGCGTGGAAAACATTTGATCAAAGATATCCTGATTTTGCTAATGATCCTCGAAATATTAGACTTGGATTAGCGAGTGATGGTTTTAATCCGTTTGGATTGATGAGCAATGCATATAGCATATGGCCTGTAATTCTGATCCCGTATAATTTACCCCCGTGGATGTGCATGAAACAATCTTCATTAATATTGTCGACGATCGTCCCTGGAAAAGAGGCCCCAGGAGACAAAATAGATATTTTTCTTCAGCCACTTATTGACGAGTTGTTACAATTATGGGAAGGCGTCCGAACATATGATGCAACAAGTAAATTTTTTTTCACGATATTAGCTGCATTAATGTGGACAATTAATGATTTTCCTGCCTATGCTTATTTATCAGGTTGGAGTACTAGACGAAAGAAAGCATGTCCATGTTATGCAAATATGACATAATCAAAATGGTTACCTAATGGCTGCAAATTTTGTTATTTAGGACATCGTCGGTGGTTGAGCGAATCGCATAAGTTTCGAGCGCGAAAGCATGATTTTGACGGGATTGAGGAATAGGGAATATAACCGAAAACATTGTCCGAGTCAGATGCATTAAGGCAATTAGAAGGGGTTAATTTCATTGATGAGGCCATATTTAATATGAGGAACGAGGCAATCACTTCTAAAAGAAAGAGAAAAAGAGTGACACGTCCAGTAAATGAGTCTTTTGATGAGACAGAAATTGAGGAGGGTGATGAGATTGTTGGTGACTCAGTGTCGTGGAAAAAAAAATATTTTCTTTAAATTGCCTTATTGGGAGTTCAATATACTGCGTCATAATCTTGATGTTATGCATATTGAGAAAAATGTATGTGAAAATGTGCTTGGAACATTGTTGAACATCAAGGGAAAGAGTAAAGACGATCCAAAAGCACGCTATGACTTGAGAGACATGGGAATATGGGAAAAACTTCATCCTGTGGAGCAACCTAATGGAAGAGTGTTTTTTCCTCCAGCTTCTTATTCAATGACTAGAAAAGAGAAAGAAGTGTTTCTCAGTGTATTGAAAGATGTCAAAGTACCTGATAGTTATGCATCACAGATATCAAGGGGAATAAATGTTAAGGATAGAAAACTACAATCCCTTAAAACCCATGATTATCACATATTGATGCAAGATCTATTTCCTGTTACATTGCACTGTTCTGTGAACAAACAAGTTACAAAGCTTATAATTGAATTAAGCAGCATTTTCAAGGATATATGCAGTAAGACACTCAATATTGATGAGTTAGATATATTGAAGTCTCGTGCAGCATTAGTACTATGTCACATGGAAAGATGTTTCCTGTCACGCCCCAACTCGACCCCTCCTATAATCAGTCAGGACGCAACGAAATTTTGGCAGTATAACGACAGTAATTAGGATACCGAGGCTCTAAACCAACCTCACTAGAATATCATACATCAACTCCATAAACCATACAACAAACAACTCCTCAATAAAATAACAACATATATCATAACCATATTATACAATAATCATTCCTCGTTATACGCCTCCGTTCCAACATAATACATAAACCTTAATATACATTGCAAAATATATTGATACCAACCTAGCAACCTATACATAGACAAAAGAAAGACTACTAAGATAGCATCAACTAATTCATTATCTTTTCAACATCTTTTACATCATGAACTACAAAGCATATAAAAGTCTACTAAGTTAATATACAAGATAGTAAAACAATACAACATCAAGGATAAGACTCCGGAACATAAGACTCATCCACGTAAGGTACATTTTCCACATTTTCTTCTTCAGGAGGCACGTACCCGTAGTCTTGCGAAAGAACACCTATAAGCATGCAATAATAGAGAGTGAGCTTATATAAAATAAGCCCAGTGAGGATCCGATGGATCTCTAACAGTATTCACTATACTACTTGAAAATAATCCTTTAAGCAAGTAAACACACAATAACATCAATAATACTATCATCACATAATCTATAATGACCATTCAATAAAGGATACACTAGTTGGTATAGCTCCAAACGCATCACGATCATAACAGCCTTCTTATGACTCCCATAAACTCACGCACCCGAGGTACCCCAATAACCTCTCCCTTCATGACACCTCCGTCATGCGAGCTAGAAGCAGTCTCTGGTAGTCATGCCATTATCAACCCGATAGCCCAATGCTGCCCGAGAGGTGGCACACACATACCAAAGACTCAGCAATAATAATAAACATCAATCATTCACAGGAGGACAGTCTAGCAGAACTGCCTATCTCCCGGCATCAATCATCAATCAATAATCATCAATAATCATATTATCATCATAATAACATCAATAATCAATTTAACAACAAATAACTAAGTTAGATGACAAAGTAGGCCATCTAACCGAACATGCATTAAACACACAATCAAACCCTAGTTTACCCATCATCAACTCACAATTCAATCACTCAAACCACACCCAATCAACTAAAGGCATAATCTAATATTTTAAAGAAAGACAACCTAAACTTCAAATATTCATATCTTACATTCTACTAATCCAAACAACTCCAAATCAGTTTCTATCACTAACCCTTTCAATCAACTACATTAGCCCTCTCGAAAACCAACCAAAACGCATCCAAATTATGCCCAATAACCCTAAAACCCTAGTGTGTCATGGCTGAAATTTCCGGATTTTCACACGGACATCACAATCGAAAATTCGGCATTACAACGGCGCTACCACGTAATTAACAAACTTTTAGAAATCGACGGCAATCGATTCCGATCAACACAACTCAAAATAATCAACATTTAGCAAATTAATCAACTTTAAATACCTGAAAATAAATAATTATGCTACAGCGGTTCAAATCTTGTAGTATTACATATAAACGATCCCTAGCATGCATGGAGCAATAATCTAACATCAGATTAACATTCTAACGGTTCGATAATCAATTCTATACAAAAACATAAAATATGAGTTTTGAGATCTAGAATTTTTCTCTCACCTTAGATGTGATATAAGCCTAGAAATACGTGCAATGCGTGCCCAACAAGCGGAATCCAACTCGGCACGAAGTTCTACGGACAAAAACTAGGTTTTAATTTTAAAATTTGCTTGGAAAACTTTGAAGAAAAGCTTGGCTATTCTCCCATGAAGCTCTTGGCCATCTAGGTGAAAATGAAGATGTTTTTTTGCTTTGCTTGTGTGTGTTGGTGATATATGCATGAAAGTCAACAATTTAAATGAAAGTCAAAGTTGAAACTTTAGTATTTTTAGTGTTTTATTGACTTTAAATGCATTTTCTTGATCACCAATGTTCAAAACAATTATTCAACATCCAAGATAGCTCAAGTAGGTTATTTTTAAGTGACAAGAAGTTTTACAATTAAAAAATTTCACCCGAGTCGGCTTAAAACTCGATTTTCGTAAAAGTCGGTGTAAAAACCCTAATAAATTCCTAAGCCGATTTGAAATCCGTTTTAATCAAACACAGGTCTATTAAAGTCCGTGGACTAGGTCTAGAAGGGTTAAAAAGATCAGTTTCAAAATTTTAGCGGACGTGTTTCGAAAATACTATTCACTAAAAATCGACGATAAAATTTATGACTCCGTTTTTAATGAAAATTTCATGTATACACATTTAGCATGTTCTAGGAGTATTGATATCAAAATTACCACATTCTAAGTCATATAGTACATAGACAGGTCAATTCACGCAAAACGAGAATAAACACGCAAAAAGAGAATAAACACGCAAAACGAGACAAGATAGAAAAGTGGGGTTTCACATTTCCTTCCCTCATTTTTCACTATAATGGTACATGTGGTCATCCACCTTGCAGATGAGGCAAAGATTGCATACCCAGTTCAATTTAGATAGATGTATCCAATTGAAATGTATTATTATTTTAATTAGATGTATGCATTCGCAGATATACTAATAATTGATTTTTCTTAATCTCATATATTCGGTTTAAATTTACTATAGATGCTTGAAAGTATTCAAAAAATATGTTGGTAATAGAGCACATCCTGAAGGTTCAATTGCGGAGGGTTATATTGCGGAAGAGTGTCGTACTTTTTGCTCCAGATATTTTGATAGGATTGAGACAGTTTTCAATCGACCACGCTGGAATAATGACATTGATCCCATAGAAAGAGATAAATATTTGTTTTCAAGTGGTGGTATATTTAAGGGAGCAATTGAGGTTAAAATGTTTAATGATTTATCATTGGCGCAAGCACACCGATATGTCTTGTTACATCTTGATGAAATCCAATCATATGTTAAGTAAGTTGTTTCTTCTATATCCATTCTTGCATTTAATTTATGGATGTTGGTTTACAAAATTTGTTTTCTTTCTTTATGCAGAGAATTTAAGAGATACAAGATTCAAAATTTCCGTCACAGGAGATATGACAACAATCCAAGCGCACTACAACGGTTGGTGATGGAAGAATTTTATTCATGGTTTAAAACCCATGTAAGTATGAACTTTTTTTTTCAATCATGTCGTACGAGCTAATTATTTTTTGACTAAAAATACATATATTTCATAATATATGTATCAAATATGGATTACAAGTATGTGCTAGAAAGAATAAGATGGCTTTCTATGGGCCTTTCGAAAATTGTAAAAAATTACAAATGTTTTATTTTCAATGGGATTAAGTTTTGCACTAAGGAAAGAAATAGGGGAAAAAGAAATATGGAGTGGTTGTAACATCGACAACGCCAAGCGTAGCTTCTTCTCGAGATCCAAATCTTGTTGACGGAGAAGTTGAGTACTTTGGTAAACTCACAGAGATAATTGAATTAGACTATTCTGGAAAATTCAAGGTGTTGTTGTTCCGTTGTAATTGGGCTGATCTTACATGGGAGAGGGGAGTGAAGAAAGATGAATTTGGGTTTACACTTGTAAATTTCACACGCTTGGCACATACTGGGGAACGGATCACTCATGCGCCATTTGTTATACCATCTCAAGTCCAACAAGCTTTCTATGTGAAAGATCCTTTGTGTCCCCCATGGCATGTTGTGATTAAAACAACCCCAAGGGATGTGTTTTATCTTGGTGTAGAGATTGAATCCACTGAGGATAATGCTATTCAAGATAATGGTGGTAGTTTTGCAAGAAGTATTCCTTATGAAAGCCAGGAATTGGAAAAAAGTGACTGGATCCGGGAGGATGTTAATAAAGATTTGTTATGTGATGTTGTGCAACAACCATAGGTAAGAAAATAATTGCCTCCCGGTTTGTTAATTAATTCACAATTTTTTGTCAACTTTTCCCATATTTGGCTTAGTGAATTGCCCTAATTATCTTTTCTGTTTTATTTCCATTGCTATGTTGACTCATAGTATGTAAATGTAGATATATAGCTTTATTTTCTACACCAGCTCTTTGTCATGAAGAAAAACTTAAGGTGGTCTTTTCTTTCTTGTCTTTATCCTTTTCAGTAAATTTTTACAATGTTATTTCTTGGTGAGCTTTATTTAGGTAA
Source organism: Ehretia macrophylla (assembly GCA_037974665.1). NCBI lineage: Eukaryota > Viridiplantae > Streptophyta > Magnoliopsida > Boraginales > Ehretiaceae > Ehretia > Ehretia macrophylla. The sequence continues at coordinate 38,053,484 of CM075779.1, read as the reverse complement.
TCGAATGGAAGGCATGGATGAAGTTGTGGATAGAAAGTTTAAGTTGAGGAGGAAGATTGGGAGTGGATCTTTTGACGAGGTTTATTTAGGTAATGCCTTATCTTTTTATCTTTTTGTTTTATAAATAAAAAGATATCTTGGTTGACTCAGGTGTTAATATACAAAATGGAGAAGAAGTAGACATCAAGTTGGTTAGCTAATTCTGCTTGCTTTTTTTATTGCTAATGAAAATGTCAATAGTTTAGTTGTAGAAACTAATTTATCTACTTTCCATAATTTAGGCTACAAGTTTCAGCATAATATTACCTTTAGGGATATGAAGTTTATGACCGTGAGATCGTGTCCTTAGTACTAGTTTTTAACTTGTACCTACAAATGTCATTTATTTATAGAGAGATCCGTAATCCATCTTACCAATATTATGACATTGGAGACTTAACACTTTTAAATGCAATGTTGTATTTTAACTTGTAGCAACAAGTGTCATTTATTTGTTTTCCCCTTTTCTAAATGGCGAGGGATCGATTACTTTAGCATGTTGCAATTCGGTTGTACTTGATTTTGTTTGTCTGTAAATGCAGTTTTGATGCACGATTGTTGTTGCATATTGGAGGAGTATTGATTCTGAGCTTGTAGTTGACTTTAGGCATTTAGACTCCTCTTTATGAGTGTAATGGAAATATTTGATCTCTTTATCCTGTATTTTCCTTTTCTCTTTGCCCCTCATTGGTGTTTGTAATATGTACCTACCAGAAGCTTGAAAAAGACTTAATGTCATAGGAAAATTGTAATAATTTTAAAGTTTTACTACATTGCTTTGTAGTTTGCATGCTCATTTGGATTAATAAAAGTTGGTTGGGAGACTTAAAATCTAAGAAAATTAAATAGAAAATATTAGAGTAGTAAGATAAGCAGATTTATAACTTAGTATTTCATTAGTTAATGTCAATGAATGATTGTATGCCTTATTTTGTTATAGTAGGAAGGCTCGGATGACCTTATAGTCTTGAAAAGTTGTAAAATGAATGTTTGTTGTTATGGTCATTTCTTCTGCGTGCAAGTTTGTGGATAGGGTCTAGAAACAGGGAAAATTCTGTCCATTTTTTCTAAGTTTTCGTGACCTCGAGATTTGGATCGAGGCTCTAGTCTCGTGAGGGATCGGGGTGTTACAAAAACTGTAATACTTTCCCAATTAGTATATTGTGGATTCCATCGTTTCTGACTAAGATGTTAAAATGATCTTTGATGAATTTTGGATTAAGCTCTGAAGATGTTAAAATGATCTCTGATGAACCTTGGGTTAACTGTTGCTTCTTTATTTCCTTCTTGTAATTTTTCTTTTCATTGTCTATTTGTTAGATTGTTGTGATAGAGACGTAACACTTTGACTTCAATATTTAATTGGAACACTTTGATGAGGGAGATGGATTTGGATAATGTTGATGCCATCATAGAACATCTTTCCAGTTTACAAGACCAACCACTTTACTCTACTGGTGACCCATGGTACTCTAGTAATGACCCATGGCAGAGAAGCGTTTCGAGAGAACTTGAACTCCTCAAAGCATTTCTCATAGATCCTCCCCAGCTGAAAGTTAAACATGGTTCACTAGAAGAAATTGAATCTTTGGCCAGAAAGGTATTCTACGTCGGCCGCCCAAGTGATTGCCGACGTATGAGATCGGATTGACATTATTATTGGTTTTGGGAGGTAAGAGAAACTTGATCAAAATTATAAGCTTGGAACTTGCATATGAGAAATCCTCTGCAGACACGGGATATTTTTAGGTTATAGGTTCCAACTTGATCAAAATTATTGGCTTGGAACTTGATTTGCCATATAGTACTTTTATATTCCTTCTCTCATGACATTAAAATGCCAATTCAAAATAATTCCATGTATTGTTGGAGGAAATATTATTGTAGCTACATGATTCTACTGCTGGAAGACTCATGAAATACCAAAAGCAACGAGCATCTTCAATCCTTTAAAGCAACGTGCACTTTTCCACAATTGTTTTTTCTAATTTCTGCTTAGGCGGTAATTGCTCCTAGAATAATTGGAAGATCTTCATCCAATTCTTTTGATATTAGAGAGGAGCTGCTCCCTTTCTTGAAAGTGTACTACTTTATCTTTTATTACAATTCTATGTGTAAAATAAACTGTTTTAGCTCTACAAATATTTTCTCATTCACAAGACTTTGAATCAAATAACTACAGTACATATCCACCATCTCGGATTAACATCAATTTAATAAGTGCAAGTTAGTATGAAATTGAGATATCAATGAAACCAAGTATTTTGTCTTCTAATCACGGTTCTTAAATTCCAAATAATCTATGCACGAGGCACAACCACTATTTTGGCATGATGAATTACTAAAAGAAACGACTGTTGTACCAATCCAATCAGTAATGCATATCCAAAAACACTCAAAATAATTAGCTAAATTTAATTAATTGGCCTCATACAAGGAGCTTAAATTAAGCAGTCTGAACCAATACAAACAAAATCAGAATCCTTTCAACAAATCATAATCCTTTGTTCATTCATTGACAAAGATTTAAGAACTGTTTCCCTGGCAATTAAGAGAATGTAAGAAAATTAGCCACGATAACAAAATAAATCTAATAGCTACCTGTTACTCGTTTAAAACAATGACCCTAACTTCAACATACAACATAGTAAGATATATGTCAAAGTTTGCATACTCAATAATGCCTGTAATAAACTAAAAGTTTACCTGGCCCACATATAAGTATAACGTTTATCTTAGGCTCTCAAATTATGCCGCTAACTTGGAATAATTAGCCTTCTCGGCTTCCCGCTCGGCCTCCCACTCTGCATCGCATTTTTTCAAAAGCTCAACTTTAGCTTCCAAATGTCTTATATCGTTAGATGTACCATGCCTTTTAGTTGCAAAGAATGTTGATGGGCTTGGTCCCAATCCTTGTCCTCTTACACGACTTAGGTGTTCTGGGCCCCGTACCTCATGAATTACTTCACTTTCTAACTCAATTTCATCAACTTCAGATGAGACTCGTCTTTCTTCGATGAGGCACCTACATTTTTCCTACACACAAAATGCAAACCACAAGCATAAACATACACTAAAACAAAGTAGAAAAATCAAGTATCAGACGAGATATATGTCACTAGAAAATACCAAAACCATAGCAGATTTAGGATTTGTTGCGCCATTTGGTTTTTGGTGGATAGCTTGATATAATTCGACTTCACCTACTGGTCCACCTTTTACTTTTTCCTTAATCACCTATGAGTGAAATCTAAGAGATTTAGTTTCAAATACTACCATCTCCTTCCTCTTTCGGACAAAACTCTTACTACCAGCTATGTGTGTTTCTGTTTGTTGTTTCCTGTACTGTTTTGCTTTTTTTTATTTTTCCTGCCAATATAAACATCAATGGTAAAGTATTAATTAAATAAAGACAAATAAAACTCCTCAGTAAAATATATACAAAAATCCAATGTATGGTACTTACTATCATTGTCTCCAATAAAGTTAAATCTACAAAATCTTTCCATTGAGCTTTCTCCACCCCCTGTGGAACACGAACAAAAATTTCAGTTTCAGAAAATCCTAATGCTACGTCTTCTCTTATAATATCCCTCAATCTGCATTTCTTATTTCTCCACTTATGCCCCATAGATTGTAGCAAAACTCTTTCACATGTTTGATATGCTTCCTTCTCCTCAGGGAAAATGAAGCGTTCCTACCACATATAAAAGTATTAGTATAAGAAGAGTGTAATTGAAAGCTAAGACAACTAGAAATGCATACATATAAACATAAACGAGAACTAAAAGCATAATGAATAATCGAAACATTTAAAATGGCGTAATATGGCATTAACCTTCAAGTAATCCATAAGTATTCCCTTCATAGGCTCAGATATTTCCCTCCAATCAGCTTTAGTTATATCACAATATTTGCCCATTCGAGCAAGTACTCCGGTACTAGTTGCGAAAGTAGCCGCATGATCTCCAATAGGCTGGCCTTCATCGTTAAACTCTACTGTAATTCGTTTATCTACATCTAGTGCCAATCTGTGTTGCACATAGATGGTCCTCGGGTCTTTCTTTGATGCCTACTTGTTGATGCCATTAGCTGGTAATTTCAACAATTGATTAAACATTATATATTAATAGACATACTAGCAGATGCAAGGATCATGTTGTATGGCTTGCTTGGCTCAGCTTAAGTGGTATGCGAAAGAGATACATGCATGTACTTATTGATAATATTAATCTAGGCAGCCACAGTGATTCGTATCAACAAGAGGCATCCGTGTCTATGAGAATAAGAGAAGAAAAATTTATCATCAAACTACAGAAGGTGAGCATATGTTGGAAGCATTAATACTTCCACTGAAAACACAATTTATAACTTCACAACTCGAGTAGCAAACATGATCATCTTCTACAACATTGCATTCGATGCCTAATCTCCTCAATCATTAACTTAAAAGGGGGTTAGGTTAGTATGATGACCTTATTATGCCCAAGATGGAGGCTCTGTCCGTGACCCTTGTATAGTTTTCACATATTAACAATTACTTATTTAGTTAATCAGACATTAGTTCAGATAAATAATAACTACTCAATCTCAATTATCCCCTTTCCCTAACCTATTTCTCTAACTTTTTGATAACGATCAAATTATTTAGATTACATTCATTTTGATCTGTTATATATTTTTAGATTAGATTTTATTTGATTTGTTATTCAAACCTATCTATATCTTGTAATCTAGGAAGTTTATCTTTATCTATCATTGACTCTAGATTGCTCTAGAATATGTACTATAAATATAAGAGCTATGTAAACTTTACAATTGAATAGAAATTATTCCACCTTTCATGGTATCAGAGAATTACGACTAATGTCTAATTCCCACCACTACTTCTACCATTCCTAAGACCTCTTCTGCCTCTATTGTTTCTCCTTTTCAACTTCTATCACCCATCAACAAACATAGAGCAACGAAACAAAATAAAAAAAAAATGGCAGATTCCTCCACTACCTCTTCCTTTTCTATTCCCAATTGCAACATAAAACCTTTGTTACTATTACTCTTGGTCACTCTAATTACCGGACTTGAAACACTCAACTCACCACCTTTATTACTTTCAACAATCTGCTACTGCATGTGGATGACTCTCTTCCTAAAACCTATTCTACAATTTTTGTTGATTCTACTTCAACTTCGTCCACCATTTCCACTACTACTCCTTCAATCTCTTGTTGATTGGCAATAAAACCTTCTTACACATGGTTTTTCATCTGAACCGGCAATACACGCCTACTTCATCTAAATTTCTCACCACACATAGTAGGCCCTCACATATCTACCTTATTCTATTTCTTTCACCGTACCACACCAACCTTATATTCTCCAACTAGACAACTCTTATTTACATGGCAGCATCATCACTACTCCACTTTTGTGGCTTCCCCCAATACATTTACTCTTTTGTCTTACAACACAAGAGCCTGTGTCATGGTGCTACTCGAACCACACGAACTTTTTAATTTGGAAGAGCCAACTCACTAATTTTCTCACCCAATTTGTGGCTTCCCCTAATACATTTACTCTTTGTGCAAATTATCAATTATTCATTCCCTTCATTAGACACTCTCTAATAAAAATAAAAAAAACCCTTCAATTTTGCAGCCGCTTCAATTACCATCACCCACAAGAAAACGTAACAGCAGAAAATGTTAAAAATAAGTAACATAAATACACACATGTATATAATATACCTCGAAATTATATATAGCTATATAGACACATATGCCTATATATACACACACGAATATAATATGGTTACTGATTAAGAAAGCTAAAGCAGATGTATTACTCTTTCACACAATTGACCGAAAATACAACACACACAATGGGTAAATATCAATGAAAAGAACAACAAACACAACTTCTTAACCCAAATGAAAAGTATTAGATGTCGTACCTTTAAGATGCTGCGCGCAGGTGAAAGTTGTGTATGCCCTAGGGAAGAAAGTAAAATAGCGATGGAACGGGGTCTGCCCAAATTTTTTTCTTCTTCTTTTTTTCGAAGAATAAAGGGGTTTGCAAATTTAGTCATATGGGTTTTGTAATTTCTTTTTGCATTTACTTTTTTTGTTTGGAGAGAAAAAAATGTATTTTCTTCTTTTTTTTTGTTGGGAAGATATGTGAATAGATTTTTATTTATACTACAGTCTTTTTTATTAAATTTTATAATTAAGTTTTAGTCATATTAGTTTAGATTAACATTTTTGTTTTAATAATTTTAATCGCATTTTATATGTTTGGATTTATGTACATACTTGTTCTAGATACTCCATTATAAATTTGCCAAAGCCTTTTTACTTCTCTATTATTCCTCAGAAGATAGGCTTTGTGTTTTTTAGTGTTTGAAAAAGCCCTTTTCATAATCCTAATAAGGAATATACTATTGTCACTATTGAGGTAAGATTTCGGTGGGAGCCTCGCTAATTAAATATACTCAAAAAACCTGGAAAATAAAATCCACAAGGTAAACCCTTTAAACCCTTCCAATGTTTAAGTTAGCGAGGTCAATATTGAAAAGTTTGAATATATAAGATAAATGTATAAAAAATAAATGGCCCTTCTTAGAATGTGTGACCTTGTATTTATACTAGTCACTCATAGGAAGATATGGTGACACGTGTATCGCTTTTTGCCGGCTAGTGCACATTAGGCATCTTTGGAGATCAGGTAAACACTGGAGGTCGGGCATCCCTGGAGATTGGGATAGACTTATCAAGCGGCGGCTGGAACGTGGCACCTTGAGAAATGTCAAGCATCCTTTGGTCACATTTGTTCTACCTTGGAGGTCGGGCATCTCAAGGCTTTTACTCGCCACTAACAGTCTAAGTGTCATTTATGTCCTCATGAAATTCATCACTCTTTATTAGTCACATTTGCTCATTTACTTCATAGTTGGGTAGTACGTTCCTATCAAGATTACTTGTTCATTCGCACTTGAATATAATACACAAATTTTAATTGCAATTAGTCATGAAGCTCATTTATCTTAATTAATTCAACTTTCGTTAATTTATATGTTATTTTCTTAAAGTTCAATTATCCTAATAACTTAAATATTAAGTAATAGCACAACTTTTGTTCATCAATGTGCACTCATTTATCACTGATAAACAAGTCTCGTTAATTCTAATCAATTGTATTGAATAATCACACCTAAAGAATAAGGGGGTGTTTTGCATTTTACTCCATTTGAAATTGTTGTAAAAAGTCATTGCAAATGACTTTTACCATCGTATATGGTCCTATTACAAATTTTCTAGTACAATATTTTTTTTTTTTGCAAATACTAAGTACTGTTTAAAAAATTATTAAAATTAAGATACAAGTTTAAAACCGTTGTAAAAGAATAATCTTATGAGCAATTATTAATAAAAAGTTATAAAAACTTCACATTCCTAAAAAAGACAAATTTCACCCAAAAAAAAAAAACACATTCCCACCAAAACTTCTCCATATACCCATCATTTGTACTTTCATCTCACGAAATCTAAAACTCCCACCAAACTTCGCGCCAATCTTCTTTTTTCTTCTCTGAGATTGCACCACAATTTGATCGCACCAAAACTATCCATTCTCTCTCTCTCCTGATCTCTCCAAAGAATCAATCAGGTAGCAATCTATCTCTCTATATATATGTATGTGTGTATATATATTTAAGACGAGAAATAATTACTGCTTCTATCCATTAGCTAAATTGTATATATATTCGAGCTTATCGTGTTCTTGATTAGTTTCTCAATTTTCTTAGTGAAGCCCCCATTTCATACAGTGAAGAGCAGCCCCTTACTCTTGGCCTTGACCATCTAGTTTGTCGCTTAAGTTATCTTTACGCACAACCAGTAAATTAAACCTCGGTGAGACATTATACGACGGCCGATACCTAATCCATGAGAAAAAATTATTAATAGTAATTATGAGATAGAAGATGGTTTACTGAGAGGTGAGAGTGGTTACCGGTCTTGAAGAAAATTTGATACAAGATGGTTTATGTTTCTCCTTTTGTATGCATAACTTCAGGCCTAGATCATAACTTACTGGGAATCTTTATTCTTTGTAAAGAAACCTTTAAATATAATTTGCAATAGCTGAATCTGCTCCTTTGGATACTCCTAAATTATGTATGATGATTCCCTTCTTCAAATTACATGGACTGTTTCTGTTTTTCAATTATCCTTAGAGGGTTGCCCTTTTTTTGGCTGTATCATGAAAACTTGAAGTATGGGTTTATGGAGATGGTCGTGGCTTGGAGACTTAGACTTCTCAGCTCAGACGAATTTATATAGTTGTTTTGTCTTACAGACACTAAACATAGAGAGATTCAAATATGTATGTTGTGTTTTACTCTTTTATTGACTACATCTTTTGCATATTAGAGACGTACATGCACACACATTGAAGGTTGGGGTGGGAAACGAGCTATCCTTGACTTTGCCATTGGTGAAATTCTCTCTTTATAAATTTCTCTTGGGACTAACCCCTCGGGGTAGCCCAACTATTCAAGTCTTTACTAATTTGTTGTTTGATGGTTTATGTTTCTTTCAATTACTACTGCACTTGCCAATCAGAAATAATAAGCCTTGAAGTTAGTTGAATTCTTCATTTGTAGTGTCAATTTAGGCATAATAACTCCATGCCTCCAAAATTAATTTCCAGTGCACGGATATCATTTGGCCTGCAATATAATAGAAAATCAATTTTAATGAGCTTCACCGATTATAATACCAACTGATATTAATTAGTCAAATACCATTTCTCATCAGCTCTAATTTCTTTGGATATCTTCTTTATGTAAAACAGGGCAATTCAATTGATATCTTCTTTATGTAAAACAGGGCAATTCAATTTCTTTTATTTTCAACTTTCAAGGATAGGCAATTGAAGAAGAAAGAAAGAGAAACCGCGAAGCAAGTGAAACAACCTTTCTATCTGAAAAAATGTGATTCTTCTTTCTCTAGCTCTCTTTTTCTCTGCCGTGTGTCTGGGTTTTGATTGTGAAAGCAGTTTATTCTTCTTTCACTTCAGTATAGCTTTGCAATTGTGATTGTATATATTCGAAGACCTTTGCACTTGTCTAGATTTTGGAACAGATAATAAAGTTGTAATAGCAGAAAATAATGCCATCAACAAATTGCATTAAGCTTTCTCTGTAGTAAGGGTTGTAGTGTAGTGTTCAAAGAAAGACTTCGGGTTGTGCCATAATCAAAAACTTCCCTGGTATGACTATATCCTTATTGAATGGAACAATTAACTGCTCTTATTTCTATCAGTCTACAAGTAAGCACTACATGAATTTCATTTTTGCAACAAATTGCATTTTATAGACTCTTGAGCATAAGATCCGGATCTTCTCATATTGACTTCTCTCTCATAATATTATGAGAGAAAAATCTCAATAATCCATATTATTACAAGTCATCGCAACCATTCATTTCAAAAGATATAACGTCAATTTGTTGTTGTCAACTTTTAAACCAATAATATCAATTAAAACACAAATTCATTCTTTTCCAAGTGAGATCTCTGAAAGTTGTTAATAGATCTTTTGTGTCACTAATTTTTCTGGTTAATTTTCAATCCGTGATAGTTGACGAAATTCTTTCGGATTGCTTCAAGATTTTCATATGTTTGTTTGGTTTCTTCTGTTTGCTTTAATTCTTATATTTTTTAATCATTGGTTTGCTGGGTCAATGGATCCTTTTAATTTTGCTTTAGAATCCCTTTGATTTTGTTAGCTTCTGCAATGAAATTGTTAACAATCAAAATATAAAAGTTGCACGATTCTTATAATTAATAATCTGATGTCTTATATTTTAAAATTTAGATTATGGAGAATATAATGGAGATGACTAATATATGTGAGGATGACAACGACGAAAAATTAGAACTATTAAGGTTAAGAAAATGAAGAAAAAAATGAAAAAAAGACAAATTTAGAGCTGAAAAAATAAAAAATAAAAAGATGTGAAGTACAAGACTCGTTCTCAGTTGAGAGCTTTTGTTTTTCAGCAAAAATAATGATGGCTGAGAATGATTGGGAGAGTTAATAGAGTGAGAAAGATAGAGATGAGTGTTTTTTTTAATGAAAAACAGGAAGATTGAAGTGAAAGAGAAAGAGGAGAAAACGTTCGAGTGGGTAATGGGATAGAGAAAGCTGGAAAAGTATTTTGGAATTAAATTCTTTTTTTTTTATAGTTTCAATTGAAATGATTGGTTGAGATGGATTATAATAATATGGATAGTTGAGATTTTCCTCTCATAATATTATGAGAGAGAAGTCAATATGAGACGATCTATACCCTTGAAGATAGGTTGTTTCAGTTATGATGTCGATTTAGTTCTCTAAATATAGGATGAATGTCAATGTGTCATGCGTAAAATATATTGTATGAGTAACCGGTATCATATAACATCATTCGAAGACGAAATACCACTTTAGAATGTCAGTTATAATACTAACTTTATGTGCCATAATCATGTTTGCCTGATGATATTATTAAAAATTGTGAACACATTGCTTTTAACTCCATCCATTAACTCCCCTCGTGCTCTGCCATGTAAAATGTGTACTTAAGGCTGGTCATAATTGTTCAATTTATGTTACATTGCTTTCTTAATTTTAGCAAATACTTAGACATACACAATACATCACACAAAAAAAGAATGAAAACAAGAATTTTCATTTCGGTGATTGGTAAGAATTGATTAGATCTTTGTCCTTCCTGAATAAAATGCATTGCACAAATTGTGGTCAAGTAGGATGATATAATTGCCGAATGTTGATGCCATACATGTCCTCTACATTTCTTCATAGCTACTGAGTGCAAAAGAATATGGCAGCCTATAAGAAGCAAAGAATGAAGAGAATTGAAGGGAACAAAGCAAGAATGAAGGCTATAGGTTTATCAACAATGGCTACATCTTTGTTGGGTTCTATTCAAAATGTCAAGAAAAAGAGCGGGAAGAGTAGGACAGAATCAGAGAGGACGAGTAAAGGAAAAATTCATGATGATTATAGGCCAGCTGAAGATGATGAGCTTCAGGGGTTAAGTTCTTCTGCTGAGGAGGTTGATGTTGATTATAGCGATAAGGAGGTTATGATACCTCAAAAAAATAAGGTAGAATTTTTTTTCCTCAAGCAAGGTAGAATCTTTGTGGGTGATATTTTTTCAAAAGTTTAGTTATCATGTTTATTTTATTTTACTTTTACTAGCTTGGAAGTTTATATCGACTTCAAATCACGAAGGAATTCAATTTTTAACTTGCATAATTCATGGGGTTTTAACTCTTAGGATAAAATATTTCAAAAAGTTTTATTGGTTAAAGATGAAACTCTATTCATGACAAAGTTTTTCTAATGCTCACAATTTTGTGTTTCTTTCTTTGAAAAAGATAATGATTAGAGTTTTTCATCTTTGTGTTGAATTTTTCAGCTAATGGCCGTAAGGAACCTATCAAATATTCCATCATCGTCAAATGGGGAAGGCCCCAACAATCAAGATCTTTCAGGTCATTGTTTTATTATTCATTTATCAAGCATTTAGAACTTAAGAGTACTATGATTCATTTATTATTAATTCTTTTTTTGTAACAATAATTAGAAACTATTGCACAAAGAAAGACTCGTGGCAAAAATAGGTGCAAACAAATTTGGCAGTTGGATGATGACAAACGAATTAAAATTGAATGTAATGATAATGGCCAACCGATTGGGAATGGATCAGTTGATTTAGCTACTAGTCTCGGATTATTTGCTCGAATGGGCAACTACTGTTCCATAGCAAAAAAGGATTGGAGGCACATAATCAAAGACGATTACACAAAGGAGAAATTTATCAGTTACTTGAAGGTTAATGCCAACTAATGCTTTAGTTAATTTCAATGTTTTTAGCTATACTTTAGGTTTATGTTTCTATGTATTCATTTTCTCTTGTTTTACGCTCTTTTTATACTAATTATTCTTGTATGTGTTAGGAGCGTTATATTTTTCATGATGATAAGAAAGAGTATGAAAAGTGCATACACTACGTGCTTGGCACTATTGGTACGGGTTTGAGGAACCATAAGTATAGGTTAAGGCAAAAAGTAAACAAGTATGTGGCGGAAGGAAAATCCACAAAACAAATTCATGCTCTTATTCCAAAAGAGGTGGAGGATAGTCAATGGATAGATTTTGTCAATGATTGTTTAACCAAGGAGGCCAAAGTAAGTACCATGGCATTGACTTTTGATATCTGTAGTTATAGTTGTCATCATTAACTTAGTACTATAAGTTTTATGTTTATATTGGCAGGCAGCATCAAACCAAGCAAAAAAGAATAGGAGCAAGCAAACAGAATTTCACACATTGGGTAGAAAGAGTTGTGCACAAAAGCTGCATATTATGGTATTTGAAACAACATTTCTTAGATTTGTTACAATTTCACAATAAACGATTAACCTTACAATTAAACTTACATATATTATCTTGTAGGAAATAGAGCAAGGTGGTCCAGTAAATCCCATCAATTTCTATCAGGAAACCCACAAGAGCAAAAATAACCAAATAAATCCAACTTCTAGGAAAAATTTGGTAATTCTTTTTCTTGTTTTTTGGATAAATTTTTGTTATGTTAATATGAAATGGACCATACATTACTTTTTGCACATTACAATTTGTTTATGCTCAACTAGTTTTATTCAACTACAGTACAACTCAAATGAAAGGTGTTTACTTTCATTTAACTTTTGTATCAATGCAATTAAGCACAAGGTATATAGCTTTCTTCTGATTTTAGCATGCTAGTTGATATTCTATCTTACATGTCAACCTTTTCTTTTATTGCTCTATATATAATTACGCATGAAGAAACAATTTCATGATTCTTTTATGAAAAATTGGCCAAGTAAATAAGGCTGGCCTTTTCTTTGGTTTGTACAAGTTGCATAAAACTTGATTGAGTCTGAAGTTTGTTTGAGGTTTCCATTTTATGTCTAGGATCAATGCGAGTCTCTCAAGAAGCAAAAAATCTCACCTGGAGTTGATGTTATCGACTTAGAGAATGAGGTAATTCGTGAGGTACAGGGCTCGGACCACTCCGGTCGTGTTCGAGGGGCAGGGCGGGGACCTGCCCCTTTATCATTCTTTGCCTCTAGGAGGTGTGGTATGTCTAATGATTTAGGAAGTTTGTCAGCTGAAGTTGAAAATTTGAAAAAATGTGAAATGGATAGAGAGGCACAATTATTTGCTGAACGGGCTAAGATGGAGACACAATTAGTTGTTGAGTAGGCTAAGCATGATAAGATGGAGGCACAATTAGTTGTTGAGCGAGCTAAGCATGACAACATTCAGATACAATTAGTTGCTGAGCGAGCTAAGCATGACAAGATGGAGGCTCATCTTAATAGTTTAGAGGAAAAGTTTGACTTATACATGAGCAGGTAAAATTTTAATTGATTACATGCAATAATAAACGACGAGAGTTTTTATACATCTTATTATGTGAACTGTTAGTTTGTTTAATTGTCTCAAAAACTTGTGATTAATTTTGTCCTTATTTATCACTACAATTTGATTGTAATGTGATTTCTCATAGTTTAATTTGTTTTCTTACGTGTTTTGAATGATTGTATGCTTACTACAACACTATCTTATGCTAATTATTATGCTATTTACCGTCAATCATGGAAAATAGTACAGACGATAAAGTTTGATTTTGGAAATCATAAGGGGCCTCAACTGGATGTTAATAATGGTTTATTTGCTTGGTGCATGCCTAAATCGATACGTGATTATGAGTTAGAAATTAGTATTTGAATAGCTTGTGAAAAATATTGTGTCGGTCTTGGAGATCTTTCTTTTAAGTAATTTGTGGGGATATGAATGCAAATTTACTGAGTAGGGTTTTTATGTGAAATTTCATTTTTAGCCTCAGTTTTCTTTTCATTTTATTAGGCTACGTATTTGTAGGTTAGGTCAATCTATCACCTCATCATGCTTTCTTGAGTTTAAGTTACACCCTGGTGGTAGTGGATGCGAAACTCAAGTTGCTGGGGTGCCTTTCTGGATAGGGGTAAAAGATTTTTGTGAACTTCATTTAATCATTGAGTTCTTCTAACTCATAGTACTAGTGTTTAATTAATTGTTGTATTTCTTTGCAAATTAAGTTGTGGGCAAAAACATTAGCCGTCAAGATTTGTTTGGCTGGAGTTTCTTGGCTGTGTATGTAAATGATATGATAAAGGTACTAATGCAAGCACTCTGTGTTATATAATCACACAAGTTGGAAATAGTTTTGCAATGATTGAACACATGGAATAAAAGAAGTGTGTATAAAAGCTCTTATTTTCTGGTGAAGGAGTAGATTCATATCTCTTTGTATGCTATATATATTGTAATTGTACACAGCTGGGATAATACACAAGAAAATATTTTCTCATCACTCAGAAACCATGCTTCATTTAGTTGTGCATCTGGGACTCGTGTTGGACAATCACAATGGGGTTGATAGATTGTTTTTGACTAATGTTCTTCCATATTTTTAATTGACAGGTAAGCAGATTTTGAATCTCAGCCAATCCTTTTGATCGTATTCTAAAAAATTGGAAATTCTCGAAGGATAAGAAAAGTTTGTTGGTCAGCCAAGAACAAAGAAATAGTTGAACACTTTTGATTTTTTTGTCCTTGTTTCAAGTGCTTTATATATAAAGCATGACTATTGTAACTTAATTTTCTTTATTGTACATATTGTAACTCTACTCTAATTTAATTTTCTTTATTGTACATATTGTAACTCTATGTAACTTAATTTTCTTTATGGTACGTATTAAACAATTTTACTTTTATGAGCAATTATTTCCTTATCTTTTTTTATACAGTTTTGTTCAAATATGAAATACCTTTCCCCTATTCTTTATTTATCCAATATAACAAATTGTTATATGATCTGATATATATATATAAAAAATTAAAAGTAAAAAGATATATTTAAAAAATTAAAATTAAAAGTAAAAAGTAAAAAAAAAAAAAAATTAAAACTGTCGCGAAAGGTATTTAGCGGCGGTTTTAGAACCGCCGCAAAAGATATTTAGTGGTGGTTCATCAACCGTCGCAGAAACTACATTTAGCGGCGGTTGATGATACAATTGGCGACGCCTCCATAGGCGGCAGTTTAACAAACCGCCGCCTATAAGTTCGCGGCGGTTTTTAGACCATATAACCGCCGCTAATGCCCAAATTTTTTGTAGTGGCATGACAACATGTAAATTGGTGATGACAATAAGAATTATACGATTGTAAGATACATTCTTCTCATAACTCTAAAAGTTCTTATATATTGGTAATTTATTCACTAAGAAGGTATCTTTAAGCTAGTAAAACTTCCATTAGAGTTGTAATGTTTTAGATAAATAAAAATAGAGTCTCTTTTACTTAAATATGCTATTACTAGTTGCATGTGCTCTTTAAACATTCACTAGTACTTTATTGCTTAGGCGCTTACATAGTTGTCATAATTTTTTTTCTCTTTGGTCATTGCCATCATCATTTTCATAGGACCACTTTTAGACACAAATTTATTTCTTGAAATAATCCAACAAGACTGCGTACATGTTAGATTTCTAAAATCTATAGTGAATCAACATTTTAATGTGATATATGGAGTTCAAATTTCTTTAGTTTTGACAATAAAATTTAGTGACCCATTAAATATGTTTCAAACATAGAATTTACATTACACTTGGAGTATAATATTGTAATTTTAACATCTAAATATTTAGTGTTTCAATTCTTAACACCTTTTCATCCTCTTATTTAGACAAAGTATAGAATTCTTCACATGAGAAGGCTTTCAATTAGTTGTTATGTTCACATCTTTTCCTAAAGCCACATACATACAAACAATTCCAATACAAATACATGTAATGGATACTCCAATTCAAACAATTTTTAACTTCACTTTCCCTTTCTTTACTGTAATTTAAAAGTACCACAATCTTGTGTAAATTGGTCCTTTATAAAGTGAGGTAAACGGCTAAGTTCGCTTTAGCTTAGCAATATATTGTTCCTATGTACTACTATGTTTTCATTGTTAATCTTTGTAGAATTGATAAAGCTTTCATGCTTTCTCAATATATCAAGGCAAGTAGAACTGAAATCTATAAATACCAGGGTGTTTTATGTGATATCTTTATTTGGTCACGCAATCCTGTAAATGGTGTAAAATACTTAAGAAAAGAAACGTTATTTTCAAATGCTATCAAATAAAAACATCCTGATATGTAAATAAAAAACCTAAATACAATAGTTTGTAAACAAGAAAAATTGATGACTATATATGTTAGGAATCGTGCATGGTATTTCAAAATTTTTTAATTAAATAAAACACAACGGAAATATAAATACACATGCACCCGTTCATGGCTAATTATGTAGATTAATAACATGCATAAATAATCAATATTAAATACGCATAGAGGATTTTAGGATTACCTTTATGATGCTAGAATTGTTGTAGAATATGATCGTCTCAGAGCTCCCCACACGTGAAGCCTCCGAAAGTATCCACACGAGATCCCAGAGCACGAGTCAGCAAAACCCCCACTCAGAGTTTTAGAGAAAAGTCTAACTATGAAAAACAGGATTTGTGCTAGTTTTTCTGTTTTTCATAGTTTTCTATTTATAGGAAACACTTTAAACCCTAGGGCTAGCTTTTGGGCTAGTCCTACATGTTGGACTTGGACTGATAAACTGACTGGACTAAGATTCCAATCTAACCAATCTTAAGTCTAATTAAATAATTGGAGTAAATAGGAAACACTTTAAACCCTAGGGCTAGCTTTTGGGCTAGTCCTACATGTTGGACTTGGACTGATAAATTGATTGGACTAAGATTCCAATCTAACCAATCTTAAGTCCAATTAAATAATTGGACACTCCAATATTTAATTCATTTTCTCGCTGACTAATTTCCGGATCTCTTTTGTGTGTGACCTCTCGAGTTCATAATTAATTAACAGCGAAATAATATTAATCCAATTAATATTTAATTAGAACTCTTCTAATTAATTTTTCGCAAGTCATGAATGACACCTAGCAGTGTATCACGACTACCCAATTAATGATGAAGTGAAATCGAACCCTATAACTAATAATTACCGCATACTTAATTCCTTTTGTCTACCGTCCCGATTAAGTGAGAGTCATGGATAGGGATGTCAAACTCACTTACTTAATTATATGGCCAAATCTATTTAATTAGTAACTCGTCAACGAACTGTGGAACTACTTCCACTATTCCACCTTGGCCAAGGATTTTCGGTTACTCAATTAATAGACCGCATAGGACCCTTATTGACAGATTCCATATCTAACACACATATATCTCTATGCAGGAATAGATCATATCCACTAACTACATGATCCAGTCCATAATTAGAACCGAATTGTTTGCACTAGCAAATTATGGTATTCCATACGGAAGATAACCATGGTATCTCAGGTCTAAGAAATAATTATGCAATTATAGCATATAACAAATTATTGACCATCCATGTAATTTGTTATATGATCGGTCATGTCCAGTTACTTGTTCCTAACAAGTACTTATACATCTACTAACATCATATGAGACTTATTGCCCTTATCATTAATATTTTATATTAATCGAGGTAATAGACTGTATTTCAATCTATCCGGATGAATTAATGCCCAATTAATTCATCCTACGATCGGGGACTTATTCTAGGATTTTATATTTCATTATAGATCTCGTCACTCATATTATTAACAACTTAAGAATAAGATCCATAAGATAAACCTAAGGACTTTATTTAAATATTAATTAACACATTAATTATAAATAAATAAATTACCCATTAATTCATTAAATAATACAAAATATAATGTCCTAAAATTATAACAAATTGGCTTTTAGGGCATATACTCCAACAAACCCCCACTTACACTAAAGCCAATCGCTTCGGTATCTTATACCCATCTTATCAAGACAACGATCTAATGACTGCTTAATCATTGCCTTAGTTAGTGGATCAACAAAATTAATTGCTGACTTTATTTACTGCACAACAATGTCATTTCTTCCACAATATCTGAATGATGTGGTAATGCCTCTTAACGTGTTTAGATCTTTGGTGAGACCTAAGTTCCTTAGCTTGCGCTATTGCTCCATTATCATCACAACACTACCCATTAACTTTAATGGAAGGAACCATCCTAAGTCCTGTTACGAACTTCTTGATCCAAACCGCTTCCTTTGCTGCATCTGATGCATCGACACACTCAGCCTCAGTATTCGAATGTGCAGTTGTACTTCATTTGGAATATTTCCCACTGACTACACCTCAATTACTGGTGAGTATGAACCCATATGCGGATTTTCGATAATCCATTTCAAACTCAAAGCCTGAATTTCTAAAACCTTTATGTTTCACCTTTTCCATATAACAAAAACATATCTTAAGTCCTTCTTAAGTACTTAAGAATATACTTGATCGCTTTCCAATGTTCTTAACCTGGATTAAACTGATATCTGCTTGTAACATTTACAACATGTACAATATCAGGACTTGTACATAACATGGCATACATAAGATTGCCAATTGCTACAGCACATAGAATCTTATCCATCCAATCTCTTTCATCAGCAGCCTTAGGACTCATAGTCTTAGAGATATAAATGTCATGTCTAAAAGCGAATAATCACCTTTTAGAAAGTTGTATGTTAAAACATTTTTAACAATTTGGAAAAACCTATCAATCCTTCAACCTATCGTCATAGATCCAAATTCCAAGGGTCTAGGTAGCTTAACCCAAACTGTATATAGAGATTTTACTTTAATAACTAGACCTTATTAATATCGTTCCTTTTTAGTAGTATGTCATCCACATACATGATAAAGAATGTCATTTTGATATCCATCTACTATATCTCATAATGGTAGTGTGCAACTATGGTCAATAAATCGTAATGGATGTCAACAACTGATAAAAGATTTCATCAAAATCAACTCCTTGTCTATGATGGTAACCTTTTGCTATCAGCCTTGCCTTAAAAGTCTCCATCTTTCCGTTTGCACCCTTCTTTCTCTTGTGTACCCATTTGCAACCTATAGGTATAATACCTTTAGGGGAGTCCACAAGATTCCAGACTTGGCGTGCATAAAAATCCATTTTTGATTTTATGGCCTCAAGCCATCTATGTCAAACATAGTTCCTTTTTATAGCTGACTGGGTCATCAACATGATCACTGTCATTTACTAATATGTGAAAAGATTATGAAATAATTGGTTGCTCTTGGATTGGGTCCACTATAATAGAATTCTCGATTTATCTGGGATCAATTGGTTACTCAGTGACTTTCTCACTAAGTTGTACTTTTCTTCCTACACCATTTTTCTAGATGAACAATTCTTCCAAGAAGAAGGCATACTTGTTAACAGACTCTCTAGTCAACAAGGGAATAAAAGTTGTATCCCAACAATTCCTTGTGATAACCAATCGACCTTGTCTGATTAGACCTAAGCCTTTCAATAAAGGCAGGATAATCCTAATCCTTAACACCTTAAGACTAGGTTTCCTATTATTTCATATCTTATATAAAATACTTAAGACTAATTTGGAAGTGACCCTATTCAAAAACTGGATTGTTGTAAGGAGCATGTAGCCTTATAAGCTAACTTGTAATCATTGATTGGCCCATGTCCAACAGGGTCCAAATCCCTATTACCGATACTTCATCAAGTTTCGGTGTAGCATAAGGAGTTAAATGAAGTGACTATGCCATCTTAATCTGAAATGCTATGGGAAATTGGTATTAAGGCACTTTCCACGATTGATCATAGAGCTTAATCCCATCTTCGGTTTTATTTACTACTTTAGCTCTAAATTCCTCGAACATTTCAAATGATTCAGATACATATGTCTATGACAAATCGTAGGTAATGATAAAATAGTTAAATCCTTATTTGGGCTATTTCACTAAATGGCTACATATCCATGTATCAACTCTAAAATATCTTTTACCTTTGCCCTGCAAAAGGTGATCTTGGTTATCTTATTGAGAATACATGATCCACATGTTGGGAATGAATCAAGGCCCACATGAACTTATCAGTTATTCTTTCACCAACAGAGTAGTTCTTGTTTCTTCTAAACGACCCAATCGTAAGTGCTAAATAGTTTAGAGTTAACCTCATCTCGAGATTTCTCTCATTGCTTGTTTTTCCTTCCATCATACTTTACATTATGTATGTAAAATTTATTCATTAATTCACTAGTGTCAACACTTTTATTTCCTAAATAACGAAACATTCATTGTCCATAAAAACGGATATTATGTTTCTAGTGACACTATGTAAGAACAACAATTGTTCAAATTAATGAATGTCTAGATGGTCAGACCAAAAATGAACAAATGAAATATTCTTATAGAGGACATCTATTTCCCTTCAAACCCTTTTGAAGTACTTTGGATTTTTCCTCTCTTAGTGTTTATCCTTTCTCGTAGTGGAAACATTTTCCTTTTACCAACTAATTTCAAATTCTTAGATCTGCCCTTGATACATGACCTTCATGCCCAAGATTTATATCAAATGCATTTATATGGATAATTCCATTATGAACAATGAGAGGGAATAAGAAAATGACTTTGAGGAATAAATTTGACTGCATATGATTAACCATGAATGAACTCATGGACTCAAGATACTCATCTTGAGAATATATGTACTCAAATCTATTCCTTTAGTCATCCTTTATTTGGGACAATTTTCTAGTTATCTCATATCTAATATTTCTCTAGATATCTTATATCTAGTTGTCCTATTTTGCTTACTATACAACTCTTATAATCAAGTAATGATGATGAATACTTTATCCACGTTGCATAAGAGCTACGCATTAGCCTTCAGCTCATCATTCTTTCATTTTCTAAAAATGTCTGAATTTTTTCTCTGTTGCATCATCTGACAACTAATTAAGGCATCTAGAACGTGTATGACTTTCTTGGAGTTGAGAACAATTCTCAAAACATGGAGCTAATCAACGAAGTTCGGTCTAGTTAAATAACAAAAGGGGTGGTGTAACACCCCGATCCCTCACGGGACCAGGAGTTCTATCAATCAATCTAATCACAACCCAAACCAAACCCGGACAAAATTTTCAGGGAAAATGGACGGAGTCTCCCCTGTTTCTAGGCAAAAAGCAAACCTGCGACAGCATATAAGTGGACCAATACCATGTCCAAACATTCAACCACCTCAAGGCCATCTGAGCCTTGGTTCACAACAAGCATTCACAAGCCAATATACATTCATGCTTAGCAATTTAACCACACCAACCTATTGCATAAGTTAGACTATCATATGTTTCTATCTATTTTCCTTTGGACATTACAAACATACATTGAAGTTAAGCTATGCTAACTGATTACATAAATTAGCTTATCAATTCACCTCAACTACTTGGCTAGATTTAAATTACATTTCTTTTAACAATAATTACATACAACATATGAAAACATATATCTTTACAACTTCGACACTCAAGCCACATAGGCACGCAAGACAACTCTTCAGGCACGAACTTTCACGAAATCACGAACTTTCCAGCTAACATAACATTTCTTGAAATGTGGTGGTGAGGAGTGAGTATACACAACACGTATACTCAGTGAGGGCGAGACAGATATCGAGGTGGAGAGAAAGAAAGTCGTGCAATGCAAATAGACACAATTAAGCAATAAGTCAATAAGAAAGCATTCAATACAAACGACAATATAATAAACATTCAAGAAAGCAGTAACACAACCATTCAAAGCTATACCACACTCTGAAGGTTATGGTTCACTCTTACGAGCAATATACCATTTTACGAGCGATACATCAATCTCGAGCTTGATGTTGACAACGATGACAATAAGCGCACAACCACCTTATAACACCAGTTTGGAATACCCCGGGAGTAACCATCAATTCTACGACCCAAATCTCCCTGGGAGGCAACCCAAGCGAGATAAGGGAATAGGACACGGAGCTAGAGCAACCAACACTGGCAACCCGAGGCTACCCAGAGAGGCCCATCACTCACGCGCCTAACACTATGCAATGCAAGACTTGATACAAGGCGATAAACGAGCGATAACACAACAATACAAATTAGAGACGATAGACAAGATAACAAGTATTTACAATCAAATATGTAATAAGAACAACACCAACAAACATAATCAAGCAATAATAAGTATTCTATAGACATTATAAGCATTCTAAACATTCTATAAGCATTATAAACATTCTATAAGCATTATAAACATTCTATAGGTAATATACTATGAAAACACACAAAATCACAAGAATGACCCCAACTTTCAAAACGCTACTACTTTCAAACGAGCCACGAGTTTCGGAAACTGACTTCACCAATCCTCCTAGGTCATTATAAGGCACGTCTAAATACCCCGAAACCCTACTTAACCCTAGAATTCACGCAAAGCTCCGATTTCTCCCTTTGCTCGTTTGAACTACCGCTACCCTAACCAAACACCCAACCAACGCCATAACTACACCAAAAGTGCTTCCATGGCCTCCCGAGACAATGCCATCACGCAATACGAGAAAATGCTAAACTCGACCTAAACGACCCCGACTTTCACCAATGCATTTTTCTCATTTTTTTCATTACGCAACCTAAAAAAATCATGCATTTAGGCATTCTAGCATACCTAGCACATTTTCACATCAACAGACAGCATAACAACGCAACTTCATCGTTTCAAGGATTTACTATTCAGAAATTACTATTTAACTAACAATTTATATTTCAATTTCGATATTCAACCGCAGAAAATGTTAAATAGCTATAAATACATGTTCTACAAATGTTAGGGAACATTCTTTAAGCCTCAAAATGAATTAAATAACAATATACGGATAAATCGTAAAAATTAAAGTTAATACACAAAATATTCAAATGCGCAAATAATGATGAAACCCTTACCTTAGACGCTCCTAGACGCTAGGAAAACCTCGTAGGACGCCTCGGAAACCACCCCGTGCAAGCTCACGCGAAGCTTTGATGATTTGGCTTGAAATCTTTTTTTTTCTTCTTCTTCATATTTTCGGCCCTTCATGTTCTGTTTTCAGCTTCTTCTTTTTTTTATTTTGTGCTAATTTAAGCTATTTTATAGATGACAACAAGTCAACTTAGTCAAGGCTTGGTCAACTAACTTAAAGTTGGTCAAATAAGCTTGTTTTATGCGTTTTAAAGCTAAAATGACTAACATAAATCCAATTCTAGTTAAATACAACTTAAAACACTAAAATTAAAACACTAAATGCTAGTTTTCACTATTTGCTGAGGACTAGAATTCATTTCCTAACTATCGCTCTCGAAATGCTATGCATTTTGCGACAATAAAAGAATAACAATTAAATCTCAAAGAATTTAAGAAATATATCATTTTTGAAAAGCATCATAGTTTAAAATTTACTCCGCCTCGGAGCTACTTTTCATTTAATTGAAATCCGAGCATTTAAGTGCAAGAAAAATAAACCCAATTAACATAATTATGAAAAATAGTTGATATTCCGTTAAAAGAATTAGCTCAAGTATTATTCTAGTTACTTTCAAAAGAAATATGAAATAAAGTTACAAATAAATGTTTAACTAAAATAAACACAAATCCAATGCTAACATTTAAGATGTCACTTAATTAAATGTAATTAAATGCCATTAAATGCATGCCGGGTTCGGGTTATCACAGGTGGGTTCATTTTTGACATTTAAAATTGCAGAAAATACCAAGGATATTAGATAATTGTATTATTTAACTATTTGACTTAGGTTTTTAAATCAAATAGTACCCCCACTAAATTTTTCGAATCTCACACTTCCCTAGTGAAAGACGGAAAAATTGGGTCAAGGATTTCCTTAGTGGAATTGGAGGCCCATCTATCTTAGATTCACCTCACTCAACTGATTATTGGTGAAACTAAATAAATAGGTGAATAACCATTACTCAATGTATCAAATACAAATTCCAATTATATTTTGCCTCCAATTCATTTGACCTCACACGACAGATTATTGGTCTCATGCAATTGGTTAAGTCATACCCATTATCCTGACAAATTGGGATCAATGCAACATTAATTCCTCACACAACAGATTATTGGAACTAATGAGAATCACAATTTATCACATCTCATGCACAAATAGATCAATATATATTATAATAAATTAGCACCCCTATGTATCCATAGCCGATAACCCACTTATATAATATAATGATTGATCTATGATAATAGAAGGAAATGACATAGACTTCCAAAGACTATACCATTATTGACTTAATATTTAGCTTGAGAAGGTTTACTAGTCTTTATTAAGGTATCACTTTTTACATGCTTCTAATTTCAACTTATCGCATAAATATATAGAAACATATATGCATTCATCACATACTTATCGCATAAATAAATAATAAATGCATAAAATAAATCAGGATGATCATAGACTATGAGCTTTATCAACCCGAGCCACTGGGTTGAATACCTAAATCAAATAAAAGGACCCATAAGATGAATAAATGGGTTGCTTCTTCTGGACTTCACAAAACTCCTTTCGCGAACAGTCCCACCAACTCTTGATGTCTTCATCTTGATCTTTGATTACATTTATGTATATAGATTCCTGATCTAGAGGGGATACATAAATGGAAATAAAGGTTTTACATCTTTAAAACGAGGATGAGAGGCATGCAACCCCTATTTTAAAATATTACATAAAACCCAAAATGGGTAATAAATAAATAAAATAATGACATTCATCCATCCATTCATACACAAGATACTAGTCCATGATCACCCATATTCATAGAAATTAAAAGAAAAGTAATCCACATATATAACACAATTAATCTCTAATATAATCTCATTATATTAGTTTTATCCAATTAAAAAACACCTTTATTAATCTAGATACTTATATATCATATATTTATATTAATATATTCATATTATCTTTATATTAATTAATTAATAAACTATTTATTAATTAACCACCAGTATAGCACAATTAATATTCTTATTTAAATCACATTAAATTAGGTTCTTCATTTAATAAACTCTTTATTAAATTTATTCCATAAACATCTCATATTTATATATAATATAAATATAATCAAATTATATTTATTAAATTAATAAACTATTTATTAATTTAAAGTGTCAAAATTACATTTGGGCTTTCTTAATTAAATTTAAAACAATAATTTAAAAATTCAGACTTTATAAAATAAGTCCAACATATTTTATTTAAGTTCAAGTCCAGTCCAAATAAAACATAGCCCAATTCAAACAATGAAATTTCCACACTATTCTACATTCAAATCTAAAACTAAATCGACCCAAAGAACAAGCCCAAATTCGCAATGCCCTTTAGCCCAATGAAGAAAAAAATAAAAGGAAAACAAAATAACCCATCCAACACTCCAACACTTTCAGTTTGGATCCGGGTCTTGGATCCACATACAAATCCAACCCACTTCAGATTCGGATTGGTTCAAAACCCTACCCGAATTAGAAAACCAAACACGTTTAGGATTCGGGTCGGGTTCAAAACCCTACCTGAATCAGAATACATTTTTGTTTTCTCTTTCCTTCTTCCCAACAGCCGCCGCCTCCACCCCTTTTCGCCTATGCATTCTGCGGCGGCCTTACTACTACTATGGCAGCAATGCTTTTGTCATGGCCATGGTGGCAGCTGTAGCCATGGCCGAGATGATAACTCCTCACGGTTGCCATGGCTGCTGTCGCAATGACACTACAAGAAAACAGTGCTCGGGCGACGGAATTTGGCGACATATTTTTTCCGTAGCAAATTGGCTACTGCCAGTCTACAGATTTGCTACGGGCAATAAATTTCGTAGCCCATCCATAGCCAACTTAGGCCCCGTTGAAATGACGACAAAACTTGGCTACAGATTGGCTACGGACCATAATTTTAATTAATAAAAAAAAAAATAATAATATTCCGTAGCCTAGCCGTGGCAAGTTTACTACGGACTTGCTACGGATTATTTAATTAATTCAGCAAAAAAAATTTATAAAAAAGTCCGTAGCCATGCAGAGGCCAAATAGCCACGGATTGGCTACGGATAATAATTTTAATTAATAAAAAAATAAAAAATAATATTCCATAGCCTATTCATGGTAAATTTACTACAGATTATTTAATTAATTCGACAAAAAAGAAAATCATAAAAAATTCAGTAGCCATGTAGTGGCTAATAACCACGAATTGACTACGGACTATATATTATTCAAAAAAAAATTTAATAAATTAAATAAGGATATTTTAATTAAATAGTAAAAAATAAAATAACAAAGTCCGTAACCCATCCGTAGTCCCTAGCTACGGATGGGCTACGTAATTTGACTCTTCCGTAGCCCAGCAGTAGCCAAGTGGCTACTACTAGGCTACAAACTTCAACAAAAACTGAGGTTTATCATTTTAATTTGAATTATGAAATTTTGATTGAACCTACAATGTAGTAAATTTCACTTGAGTTGTAAATTTTTCAAAAAAAAAATAAACTTGGTCTGTATTTCATTAACGTGCGTACTTTTATAGAGAAATCAATAGTCGTTTAAATCGAACTTATCATGTCCTCACATAACATTGCGTTAAAATTAATTAACGTTCAATCTAGTGGTCCAAAAACTCTCACATTATGTCTAAACTTCATAAATAAGAAAAATATGAAGATATTAACACGTTTTAATACGTTGTTCCTACCTATTAACACGTTAGAATATATAATATAAGTATTCTGTAGCCCAGCAGTAGCCAATTGCCTACTGCTGGGCTACAGACTACAACAAAAAAATTGAGCTTTATAATTTTTAATTTGAATTATGAAATTTTGGTTGAAACTACAACGTAGTAAACTTCACTTGAATTATAAATTTTTCAAAAAAAAATAAACTTGGTCAGTATTTCATTAACGTACGTACTTTTATAGAGAAATCTCATAGAAAATCAATAGTCGTTTAAATCGAACTTATCATGTCTCACTTAACATTGCGTTAACGTTAATTAACATTCAATCTAGTCGTCCAAAAACTCACATTATGTCTAAATTTCATAAATAAGAAAAATATGAAGATATTAACACATTTTAATACATTGTTCCTACCTATTAACAAATTAGAATATATAATATAAGTATTTTGTAGCCTAACAGTAGCCAATTGGCTACTGCTAGGCTACGGATTTCAATAAAAAAATAGAGCTTAATCATTTTTAATTTGAATTATGGAATTTTGATTGAACCAACAACGTAGTAAACTTCACTTGAGTTGCAAATTTTTCAAAAAAAAATAAAGTTGGTTTATATTTCATTAACGTGCGTACTTTTATAGAAAAATCAATAGTCTTTTAAATCGAACTTATCATGTCCTCACTTAACATTGCGTTAACATTAATTAACTTTTAATCTAGTGGTCCAAAACTCTCACATTATGTTTAAACTTCATAAATAAGAAAAATATGAAGATATTAACACGTTTTAATACGTTGTTCCTACCTATTAACAAGTTGGAATATATAATATAAGTATTCTGTAGCCCAGCAGTAGCCAATTGGCTACTGCTGGGCTACAGACTACAACAAAAAAATTGAGCTTTATAATTTTTAATTTGAATTATAGAATTTTGGTTGAACTCACAACGTAGTAAACTTCACTTGAGTTGTAAATTTTTCAAAAAAAAAATAAACTTGGTCGGTATTTCATTAATGTGCGTACTTTTATAGAGAAATTTCATATAAAATCAATAGTCGTTTAAATCGAACTTATCATGTCCCACTTAACATTGCGTTAACGTTAATTAACGTTCAATCTAGTCATCCAAAAACTCTCACATTATGTCTAAATTTCATAAATAAGAAAAATGTAAAGATATTAACACATTTTAATACGTTGTTCCTACCTATTAACAAGTTAGAATATATAATATAAGTATTCCGTAGCCTAGCAGTAGCTAATTGGCTACTGCTTGGCTACGGACTTCTACTGCTGGGCTACGAACTTCAACTCTTCCACAACCCAACAGTAGCCAATTGGCTACTGCTGGACTACGAATTTCAACAAAAAATAGAGTTTTATCATTTTTAATTTGAATTATGGAATTTTGATTGAACCAATAACGTAGTAAACTTCACTTGAGTTGCAAATTTTTTTTAAAAAAATAAATTTGGTCCGTATTTCATTAACGTGCGTACTTTTATAGGGAAATCTCATAGAAAATCAATAGTCGTTTAAATCGAACTTATCATGTGTCACGCCCCAACTCGACCCCTCCTATAATTAGTCAGGATGCAACGGAATTTCGACAGTATAACGATAGTAAATAGGATACCGAGGCTCTAAACCAACCTCTTTAGAAAATCATATAACCAACTCCACAAACCATTCAACAACCAGCTCCTCAATTAAATTAACAACATACAACATAACCATATTATACAATTATCATTCCTTCAACAATCCGTTCATAGTTATACGCCTTCGTTCCAACTTCATACATAAACTATACATACATTTCAAAATAGATTATAAACCAACTTAGTAATCTAAACATGATCAAAAGAAAGACTACTAAACCATCATACATAAGTCTTATAATTGAGTAAGGTATACAATATGACATATTACAACAACTAAGACAAATTCATTGCAACGACTCCAGCACACAAGGCTCGTCCACATAAAGCACATTCTCAGCTTCCTGAGGCACGTATCTGTAATCTGTTCTGTAATACCTGTAAGCATGCAATAATAGAGAGTAAGCTTATATAAAATAAGCCCAGTGAGGATCCGATAGATCTCGAACAAGGTTTACTAAACTCCTTAGAATAATCCTTTGAGTCAGTAAACACACAATAACATCAATAATACTATCATCACATAATCTATATGACCATTCAATAATGGATACACGAGTTGGTGTAGCTCCAAACGCCATCACGATCTCAACCATTCTTCTTGTAACTCCCCATTACTCACGCACCCGAGGTACCTCACTAGTCCCTCCCTCCATGACACCTCCGTCATGCGAGCTGGGGGTAGTCTCTGGCAGTCATGCCGTTTTTAACCCGACAGCCTAACGCTGCCCGAGAGGTGGCACACACATACCAAGACTCCATAACAATCATCAATAATCAATCAATCAATCATCAATCAATAATCATCAATCATCATCATCAATAATCATATTATCATCATAATAACATCAATAATCAATTTAACAACAAATAACTAAGTTAGATGACAAAGTAGGCCATCCAACCAAACATGCATTAAACACACAATCAAATCCTAGTTCACCCATCAACAACTCACAATTTAATCACTCAAACCACACCCGATCAACTAAGGCTCAAAACAATAATTTAAAGAAAGATACCCTAAACTACAAATAATCATATCTTACATTCTACTAATCCAAACAGCTCCAAATCAGTTTCAAACACTCACCCATTCGAACAACTACATTATCCCTCTCGGAAACCAACCAAGACACCTCAAAATCAAGCCCAACAACCCTAAAACCTCAAGACACCTAGGCTGAAATTTCTGAATTTTCACCCAAACTTCGTAATCGAAACTTCGGCATTATAATGGAGTTACCACATAATTAATAAACTTTTAGAAATCGACGGTAATCAGTTCCAACCAGAACAACTCAAAATAATCCTCAAAAAGCCATTCTATCAATTTTAAATACCAGAAAATAAATAATTTCGCTACAATGGCTCAAATCTCATAGTAATACACCTAAACGATCCCTAGCATGCATGGAGCAATAATATAACATCAGATTAACATTCTAATGGTTCAAAATGCAGTTATGAGCAAAAAACAAAAAAAATGAGTTTTGAGATCCAGAATTTTTCTCTCACCTTTGATGTGTTTTGATGCAAGAAATGTGTAGAATGGATGCCAAACAAGTGAAATCAAGCTTTGAATGAAGTGATTTGGACTTGAATTGCAAAATCTATGTGAAAAATGCTTGAAAACCTTTGAAAAATGCCTTCATCTTTCTCCTACAAGGAACCACGGTTTTGTGTGCATTTTTGGTGGTGTTTTGGTTTGTTTTTAATGTGTGTTGATGATATATTAAGCAAAGGTCAAATAAATAAAAGAAAGTCAAAGTGGAAACTAATTATTTTTAGTGTTTTCTTGACTTTAAATGCATTTTCTTGATCACCAATGTTCAAAACAATTATCCAACACCCAAGATAGCTCAAGTAGGTTATTTTTAGGTGACAAGAAGTTTTACAATCAAACAATTTCACCCAAGTCGGCTTAAAACTCGATTTTCGCAAAAGTCGGTATAAAAACCCTAATAAATTCTTAAGCCGATTTTAAAACCGTTTTAATCAAACACAGGTCTATTAAAGTCCATGGACTAGGTCTAGAAGGGTTAAAAAGACCATTTTCAAAATTATAGCGGACGTGTTTCGAAAACACTATTCACTAAAAATCGACGATAAAATTTCTGACTCCGTTTTTTATGAAAATTTCATGAATGCACATTTAGCATGTTCTAGGAGTATTGATATTAAAATTACCACATTCTGAGTCACATAGCACATAAACAGATCAATTCACGCAAAACGAGGTAAAGACACGCAAATCGAGATAAAGACAAAAACTGGGGTTTCACATTCTCCCCTCCTTAAAATAATTGCTTCCGCGCAATTCTCGAACTGACAGACAATTAAATCTCAATCGTTACACTTAACAATACTTCTCTTAGTTCTCATTTATCTCTTAGGATGACATCTAACTAAAGACCTCAAAAGAACAAACTCTGTTGACTGCAAGTTGATGATCATAATTCCAAGACAATCTTCAATTCATAATTCTCTCCTACCTAATATCATATTGCATATGAAAGAAATCGCAACTCCAAAGTCTTAGCATGACACCACTAATTATCAATCATCCCCTACTACACAAAAGAGCTCCATGAACACCCTGAGGGTTTAAAAACTCATTTACGATAATATGAATGATTAGTGATTAAGGGAATATCTCAAAAGTGACATTTGTCAGAATATGGCTCTTATGAAATTTACAAGGAAATACGAATATGAAAAATCATATTCGAGCTAACAATCAAGTGAACAAGAGGTCAAACAGGTTAGAGAATCAAGAGGCTAATAGTTTAATAAGAAAGCATGATAACTAAGATAAGGAATGTCTCAGCACCTATCAGTTAAATAAGTACAAACAAAGGATGATGACGAATCAAAACAGTGCTGAGTATGTTGAACAAAAATTCCTGAACAAGTAGACATTTCAATTCCCGATGATTATTCAAGGAACCAACAAGTAAGTTGTACTTGAGGCGAAATGAAATTAAGAAACAAGAGATGATTAATTCAATAGAAAGCATGAGTGGCAAGAGTATCTCAGCACGCTATACCAAAGAAGTACGAATAAGAAATGATAACAACAGGACAGTGCCGAGTACTTCGAGTGAGAACTTACAAGAAAAGTAATGGCTCAGCATTTAATAATAAAACAATAGGATTAACAAGGATCAACAAGAATGACAATGATGTACTTGAGTAAGGAGCACATCAAGCCAGTGAAATTCGAATAAGTAAAATGGTATACCAAAGGAAAAATTACTTTCAAATGAATAGTAATAGGATGAAATGAAGTATTGAAATCAATGGCTGGAGATATAGAATGAAATATAGAAGTCTCAAACCTTAACTCCAATAAGTGACATTGCTATAAGAAGCAAATATGAATGTTAAGAATAGAAACAATGTCAAATGAGTATAGGATCTATTAATCCAATAAGCAAAACTTTCAAGAAACAATTGATATGCTAGAAAAGTGTAACTCTCTCTCAAATAAGTGAGAATAGAGTAAAAGATAATAATAAGACTGAAAGAATTATGAAGTACAAGAAGGGTGTCCCACCTACACACTTAAATACCAACAAGTCATATCCTACAATCTATCTTCCTCCAAAACAAGACACTAAGGAGATCTAGAGAACCTAAGGAGTTATAACAATCACCAAACAAGATAAATCATTCCAAAATTTTACATTCCGTACTAGACCAATCACCAAACAAGATAAATCACTGATTACCCAACAAGATTAACTAATGAAGACTCCAAAATCTGATAACACAATACAGATTCATGCTAACCCATTATAACACAAGATAATCCCCAATCAACAATTTAGAAAGTCATACCACCTAGAACCCAAAAGCTTGATGTAGGCAAGTAAATGTTCAGTCACCAAAATGCATTCTTATTTCCTCAAATAATTCTATCTCCCAACAATTACATCTTCGAATAAAGTAACTTTAGTCAGGAATCACTCCAATTGTCTCCAAGGTTTAAAGATCAAAACTCCAAAATACCCATTAATAATATAGCAATCCCAAATAGTAGACATATTCACATGTTATACCACAGTTCATTCTATTCACAAATATACATCACTAATTCCTCAAATAAATTCATTCTAAAATAACCTCAAGGAAGTATAGTCTGAGTTGAAACTCCAAAAGTGTCTAATGATAATCTCACGGAAACCTCAACTTATGATCCATCTCCAAGTAATAACAAGTTAAACATGGCAACAAAAGTAATTATAATCATCAAGATACATTGCTATTTCCTCGAACAACTTCATTCTCGCTAAATGAACATCAAGATCAATCCACTAAGCCGAAACTAAAATCCATAAACATAACAATTAAAATCTAACTGATAAACTTCTAGAATAATAATAATTCAAAATCATGGCCTACCTCTATTTCCGAAAACTCTTGCAGTCATCCTTATTTCACCCAAAAGAAATCACCCACAGTTATAGCATATATACAATTATATCTCATGAAAACCAATACCAACATATTACATGATTATCATATATTACAACATTATCACATAACACACAATTCAGCATATAAAAAGCCAACATCACATAAACAGGTTATATCACAGAAGTAAGTTATAAACAATTAAAGTCACATAAGCAACAAACTTCACATAAGACAAGTTGATCACGTAACTCATATTGGTCACTTAAAGTACATTGGACACCTAAAGCACGTTGTTTCACATAAGCTAGTTATAAACAATTAAAACCACATAAACAACTAACTTCACACAGACACTTCAATCACATAAAACACATTTGTCACATAATACACATTAATCACAAAATGCATATTAACTACAACACATTGAGTACGTAAGACACGTTATCACATAAAACATATTGACCATATTAGTTCACTTAACACGTAAAGCATATTGATCACATAGAAAGTTAGACACATAAGTAAATTAATCACATAAACATATTAACATATATTTCACTTTTCTTTCACTTAATACATACTTGCATGCTTAGACCACTACCCACATTCCAAGGATACCCCGGCTGACAGCTAATCAAGCTCTGACACCACTTAAATGTCATGCCCCAACTCGACCCCTCCTATAATCAGTCAGGACGCAACGGAATTTCGGCAGTATAACGATAGTAAATAGGATACCGAGGCTCTAAACCAACCTCTTCAGAAAATCATACAACCAACTCCACAAACCATTCGAAAACCAGCTCCTCAATTAAATTAACAACAAACAACATAACCATATTATACAATTATCATTCCTTCAAAAATCCGTTCATAGTTATACGCCTCCGTTCCAACTTCATACATAAACTATACATACATTTCAAAATAGATTATAAACCAACTTAGTAATCTAAACATGATCAAAAGAAAGACTACTAAACCATCATACATAAGTCTTATAATTGAGTAAGCTATACAATATGACATATTACAACAACTAAGACAAATTCATGGCAACGACTCCGGCACACAAGGCTCATCCACATAAAGCACATTCTCAGCTTCCTGAGGCACGTATCTGTAATCTATTCTGTAATACCTGTAAGCATGTAATAATAGAGAGTGAGCTTATATAAAATAAGCCCAGTGAGGATCCGATAGATCTCGAACAAGGTTTACTAAACTCCTTGGAATAATCCTCTGAGTCAGTAAACACACAATAACATCAATAATACTACCATCACATAATCTATATGACCATTCAATAAAGGATACACGAGTTGGTGTAGCTCCAAACGCCATCACGATCTCAACCATTCTTCTTGTAACTCCCCATTACTCACACACCCGAGGTACCTCACTAGCCCCTCCTTCCATGACACCTCCGTCATGCGAGTTGGGGGTAGTCTCTAACAGTCATGCCGTTTTTAACCTGACAGCCCAACGCTGCCCGAGAGGTGGCACACACATACCAAGACTCCATAACAATCATCAATAATCAATCAATCATCAATCAATAATCATCAATCATCATCATCAATAATCATATTATCATCATAATAACATCAATAATCAATTTAACAACAAATAACTAAGTTAGATGACAAAGTAGGCCATCCAACCGAACATGCATTAAACACACAATCAAACCCTAGTTTACCCATCAACAACTCACAATTCAATCACTCAAACCACACCCGATCAACTAAGGCTCAATTCAATAATTTAAAGAAAGATAACATAAACTTCAAATAATCATATCTTACATTCTACTAATCCAAACAACCCCAAATCAGTTTCAAACACTCACCCATTCGATCAACTACATTAGCCCTCTCGGAAACCAACCAAGACACCTCAAAATCAAGCCCAACAACCCTAAAACCTCAAGGCACCTAGGCTGAAATTTTTGGATTTTCACCCAAACATCGTAATCGAAAATTCGGCATTATAACGGCGTTACCACGTAATTAACAAACTTTTAGAAATCGACGGAAATCGATTCCAACCACAACAACTCAAAATAATCCTCAAAAAGCCATTCTATCAATTTTAAATACTCGAAAATAAATAATTTTGCTACAATGGCTCAAATCTCGTAATAATACACCTAAACAATCCCTAGCATGCATGGAGCAATAATCTAATATCAGATTAACATTCTAACGGTTCAAAATATAGTTATGAGCAAAAAACAAAAAAATGAGTTTTGAGATCCAGAATTTTTCTCTCACCTTTGATGTGTTTTGATGCAAGAAATGTGTAGAATGGATGCCAAACAAGTGAAATCAAGCTTTGAATGAAGTGATTTGGACTTAAATTGCAAAATCTATGTGAAAAATGCTTGAAAACCTTTGAAAAATGCCTTCATCTTTCTCCTACAAGGAACCACGGTTTTGTGTGCATTTTTGGTGGTGTTTTGGTTTGTTTTTAATGTGTGTTGATGATATATTAAGCAAAAGTCAAATAAATAAAAGAAAGTCAAAGTGGAAACAAATTATTTTTAGTGTTTTCTTGACTTTAAATGCATTTTCTTGATCACCAATGTTCAAAACAATTATCCAACACCCAAGATAGCTCAAGTAGGTTATTTTTAGGTGACAAGAAGTTTTACAATCAAATAATTTTACCCGAGTCGGCTTAAAACTCAATTTTCGCAAAAGTCGGTGTAAAAACCCTAAAAAATTCTTAAGCCGATTTTAAAACCGTTTTAATCAAACACAGGTCTATTAAAGTCCATGGACTAGGTCTAGAAGGGTTAAAAAGACCATTTTCAAAATTATAACGGACGTGTTTCGAAAACACTATTCACTAAAAATCGACGACAAAATTTCTGACTCCGTTTTTTATGAAAATTTCATGAATGCACATTTAGCATGTTCTAGGAGTATTGATATTAAAATTACCACATTCTAAGTCACATAGCACATAAACAGGTCAATTCAAGCAAAACGAGGTAAAAACACGCAAATCGAGATAAAGACAAAAACTGGGGTTTCACATCATGTGCTCACTTAATATTACGTTAACGTTAATTAACGTTCAATCTAGTCATTCAAAATCTCTCACATTATGTCTAAACTTCACAAATAAGAAAAATATGAAGATATTAACACGTTTTAATACGTTGTTCCTGCCTATTAACTAGTTAGAATATATAATATAAGTATTCCGTAGCCTAGCAGTAGCCAATTAGCTACAAACTTCAACTTTTTCGTAGCCCAACAGTAGCCGATTTCAACAAAAAATTGAGCTTTACCATTTTTAATTTGAATTATGGAATTTTGATTAAACCTACAACGTAGTAAACTTCACTTGAGTTGCAAATGTTTCAAAAAAAAAAAAACTTGGTCCGTATTTCATTAACGTGCGTACGTTTATAGAGAAATCTCATAGAAAATCAATAGTCGTTTAAATTGAACTTATCATGTGCTCATTTAACATTGCGTAACGTTAATTAACGTTCAATTTAGTAGCTATTGCTGGGCTACGAACTTCAACTCTTCCGTAGCCCAGCAGTAGCCAATTGGCTACCGCTAGGCTACGGATTTCAACAAAATATTGAGCTTTATCGTTTTTAATTTGAATTATAGAATTTTGATTAAACCTACAACGTAGTAAACTTCACTTAAGTTGTAAAATTTTCAAAATAAAATAAACTTGGTCCGTATTTCATTAACATGCGTACTTTTATAGAGAAATCTCATAGAAAATCAATAGTCGTTTAAATCGAACTTATCATGTCCTCACTTAACATTGCGTTAACGTTAATTAACGTTCAATTTAGTCATCCAAAAACTCTCACATTATGTCTAAACTTCATAAATAAGAAAAATATAAAGATATTAACACATTTTAATACGTTGTTCCTACTTATTAATAAGTTAGAATATATAATATAAATATTTTGTAGCCTAGCAGTAGCCAATTGGCTACTGCTAGGCTACAAACTTCAACTTTTCCGTAGCCCAGGCTACTGCTGGGCTATGGACTTCAACTTTTTCGTAGCTTAGCAATAGCTAGGTTACCGATTTCAATAAAAAATTGAGCTTTACCGTTTTTAATTTGAATTATGTAATTTTGATTGAACCTACAATGTAGTAAACTTCACTTGAGTTGTAAATGTTTCAAACAAAAAATAAACTTGGTCCATATTTCATTAACATGCGTACGTTTATAGAGAAATCTTATAGAAAATCAATAGTCGTTTAAATCGAACTTATCATATGCTCACTTAACATTTCATTAACGTCAATTAACGTTCAATCTAGTGGTCCAAAAACTCTCACATTATGTCTAAACTTCATAAATAAGAAAAATATGAAGATATTAACACGTTTTAATACATTGTTCCTACCTATTAACAAGTTAGAATATATAATATAAGTATTCCGTATCCCAGCCGTAGCCAATTAGCTACGGACTTCAACAAAAGATTGAGCTTTATCGTTTTTAATTTGAATTATGGAATTTTGATTGCCGTACAATGTAGTAAACTTTACTTGAGTTGCAAATTTTTCAAATAAAAATAAACTTGGTCCGTATTTCATTGACGTGAGTACTTTTATAGAGAAATAAATTATTGTTTAAATCGAACTTATCATGTTTTCACTTAATATTGTGTTAATGTTACTAAACGTTCAATCTATGAGTCAAAAAATGTAGAGGTAAAATTTCGTAGAGAGGGAGAAGAGAAGGAAAAAAAGTAGAGGGAAATGAAAAAACTTGAATAAATTTTCGTAGTTGTAGTTCAAAAAATAAACGCGGGCGACTGCCAGGCTACGACCATTCCGTAGCCAAACAACGCGGGCGACGGATGGGGGCGCCGGCCGGCCAGCCGGTACCCCCTTCCGGCGGGGGCGACAGAATGGCTACGGCCATTCTGTCGTCAGCGTTGTTTGGCTACGGAATGGTCGTAGCCTAGCAGTCGCCCACGTTTATTTTTTGAACTACAACTACGAAAATTTATTCAAGTTTTTTCATTTCCCTCTACTTTTTTTCCTTCTCTTCTCCCTCTCTATGAAATTTTCTTTCTTTTTTTTCTCTCTCTAAGGCACTACCACCAACCACCACTACCACCACTACCATGGCCACCATCACTACTACCAAAGGCACTATCACTAACAAGGACACAACTACTACTTCCAAAGGTACCACCACCACCACCAAGGGAGGCACCACCACCACCAAGGGCACCATCACCATTACCCCCATCACCTTCTCTCTTTTCTATAGGTAAATAGTTTAGGGTTTATATTTTCTCTTTTTTTTGTCTACTATACACATATGCATATATATGTGTGTGTGTATATATATATATATATATGTATATGTGTGAGAATTTTAGACTTTTATTTGCCCAATCTATAGTTTTTGTACTTAATTTTATGTTTATTTCAAATTTTATTTAGTAATATTTGACATAAATATTTGGTATTATATTTGGCATAAATATTGTGTGAATTAAAAATATTGTATTGTAGTCATATTTGATTGTACAATATGAAATGTTATTTGGTAGTGCAATATACTACTTAAATATTTTGGGCCTTTAGTGTTAAATTGGGCTATGAATTCACATGCTAAGTTGTTTATTATGAAGTAAATGTGATGTACATGTATGGAATATTGTTGAAAGTTAGAGACTTTATGTGGGTGTTGTTGTTTGATATAGTTGTATAATATGTTGAACATATGTTTGATAAAATGCTTGAATGAGTATTTTTGGCCTACATACATTGCATACAACATATATACATGATACATGCTTGCAAAATAAGGCCTAAAGTTAGAATCTTGTAAATTTCCTTGGATTTCAAGTGGAAATATGACTTGTTTATGTTGTTAGTTAGTTAGATTGCTAAAAATGATTACCATGTGAACTTAGTGGTGCTCTCGTGCAAGTTAATTGCTAACGAAAAATGGGTAAAATGTGTGTGAATGCTATAAGTGGTAGCCTACTTTGCTATCACTAGATATGTGAAATGATTGAATTATTGGTTGTGAATGTATTATGAGTTATATTGAATTAAACGATCGGATTATGATGTTTTGCAAGTTGTATAGTTCGTTTTGCAACAAAGTTGCATTATACACATGTTAAATCTTAGCTTTTGACTTATGGAAATCAAAGAGTTTAGTTGCAAGTTTATGAATCACTTTGGAAATGTAACTAAAGCATACTTAGCTTATTTTTTAACTTAAAAAGTCTTTGCTTTATGGATTGTAATTTATCTTGAGAACTTGTGACTAAAGACAGGTCTAGCTAATACTGTGAGACTTAGAAGCTTTCTATACATGAACTTTAAATTCCTTGGACTTGTAAATGTTGCTAAGCTTACATAGACCTATTATGAAGAAATATTGTGTTTAGGATGTTATGCATAAGTAAAGGTTCAAGAAGGTGTTCTTGTGTATTTGTTGTTGGCATTGAGTATAACTGTACAGGTGTTGGAATGTCCGTAATTAAGGGGAGACTCTGTTTGATTATTGTCGCGTTCGAACTTGACTTCTATGAATGGGTTGGGTCAGGACGTGGCACCATCAACACCAAGGACACGACCACTACTAACAACCACCACCAAGGGCATCACCAACACTATCAAAGGTAGTGTAATATACTAGTTTATATTTGTGTGTGTGTGTGTGTATATATATATATATATATATATAATCTATATTTTATTTGTAATTTATTGGTTTTTCATTTATTTATTTAATTTTTATTCGTCATCACTACCAAGGGCACTACCAAGACATCACCAAAAGTACCGCCCCCATCACCACTATCAAGGGCATCATCAACACCACTAATGGCACTATTACCACCACCAAGAGCACCACTACCATATTCCTATCTCTATCTATAGGTAAATAATTTAAAGTTGAATATGGAATACGCTTATAGTTCAATATGTATATGTTAATGCCGATGTAGCGAATATGAAATGTTATTTGGTTAGTGGTGCTATTCTTTTGTTATATGTGAAAATAATGAAGTCATGTGCTAATTTAGAGTTGAAATAATAGAGTCGTGCTAATTTAGAAGTGAAATAATGGAGTCATGCTAATTTAGAATTGAAATAATAGAATCGCGTGCTTAAATGAAATTCTTTGTTAAGTGATTTAGGATTGGCTTTGTTGAGATTTTAAAAAAAAGTGGAAAATGATCCATTCGGGCCTTTATCGAATTGGAAGGATGATGTTGAAGAAGATAATCCTTCTTCATATGGAGTTGAGTGTTGTGGTATTGTAAGTATTTATGTCCCTGTGTTTTCAAACTTTTCTTTAGTTGCACATTTTCTTTAGTTTTTCCTAATCATGGTTTATCTTTCTTAGGCACATGTGTTGAAGAAGAATCTAGGCTTGTTTTCTGGATTTGTAAGTGATTCGTATTATTCTTGTGATTTAGTCACTAGGCATATGTACATATCATGTATAGATCATAAGATATATTAACATTGATTTGTCGGAGGTGGGTTATAAGTCATGCTTCACTTTGCATAAGATAATACCAATCTTGATGAGATTAATTTTTAGGCTTTTTGTTTAGTAATTAACAGATTTTTGGATGAATTCATTGGCGTTGAATATAGTTTTGCTATGATGTGTAGGTGTATCTAAATGCATACTCGGTAGAGGGAACGTGACTGAATATTTTTCATATATGTTTGACGATTGAACTATTCCTATTAAGGATTGTGCAGATCTGGCTTACAATGGTTCAAACTGCGGTAGAATTTCTCTTTTATATATGAATGCATCAATTTTCTCCAACTTGTATTCCCTTTTATGCAAATGGCATTGATGATACGAAGAATAATATATATATTAGAAGGGTAGATAATAAGGTAATTTCATACAAACGATACTTCTATACGCAAAACATTACTTGAGAGATTTAATTACATTTCTCTTCTAACTCATGAGGTTTTGGTGTCTTTTTAATACTATTTCACTAGTTAGATTATGTTGGGAGAAGAAATTTGACAATATATATGTAGATGAGGAATTTAATAAATTAAACTATTCTAAATATCTTCAAGTAATATTTGTGTATTATTTATGCATATTTATTTGTGGTGTAATAGGAGATGACTTTGAAAGAGTATGAGAAAGTATAAAAAGAGAAAATGAAAGCTTTGCAGACATTAAAACCATATGAGCGAGATGATTAGAAGACAATAGTAGATCATTTTAGCTTTTTTTGTAAATTAATATTATTTTTTTTTGTAAATATTATAAATGTATTGTAAATATTAAAATTTTTGTAAATATTAATTTGTATTTTTTATTTTTTTGTTAATATATATTTTTTTTATATTTATAATTTTTTTATTTTTTTAATTAAATAATTAATTAGCGACGGAATAGCTACGACAATGTATTGAAAAAAGGCTACGGATTGGCTACGGATATTTTTCGACAATAGGCTATAGATTGGCTACCATAACAATCTGTAGCTGTGGGCGACGACCGATTTACGATTGAAATAGCAACTGCTTTGCTACGGATGTTAATAAATAATAATAAAATCAAAATTTTAGTTAGCTACGGATTGGCTACGGAAAAAGGGCTACCAATATTCTATAGACATCAATTCGTAGTCATGGGCTACAGACAATTTATGACCGAAATGACTACGAATTTGCCACGGACGTTAATAATTAATTAAAAAAATCAAAATTTTAGTTGGCTACGGATGGGCTACGACTATTTTGCTACGGAAGTTATAAAAAATTAATACAAATTAATTTCTGAAATTGGCTACGGATGGGTTACTGAATATCAATTTGGCGACGAGCCTTTTTACTACGGACGGGATTCCGTAGCCTAGCAGTCGCCTGTCCCAATTTGGCTACTGCTAGGCTACGGATTTTGGCCGTCGTCTCAACCTTTTTTTTCTTGTAGTGGGACAGATCATCGCAGCTGCCATGGCTGCAGCAGCGAGGATCCATCCTCGCAACTGTCCCACCACTACTACCATAGCAGTGGTAGACCCGGCCGTCGCTGCACCTTGTACAGTGACATTGACAGGGTGGAGGGTTTCCAAAATATATATTTTTTATATAAAACAGTTTTTGATAAATAATAAAACATTTTTACAAATAAAAAACACAATTTTAAAATTAAATTGAAACTATTTCAGATTATAGACTCTATTAAAACTATTTTAATAAAGTCACAAAAACAACACTTTTACAAAAGTTAAAAACAGTTTCATAAACAAATTTTCATGAAACTTAAAATAATTTCACAAAACTCCTTTTATGAAATCAATCATGTGGGAAGAACTTTAGGGCTGGAATTTAATCCTAATTAAATTCTTTTGGGCATAACAATTAATAGATTCAAAATCTACTAATCTAACAGTGTCACGAACTATTTAATTTGACACCTTAATCGTGCTACACTTTATGCTATAAACGAATAACCACATAATAGGCATGAACGGTGGCTCTGCTACCACTGTTAGGAATCGTGCATGGTATTTCAAATTTTTTTAATTAAATAAAACGTAGCGGAAATATAAATACACATGCACCTGTTCATGGCTAATTACGTAGATTAATAACATGCATAAATAATCAATATTAAATACGCATAGAGGATTTTAGGATTACCTTTATGATGCTAGAATCGTTGTAGAATCTGATCGCCTCCAAGCTCCCCACACGTAAAGCCTCTGAAAGTATCCACACGAGATCCCAGAGCATGAGTCAGCAAAACCCCCACTCAGAGTTTTAGAGAAAAGTCTAACTATGAAAAACAGGATTTGTGCTACCTTTTTTGTTTTTCATAGTTTCCTATTTATAAGAAACACTTTAAACCCTGTGACTAGCTTTTGGGCCAGTCCTACATGTTGGACTTGGACTGATAAATTGATTGGACTAAGATTCTAAACTAACCAGTCTTAAGTCCAATTAAATAATTGGACACTCCAATATTTAATTCATTTTCTTGATGACTAATTTCTGGATCTCTTTTGTGTGTGATCTCTCGGGTTCATAATTAATTGACAGCGAAATAATATTAATCCAATTAATATTTAATTAGAACTCTTCTAATTAATTTTTCGCAAGTCATGAGTGACACCTAGCAGTGTATCACGACTACCCAATTAATGATAAAGCAAAATCGAACCCTATAACTAATAATTACCTCATAATTAATTCCTTTTGTCTACCGTCCTGATTAAGTGAGAGTCATAGATAGGGATGTCAAACTCACCTACTTAATCATATGACCAAATCTAATTAATTAGTAACTCATCAATGAACTGTGGAACGACTTCTACTATTCCACATCGGCCAAGGATTTTTGGTTACTCAATTAATAAACCGCATAGGACCCGTATTAATGGATTCCATATCTAACACACATATATCTCTATGTAGGAATAGATCATACCCACTGAATATATGATCCAGTCCATAATTAGAACCGAATTGTTTGTACTAGCAAATTAAGGTATTCCATACACAAGATAACCATGGTGTCTCAGGTCTAATGAATAATTATGCAATTATAGCATATAACAAATTATTGACCATCCATGTAATATGTTATCTGATCGGTCATGTCCAGTTACTTGTTCCTAACAAGTACTTATACATCTACTAATACAATATGAGACTTATTGCCCTTATCATTAATATTTCATATTAATTGAGGCAGTAAATTGTACTCCAATCTATCCGGATGAATTAACGCCCAATTAATTTATCCTACGATCAGTGACTTATTATAGGATTTTATCTTTCATTATAGATCTCGTCACTCATATTCTTAACAACTTGAAAATAAGATCCATAAGATAAACCTAAGGACTTTATTTAAATATTAATTATAAATAAATAAATTTCTCATTAATTCATTAAATAATACAAAATATAATGTCCTAAAATTACAACAAATTGGCTTTTAGGGCATATATTCCAACAATATATGCACTAGTTTTCAAAAAACAAAATTGAACGTCCTAGTTTCACTACAAGAAAAACTGTAAAAGGTGACGATCCGTCTCCTTTTCGTCACCAAAAAAGTGATGAAAAAGAGACGGAACTTTTGTTACATAAATAGTAACCATTTTGAGACGATTTGGAGATGACTTTAGTATGTCGTCTCTAAAACGTCTCCCAATAAAGA
This sequence comes from Ehretia macrophylla, assembly GCA_037974665.1. NCBI lineage: Eukaryota > Viridiplantae > Streptophyta > Magnoliopsida > Boraginales > Ehretiaceae > Ehretia > Ehretia macrophylla. The sequence continues at coordinate 38,009,337 of CM075779.1, read as the reverse complement.
CGGAACATGAATGTCGTCTTCAATTCGTCTCTTAGCAGAGACGAAATGGAGATGAAAAATAATTAATAAATAATTAATAAATTTTGAGTAACAATTTACTATAAACTTGTAAATAAATTAATAATAATAAATTACTAATTGTCTTTACTAATTTAATTTTTTCATAAATTTTTTAAAAGTAACTCAATATTTCATTTTTCAAAAAAATCTCCATAAGCTAAATACTTTATTTTAATTTAAAATTTAAATTAAATTAATAATTAAATTATTATTAATATTTTATTCTAAACTTGTAATTAAATAATAAATAAATTAATACTAATTAAATAAATAAAAAATTCCAAAACTAAAAGGAGACGGACCCATTGGTCCGTCTCCAAAAAAAAAAAGAGACGAACCTAATGGTCCGTCTCCGAAAAAAAAAAAAGGAGACGGACCAATGGGTCCGTCTCCAAAAAAAGGAGACGGACCAATGGGTCCGTCTCAGAAAAAAAAAAGGGTGACGGACCAATGGGTCCGTCTCCAAAAAAAGGAGACGGACCAATGGGTCCGTCTCTGAAAAAAAAAAAAGGAGACGGACCAATGGGTCTGTCTCCAAAAAAAGGAGATGGACCCAATGGTCCGTCTCCAAAAAAAAAAAAAGGAGCTGAAAAAGGGAGACGGACCAATGGGTCCGGCTCCGAAAAAAAAAAAGGAGGAGGAACAAAGAGACCGTCTCCAAAAAAAAAAAAAAAGAGATGGGCCCTTTGGGTCCATCCCCATAAAATGTGGTTCAAGTGGCTGACAGCCACTTGAACTACGTTTTACAGATTGGTTCAAGTGGCTGTCAGCCACTTGAACCAATTCAAAAATCCCCCCAAAAATTTTTTGGGGGGAAATTTAAAAAAAAAAAAAAAATACATACAAGTCCTTTCACTTTTGAAAGGACTTGTACCGGTTCAAGTGGCTGGATTTCCAGCCACTTGAACCATTATTTCATTTCCCCCCAAAATATTTTGGGGGGAAATACAAAAAAAAAAAAAAAAATTTGCCAAGTCCTTTAAAAGGACTTGGCACGGTTCAAGTGGCTGGAAAATCCAGCCACTTGAACCATTTTTTCATTTTCCCCCAAATGAATTTTGGGGGAAAATTCAAAAAAAAAAAAAAAATCGAGCATACACCCCCCCTCCCCCCTCCCTTCTCCCTTTTTTCTTAACTCATTATATCAAGTGTGAATTCACTATTAGTTTAATTTATTTTAAGGTAATACATTTATTTATTTTTATTTAAATTTTTAAATTTGTTTTGGTTTAGTTTATTATATATATGTTTGTATATAGTGCTCTTTTATTATGATTTTAGATTTTATTTTTATACTACCATGTTTGTTTGGATTATATATGTATTATGTATATATGTCATATATATGTATGTATAACTAATAGATTTACGTAAATATATATGGTTTTGGTAGGTTTTTTCATGATTTTAAGGTTTTTTAAAAAAATTTCAGCTTTATTTAGTTTTTTTTTCCTTTCATATATATATATATATATGTGTGTGTGTGTGTGTGTGTGTGTGTGATAGATTTAGGTAAATATATGATTTTTTGTAGTTTTATCATGAGTTTAGGGTTTTTTTTTAAAAAATCAGATTTATTTTTGTTTTTTTTCATATTTATATATATATATATAATTAGTATAATTTTTGGTAAAAAATTTCAAATTTTTATAGTAATTTTGACAAAATCCGAATTTATAACTTTTTTTTAAAAAATTATTTTTTTTAAAAAAAATTAAAAAATGTGACGGAAATGAGACAAAAAGTGAGGAAGACGAAACAGAGATGAAATGAGAATAGATACGGAAATGAGATGGAATTATACGGAGACGGAAATAAGACGAAATGTAAGAGAGACGGAATGGAGACGAAATGTGAGGGAGACGGAAAGGTGACGAAATGTGAACGAGACAGAAAGGTGACAAAATATATTTTCGTCTCCATTTGAGACGAAACGGAGACGAAATTCAAAAAAGGAGACAGGCCGAAAGGTGACGCCCAATTTTCGTCTCCTTTCCGTCTCATTTTTCATATTGGAGACGGAACGGAGACGGAAATGTGCCGTCTCCAAACGTAAAATTTCTTGTAGTGTTTATTGATGAGAAAATTAACACTTTCATAGTTACTTCCTAGCAATTTCATCACCAATTTATTCATTAAATTTAATTTTTTTTACTTTGTAGCTTTTGGGAAATGAGAATAATCACTTTATGAATAACAATTGTCAAGCTGTGTCACTACTATTAGGTTTCCATTTAACCTGCAAAATCGTTGTTGCAACTAGGTTAAAGGTCAGCATTAACATATTTTTGGTTGGTGAAAAGCCATCATGTTGTAAGAAATAAGAATCCAAACTTTAACTTATCATACAATTGGTAGTAACAAGAATGGTCACACAATTTTTGAGTTAATTGTTTGGCGCTTGAGGAAGACACTAAGGGAACCGCTCTTTGCTTTTCTCTTGACGAGTATGAGACTTACAAGCTACTTTTATAATACGTGAGCGAAGACCAATAGGTGATAGAAGTTGTCGCCATGTTCTAGGACTTGAAATAACAAACAAATCCAAGAAAATTCACTATTTTCCTATAACAACTTATGAAATGTTAATAAGAAAATAGTTATTTGTCCAACCTCACTCAAACTAGCAAAATGACAAATTGTATGAGCAACTCTATGAAGCTTTCATTGTTTTGCATTATTAATTGCCCCAAGTGCTACATTATTTTTTTAGTCATGAACCTTGTCAATAATTTATTTGTGTAATACTGGCAGTTTGATTTGATTAGTCCATGTATTCTCATAATTTTACTTCAATTTTGATACATTTATCTTTATATTATTAGGAAGTACGTTTTAGTAGAATTATTCTATGTTAAATTTAAGATATGACTTCTTTAAATATTGTAGTTTGTTACCGATAACAGAAATCATCGAATGGTGCCTCATACGATAGGACTAATGACACAGTCATGGAATATTAACAAAAATAGTCATTTGAATACTTTTATTTTTTACATTCCGGAAACTTATATACCGATTACTTTTTGAGTTACATTTGTCAAGCTATAGAGAGTAGTGCATAATTAGATATCCAACTAACGTAAGGAATCTTTATCGAAACTACTCATTCCTTTTTAAGAAATTAGGTTTTTTAGTTTCACGATATGCGAATATATTCCTTGTTGAAAAAGTAAGTCATAGGTTTTCTGATTTAACCTATCATTCAATTAGTAGTGATGAAGATATACCATGCCATTTCTAATTAAGTTAATTATTTGGTGCTTAAGACGAAGGGATTCGCTTCATTTTTCTTCTAATGAGGATTAGACTTTTAAGTGATTCTTGTGATAACTATTGAGATCAACTAATACAATTTTGCAATAGATAGTGGAAATATTTCAATCTTCTAGTTCAAGCAATAGTAGCTTACCATAAAGATAACACTTTAAGATATTATGACTCTTTTTTTTTTTGTCAAAGAGATATTATAACTCAAAAAACCAAAAAATGCACAAAACTCAAGGCACCTTAAACCAACTTATGAAATGTATATGAGAGAGTAGTTAATATTCTTATCACTTGAAGGAGAAATATGAAAAATTAATTACTCTATGTAAGCTCAAAGTTTGTTTATAAAAGATATTTCCATTTCCCTTTTTCTTTGGAATGCTCAAATTTTCATCTCAACTTTTCTACATGTATCTTGAACTTAATTAGGTGAATTATTTTCCCAAAAAATTATTCTCAAATGGAAAATAGTTGAAGTTTGTGTTGTATATATTATAAAAAAAACATATCATGACGTGCTTAAACTCTTACTCCACTCTCTATTCAGCTGCATAATTACAGTCACCCATAAATCCAAGACTTCGAAGAACAAGGAAAAAGAAAATCTCAAAAGGTGACAGAAAAACCTCTACAAAAGCTATCCCTTACTCATTCTTGGCTTTGCCTTTCACCAACCCTCTCTCTAGACATGGCAAGAACCAAGACTCCAATGCACATGAGACTAAATAATCGAAGAGCTCAAGAGCGTCTCGAAAGATTCAGAGAAATGGGAATTATCGGTTCCTTTCCTGAAGAAGAAGGGTACTAATTGATGCATGAAAACATCTGATCTTTAGCCTATATAAATTCCATTTTTGGTTTCAAGATCTAAGTCCTCATGGTTTAGAGTTTCTTACTTTTTGCTTCCTTCAATATTTGTGTAGATCAACCAGTGGAGCAAGAGAGGCATCATCATATGAATCACCACCAAGGTGGTAATTCTTCAAAAAATATATAAAAGATGAATTTGTGACTTGATTTTCATCTTTTTTCTTTATACCACCTTCTTTTTTTTTTCTTCATTTGTTTGTGTAGATCAACAATCAAGCTTATCAATATGAGCGAACAACCACTACAAAGGTGGTGATTCATGAGATTTATATATAGAAGATGAATTTTTTGTTTTTCCCTTGTTGTAATACTTTCATATTTTTTCTTCTTCCCTTTGTAGTTCACTCAATGAATTCATCGAAGAACAACCAAGGTAGTAATTTATGTACATAAAAGATGAATTTGTTGTTCTGCTCACTTGTCATTTGCTATTTACTGTTTTTTTAATACCTTCTTAGTTTTACTTTCCTTTTTTTATCAACATTAATGAAGAACCACTAAGGTTGTCATTCATGAAATTTATATAAAAGATGAATTTGTTGTTCTACTCACTTGTGACTTGATTATTATTATTATTTTTTTTGGAACACTTTCTTAATTATTTTTTCTTCCTTCCCTTTTTTAACTCATCTGATGAATTCATCGAAGAACCACCAAGGTGAGTAATTCATGAAATTCTTAAATAAATATATTTTTTTTGTTCTGGTCACTCACTCATTCACTTGTAACTTGATCTTTTTTTCTTTTTAATTTTTCCCTTTTTTGCATGCAGCCTTCAGGACGAGGAACAGGATGAGGAAGTAAGCAAAATCTCTTCCTTTCTTTCTTCCTCCCTCAGCTCCCCTCTGTTTGTGCATGTGTCTTGAGACATATACCTTTTCTTCACTTTTATTTATTTATTTATTTATTTGCTTTATATATCTGTCATATATTCTATGAAAGAAAGAAGAATTTGCAATTGTTTGTTTGCTTGTTTATATGTGCACTTACATGTATTAATCTTTTTTTTTTAATTTCAGATGGATAGGCTGCAAAAAAAGATCCAGGTAAGATATATTAACCACGTACAATTAATCCATTTTTTTTTATTTGGTCAAATAGTTTCCATTTATGATACGATCAATTCGAAATTACAATTTTTCCTTCAAAGATTTTCATCATGGGATAATTTTCCATATTTTCCAGGAACTTGAGGAGGAGGTTGAGAAATTGAAACGCGAAAACCATAGACTTAAAATGGAGCTCAGGTTGGTAATCTATCATAACTTCCTGACCTTATTTTCAATTGGGTGCAATGTGATAAATATGTTTTTCAAGCTCATTTGAAACTTAATTAAAAAGAACACTGATAAGGAGAAAAAGGAACCCTTTTTGGCAAATAAGCTTTGCATTCAATGTGGTAATTAATGAGAAGTTATGTGCCAGTTTGAGATGACTCTTCTCATCTACAAAGGAAAAATGGAGTGGGGTTTGACGGAGCATTTTAGGTTAGAAAAATACAAATTAATGGTGACTTAGAGATAACATATGACTTGTAGAATCTGGAACTAGAAAACAGAAACTATACACACATGGGACTCATGATCAATGGTTGCGTGTGGAAAATCTTCTTACTTGTCGAAAACGAAGTATTGGGTGGAATGATCGAGTAACGATTTATTATAATAGAGGTTTTGAGTTTAGACTATAACTCCTGGTCCAATACGGTAGAATGCCTGGTCCCAAACAATGTTAAGAATCATTATAGTAAAGACATGCTTGATTCTAATTAGTAAGATATTTGCAAGGTTCATATCAGTTAGTTGCAGCTAATTTTGTGCAATCATGCACTCAGGTTAACTTTACTGCATTCTTGTCCTTGGTTTAGAGTGATGGCCAGTGCAATGCGCTGGAACTCTTCATGACTTATATCAAAATGGTAATGTGTTACCGTTACAATAAGTGATGGAGTTACGTGTCACTATTATAGGCCTCCATTTCAAACGACTGCTCATTTGTAAGATTTTTCCTTAGCCTACAATATGATTGAACCGAAAGAATGTCGAATTGCAGACTTCTATCTCCATCAGTTTCGGATGTGGAAAAGCCAATGAAGATGCAGAAGCTCACCCACCAGAAAAGTGAATAGTTAATTCATATTGTGTTGGGGTCATGTCAGGCAAATTTTCTTCCTGGTTTCTTTCTTACAAAAAATGTTCCTAACATTTTCCTTTGGAAAAGCTTAAAATCAAGCTAAGGTCTGTCTTATCTATTTCCTTGAAGTTATGTTATCGTTGTCGATGGAAACCTAATTACTTAAGCTTAATCAGTAGCTCCTACTTGAATGTAAAGCAGTTTGAATCTTAACCATGTTTTGCTCAGAATTATGGAACTCCAAGAGAGCTTTCTTGTAGGATGACCATGTAAATCCATATATCTTTTCTTATATTGATACATGGTTAGATATATTAACGGGTCCATGGGGGCTGCTGAAAATTAATTTAGTTCTCACTATAAAAATTATTCATATATAAGTGTTAAATTTGTACATTCTAATTAGTTCCCTCTAAACAAAAAATTTAAATTTGTCCCGGGTCGCATGATAGAGTTGATATATACATAGACGAGGATGGCTCAAGAGGTTTATAATCTTAGACAAAGGCTTGAAATTAAATGACTTAGCGGTTAAAATTTTCTCCTAGCCAGAACAACACATAGTAGGAGAACTTGATGCGCCAAGTTTGTGAAAGAATAAAGGAGGCTAGAGAAAATAATTAGACAGAATTAGAAAATGAATAAGTATGAAATGGTATGGAAATTAATTAGGATTACACGATAATGGCTCTGATACCATGTGAGAGCATCTAACCTAAAACCCTAAAGCCATCGGCAGAGTAATTCATGATATTATAGTTATAGATCCATCTAAGCTCCATGGATCAATGTGGAACGGGTACTTAGATACATAAATGATGAACAACAAATGAACATAGGAATAGCAATTTTTTTATTTTTTTGAATACATTACAAATACATTTCAATGACTGCTTGCATTATGGTAGATTAAAATTTTCATTTTAGCTTTTCTAACTTAAAGAAAAGCAAACAAAGTAAAGTGAATCCAAATTGACCTTTTATTCTTTTACTTTTACAATCTTCATACATTTCTTCTATTTGAGTGTCTTTATATTCGGAATTAAATCGCATTACCAAGTACTTTTTATAACAAATAAGTTTTCACTCCTTGTTCAGCCAAGCAATCCTTAGAAGCTGTTTTTTAGTTTATACTTCATCTATCACTAAATTAATCATATGACTTTTCCTATTCTGATAAGTAGTACCATATATAGGAATATAAAGATTTCAACATATATATACATATGGAAAAGTTCAATATTTTATTTTCCAAATCGATAAATGTCTCTCTTCCCCAACAACATTTATACGGGGACCTTTCAATCTTAACCAAATGAGCTACCAAAATATTTGAGATCACAACTCCATTTCTCAGCTTTAAAAACACAGTTTATTGTCTCTTCTTAAGTGACCACTTTATCTAAAAATTTAAAATGTTAGAGAGGTATATTATATTATTTATTATTTTCAACACGCCCTATCAGATATAGACGACTTGATTGTTTGGTTGAGCCTTACACGTGAATGTATTTTTTTTAAATCGATAACTCTGATATCATGTTAAATGACCATCTCATCTAAAAGTTTAAGTTGTTAGAGAAAAATTTATTATATAATTATTTATTATATTCAACATCTCTCCTTAAATAATATATACAATCCCATTCGTTGTCTGATGGATCCATTACGTTGCAGTTTTGATGGGCATTTGGTTTCTCCATTTATTTTCTTCTTTTTTACTTATTTAGTTTGATCACTTAGATGAGAAGATAAATAATAGCCATTGAAAACACTTAAAATGTGTAATCAGACGATTCCAAGTATACTTAGAGGTAAAACATATTTTTTTGAAAAGGATATTTTCTTCCTTCTCAATGGTTTTACATAGGCCTCTAATCTCTGTCCATGTAGTCACTGTCTTCTTGGGTTAAAAGACAAGGAAAGAATCGTTCAAAGGTTTAATAATGGGAGGATCTATTAAGAGGTGAGTAGAGGCAATATTTTTTGTTGAAATTACGTGCAATTTTCAAGTATTTTAGTTTAAAAAATTAATTTAATCTCCACTGAATATCGATATATAAATGTAAATTGTGTGTTTCTGCCCCTGCTGAACAACAATTCTACATCTGCCCTTAGGTTTAATTATTTTTTAAATTTGCTTCCAAGGCTTCGTCAAAGTATATCAATGACCTAGTTTTTGTCCTGTGATAGTTATTAATTAATGGTTAATTACAGTAAACCCCCTTACTGTTTAAGAAAAAAAAAACATTTTACTCTATTGAGTTATTTGTAACAATTTACCCCTTGATCTCTTGGTCAACAAAAAATGCATTAAAATGAATAAAATCCCAACTCTTGCGATCACCATTACCATCTTTTCCTCTTATTACTAACACATATATATACATATATATTATATACATACAATTCAAGTTTCTCAATTGTTAATTGATTATTTAGATAGTATATGTGATGTTTATATCAATGTCTAAGAATTTCTACTATTAATAATGTGAATTTTCATGTTGATGAAAAACTAACGTTGGTCTCAATGGAACAAGTATCACGTAATATTTTCGTAACTAAAAAAGCCATACTTCTAGATCTTTGCATTACGAAGATTGCTATATCCTTTGTGCCAAAAAAAATACTACATTTTTTTTTATTTATGGAATTGCAAATATATACAAATGTTGGAAATTCGGTTATTACTACTATGGGGGAATATTTTGCTTTTATATAACGTATAAAATGTTTATTGCAACCTTTTGTCACTATATCTCTGCAATTACCACCTATTAAACGAAGGTTTTTTGTTTTCTTTTCTTTTTATCACTGGAGAGATTTAACACATTGACCAAATAACTTTTAGGAAACACCAAGACCTATTATGGTACTAGGTATAGCAGAGCCATATATAGTTGTGGATGTGCATAGATACACCCTAACTTAGAATAAAAATCCTTCTTTTAAAAAAAAAAATTTATTAGATATATTAGATTTTAGTTGAGGAATCATCCTAAATTATGAGTGCGTCGCTGACGAGGGTACTAGCAAGTTGGCAATTACACGAATGTTTAGTTGCTCCTTTTCCTAGTTTTTTCAGCAAATAAATTACAGTAAATATGTTGCATCGTTTGACTATATATATATATATGTTGCATCCCTTAAAATATTCTCTTTTTAGACCAAGAAAAGGAAGAAAGTTATATTGGTTTCTTTTTGGGAAAGAATACCGATAGTTAGAGAGGAAAAGAGAAAAAAAAGATAATGAAAATTACAACTATATTCAGACTTTTCTTTATTCTCCTCTGTTTTTCAGCATTGCTATATATCATTTTATTTTTATTACCTAAATACCACCTCCTACATGAATGCTTAGTTAGCATGCTAAATAACAAACTTTTTAATTTATCTTTCTTCTTTTAGTATGCCAACTAAGCATACACATACGAAGTAGTATTTGGGTGATAAAAATAGAGTAGTATATAACATTTCTCTATATATATATATGTACAAGCTACAAGCAATAGGAGCTTGCATCTTTGATCATTTTAGCTGTTAGAGAAGTTTGTGAATATCCATTTTTGATGTGGAACATGATTCAAATGAGTTCATGAAAAGGATTGATAAAATCAAACCCAAGAAGAAGAACAAATAAACCTTTTCAAGAACCCTACTTTGGGGCCTTAAATATTTGCACGATGATGCGTTATGGAGGAGTATTATATATGGTTGCGAAGATCTCATGAAGTACAACAAGGTCATAACAAGAATCGATTTTAATTCTCACATAAAGATAATTTACTAGTTGTCCAAAGTTTGTTATTTATTATCTTTCTTATGTTGTGAATAATACTATTTTGTTAGTTTTATCCCACATAAGAAGTTTAGCAAGTTTTTAGGCTCAAGTGTTCTTATAAATAGATGGCTTCCTAAGCCCTTTAAACACACTTCAATCAATACAAAACTAGTATTGTATACTTCATCTCTAGCATTTTAGAGTTGTAATATTTAAGTTTTTCTTGTATCAATGACGTTTTGCTATAACAAATCTAGTGTTTCATTTTCGTTCTGCGTCAGTTGGTATCAGATCCAAGTTCGAGAGTCCTAGCTTAGTGGGTTGTAGTTGTAATTGAGCCGTATGCTCTGCACTTGCCACGTGTAGTGGACCCTGTACATCAGAAAGCTTGATTGGTCGATTGAGTCGTATGCTCTGCACTTGCCACGAATAATGGATCATGTGCATCAGAAAACTCGACCGATTAAATTACAAACCTATAAGCCGGAAAAGATGGCGTCCAAGAACAACAATGGCGGTGGAGATAGTGGCAACGTCGATATCAACATTGTTGGTAGGAGCCATAGCAGAGGCGAAAGCGGCCATCCTATTGACGGTGATCGAGGGATGGAGGCCCTTTGGGCAGCGATACAAGCTCAAGAAGAAAAGGTGACCCGTGAACTCTGAGAGATTCACGACATCCTTTCCAACTTGAGCCTAAACGCCAACAGGGCTCGTGACGATAGTGGGATCAATAGTGCCAGAGAAGATGCTCATGGCCAACCTATCAATCAATGCGACCTTGCAATTCGTCATAGGCAACCAGCCTATGAAGATGAATCTGATGAAAAGCTCCTAAACTACTGAGGAATCAACCAAGCACAACCATGAGCTAGAAATCAACCACAACATCCTCATCAACGTGGTTTTGCTCAACATCGCAGACCACCAACATATGAGGAGGAATCTGACAATGACGAAGAAATAAATCAAAGGCATCAACATGAACCCAGGAAAAGACAAGGCTTTGACAAATATCGTCCTAAAGCCGACATTCCCAACTTCAACGGCGATCTTAATTTTGACGCATTTCTTGATTGGTGCTATGAAGTTGAAAAATTCTTTGACATGATGGATGTACAGGAATACAAACAAGTAAAACTAGTCGCCTACAAATTAAAGGGCGGTGCAGCTGCTTGGTGGGACACCTTGTAAAACAATAGAAGGGGACAAAGAAAGGCACTCGTTCGGACTTGGAGAAAGATGAAACAACAATTGAAAGAAATATTTCTTCCTCCAGATTATGAACAATACTTGTTCTAACAATACCAAAACTGCAGCCAGGGTCATCGATCAGTGAGAGAATACACTGATGAATTTCTGCGCCTTACTGCTAGGTGCAATATATCAGAGTTGGAGGAACAACAAACATCACGATACCTCAACGGCTTGAAATTTGCAATCCGGGAGAGGATGACATTAGCTCCAATATGGACCGTTGATGAAGGTTACAACATGGCATTAAAGGCATAAATACTTTTGGCTCGTCCTTCCACTCGACAAACTCCTTTTGCACCAGTCCGTTCGAATCCTGACAAAGGCAAACAAGTTGCAGAAGCAACTCGTCCTTCTACTCACAATACTGACACTAGCAATCAAGGGGTGGCCAAATCAATTAGATAGGCGTCAAATACCACCCGACCCAATAATCCATATGCTAGGCCAACCAAAATGCTTCAAATGTGGAGAACCTGGTCATAGTTCCAATGAATGCCGAGCTCGCAAGTCTGTCAATCTAGCAGACTATGATAATGAGTGTGATGAAGAAGCTGAGTACAATAATGATGATGACTTGGAGGATGCTGAAATTGTAGATGAAGAAGGAGAACAAGTGACGTGTGTTATTCAACGATTATTGTACACCCCAAAACAAGAAGACTCATCCTAGCGCAAACGCATCTTTCATTCAAAATGCAGTATTCAAGAAAATGTATGCAACCTTATTATTGACAACGAGAGCTGAGAGAATATTGTTTCGAGAGCTTTGGTGAATCACTTGAAGCTGCCCACAGAACCTCATCCAACACTGTACGAGATTGGATGGGTCAAGAAGGGACCTTCAATAAAGGTCACAGAGGTGTGCAAAGTTCCTATTTCTATTAGAAAATCTTACCAGGATGAAATCATGTGTGACGTAATTGACATGGATGTTTGCCATATTCTACTTGGGCAACCGTGACAATATGACGTTGATGCAACTCATTGAGGAAGAACAAATGTATACTTTTTCTAGTGGAATGGAAAGAAAATAGCAATCCTTCCAACCAATAAAGATCGACCCAAAACTTCTAAAGTGGAGGGAAAATCTTTCCTTATTATGGCAGATTCCGCAAATGAGTTCTTCAAAGAATCAAAGGAGACCAGATAAGCTTTTGCTTTTGTAGCCAACGGAGAGGAATCGCATGGAGGAGAAGTCCTAGATGAGGTACAACACATATTGGAGGAATTTAAAGAAATCATTCCGGATGAATTACCTGATAGACTTCCACCAATGAGAGACATCCAGCATCACATTGACTTAGTCCCTGGAGCAAATTTGCCGAATCTACCTCACTACTGAATGAGTCCAAAGGAGAATAAGATACTAAAGGAGAAGGTAGAAGAGTTAATGCACAAGGGACATATTAGAAAAAATATGAGTCTGTGTGCAGTACCAACTTTGTTGACACCCAAGAAGGATGAAAGTTGGAGAATGTGTGTGGATAGCCGAGTCATCAACAAAATCACAGTCAGGTATCATTTCCTTATACCTCGACTGGAGGATATGTTGGATCAATTACAAGGGTCAACAATATTCTCGAAGATTGACTTGCGCAGCGGCTATCACCAAATCTGTATAAGGCCGGGAGATGAATGGAAAACTGCTTTCAAAACACAAGAAGGCTTATACGAGTGGTTAGTCATGTCATTTGGACTATCCAACGCACTAAGTACATTCATGCGCCTTATGAATCAAATCCTCAAGCCATTTATCGGAAGGTTTGTCGTGGTTTATTTTGATGACATTTTGATCTATAGCCACAACAAAGAAGAGCATGTGGACCACCTGTGTCAGTTTATGAAAGTCTTTCAAGACAACAAGCTATTTGTCAACTTAAAAAAATGCAGCTTTATGAAAAATCGCTTAGTTTTCTTGGGCTTCATTGTAAGTGCTGAAGGAATCCATGTTGATGATAAGAAAGTTCGAGCAATCAGAGATTGGCCGACTCCAAAGATAGTCACTGAAGTCAGAAGCTTTCATGGCTTAGCCACATTTTACAGGATGTTCATCAAGAATTTTAGCAGTATCGTTGCTCATATCACTGATTGCTTAAAGAAAGGGAAATTTCACTGGAGCGAGTCTGTTGACAAAAACTTTGCACAAATCAAAGAAAAGTTGACAACTGCACATGTCTTGGTGTTGCCGAATTTCGATAAAGTTTTTGAAGTGGAATGTGATGCAAGCGGAATTGGCATTTGGGCAGTATTATCTCAAGAAGGCAGACCTGTTGCATTCTACAACGAAAAGCTTAGCGAGGCACGTCAAAAATGGTCAACCTATGAGCAGGAGTTATATGTTGTGCTTCAAGCTTTACGACATTGGGAGTATTACTTTATTCCACGTGAATTTGTAATATATTCTGATCATGAAGCCTTGAAGCATTTCAAGAGTCAAAAACATTTGAACAAGATGCATGCAAGGTGGGCTTCGTATATAGAGCAATTTTCTTATGTTATTAAACATAAATCAGGAGCTTCCAACCGTGTTGCCGATGCCTTGAGTAGAAGGGCAACTTTGCTGGTCACTTTAAGTGGCGAAGTTGTAGGGTTTGAATGTCTGAAGGATCTCTACCCAGAGGATGAAGATTTTAATGAAGTTTGACATAAACACTTGTCAAAACAACCAACTGGAGACTTCTATGTCCATGATGATTACCTATTCAAAGGTAACAGACTTTGCATCCCGAGGACATCCTTAAAGGAGAAAATCATTCGAGATTTGCATGGAGGAGGACTCGGAGGACATCTTGGACGAGATAAAACTATTGCAAGTGTGGAGGAAATATATTTATGGCCACAAATCAAAAGAGATGTGGAAAAGTTCGTGAGGAAATGTCCAATTTGTCAAACTGCAAAGGGCCAAACACAAAACACGGGACTCTATATGCCGTTGCCTATGCCAGAAAATATTTGGGAAGATTTGTTCATGGATTTCGTCTTGGGATTGCTAAGAACCCAAAGGGGAGTAGACTCTGTATTTGTGGTCGTGGATAGATTTTCAAAGATGGCGCATTTCATCCCTTATAGGAAGACTTCAGATGCAATACACATTGCAAGACTATTTTTCCAAGAGATTGTGCAACTCCATGGAGTCCCCAAATCCATCACTTCTGATAGAGATTCTAAATTTCTATCTCACTTCTGGCTCACATTATAGAAGAGCTTCGATGCAAGTCTGAAGTTCAGCAGCACAACTTATCCTCAAATTGATGGTTAAACCGAGGCAACCAACAGAACCTTGGGAAATTTGATTCGTTGTATTTGCCAAGATAAGCCGAGACAATGGGATTTTGCACTTGCCCAAGCTGAGTTTGCCTATAATAGTGCAATCCACAGCTCAATTGGAGTATCACCATTTTTATTGTCTACAAGAAGTTACCAAAACATGCTCTAGACTTGGTTAAATTGCCGAAATTCTTTGATAAGAGCGTTGCAGCAAATAAAATAACAGAACAAGTGTAGTCTATTCAAGATGAGGTGAAACAGAAATTGGAAGCCTCTAATGCCAAATACAAAGCTGCAGCTGATAAGCATAAAAAAGTGACGGTGTTTAAAGAAGGGGATATGGTTATGGTCTACTTGAGGAAAAAAAGAATTCCAGTGGGTACCTACAACAAGGTGAATCCAAATAAGTATGGTCCCTACCAAATTTTGAAGAAGATCAATGACAATGCTTATATGGTTGATCTTTCGGAAGATTGGGGAATCTCAAGAACCTTCAATGTTGCTAACTTACATAATTATTATCCGTATGAAGGATCTTTATATCTAGAAATTAACTTGAGGGTGAGTTTTTTTCAAGTGAAGGGGATTGATGTGGAACTTGACTTAAATGGGTTCACAAAAATGATAAACAAAATCAAATCTAAGAAGAAGAACAAATAAACATTTTCAAGAACCCTACTTTGGGGCCTTAAATCTTTGCACGAGGATGCGTTATGGAGGAGCATTATATATGGTTGCGAATATCTCATGAAGTACAACAAGTTTGTTAGGATATGATTTTTATTTTATTATTGTTTCCTGTGTTTAGCAAAACTTATGGATATTATTGTGTGGATATTATTGTGTAGAATTTTGTTTGTGTAGGTAAGTTTCCATGAAGAGTCCAAGTTCAAATAGAGTTTATGCTAAGAAGAGTTTCTACATATTTGGAGATAAGGTAATAAGGTGATAAAGGTTTAAGCTACAAAGAACTCTTGTGTAAAAGAGATAACCTTGAAGACACTTCTACCTATGCTCGACATCTGCACCAAAACTTCATAAATAGGCGTGTCAATTCTCAGTTGAATATGCAGCGAGCAGTGAGCAGAAAAAGGAACAAATTCGTGAGTTAACAATAGGTTGTCTATGTCAGGTCGTGTTACAACATGCTGTGTAACAGAATGTACTGAATGTTTTATTTAGGGTTGCAACACAGTCAGTGTTTTTTCATATGTATTGACCAATCCATCTAGAGTTTCAAGACTCTTTTATTTATGTTTTAGTATACATTCTTCGGGAGAAGAAGATGTGTTCTCAGGAGAGAACTTTTGTAAGTCAAAGGGAGCTCGCCAAACTAGAGAATCTACTAAGAGAGTCTTACACCTAGGCGGCAAGGGTTAAGAAGGAGTTTTCAATTGCGTAAGTTTCCATTGGTGTCTGTAATCTCTTGAAATTTAGTGGATTGGTTTGTTGGTCAGGAGATGGCCGCGTGGACAGACCAAGATGGTTGAACCACGTTAAAATTTCTGTGTTTTTACTTTTGTTGCAACAAATTTATTTTTCTGCAAATTTACTTAGTTGATTTGATTAATTATCAAATTGATTAAAGAGCCAGAAATTAACAAGTGGCATCAAGAGCAGGTTACTGAACTAACTCAGTTAGATCTTTGAAAAAGTTTTTTTTTCTGGTTGTTTTGCAGATATGAACACATTTCAGGATAGAAGTTCAATTACCAAACCACCATTATTGGATGGATCAAACTACTCATCTTCGAATGAGAACATTTATCAAATCTATTGATGAAAAAGCTTGGAGGGCAGTTGTCGTAGGATGGACGCATCCTACAATGAAGAATGATGAAGGAATTGATGTACCGAAAAATGAGGAGCAATAGATCGCAAATGAAGATCGTTTGGCTAGCAATAATTCTAAGGCTTTAAATGCGATTTTTAATGCTGTAGATCTAAATCAATTTAAACTAATTTCAACTTGTGAAACTGCTAAAGATGCTTGGACTATTTTACAGACTGCATATGAAGGAACAACAGCTGTCAAAGTATCCAAGCTTCAAATTCTTGTAACAAGATTTGAGGAATTGAAAATGCAAGAGGATGAGACTATTATTGATTTCAATGGCAGGTTGTGTGACATTGCAAATGAGGCATTTGCACTAGGTGAAAAATATTCAGATTCAAAGATTGTGAGGAAGGTGTTATGATCACTTCCCGAAAGATTTGCCATCAAGGTTGCTGTCATTGAAGAAGCAAAAGTTGTTGATGACATGAAGCTGGATGAATTAATGGGTTCACTTCAGACATTTGAAATGAAATTTAAACAGAAAAGAAAGGAGAAAAATATCGCATTCCAAGCTGAAGTTAAAAGTCAAAATGATCAAAGCTCCTACCATAATGAAGATGCAGAAATTACTGAATCTTTAGCATTGCTCACGAAGAATTTCAACAAAGTGCTGAAAAAATGGAAGAAGCAGAGAAGTAGATATAGGCCAGCAACTTTTGAAAGGAAGCAAACTGTTACAACAAATCCTGAGACATTTAGAAGGCAAAATGGAAAATCGTTCGAGGAGAAAAAGAAAAATAAAGGCATTTAGTGCAGGGAGTGCGAAGGTTTTGGTCATATACAGGCTGAATGTGCAAATACCTTGAAAAAAAGGAATAGAGCCATGAACACCACTTGGAGTGATAAAGATTCAGATGATGTTTCTAAAGGTGATGAAGGGTACACCAGCAACTATGTTGCATTCGCTGTTGCAACAGGACAGAATGGCGGAAAGACTGTTTCACCTGATGTCGCACCATCTGTTGCAACAACGTCCACAACAGAACATGTGTTATCAGATGACGGTAGCACAAATTCAGAAATAGAGTGTGATGATCTGGATGAAGAAGGAATCATGAAAGCATACAAGGAGATATATGAAAAATGGCTGATTGTATACAAGAAGAATCAAGAGTTAGAAGAAAATATCAACGAACTGGAAGAACAAAAGGCTGACTTGACAAAATCTGTGAGAAACCATCAGATCCAAGCAGCCGAAAGTAATCTGAAGATTGAAGAGTTGCAACGTGAGCTGAAACAAACTCAGCGGAAAGTGAAGATACTGAATTCAGAAACTTTGAAGCTTGATCATATGTTGTCAATTCAAAAGCCAAATGGAGATCACACTGGACTTGGGTTCCAAGAAGGTAATTCAACTGGTAAATCTATCTTTGTCAATGAAACTAAGGAGCCAAAGCTGCAAGCGCATGTTGCAACATCGCCTAGGGCAAAGGCAAAAATTTCAGAAGGAAAGCAAAGGAGATTTGTTCCAATCTGTCACTACTGCAACGTTTTTGGACACATCAGACCACGATGCTATAGGTATATTGATGATCTAAAAAGAGGTATGTTTGTCAATCCCTTCTTTTATGATAAGCCTAGAAAATCACCAAAGTAAGGGTTGATTTGTCGCAACAAAACTTGAAACAGATCTGGGTAAGAAAATCTGACACATCTGATGCATTCAAAAATTTGTGCTTAAGGTTAAAAACAGAGAAAAGTTGCAACATAGGAAAGGTTGTTAGAATAAAAAATGATCATGGTAAGGAATCTGAGAACTTTGCATTTTCTGAATTTTGCACTGCACAATGAATATCACATGCGTTTTCAACACACAAAAAAAAATGGTGTAGTTGAAACAAAAAAGATTGTTCTAGAATATGTTGCAATAGAACATCAACTAGCAAACATTTTCACTAAGGCACTTGACTTTGTGAGATTTGAAATTTTAAGAAAAGCTATTGGTATTTGTACCAATTATTGTTAGCACATGTATTGAAACATGAAAGTGATAAGTCTCAAGAGATGTGAAAGTTTAATAATTAAATCAACTTGAGATTTATTATTTGAACCATACTTCTTATGCACACTATATTTTGATCTGATTGAGAAACTGATTTTAATGGTTTGCAAGTGCAGGAGTTTAAACTTCCTAGTGACTATGGATATAATGAGATGTCTCTTTATCCATTCTTGTACTCTATTCACTCATGAAAAGAAAAGAAAAAAAGGGGGGAAAAAAGAACAAACAAAAGCGAAAAAAAAGAGATGGAGACTAGAAAAAGCGACCTAAGCCAGATTGAAGGTTCTAGAGTGAAAGCTACCAAGTCCAATATTCATGTGAAAATTTTTGCAATGTGATTAGATGATCAGGTTGTTTGAACATGTTGTTTTTAATTCTAAATCTTGCAAAGCTTGATTCTGAGGAATTTCAAGAAAGATCTTTATATAGCTTTCACACACACACATGGTTCAAGTTATAAATTCTTGTGTGATTTAAGTATTGAATAAATCTAATTTCTTGTTGATGACTTCACAATTAATGTGGATTGTGTGTGACATTCATTGTTTTATGTTTGAGAAATATTTCATAAGGTTAAGTGTTTAACTGAGTGACTAGTAAAGTAATGTTGCAACATGGACTGAAACAATCATTTTCAACTAATCTTGTGCCGTAAGAGGAAAAAAATGGGAAAATAAATTTTTCTTTGTCGTCAAATCTATTGGTTGACATGGCAAATATGTATTGACATTGGTAAGCTAAAAAGTTGTAACTATTCAAGAAAGTTTGAGTTCTAATAAACTTGTGGCTTTGTTACATGTTAATCTAGGACTCTAATTATTGAAAAACTCTTTCTTCTTTAAGGTTTGCTAATTTAAGGCTTCTTATTGTCTCACATAGATTTTTTGCTCATCTATTCTCTACTCACCACTTCATCTTCTTGATAAACTGCTAGGGCATTGTTCTGAAGGGTCAACATAAAATAGATATTTAGGGAGAGCCTCGAGCTGAAGGCAATGTTGGACCAACTTCTGCAACAGCTTCTGATACGCTGTTGCAACAGGTGCAGAAACATCAGAGTACAGTTAATGAGATGTACAATGATCTAGCCACTGTTAAAGCTAATCAGCAGAAGATCATGGTTGATCTTGAGAAGTTGATGGAAGGACAACATACCCTACTTGATTTCGTTACCAAATCCGATGTTTGAATGTTCATTTGATTGATAATTATTGCTCTGATCCTTTAATAGTTTTGTTTTTTGCTCTGATACTTTGCCATATTTACATTCTGCTACTTTGCTCTGGATCCATATTTCTGTTTGATGTTTTATGTTATGCTTCTATTGCTCTGATACTCTATTATACTACTTTGGTTTCTTTTGTCAAAGGGGGAGATGGATCCCACAAGACAATGGTTTGATTTATGCTTTGCTAAATTTTGTGTTACACTATTTTTTTTTTATGATTGAATTTGGCAGGATGGTCTATAATTGTTTGGTTTATGTTTTGAGCTTTGCTCAATTATGAGTTATCTTGCAAAGGGGGAGATTGTTTACATTGCTTATTTTGATGTTAACCATTACTTGTGAATTTTTGCCAAAACAAAGCCAAAGGGGGAGATTGTTAAGATATGATTTTTATTTTATTATTGTTGGCTGTGTTTAGCAAAAACTATGGATATTATTGTGTGGATATTATTGTGTAGAATTTTGTTTGTGCAGGTAAGTTGCCATGAAGAGTCCAAGTTCAAATAGAGTTTATGTTAAGAAGAGTTTCTACATATTTGGAGATAAGGTGATAAAGGTTTAAGCTATCAAGAACTCTTGTGCAAAAGAGATAACCTTGAAGACACTTTTACCTTTGCTCGACATCTGCACCAAAACTTCATAAATAGGCGTGTCAATTCTCAGTTGAATATACAGTGAGCCGTGAGCAAAAAAAGGAACAGATTCGTGAGTTAGCAATAGGTTGTCTGTGTCAGGTCGTGTTGCAACATGCTGTGTAACAGAATGTACTGAATGTTTTATTTGGGGTTGCAACACAGTCAGTGTTTTGTCATATGTATTGACCAATCTATCTAGAGTTTCAAGACTCTTTTATTTATGTTTTAGTATACATTCTTCGGGAGAAGAATGTGTGTTCTCAGGAGAGAACTTTTGTAAGTCGAGGGGAGCTCGCCAAACTAGAGAATCTACTAAGGGAGTCTTACACCTCGGCGGCAAGGGTTAAAAGGGAGTTTTCAATTGCGTAAGTTTTCATTGGTGTCTGTAATCTCTTGAAACTTAGTAGATTGGTTTGTTGGTCAGGGGATGGCCGCGTGGACGTAGACCAAGATGGTTGAACCACGTTAAAATTTCTGTGTTTTTACTTTTGTTGCAACAAATTTATTTTTCTGCAAATTTACTTAGTTGATTTGATTAATTATCAAATTGATTAAAGAGCCAGAAACTAACAAAGTTCATAACAAGAATCGGCTTTAATCCTCACCTAAAGATAATTTACTAGTTGTCCAATGTTTGCCATTTATTATCTTTCTTATGTTGTGAATAGTACTATTTTGTTAATTTTATCCCACATAGGAAGTTTAGCAAGTTTTTAGACTCAAGTGTTCCTATAAATAGATGACTTCCTAAGCCCTCCAAACACACTTCAATCAATACAAAGCTAGTATTGTATATTTTATCTCTAGCATTTTAGAGTCGTAATATTTCTTTATATCAAGGACGTTTTGCTAGAACGAATTTAGTGTTTCGTTTTCGTTCTGTGTCAATTTTCGTAGCTCATTGCTCAAGGATAGTCTAGGGTGGAGTTTTGCAGCATAACTAAGGGACTTATTTTCGTTTCAAGTTTGTATTAGTTAAGAAGTCAATTTTATTTTGGATCAATTTTAATAGGCATTATGCTTAATTAACTTAAACAATTTCTCCGCAAAACGGAGTCATATGTATCAAATTTTAACACCCTATTGTGAGCCCAAAAAACTCCTTAGAGTAAGTCTCTTATCATCAAAATAAAATCTTGCTAAAATTCTTTATAGACAAATGCATCTTTGGCAATTGGCACCCTTCCGACTTACTCACACCTAGATTATTCATTCTCCGGATGAGATTATGTATTCTGGAATGTTGCACTCTAATCCGAGCTAAAAGGAATTTCTAGAAAGAGTTGTTGTCGGTAAAGGAAAAAAAAAAATCTCACTGAAGTTCTTATAGAGATAAACGCGCTTTCACATCTTCTTGACTCTAAATGGCTGGGGAGAGGAACGGTAACAATTCAGCATCTAAAATGCTGAGTTTTTCCTAAACGTTCGAGTTTTGCATCAAGAATTATCTTTGAGAAAGAGCAACAGTAAACTACACATGGCCCTCTAAAAGCATATAATATACAATTTACTGCACTCACTGGAATTGAAAAAACAAATGCATAGTTTTATATCGAAGCAGAACTTGTAATACACTTCAACATCAGCAACCGATAAAGCAAAGCAGCAACAGAACCTTCATGTCATTATAACAAGCAATCCCCTCATTCTAAATACTAATAAGGATTGATAATGCACTATTTCCAAAAGCTCAACTCATTTTCCTTTGATTTGGTCTCTTGTCATTGATAGGCAACCAAACTTTTCCAACTTACCCTGCAAAAGACCACATGTAATCATCGACAATTCACTTGTCAGCTCAAAGGTCCAATTTATGTTGAAGATGGATGAACTAAATTGTATATGAACTACTCCAACCTTAGTAGCTGTCATTATCAAACACCCAGGGCTCATGCAAGAAAAGTTCACGACCGTTCAATTGAACTACTCCAGCAGATATATCCTCTGTGCGCTTCCTTGCTGCTTCAGCTTTTCTAGCTGATGCCTCCACATCCTGAAAAACAAATGAAATGGCCATCAACAAACGATAAAAGGAAAAAGAGATATAGCGTATTCAGGATATTAGCTTACTAAGGCTCCAATGAAACGAAAGGTGGAGAACTCATGTATAAAAATGGAAAAAAAAAATACATATATATATGGCATTTCAACTTTCCCTCTTTAAAATTTACAAACTTAATTTTAGCAGTTAAATATTTCAACTTCTTCTTGAATAATCGCTCACTCTCTTGCTTTAAGTAATTTCCTCGAGTCCCATTCAAATACCTTAAAGTAATTCTTCAAACCACCTGGGCTGACCATCAGCCCACTCACAAACAAGTGGGTCCCACAGCATGTGAGGCCCACCCCATGTATTTGGGGCTAATGGTTGACGCCCAAGTGGTTTGAAGAATTTTCATTCTGTTTGCATTCACTAGCGAAACAGAGTCACAAACAGACAAACCTGACACTTAGAAATGCAATCACCAAACTGACAGTCACACATCAACTCATATTAGCGTTCCACAAATAAAATTTGTCCAATTCTTCACCATCTAGGGTTTATGAAGTCAAACTCCCTTTAGCTGAGGATAGATTTTTTATAACATTTCACGATAGATTTTTTATAACATTTCACGATTGAATAGTCATAACAGTTAAACAAGCTTCATCTTTTTCTACCAATATAACCTATTATAGATGCAATTACACCAATTATAATCCCCACCCCCCAACCCCAAAAAGAAAACCAGAACAGAGGGAAGACGATCACGCATGCTCAGGTCTAACACCTCCTTATTGCACGAAGTTGATGGAATCAGTGTGTGACCAAAAATTCTCCGGGAGGGTAATAATATGATTTTGGTAGCAAATACATTATAATATGTAAGGCAGGTAAGTGTCAGAGTTGTATATGTGTGTATTTGTCTTTGCATGTCTAGAAAGTCGATAAACGTATATTGTATCCGGTGCTTCCCTGTGTCTGTTCTACAATTGCACAACAGTAACATTTATACATGTTTAAGTGGTTGGCTTCTGAATACATGTATGAGCGCGAGACCGAGTAGAGCCAGAAAGATTGGATTTCATTTTGGCCATTCTGGAAAGAAGGAACTTATATGGTGCTTGTAGCAGTGTTAGTGGAGATGGTGGATTTAAGGTGCTAGATACTAATGGTGGGTCGTTGGCTATTTTCTAGCAAAAGGGAGATGCGGTATCCATATTGACCAGGAGAAGGGTTGTTGATGGATGAGGGTGTGGTGATCGGGTAGATGGTTGCACAAAGAACCAACTTGCTATTGTTCCATTACAAGTTCAAGTCAATGAAGATCAATAGCAATCATATATAGGCTTGACAAGGACAAACTTCAGGTTAGAGGTTTGGGTTTGGGGCAGGAAGACCTATCCCCGCCCACTACTCTGCTCCTGCCTCTTTCCCCCTCAAAACCCTGCCCCCGTCCCATTCTCCAATCCCCATTGGGGCCGCCGAGACTACCCACCAGATTTTTTTCAGATTTTAGACCCTGCAATATGAAACTAATTCATGGGACATTGTTTCACAATGCAACTAAAATTATAGTAAAAAAAAGAAAATAAAATTAGATTTTACGAGAAGTCAGATACGGATTACAAATTGATTTTCATATCTCCAATTAAGCAACAAAATATTTTTACAATAAGCTAACACATGTCACCCAGGACATCACAAGTATTCGGATAAAAACACGGAACACAAAAGAGCACATTCCATACATAATTTGCCCATGAACAAGAGACTATAAAGAACTTCATAGAAACAATAAACTAACCTTACAGCTGTATATAAGGTAAAAAAAAAATATAGTGCTTTTCTACCCAATTTTCTTTTTATGAAAATAATCATGCTCAGTTACAGGTATATAAAACTACCCAAATAAACTAAAATATCCAACAACTATTGATTTGATTATAAATCTTGAAAACTGCTAAATTAATTTGCATTAAAAAAAAAAAGAGAATAAAATCACAAATTAAACAAGATGGGTATAAAATGAAATTTTTGGGTTACCTTTTGGCGCTTCCAAGAGAGGAATTGGTCTTGTGTGATGCGATTGGGGTTTGGGTCTTGTTGTTGTTGCTGCTGCTGTTCTTTTGGTTCTGCCCCCATTGTTTTCCCTTTTTTTTGTTTTTTCCTCTCCAAACAGGGTCTTACAACTTTCTTTTATAGGTATTGTTGTGAGGAGGAGTTTGGGTATTACATAGTAATCCCCTAATATCTGTAAAATTATGTGGAGACCCCTTTAGCATTTCTTGTATGTGAATTGTAACTTGATCATTGAATACTATTTACTAATGGACTCTTAAGGAAAACATGGTGCCAGTATTAGCAATTAAACAAGTTGCTGATTAGAGGCAACAAGTCCTCGCTCTCCTGATATACTATCTTGAATTTTCTTTTTAATTGGACTATGGGATGTTTATATTTTTTTTCTTTTTCGTAAAAAGTACAAATATTATTTTCTTTCAAATGTTACCTTGCAACGAGAGTGCATTAAAAGAGGGATTGAATGAATTGCAAAATGCAAAAGGATTCACGTGTAAGTTGCAATAGAATTATATTCTCACTTCTTTGTGCCACGAGGGATTTTTATATTTAAGATCTAAAACTAGTTGTACAAACTTCTATGCCTGATATAGTCATACTTAGTTCTATGCCTTAAGTCATACTTGGTTGTATAGTCATAATTTGCCCATGGACTAAGGTGAATTATGCATATAGTCTCTATTGTTTATATATTTTTTCAAGTTAGTTCTTAATAATTTAAAAAAATTATATTGTCCCTATTGTTTACAAAAGTGATTCAAAATGGTCTCTATTGTTCAAAACTATCTAATTTAGTCCTTATTATTTTTCATAAAATTTATTTTAGTCCCTAAATAGTGGTCACGTACAGAGATTGAATTGAATTTTTTTTAAAAATAATAGGGACTAAATTAAATTTTTAAAAAAATAATGATGACCAAATTGACTAATTTTGAACATTGGGGACCATTTTGAATAACTTTTATAAATAATAGGGACTATTATGAATCTTTTAAAATATTAGGTAGATATTAAAAATATATATAAACTATAGGGACTAAACATAAAATTTACCCAAGATTTAATAATAATTACATAATAAACTCCATATTTCTAAAGCAAAGGGTTAAAGTACCTATTTATTGTATAAACTGTCTTCTTTTAACAACACAGACTATTCCTACCTTCACTAATTTCCCATTTCAAAAACATTTTTCTATAAATTTTTAAGAAATCAAATAATTTGTTCATTGGAAAGCTCACAAATCATAAGTAATTTAGCTACAACCACGAAAATTTATAAAGAGAGGCAGTCATGGCCAAATAATCTTATTGTATTCTAGTATATGATAATTATTGTTGTGGCCACTTACGTTCAAGGTACTCATGGTCCATAGTATTATGCTGTTTGACATTTGAAGAAAAGATTGATAATACCGCTAACAAAAATGTATATGTAATTTGACTAATATACATATAAGCCCAAAGAAAAGTAAAATTGGAGAATGAAACTTTTCCATAGTTGCTCAAAATGGGTAAATTTCACACTCAGTCTTTATTGTTTATATTTTTTTTTAATATAGTCGCTAATGATTTGAAAGATTCATAGTAGTCTCTAATATTTATAAAAATTATTTAAAATGGTCCTTATTATTCAAACTTAGCCAATTTGGTAGTTTTTAAAAAAAATTAATTTAGCCCCTATTATTAATTTAATTCAGTCACTACACGTAACCCCTATTTGGAGAAAATTAAATTTTATGGGAAACAATAGGGACTATTGGCTAGTTTTTGAACAATAAGGACTATTTTGAATTACTTTGTAAATATTAAAGATTAATATAATTTTTTTGAAACATTAAAAATTAATTTGAAAAAAAATACAAACAATAAGGACTAAATGTGAAATTTACCCCTCAAAATCTGATATATGAGAAGAATCACATCATTTTGTTGAAGGGCAAAAACCATTTTGGTCCTTGAGGTTTGTCATAAAACCCAAACAGGTCCTCCAATTGTGCAAAAAGTCCAATTTAGTCCCTGTCGTTAGTCAACCTCTGTTAAAACTAACCGGTTTAAGGGCATTCCAGTCATTTTGCCCTTCAAAAAAAAATTGCAAACAAAGCAATGAATTTTCCGACAATCTCTCTCTCTTCTCTTACACATCACACACATACACATCATTATATATTCTAAGAGAACAATCATCTTGTCATGTGTCACTTAATGAACATCTCTATAAAAACAATCATATTATGCCACATGTAAATCTATTAATATTATATCAGAAATTAAATTTTTATGTTAAGTTAAATTAAATATAAACACCTCTAGATTTATTAAATTAAATTATATCATAAATTTGTATCATATGTATATTAGAAGTCTATCTTATCTTTATTTAAATTCTTTTATCTCTATCTGTAGAAGACCTTATTTTGTATACGTTTTCAAAGTATTCCTCCCTTGAATTGAAGTCAGCAGCAAATTCTAGAACTGGATACCCTAGTTGCATTAGATGAAAAGCAAAAGTTAGCAGATACAAGACCAAAAAGGAAAATGATTTCTTGATTCGTCTTTAAGTAATCTTTTCGATCATTTTGCTATATTCTTATCGATAAAGTGAGTGATGTGATGATATTGTTTTCTTTCCTTTTCAAAACTTTCTTTTCCCTACTACAGACATTAGCAAATTGATGAGGTGAACCAGTTGTTTTTGTTTATGCTCTATTAACGGATAATAATAATTCCATTGTTGTCATTTACAGTGTGCAGTTATGACATTACAACCATTGCCTAAATTATCTCTAGGTAAATGAAAAACTTTCATGCAAGCATTTTCAACTATTTTTCTAATTTTTTATTTTAATAAATGAACTATTCACATAAATATTATAGCCAATATTTATGCAGGCATCACTTTTATCTTTATTATTGAAATAATACAATTACCAATGTAGATTGACAGATTATATATCTAATGATTTTTGTTTATTATAAATCTTTTCATAAACTTTCGCTACAGTCAATTTTTTTAGGAAAAAGATATGACAAATTAAAAGTCAGGTGATGCATGTGTACAACCACATGATGCAAATTTGTTTCTTCAAAATATTCAAGACATAATCCCCCATTTGCTGCTTCATTTAACACATTCTAGCAGCCCTTTCTTTCTGACCCAGTCATCAAAGGGCATCCAGAAGTGTGTTGTAAAACCTACTATTGCTTAAAAATGGCATTGTAGTATACCAGTAAGCAAACCTTGAAAACCACACTTAACTATTTTTACTTTTGTATTCAATGAAAAGCTCCAGAATGTATAACACTCATTTTATTTCAAACACAAATGGCAAGTTGTTAATATTACATTTAAGCAAAGATCAACAACGAAATGAAAATCAAACAGAAACATTGAAGAACTCATAAAATGGAAAATGGAACGAAGTATAAAATAACAATGTCGAGAATTTTCTCCAAAATATTATTCAGGTGAGCTTAATGTTGTCTTCAGAAATACTTATACTCAACTCTGTAGCTAGATGTTCTGATCAACAATTACATGATTCGTGATTTGGTTTGAGACTGAGAAGTGATAACTAAATTAGACCACGTATAAAATACCATTAAATCGTCATAAGCTAGAGATAGTTATGAGATCTAGTGCAGCATTTGAATTTATAGGGCTTAAAGCGTTCTATGAGTTCACAATTATCACAGAGATGTAGTTAGCTTGCTTATTGGGATAGGTTATTGATGCTTGAGAAATATTGATATCTACCTTAGCGAAATTGCTGGCAACGTAAGGAATAGGTTTCAATTGATTTAGATCAATAGTTTCAAATAGGATTAATCTTAGTGAAGTCGGAACCCCTAGAGCATTTTAATCCTTAATTTATCTTCTTTGTTAATTTCGTATTCGCTTTAGTTGTTAATTCCAAAAGTACTTTATTTATTAGTTTTTACTCAAAATCTCTCATATTTGATTGTCCAAATAAAGTTAAAGCTAAATTAATTTCGGTAATTAGTAATTACAGTCCTCGTGGGAACGATCTTTATTCATCATTTTATTACTTGTTACGATACGTGCACTTGCATTATAAATCACACAACAAGTTTTTAGCACCGTTGCCGGGGACTGTGTTAATTATTAATATCGATACCAAATAGCTTTGATTTTACTTTAAATTTTATTTTATTCTGTTTTGTTCTCTTATTTTCGTTACGTGTGTTTTAGGAACATATTCATTTAGGTGTATGCGAAAGTTGGGATATAGCAATTTGTTGTCTTTCGATCCTGAGATAGAACGAACCTGTCGGAAGAACAAAAAGGAAAAAAGAGCTACTACAACTACCCATCATTTGCAAGGAAATATGGCTAACATCGTGGTAGCACACGAAGGAAATAATCAAGAAAATCCGCCTAAAACAGTACGAGAGTATGCTTTGCCACCCACTGGAATTCAACCTGTGATTAGAAGGCCAGCGATTCAGGCAAATAATTTTGACTTGAAGACAGTGACGCTGCAGTTGATTCTGAAGATCCTAACCAGTACATAGTGAATTTTTTAGAAGTCTATGGAACAGTTAAGTACAATGAAGTCACTGATGAAGCTCTGCGCCTTCTCTTGTTTCCTTTCTCTTTAAGGGATCAAGCTAAGAAATGGTTGAACTCGCTGCCTTCAGATTCAATCACCAATTGGGAAGATTTGGTGCACAAGTTTTTGTCAAGATTTTTTCCACCAGGAAAGACAGCGAAGCTGCGCATAGAGATTAATAATTTTGCGCAACATGAAGGAGAAACTCTATGTGAAGCATGGGAAAGGTATAAAGCATTGCTGAGGAAGTGTCCTAATCATGGTGTACCCAGGTGGATGCAAGTTCATAATTTTTACAATGGGTTAATTAGTTCCACAAGAACTTTGATAGATGCATTTGCAGGAGGAGCTTTAATGAACAAGACAGCGGATGAAGCTTATGCGTTGCTAGAGGATATTGTTTTGAACCACCAGCAGTGGTCAAGTGAGAGAGTTGCACCAAAGAAGACAGCTGGGATTCATGAGATTGATGTCATAACTGCCTTGATAGCGAAAATTGACAATCTCGCGAAACAGTTGCAAAATAATCAAATGACTGCTAATGCTGTCCAAGCGGCAGTGGTGTGCGAGTTTTGTTGTGGTCCACATCATAGTGTAGAATGTCAGGATGTAAATCCATTTGCGCAAGGCACAGCAGAACAAGCACAATATGTGGGGAATTTTAATGGGCAGCAGCACAATCAGTACTCTAACAGATATAATCCAGCATGGCGTAATCATCCGAATTTCTCCTGAAGAAATACTCAGAATGTGTTGCAACCTGAGCAGAATAACCCACCACCAAAGAAGAAGGTGAACCTGGAAGAGGTAATTGCTCAATTGGCGAGTTCGTAGACACAGTTGGATAATTCCCAGACTCAGTTTATGAATGAAACTAGGACAAACTTCCAAAATCAGTCTGCACAAATCAGAAATTTAGAGATGCAGTTGAGCCAAATGGCTACTTTGTTTTCTGAAAAACAACAAAGAAGTTTACCTAGTACTTCAGAGGTGAATCCTAGAAGAGATGGCACAGAGCATTGCAAAGTGATTACTTTGAGAAGTGGCAAAGAGTTAGAGGAGCCAGTGAAAACTAAGAAGGTTGAAAAAAGTGAAGCAAAGAATGAGGCAGAAGATAAAGAGAAAGTAGAAGCTCAGCCACAACCTATGAAGGAGCCGCATGTAGTTGTGCCATTCCCTCAACGATTGCAGAAAAATAAGCTTGATAAGCAATTTGCTAAATTTCTTGAAGTCTTCAAGAAACTTCACATCAATATTCCATTCACGAATGCACTTGAACAAATGCCTAGTTATGTAAAGTTCATAAAAGACATTCTTTCAAATAAGAGGAGGCTTGGAGATTACGAGATAGTTGCACTTACTGAGGAGTGCAGCGCCATCCTACAGAAAAAACTACCACAAAAGCTCAAGGATCCGGGGAGTTTTATTATTCTTTGTGAAATTGGCAATGTTGTTTTTGAGCGAGCGTTATGTGATTTAGGTGCTAGTATTAATTTGATGCCTTTGTCTATTTTCAGGAAGCTTGGTTTAGGAGAGGCAATATCTACAACTGTTACACTACAGTTAGCTGATCGTTCGCTAAAGTACCCCAGATGAGTTATTGAAGATCTGCTAGTCAAAGTCGATAAATTCATCTTTTCTGCAGATTTTATAGTGCTAGACATGGAGGAAGACAAGGAAATTCCTATCATTCTTGGAAGACATTTCCTTGCAACTGGGGGAACACTTATTGATGTTCGAAAGGGTGAGCTTCGGTTACGAGTACAAGACGAAGAGGTAACCTTTAATGTGTTCAAAGCGTACAAGTACCCAGAAACTAGCGACAGTTGTTTGCGTATTGATGCTGTAAAAGCTATAGGGTGTAACCATGGGGGTCAATTGGATCCCTTGGAGGTGAGCTTGTTAAAAGATAATTCTTTTGTTTCGGTGGGATTAGAGCACAAGGAATATTGGTCTATTAAACAACGAAATATGGGTGTACAAGCAGTGGGTGAGAAAGAATTCTTGCAGTTGAATAAGCAAAAAAGATCATGTGATGAAGTGAATGAGAAAGCAAGAAGTTACAAGGAGAGGACAAATGAGTGGCATGACAAACCCGTTTCGGGAAAAGATTTCTCTCCTTGGCAACAAATACTTTTTTATAACCCACGGATTCCTGGAAAACGCAAGTCAAGATGGTCTGGCCCCTTTGTTGTGACTAAAGTGTTGCCTTATGGTACTGTGGAAGTCACCTATTCAGAAAAAGGGACGTTCAAGGTCAACGAACAACGGTTGAAAGCTTATTGGGATGATGAGTTTGACAAACACAAGACCGTTGTTCATCTCAACTCATCATGAAAAAATTGCTCCGTCGGGCCATCGACGTTAAAACAAGCGCTTTTCGGGAGGCAACCCGAAGTTTTTTACTTTTCTTAATTTAATAGTTTTAGTTACTTTTTGTGAATTTTTGAGTTATAGTTGTAGTAGCTAATTGATAAGTTTTATTGTCATGTTAGGCTCAAGAACAAGTTTGGAGGGAGCCGAGGCAAAGAGATGTACTACCAAGTCAATTAAGGGAGAAAGAATGGAGAAATCGGTGTTGGGAGTGCGTAGGATGCTAGCTTAGAGAGAAAAACCAAGAAAATCAGAGCTGTGACAGTAGCGCTATTGCGCTATGAAGTAGCGCAGCTACATTCACGGTAATAAAAGTTACGTTCACGAGAGGGATATTAGAAGAGAAAGAGCGCAGGCGTAGCGTAGCTGCGCTTACGTCCTTCAATTTGACGTTCGAAAATACAGCGCAGGCGTAGCGTAGCTGCGCTTACGTCCTTGTGTTTTGATGTTCATAAAAATAAAAAAAATAAAAATCATCAAAAATCAAAAATCCAAAGAAAATCATTCTCCTTCTCTCAGCCGCCACCATTAACACCCAAACATAAATTCTCTCTTTCTCTCTAAACCCTAAGCCCTATTACCACCCAAACCATCAGATTTTTCTCAACCCAAATCATCTAAACCCAAACCATCAGATCTCTCTCAACAACAACTCACAATCTTATGCTTTTTTTCTCAAGTCACCCTCCTACACTCACAACTGAAAAAAAAAAGAACCCATTCCACTAGTTGAACACCCACACTGACGAGCTCATACCGATGCCGACGACGGAGCGGCGACAACGTCGCACCCACGAGAAGCAGCAGCCTCTTATTCTTGTTCTTTTTCACCTAACTGTCCCTCTCCCATCAACCCCTATTTTGAACCATACCATGACGAGCCGTTCAAGCTTGTAGGAGACATTGGCGTCAGATCTGAAGTAACGGCAGCTTGTAGTGGTCACGATTGAGGATGCTCCCATCACTCAAGTAAGGCCTTCTCTGTTTGTGTGTGTGTGTTATTGGCTTAAAAAATTAAAAAAAATAATAAATATGAAGAACGCACGCGAACAGTGGCAGTTACATACAGTTTTTTTTAGTTCGTGGTTTTTTTGTGTTGGTGGCATTGATATTATTAGTTTTTCAGTGGAATACTTTGGGGATATTGGTGGTTTGTATTTGTTGGGTAGAGTATGTTGTAGGTCTGAATTGTATGTTAACTGTTTGCTTCATGTTCTCCATAAGGCTGAAAGAATAGTCAAAATCTTATTACATTTAGGTTTCTTTTTATTGTGCACATCCATGGTGATTGGTTGACCTGTAATTGGACCCTGTTTTCCAACTAAGTTATAGCGATTGTAGTTGTGTTATGGTGATGAAGGTGATTGGGTTGAGAATTGTGTTTGTTGGATGAAGTATGTTGTGTGTCTTACTTGAATACTAATGGTTTGATTAAAATTTTCAATGAGGCAAAAAGCTTTATGGAAGTCTTGTGGCTTTAAGAACTGCTTCTATTGTGAATCGATGTGTTGGTTGGATGATTTGTGATTGCGTTGTATTTTCATTGTTGTGGTGGTTTGGGCTATGTTATGGTGGTGAGTATGCCTTTCTTCGCTTATAATTGAGTTGTGAGCTGTGACTGACTTGTAAAGTAGTGTCCCTGGTTAGAGCAAATACTGCTTGCAGTCGAACTTGTGTTATTGGGTGGTGTCAACTGGAAGAGGTTGTTTAGCATGTCAACATGCCAAAGACATCTTCTGGAACAAGTTGCTTTGCCTAATTGGAGCTGAACCATTTGAGAAGCTTTCGGACAATGACCACCATGGATATTTAGGGAAGTCCTCTGCGTTCTTTTCTTTACTTTTGCCATTGAGGACAATGTCTTGTTTAAAGTTTGGGGGTGGCCTCAGCATCTCTTTACTTGGTTTGAGTTTTTGGTATTAGTGTTACATGTTTTAGTTATTTTTATTATGTGTTTAGTTATTTAAATTCCATAAAAAAATAAAAATAAAAAAAATTGAAAAACTAAATTTTTTTTGAAAGTAATGCTGAAAAGATAAGAAATAGGCTGATGATGAGTAGAGTATGTATGACATGATAGTAATGAGGATAATTGACTGAAGCATAGTTTGTTTTATGAAAAATCCCCACCTACTGCGCATTTAGCCTTGCCTAGTTATGTTGTTGCTTAGAGAAGGATTATGTGAGTTTAAGTGAATAGGAAAATGAGTATAGGACTTTAGAACTTGCTTGATTGTCACTCGAGGCGAAATCCTAGGTTGCATAGCATTAGAGAAATGATTTAGGTCATCTTTGGATCGTTTGAGCATTTTAAGCCAACCCTTGTAATAATTGAATATCCTTAGTCCACCAATTTGAGCCTACTTAGCCATTTCTTTCATGTGCAACCTACAAATTCTTCCTTAACTTGTCAAATTAATTATCCCAATTAATGACCTTTCTACTTGTAACATATGATTGTTCTAGGATGATTATATGGAGCCATGTTTTGTATTGAATGATGGGAGATTTGATGATTTGTTGTTTTGTTTCAAAAAAAAAAAGAATGAAATATTGAGAAAAACAAAAGAAAAAAAAAAGAAGAATGAAAAGAAAAGAGAAGAGTCACACTTCTTGTAATTAATATCAAAATGCAAGTTTGGGAGAGTGTGGACTCTTTATGCATTTTTAAATGTTGTGAATGATTGTTGAGGAAGTGAAATGAAAGATGAAAGAAAAAGAGATATGTTGAATAGCTTTGGTGGTACGAAGATGAGTTGGCATGTGCTCCATTGAACATCCTCGAATAGTTGTGTGCTTATAGGTAGTTTAGCCATTTATTATATCCATTATCCTACCTTGACCCTAGCCACACGTTACAACCAAATGTAAAGTCCTACTGATCTTTAATGCAATGATAAACCTACATTAGTGGAGAGTGACATGAAAAGTAAGCCTATGAAGTCCTAAGTGATTGAAAATAACAGATTCACATTGAAAACTCGCTTAGCTTGCATAAACTCATCTAGGTATAATTGATTAGGATAGGGGCTATTCACACACTCACTTGGGGGATTTGAAGTAAAAATGAAATTATGTGAAGTTAATATTTCTCATGCTTATGATTGAGAGTCACCACTTGAGTTGTGAAATAAAGCTACTGAGGCCGTGAAAATTTATTATCCTATAGCATTGCTTTCATGGGTTGTCGTGTGTCAAGTCTTTAGTTTTAGGTTGTTTCTTTCTTTAGTTGTGTCTTTAGCTTGAGGACAAGCAAAGCTTAAGTTTGCGGGCTAAGGTTGTTTCTTTCTTTAGTTGTGTCTTTTGTTTGAGGACAAGCAAAGCTTAAGTTTTAGTTATCACTTCTCAGTCTCAAACCAAATCACGAATCATGTAATTGTTGATCAGGCAACCACAAGCATTAAACTCAGCATAAAATACTCAACGCAAATATGAAATAGTTCATCAATTAATTCAAAACCAAAAACATCAAATATTTATAATCTGGCTATATCGTAGCCCTAGAAAAATAACTTAGAACATCATAATGAAATTAAATAAAATTTCAATTGTAACGTAAAACATGATAAGAAAGATAGAGAAAACTAGGATTTGGAGAAGAATTGGGGCAGAAATCCGTCTCCGGATCGTTCCTCCGTCTTCAACTCGCGAATCCTCTCTTTCTCTCCCTCTGAAACGTTGTTTTTTCTGCCCACTTGATGGCTGCCTCCCAAAAGCTCTCATCAAACGTTTATTTCCTTCTCTTTTAACATAGGGTTTCTTCTTTTCGCGCATTTTTACAAAATTACCCTTAAAAATCATGCGATACTGCGCAGCTGCGCTATGACTGCACTACTTTAATTTTAAGCAATT
The DNA here is from genome assembly GCA_037974665.1 of Ehretia macrophylla. NCBI lineage: Eukaryota > Viridiplantae > Streptophyta > Magnoliopsida > Boraginales > Ehretiaceae > Ehretia > Ehretia macrophylla. The sequence goes on along the minus strand of CM075779.1, from coordinate 37,974,132 downwards.
TATCCACAAGTTGCATAAAAGCTTGCCCTTGTTCATTTTTCTTCAATCTTTGCCTCAAAATTCATGTCTTCTCATAAAATTCACCTACATCGCAAAACAAACATGGAAACAATCAAATTGCTCATAAATTACTCAAGAACTAACAAAATTTAAGTAAAAATACGCTGAAATAATATACCAATAATACACCCAACATATTCCAATTCATCCAAGGAAATCAATGGAATCGGATGCACTCTTAATCTATTGCATAGTCAATTCATGTCGTTTACACTGCAAATACATCTCATATTCTTTCACTTGAAGAGCTTCGAGGTCCGCCTTTTGTGGAAAACTCTGAGCTTTGACACCGACTTCTGTTCTGACAATTTTTGTTTCATAAACGTGAAAAATTATCGTTCATCATCATCGAGATACTTAGTTTCATGCAAGTGAGCACAATTGGGATTGATGTTTGTATTCATTTCCCCTTCTCTCTTGGCTCTTGCATCGATATAACGAGGTTCGTTATTCTGAAAATAGCTAAATTGTAATTTTGTTTTGTTTTAATGAAATTTTGATCTTCTCGACCCAAAAAAAATGCAGGAGGTTCAGAGGTTATTACTAAATTATTGAAATCAAGTTATGAAATATAGGAGAGTGATGGAAAAGAGATATATAGGCCGTTCTTGATGAGTTTCAAAAAGGCAGAGATCTACCAGCTTCTAATGTTTACCTTATAACCGGTCACTATATATTTAATTTACTTTACTATCTCTTCCATTAAGATAATTGCATACGACATAGTATTTTATTTCATTAATTTTTTTTCATTTTGTTTAATTCTTACACGACAATGGTAGTAGTAGTATAATTACGTTACTAATGTTGAACACATATAAAAAAAATGTCACTCACGAGTCACAAGAATTGATCTTATAATTTTTCACACCCACAATGAGAAGTATACCACTTGAACAATGGCCTGGTGTTACGTTGCTAATTATAGTGACAGAGGATTTGATAGTGTTGTTCGCTTGTGTGGTTATATTAATAATGTTTTAGAGAAGAGATGAAAGTGTCTGGCTAACAATGGACATAGAGCTTGGCTTATATATCTTGAGATTAATGGGATTATTGATGTATGTAAGTCGTATTCAGTTTGCAAAGAGATTAATGAAAGAGTTAAGTATATAGTAATATATTATGCAAAAAAAAAAAACCCCAATTAATCATATTCCAATTTGCCAACTAATCTGCAACTTAAACATCTTCTTCCCTATTTGTGATTTTGAAACATTTATGAACACCAACCTGAAAGTTTTCTTAAATTAACAACATAAGTAATTATGGCTTAGCAAAATAGGGTGTAGAAGACGGCTGTGATACAAGAGTGGATTATAGCAAAGAAATCCTATATTTTCAATCAGAGACGGATTTAGGATTTTTATTTAAGAAATATTTATTTTTGCATTCAAAATTTGGAACTTCTCAACAGATTTGACTCCTAAAAGCTCTTATCGACGTCTACAAGCCTGACTCAATTTCTAATAGATCTGCCTTTGGTTTCAAATCTTTTATTGGTTTTTTTGTTTCTATTTGATCGAATTTCTCAATTAAAGGGGTATTCAGGAATGATTTTGTCTTCAGAGAAGGCTAACAATATGGCCAACCAACTTTTATAGGACAAAAAGCCGAATTGAACGACGATTTTTACCATTTGTTTTTAGGTGGCATACAATTATCATGCAAATTGTAAATTTAATTATCGATTTTATTATTGCCCACTTATTTTCAGTTTCTTTATTTAAGAAGAACAAAGACAAATGACAAAGTATAAATCCAAGGCTTTATTCAAGCCAGAAGAATAAGAATTTTCTTATATATCAATATGGACTGAAGTTGCTCATTTACTCAGGCAAAAGTAACTATAAGAGGAAACATTCCATTAAGAATAATACTTTATATCACACATTCATCCTTTCTTTGTATGGTAATAATTCGTGTGTTGAATATTAAATTTTCGTATATAGAGTAAAAATTCTACTATATAAGGAAAGGTGATACGAGAAGGGGTAATATATAGCATTGGTCATTCATTAATTAGCCAAAGTTTGTTTATTTATAAATGTTGTTATGATAAGGTTTATTACTTTCAACTTCTTGCTGCTATATGTAATAGTTTAAGCCAAAAATCACATTTAGTCCCTATTATTTAAAAAAAAAAGTTTTAATTTGTCCCTATTGTTTTTCAAAAGTTTCAATTTCCTCCATATTGTTTGCTAAAAGTTTCAATTTCGTCCTTATTATTTTTCTCAAATTTTAAATTTGTTCATATTATTCAAGGACTAAATTGTAATTTTCTAAGAAACAGTAAGAACGAATTTGATTTTTTTTTAAAAAAAAAATACTAAATTGATTAATTTTAAACAATAGGAACAAATTTAAAATATTAGAGAAACAATAAATTGAAACTTTTTAAAAATAATAGAGACGAAATTCAAACTTTTTTAAAATAATAAAGATGAAATTGAGAAATTTTAAATAATAAGAACCAAATTAAAACTTTTTTAAAATAATAGAGATTAAATATGAAATTTTCCCGTAGTTTAATATAATTCAAATTGGACTTGGTATCAACATAAAGGCATGTTTGGAGGTGGTGGCAACATTTCTACAGGTAGGTGATCTTGGTCATTTCTTGACGATGAATGCCATTTCCATCCCCCTAACTATATTACGCTCAAAATGGGAATGCATCAACCATACTTCTATAATCAAATTAAAATCTTACCATCAAATTTCTATTACAATGATATCGAATTAGACATAACATATAATAATAATAATAATAATAATAATAATAATAAGAGAAATGCTAAATACCACATTATTTTTATCACCCAAATACCATTTCTTATGTGTATTCTTAGTTGGCATACTAAAAGAAGAAAGAGAAATTAAAAAGTTTACTATTTTAGCATAACAACTAAGTATTCATGTACAAGATGATATTTGGGTATAAAAAATAGAGTGGAATATAGTAATACTCTAATAATAATGACGTATACGTGTAGTTATTGTAGTGGGCATGACCATTAACCCCCCAGGCACCAAGAGTCTAACCCACAAGTCCAGACAAGGCCCCAAATTGATAAAGTCCTCGACTCACTTTGGGTTGAGCCCCTAGACACAAACAATGGTTGAAAGGTTAAATTTGTTTCTAAAAGCTTAACCACAAGTTGAACCTCAAGGTTGAAGTCTTGTATTGTTGTTAAGAAATATTGATCAATCTAATGGCTTATGCAACAGAAGGAGACTGCAGATTACTAAGATTGGTAAACATGTTATTGAAGCTAAAATTATTTCCAAGAGTAACATAGATGATGTGGGTATAAATTGACCTAACCTAAATATGGGCATAACCCGACCCGAGTGATGTTACCCGGAATAGTCTTATGATGTGACTGCTAACTCGGGCAGTGCACGTTGGACAAAAACAATAACCACTAGGTAATATTCGCTGGATAAAAGGGAAAATTGGATATGTGTCAAGTGGCATCATTATACATTAAATGTTTGCCCATCACTGAGTGTCAGTATAAATAGCCTATTGAATATACTAAACAAAGGTAATTGATCCTCATTAATTGTTATCTCTCTCTTAGTAAATTATTTGAGCTCGGACATACTAACTCACTCCTACACCTAATGAGGTGCGCGGGCTATAACACCTGATGTCCCTTTACTTTGTTTTGCAGGACTAAAGAAAATCCAACCCTAATCAATAGAAAATCCAACCCTCATCAATAGAAAATGTTGTGTTAATACCCCGAATGAATATGATTCCATCTAATCATAGTTTGCCTATTAAATTTCAGTAAAGATATTTTCCTTTGGTTGTAAGTTTTTCCATGACTATAAACAAAAGTCAAGGTCAAAGTCTTTCTTACCTCGGTTTATATCTTTCAAGACCTGGCTTCAATCATGGACAACTATATATTGCACTTTCAAGAGTGACAATTAAACAAGGATTGAAGATTTTGATAAAACATGACAATAATAAAGTATTAAAAACTACAATCAATGTGGTTTACAAAGAAGTATTCCACATAATAAACTAGGAAAATATGTCTTTCATATTATTTATATCATACATTTGATTCTATTTAACATGTTTGTATTCCTTTTTATCATTGTTTCCATTATATCATAATAGTAGAAATAAAAATAAAGTCTTATGCTATATATATGTGATTTTTGAGATGATTTGCTTACTATTTTAATTTCAATCAGATCATATGTTTTCAGTTATATCCTACAAAGGTATGGGCAAGGAGTAAGAAAGACTTCAAACTAGAAGAGATAACATAAACTTTGTAGAGACAACAACTTGAAAAAATGATATACATACATGTATCTTTTTAAACACATGATCTATATAAAATAGTGTTTATTGTTACATTTTTTTAAATGCTTTTATTTTTTTATTTTTTAATAGTTATAGTATATAGAGTAGTTATATATTATAGTCTCTCGATAATGTGATTAAACAGTTCAATGAATTGTTTTTATATTTCATATTTTTAGAATATTCATATTACAGTCGTACGATACCCGTGCATCGCACGGGTAAAAGATTAGTACACACTAAAATTAAACCCAAAACTTCTCAATTTGTTCTCACACGACACACATACACACACATACTTACAATCATACTTATTTACCTAAATAACTTTGTAATTTGTATCTAATGCATATATACTTGCGGGGTTGATTTTACTTTTGTTTAATATATATATACTTGCACAAAAAATCAGCTTTCTGGTGTTTTTCTTTGTGGGGGTCATTTTACACATTCATAGTTGCATAAGGATTCCATCTTTACTGTGTCTTCTTTTTAGATTGGTTGATTTTATTTTGTTTCTATTTTTTTTTGAATAAATTTTGTCTTATCTTACTGATAATTGTGGGGTGGGGGTAGGGTTTATGTGTGTGTTTGTAGGTATGCAAAATGAAATGATGGTGGAAGATGATATATATGTGTTGTCTCCAGATGGGTCTGTATTGTCTGCATCATTCACAAACCCTTACCCTCATAAGCATCCGAATGTTTTGATTATGCTCCTCTTTTCAGGAAGGTACTGTAACAACTTATGATCAGTGGTATCGCTGCATTTTGTTTTTAAATTTTTGGATTGATCAGTACTAAATTGGGTTAAAGTTGGAGCACTTTACAATGTTTATTGAGCTTCAATAACCGATTTTGCGGATGGAAAAATCAGAATTCTTAAAATTACTTTTTAGATATTTTTGATTCATAGAGTGTCATTTTATTTTAACAAATCATTCAGATACTAGTGTTGAGAAAATAATGTAGAGTTTGAGCAACATTTTTTGTTATTTTTTCTTTATTTTTTAAATAACTTTTTAGATATTTTGATTCCTAATGTTTATTTATTTTATTAAAATATAACCTACAAGTGGCTTCAAAACTGAATTTGTTTATTCGTTTTGTGAAACAAATAGAAATCTATGGAAATGCAATTATTATGAAAAATTCATCATTTTAATTAAAATACTTTATATGACAGAAGTTATTAATAACTTTTTTGATATTTTGATTCCTATATATATATATATATATAAAAACATACAAAGATATACCTAGGACGACTGTCCAGCAGTGGAAGAGTAGGACCTCTTTTAGTGGTGGTTTGCGGTGTTGGCTATTTGGCTGTGGTGGTGGTGGTGGTTCGTGGTGTTAGAGGTTTAGTAGTGGTGGATGTGGTGGGATTGTGATTTGGTGGTGCTGGTTTTTGGTGTTGATGGTTTATGGTGTTGGTAGTTTGGTGGTAGTTTGTGGTGTTGGAGTCTGTGCGTGAAAGATGATGATAGTGTGTGTGTGTATGTCTATGTGTGTCGTGTGAGAGAATAGAGAGAAGATAGATGAGAGTAAAAGGGAAAAAAGTTACAGCTTTCTCTTACTTTATTTTGTTTTTTTAAGGGTATTTTAATTTTTTAACCTGGTCAAACCACTGACCGTTAAATAAAACTAACGACTGGGATTAAATTAAATTTTTTTATACAATTGACGGACTTATTTGAGTTTTATGACAAATGTCAGGGATCAAAATGGTTTTTGCCCTTTTGTTGAAGCCAATGACAATTAGAGAAGCTTGTCTCAGTCTACTATAGTTGACTTGTTTACCGCATCCCTTTGAATTGTCAACGAAAATGCTTATTCCATCATTGATATTTATGACAAAGTACAAGAGTTGTTCATGATAGGACTAATGAAAGCTTGTCTGAGTCCCACTTTTTTCTATAATTTTTTTTTTGAAAAAATAATGTTACTAGTACTCATTGTTTTATTTTGTCCTAAGTTAATTCTTATTATTTAAAATTATTCAAAATAATTTCTAATATTTGAAAAAAAGTTTTAAAATGGTCTTCACATCCAAAAATCTGTCAACTTTGACAAAAAATGCAATTGGCGGGAATATACCTACTTACTGTTTGAGGGCAAAGTTGGAAATTAGCCAAAATTCATTCTAAATTTTTTTAAAAAAATCTAAACATCACTTTGACCCGAAAAAAAGTCTAAAACAGCCTGCCAAATTACACAATACAATGACTTTGAACAAAAAATAAAAAATAAAAAGTAAAATAAAAAAAATAAAAGTAACTGATTTCCTGCCATTACATAAAATGATACCAACAATTAACTCTAAATTTTTTTTAAAAAATCTAAACATCACTTTGACCCGAAAAAAAGTCTAAAACAGCCTGCCAAATTACACAATGCAATGACTTTGAACAAAAAATAAAAAATAAAAAATAAAATAAAAAAAATAAAAGTAACTGATTTACTGCCATTACATAAAATGATCCCAAAAATAGCATACGAAAACCGAAAGGATTAAACCAAAATTACAGGATTTGAATGGCAAGATAAATGAAGAATACTGCAGTAATAACTCGCACCGCAACATTTGATAAAGTCTCTACATCAACATCTATGTCAACATAGAGGAAGCCAAATAATTAGCATTTCTGAGTATGACAAATAGGTTTGTTTTTTAAGATATGCCGACTCAAATAAGGGATTTTGAGATTATTAAAATTTTAAAGCAGTTGTTCTTTGAGATAGAACCTTTTCACATGTAAGTGTGTATATATGAACATATATTTGCCTAGAAATGATCCTTAGTTAATAGTAAAGCTATTGGAAGTTTTGCATTCACTGTACGTAATATATTGCAATGAAAATAAAAATCCATCACACCTTACTGTAACGCATAGAGAATAAATATAGATTATAGTAGAGCTCTCCCTTAGAACTATCCAATGCCGGCCTTTACATATTCTTCCAATGCGGGCTAAATGGTAAAGAAGGGGTTTTCAGCACCTGTGGCTGGTTGGGAGTTAGATACTTGGGAGAAAATGAAACAAACCCAGAATTCCCATTGCCTTCACAAGATGTCCGCAAGTTTGATGCCAATATAATATATTTTTGTTCCAAGTCACAAAGACCCTGATTTTTCCTTCGAAACCAAAAAAGTAGCCATAACAAATGGCTTTATTACTGTGTATAATTTCAACCTGCACATAAATTTCCAATAAAAGATCATCGAAGGTATGTGTTGAGGGTAGAGGCTATGGAATATGATTACGGCTGTTGATGATGGTGGAGACGATGATGAGACGTGCGAAGCGGGTGTCTGCGTAAGAAAAAGAGATTAAAAGGATTTAGGGTATTATTGTTATTTCGTTAAAAGATTAAGGGTGATTTAGTCTTCTTAGTCGTTTTCGTCAAAACTAACAGACTTTTGGATGTTAAGATCATTTTGATACTTTTTTTTTTAAATATTAGGGACTATTTTGCCAACTTTAAACAATGGGGACTAACTTGAAACGAAATGAAACAAAGTGGACTAGTAGCATTATTTTCCCTTTTTTTTTTTCTAATGGCAGTGAATATTTTTAAGAATTTTTTTGGATTCATATTATAAATTCTAAGACACATAACTTTGTCTAAAAAAGACAGAGTTTGGATTAGTTAATCATAAAACCTAATGACATTGGTTTGAAGAAATTTATCTATTGACAATAGAATCCAAGACTAAAAACAAGTCTTCCACCCATATTTCAAACACTTTACCACTAATTGACCCTAGGGCTGTGTTTTAGTCCCACTTTTTTATGCATTTTTTTTTAGTTTTTATTTTAGAACATGAAAGCAAAAGATTTTTTTTTTCTTCGAGTAAATTCCTTTCAAAACACAAATTGTAGTTTAATACCTTTCTTCTTGGAGATCAATTCCTTTATAATACATTCCCCAACATATTATTGCCATAATTCCAATCATCACTTTGCAAAACAAAGTATTGATGATCTTTTTTCACTCCTTACTAAACACACACAAATCACAAGTGACATATTCACTTGGTTATCCAAGTGTAGTTGATTACATATCCTGGCAAGCCATTTGTACAATATTGTAAAAACACTTTAAAAAAAACTGGAAATTGAGTAAAATGGCATGAAGCCATCAGCAATCTCAGATCAGTCCAACCATTTTGGAACCAAGGCAAGCATCTACAGCTTCACCAACAGACAGAAAAATCCACTGTTTTCCAAGTTTATCAACGAACTTGGCTATCTTTAGTTTGTCTATCACTTGCCACCTTGGGTTGGCCATGGCTATCTGCAGAAATACATGGGCATATATATATCAGCTTGGAGCATAAAGAAAATCTCGAAATTTTGCGATGATGGAGAATAAGGAGAATAGCCGCTTACATCTATTCCTCGTGATATCAATGTCTTTTGTAGTTCTTCTAAGGCAATGATTCCTGTTGTGTCCATGGTCATCACATCTGTCACGGTCAAGATTATGTCATCCACAAGAAATATGGACTTTAACATGGCTAATGGGCCGGGCTGGGATGGGACCCGTTAAAGCATGTCACGACAAGACTACCATTATGATATGAATGAACCCGTGAGCTACCTGGCGGTTCACAAGGTAGCCATCATGATACGAATTTTAGATATTGGATGTTTTTGAACTTACTGGACATATCAAGAACCAATGCACGAACTTTTTCCTTAGTGCTTGCTTCGATATCTTCCTCTTCTTTCACCCGACTCAATATCCTAGAACAAGTCACAATCAAGAGTTAATATTCACCAACGCTAAAACTAATGTTCCTTTCTAACTTCTATAATCTCAATTTTTACGTTACTTCGTGTTAGAGAATATAATTATTTTACATGAATAAATTAAGTAACCCGTCCTCGTAAGTAACAGATACATACCTTTCTCTGATGAAACTAGCATTGGCAAAACAGAGGGAACCAGAGTTGATGCGGATTATCAAGAAGCCTGAAGTTTTGGTAGCCATAGGATATTGGGAGATGTCTCCAAAGATATCTGTTCCTGGAAGCCTCCCTAGCACCTCGGTACTAGGTCGAATGGAACTTAATACTACCTTGACAAATGAGATTACAACCTGCAACATTAACAAGAAAAGTTACTCATTATTTCTAATCGAAAAATCCTTCAGTTTTATGAAATAATATGTATTCAGATAATAATGATTTGAATTCTTTCGTTTAGCATTAAATCGGATTTAAGTATTTTAAAATTATTGATTAAACACAATAAATTAAGAGATTAATAATAAAATTTTAGCCGTTACAGGTGATATTAATTAGCAGATAGATTACCAGACAGATTACCAGCCCATGAAGTCCTGTCAGGACTAACTGGAGCCCTACCTCAACCATAAAGTAGTAAAGGTTATGGCCGGTAGTGACAATTTGCAAACAACAGGACATACTACTGAGGGTAGACCTGAGTCAGCTATTGTGAAAGACATTTGATATACAAATTGCAGGAACCGACTAAGGTAGTGTCTAAATTATTTGACTCTATTATGAGATGGACCTACCACTAGTCACAAGACTACCATTTATTAAGTTTTTTTTTTTTTATGGGAACCCATGCGAACTTAAGGAAGATACGTGTGATATTTTATATCAGATGAAGATAATATATGTATGGTATATAAGTGAATATTATGAGTATAAAAAATAATTTAAATTAATCGTTTTGGTTAAGTAGAAAAAAAGGCTCAACTAGTTAGTTTTATGCCTACAATACTAGTATCACCTACGGATCTAGGGTTTTAGGCTTAGGACGTGACAAAATAATATTAGAACCAAGTTACTAACTGGTTGGTGAGGGAACTAAGTGTTATGGGGGGTTATGTGCTATACCAAAAAAGCAGTGGGAGTCACCTCTTAAACCCGTAGAAACCACCGGGAACTAAGTGTTATGTAGGGCAAAGTGCTACATTAAGAAGACGGTGAAAACTGTCTCTTAAAACTCAAAGTATTTAAATTCGTGTTGATAAATGTAGTGAATACAAATTATTATAAATTGAAAACAAATCTTATACATAACTTATGTGAGACGTAACGTCTCATTATCATTGGGTCACATAGAAGTTATAATTAATTGCATAGTATACTTCTTGTTAGTTTCTTTTTTACAACTAAATGGCCTAAATATTTGCATTTTCATATGTACGATGTATGTTTAAGAGATAAATTTGAAGTACCGCAACAAGAAGGCCAATTTCCACCGAGCCAAACAGCACACCAAAGAAGGCACCAATGCAAACAATGAAGTCAAGCTTGTCAACCTTCCAGATATGGTAAGCTTCATTTATGTCGATTAGTCCAGGTAGAGCAGATAAGATGATTGATGCGAGTATGGCTACTGGCGTGTAGTACAACAGCTTGGTGAACAATTCCAAGGAGATAAGCACTGTGATAGCCATTACAATGTTTGACACCACAGATTCACAGCCAGCACTGAAATTCACTGCTGTCCTTGAGAATGAACCTGCAACCATGTAGCAAAAAAAGTATTAAATTATCGGCTCATCTAAAAACTCAAACGATTAGGAAGGGACGGAATTCGTTTTAAGCCTTACACGCAGATAATTTTAATGTTTTTAATTGCGTAGTAGCAAGACTTGAACACAAAACTGTTAGGTAATCCAGGTTCTGATACTATATTAAATTATCAATTTTCATATTGAATTACCAATTTATCTAAACGTTTAACTTGTTAGAGAATATAAGGTCTGTTATATTTATTATATTCATCAAAATTTAAAAAAATTTATTGAAACTAAATTTTTAAGCGATTTATGTATACGGGACAATGGAATTCTCTGACAGAATTAATATATCGATAATGTTTTATGAGCAGAATTCTATAAATAGGCTAACCAGTTGCTACATAGCAAGAAGTTAAAGATCCCACAACGTTCATGCAGCCCATGGCAAGCATTTCCTTGTTTCCATCAAGATGGTAGCCTCTGATGGAAGCAAAAGATCTTCCAACAGCAATGGCTTCCTGAAGCAAATTATTTATCACTCATTATCAATCATAACTCTATAAGGGGATAACAAATAATAAAGAGTAAATGACTTAATATCTTTTGTGTTTTGTTAAAAGTATACAATACCCTTTGTGTTTTAAAACGTAACTAATTACCCCTCTTTGTTTTATGAAAGTAACTAAATACCTCCTGTATTTTAAAAGATAGCTAATTACCCCCCTGTGTTTTATAAAAGTAGCTGATTACCCCTTGTGTTTTTTAACACCCCCCACTTCTGTTAGAAAATATAAAGGGCAATCAACTACTTTTATAACATACAGGGGGTAATCAACTATTTTTATAAAATATAGGAGGGTAATCAGTTACCTTTTAAAACATAAGAGGATATTTAGCTACTTTCATAAAATATAAGAGAGTAATCAACTACGTTTTAAAATATAGGGATATTGTATACTTTTAACAAAATATAGAGGAGTGATAAGTCATTTACTCAATAATAAATGGAAAGAGCTAACAAAGAGAAAGAGACATACAGTGAGAGCAATGACAGCACATATTAGTCCAATTTTTGCAGCTTCTCCAACATGTGGACCATTGAATTGTAACTGATGAACTGAACTTGGATTTAGACCTCCTTTGAAGTGTTTCACAATTTGGACTCCATGCTTATCAGCTTTAGTTAGATATACTATTAAAGTGGATAATATGACTGATAAAAGTGGAGAAATTGCTGGTAACCAGAAAAGCTTCTTGTTCTTTCTACCCTGCAGTTTTGCACAATCACGATATTATTAATCGACCACCTCATCTAAAAGTTTAAACTGTTAGAGATGAGTAATTATATTTGCCACGTACTGACTGAATTAAATATTGCACGTAGACATATTCTTTTTATAATGGGAGGCGAGGAGACCTGAACCCGTAATTATTTTAATAACTTGAACTCTAATATCATATTAATTGATCACATCGAAAAAATGAGACCGGAATTCAGTACTTACAAGGTGTCTTGTTATAAGGATGAAGATGAGGAATGAACAACCAAGCACGAAATTCAGAGGATACCACTGTCACAAATAAGAACAAGGAATAATCTTGATGTCAAAAATTGTCAAAATCACAAGAACACAAAGCATGCGGCGTATAGTTTGCTAGTCAATCAGCACTTTAGTAAAGCATCAGAATACTAGAAATTTAGCAGAGGAAAGAAACAAAGTAGAAAAGAAAAAGACAGAAAAGTCATTGTTGAAAAAGTGCTTACTGAATGACGAAGTGATGTGATTACAGATTCCACAACAGAGATCACATCCGTTTTGGTGGTAAAGTGACTGATTGCTAATAGCCCCTTCAGTTGCTGAAGACCAATTACAATGGCTGCACCAGCCATGAATCCAACTATGGCAGCATGTGACAGAAAATCCACAAGAAAGCCCAACCTGAGAGAAGCATTTCATAGCTCGGTTTTAGTTTTCGACTAGACCTCTCTTCAAAATGGAAAAGTAAGAAAGAAGGATCAACTTTTAAAGAAAATAGACCACCACCTGAATATTCCGAAGGCTGCTTGGAAGGTACCAGCAAAGAAGGTGACTGTGAAAACAAGCCTTGTGTAACCAGTTGGATCAACTCCAGGATCTATTACATCTGGAATCAATGCAGATAGCAGCAAAGAAACCACAGCTACTGGACCGATGGCAATCTCTCGCGAACTTCCCATGAAGGCGTATATCAGAGGTGGCACAACGCTCGTATCTAAACAAAAAATCATCCACAGCATTGCTTCATTTCATGATCATACTCCATTAAAATAGATATAGACAATTAACATAAACATAGTCTTGAAAACAACATATTGTGGACTTACAGAGGCCATATTGAGGATCAAGCTTTGCTAGATTAGCATATCCTATACTCTGTAAAGAAAGACATCACAATGATCAATTTTCTTTCTTGTTTTTGCTAACGCAACAAAAAGAAGGGAAAAAAAAAGCCTTTAGTATATCATGTACCTGAGGAATGCAGAGACTGGCAAGAGTTAAGCCTGCCATTAAATCATTCTTGAACTTAGCAGCCTTATAGTTTCTTCCCCATACAAGTACTGGAAAAAGGCCTTGGAAGAATGAAATTGCAGCAGCTCTTGAACCAGATTGTTTCTTGGAGGATGATGATGGCTTGTTTCCATGAGGCAAAAACTTTTTTCTTATGGAACCAACAAGTTCTTGCCATAGACTTGGTGGGGAAGGAGAATCAAGCAGCCACCGCGCTCTCTCCGCTCGTCGTGTATCGTCAACATCAAGCATCTGTACCTCCACGGTAATGCTCTCAGTTGGCAAACAACCCATGATTTTTTGAAGTGTTTGGGTGAACTCTGCAGTTATATCTTCTGTTGAAGACCACCTGTGCGTTTAAGTACACACATAAGCCTTAGGAAATATGACCTTTTATACATATTCAGCAAGTAATTAGAAAATGAACAGCTTCTTATTCCACTATTAGATTGAGGTTGTCTTAGTCGAAGCCATGGTTCAAATTTATAACTTTTTATTATATGAGTTTGTTACCTAATTATTGCACTCAATTCTTGAGATAATATAAGAAATGAAATTTCAACTCGGGATTAGATCTGAACCTCACTTAAAAGAGTGGAGACATCTGTAGACTGGGGGGCATTTTCTGACGTCATTGTATTTAAGAGACTTCATGAATGGTGGTGCATCTTTCGAGTTCCTACTTTTTGCCTCCTTTTGCCCTTTACCATATAATTGATGGATTGCCAGATTATTAATTGATTGCATTCTTCTTTTTACCTTTTTCATCTATTCTTCAGAAGGTAGGAAATGCATCCAATAAGATGATCAAGACTCCATACAAACTTAATATCAGTAGTCATATACAAAAGTCAAGTATAGAGTATCTAAAATTTTCAGTTCAAGTTGTTTCTTTGAGAAATAGAGTAACTTCTAGCTCTGAACACGTAAGTTAAGTACTTGTTGAGACTGAACCACGTTAAAAAAAATTATATCCTTCCTGCATTTGTGTGCACGATCCGCACTTACCCAAATAAGCAGATCAAGAGACTGTTCGAGAGGACAATGATTCATTGATAGAGGTTTATCCTACAACAACAGCACTAAGACCACATTAGTAATATATTCAGACCAGATTTGAACTCATGATAATTGATCATTAGGATAATTCTGAGAAAAGTATAATGAACTGGAGTTGTTTAGCAATTCTTTGCTGGACTAAAACTATCATTCTTGAGGGTATAAAGTGGCAAATTCCTAATAATAATATAGACAAATTTTTAAATGCCATCTAAATTAAAGAAAGAAAAGAACAAAATGCACTATCTTGAAACATTATTTATATCTTGATTCTTGGCATAAATTGCTCTCTATGTTTATCATTCATTTATTACATCTTATGTATATATTTAATTAGCATATATACCAATTCAACAATTTTTTTATATTTTTCTTTCTCTTAGTATGCCACTAAGAACAAGTATAAAAGTGATAAATGCGCACCGATAAAAATAGAGTGATATCGAGAAATATTCTAAGTCGACCCAACATCGTGCTAGAAATTTTTCAAGCATATTTATAATTACCTATTAATTTCTTTTCCTGGTAATTCCCCTATTAAGTACCTTCTCGTCTCAACATTGTAATGCAACCACAATAGCAATTTTTTATTGAATATGCAACGCGCGCAGTGTACTAGTGAATGCTTTACATTGTCATTTTCCGATCAAAAGAGTACAGGAAAATTCCCTATTTGCCTTTACCTTTTTCTGTGAAGAAATTGAGGATCTAAGTAAAATATTAGTATGAAAGAATTTTATTTATTTATTTATTTTTAATAAAAGTTGAAGTCATTTTATATTATTTAAAATATTATACATAAAAATTAATTTTGAAATATTTCACATTTAAAAAAAGAATTATACCAGGCCAAATGACCCATGACTATAAAAGTAACTTTCACCCAAATAAAACACACTTTGTCCACATATATGAAAAGGCTAGATGTATTTAATGATGTATTTCTAACTCTTTTTTCACAAGAAGCTAGACTCTCTCTATATATGTGTAATAAATGTTAAAGTAATGACTTCATCTAATCTCTTATCCTCACGTGTTGACATGGTGCTGGATTCTTTTGGTTAAACTTTGCACGTGAAAATATTCTCTTAAATGGTAATAGTAAAATTTAACTCATCTTTTTGATATTTGACTGCTTGTGGCATCATATTGGCATTATCATATTAGATAAATGCTTAAACAATTAAAGAAATGTTTTATTTATTTATTTGTTGTTCTCAAACTACAGGTTAAAAGAAGTGAAGTGAAATTTAAGTGGTTGAATGTACAACTTTTCATACACTACCCCATCCCTGAGAGAAAAATTTTGAGATTTGTATTTTGTAACGTGAAATATTAAATTACTTCCGAATCTAAAAATTTAAGTTGTTAGAAATAAGTTTATTGTATTCATTTTGGACTTTATAGGTGGTCAGTAATTTTTTTTTTTTTAATATATGACAGCGAGACTTAAATTTAACACATTTTGATAATTTAAATTGATACCATATTAAATTACTACCCCATCTAATTAAACTTAATTCTTCTTTTTTTAATACAAGGTATGTCTAAGTTGTATAATACATATAAAAAAATATCACCAACGGAAATTAACATCAAAATCTCTCGCATTCACAACGAGGAATATACTACTAAACGAAAAAGCCTATATAGTACGTAGTAAACTTAAGTTATTAGAGAATAATTAATTATATTAATTTATTAACTCAACATGAAAAGTTCTATCATATCAATAAAAAATAATAGGGTGAACTACATATGACCCCCTATATTTTTTCGCAACTAAATAACACCCCCATAGTATAAAAATTACCAAACACCTCACTTATGGTTTATTAAACTAAGCATAATATCCTCTTCAATTAAAAAATCCGTCTATTTTAATAGACAATTTATTTCACACGCATCAGATGCAATTTTTCATATATTTTTTGCCTAAATAAATTATTTTTTGGATAAAAATACCTTTATGAATATACATGATTTATTTTTTATTTTCTTCTCTCTTAACCCACCCTTTTCAACAAAAAGAAAATAAGAATTAGTTCACTGTCATCGTCCCCAACCCACCACCCCATATATATATATCTAAACAAAAGGAAAAAGAAGAAAGGAGAAAAAAAAAAAGTCAGGGCACATATGCCTTTAACAACTTCAGTTAATTTTTTTTATTTATGGAAATATGGAATGAAGGCATGTGTGCTTAATTTAACAGACCGAAAGAATGTGTTTGATAATTTTGTATTATAGAAGATGTTATGCAGTTACGATAAAAACACAAAAGGATCATGTGCAATTTACCCAGTATTTGATAAAAATTTGTTGGGAAAATAGTGCAGATAGTCCCCTTTGTTTCCAACTTTTTCAAGTTAGTCCTTATTGTTTAAAGTCACCCAAAATGATCCCTAATGTTTTAAAGAACAGTTCCAAAATAGTCCCCACCATCAAACTCTGTCAAGTTTAACAGAAAAGTCAGCATTGTTTGACTATTATTTGAGGGCAGAAATGGAAATTCGCCAAAAATTATTATTTTTGTCAATTCAGTATTTTTTTTTCTTAATTCAGTACCAAAAATTCACTTTATTCCCTCATGTTATAAAAAAAAAAAAATCAAAAGAGTTCCTAATTTTTTTAAGAAAATCTCATAAATTCCTAATGTTTTGAAAAGAAAAAAAAAAACCCCTTACAAAATGCAAGCACATCCAAACATGATACTCTTTTTTTTTTGGTAAAAAAAAATAATACTTTACTGCCAACAATAAATTCATAATTGTAAAGACTTGTATTTAAACAAGAAATATGACTGAAATTAGATTGGAAAAAAAGGGGCGGATTCAGCAAACAAAAGAAAAAGTGTGAAGTTTATCTAAGAAGGGTACGATAGTAATTTAATAAAATGTGCAAGGGTCATTTGGTCTTTTTATATATTTTATGTCAAAACTAACAGGTTTTTAACTAGAAGGACCATTTTGAAACTGCTCTTTAAAACATTGTAGACTATTTTGGATGACTTTAAGCAATGAGAACTAACTTGAAAAAGTTGAAAATAAAAGGGACTATCTGCACTATTTTTCCAAAATTTGTTAGTCAAAAATTAATGGCATAAAGTTTATGTTTTCAGATATACATGAGATAATGACAAATGATTGTGAATGAATAGAATAAAGAAAGTATTTGACTGTCTATACTAGGGGAGGTGTTTTGTGCATAAAATCAGATAGATTTACGAATTCGGAAGCATAGGTGTCGCTTAATAATGGCTTCACCTTACGAACCAACAAGACTACACAGATATGATGTAACCTTTATCTCCTGTTGATGCTTCAACCTGCACGATACTGTTCCTCTTGCCATAGTGCTATATCGCACATTGGCACATGGTATCTAAATTTGGAAATGCCTATGGTATAGGTCTGTACCAAGGAAAATTTATTGTTGGTCAGCTTAATTTCGTTAGACGTGACATAAGGAAATGAAAAACATTTAAGCAAGTCTCCGGTTTAGAGAGAGGTGTAAGTCATACATGAGTTTAAATTCATATTATGTGAGAGCGTAACATCTGATAAAGAGCTCTCTATCAAGAAAAAATGTTGCGAACTTGATGAGACTCAACATCCTCTCATAATATTATACTATATTGATAATCAGGGCGAATCTAAGATATTTTTTCAGAAATTACTAATTTTAGAGATTAAAATTAGCAGGAGTACTTAAATTAAGTGATTTTGAAAATCAAATTAGCTAGGACTATAAAGCCTATATATATTTCAAAACTATCTTGACAGGTCAGTAGAACAATCGCTTGCACTCACAATAACATGCATACAATCTAGCTACCTCTTCCTCAGTTGCAAAGGATTTGCTTGCAACCTAAATAAAGAAAGGAAATTTATAATCAGTGGTAACCCTTTGGCCACCATCGATAACCACACAAAAAGAAATAGCAGCTAGTTTAAGAGATCACCAAGTGTTACACCATGGCAAAACTGAAGAAACAACACAATCAAACTTATATTTAAGTAATCACTGGGATTCTTCTACAGGAAACGATCATACAGCAAGTACCTAAATATCTAGTAGCATAATTGTTACTAAGTCTTTATAGAACTACCCCTCCTCCACAAGTTCTGGAGGTGGATAGCCATTGTAGTTATCAATATAGTGGAATCAATGGCGGAGCCATGAATAGACCAATGAGGTTACATAACCTGTTGACCCTGAGATAGATGTGATTAAAGAGCGATTTGGAACTGTATTTTTTTAAAAATGTGTATATAAAGTATTTTTGGATTGAAATTTTAATTTAATCTCCATTAAAAAAAATTATTCATATATCAGTATTATATAGTGTTTTAAACTACGACTGAACAATAATTTTGAATCCATCTCTAGTGGACGAGACTTCATATATCAGTATTATATAGTGTTTTAAATTACGACTGAACAACAATTTTGAATCCATTCTTAGTGGACGAGACTTGAATGGAGGACAGTGGCCTGGTTCAATGGTCCCCTATGTTTTGAATGGACACGCATATAACCTATGGTCCTCCATATTCTAGTTTTCTCACTTTACATTGTGCTCTTCCATAAAGTCGCATGCAAGAACAAGGCTTAGCTTGCTTTGGAACCGCGACCTACTTTCCCAATATTATTGTAGCTAGCTACTGCGTGACCCATACCAGTTACCAGATACCATGCGCAAGCATTGTTCTATTCAATGAAAGCTTCATTTCTTCAAGTGGCTTGGTTTTGATAAGAAGATCGTGTTTTGTTTGTCACATATCGCAATGACTTGTGAGTGAATATGCATTATATATATATAACTTTTTGAATGACGCGAGAACTCAATTAATGAAGTCGAATTTCTAATTGATAAACCCCTAAATGCAGAGTTGTTCCTCCACACATATATCAGATCTGTCAAAAGTGAAATTTTATAGCAGGGGAGAGCATTGGCGGAGCCAAGTAGGTTGTGCACCCCTTGTAATTTGGAAAAATAAAATAAAATTTATAGCCTTTTTTTAAAATAAAAAAAAATACTTCCTCTATATCCTCATGCTTTTCTCTCTTCATTTTTCACTTCTATTCTCTTATTCTTAAATAAGTTTTCAATTTATTTTCTATATTTTGGAGACTTGTGTTTATCATTGTGTATGAATTTCACTTCATTTATTTTTGTAATATTTTTAACATTTAAGTTAATTTTTCTAGTTTAATTGTACATTTATTTTAATTTTAATTTTTTGAATAATTTTTAGATTATTTTTATTCTAAATGATTATTTTGTGTCTTTAATTAAACAATTCAGATTCAAATACCAATAAATTTTCTATTTTTCAATATTGTAATCGTTTATCATTAAAATCATGATTATAGGTATATAGACAATAGGTTTTTTTTTTTATATAAATTTATATAAAATAAATTTGTATAAACGAGTGTCCCTGACCTCGGTTACACTTTGTCACGTAGTGCGCCTTCTAACTCTCGATACCTGGCTCCATCACTGGTGGAGAGTGTCGAACCAACGACCTCGTAAGAGCAAATTCACTCCCACTATTACTGGATCATACCCCTGAGAGCTATATAGCATTATATTTGATCAAAAACACTGCATAATTGAACAAATATTGTTAAAAACGAGATTCCATCTTAATCAAATTAATTAAAATTAGGTAAAATAGCTCATAATTTTACATAATGATCTTAAAATTTATAATTTATTCAGATGAAATAATTATATATTGTAATATTCTTATAACATGTGACCATAATTGAAAAATAATAATAATTGAATTTGAAATAACTAGAACAAAGAAGCAACTCTGAATCCTAAGAAGCCGCGTTGAATTCTAAGCAGTTGAGTACGATAACAAGGATCAGAGTCAACGATAATAGATGAGAGTTGAAGGTCTACATGGATGGATGATAATGGCCTTCTAATGAATAACATGTAAATGGACAAGATTGAATTAGGACCCAAATATAATTGGTCAAATATGGCTAATCATTAGTTACACGTACATGGATAAAATAACTAGTTTTATCAGCGAATTAATAAATCACATATAGATGAACACGCTGGACTAATCCAATTATAATACTATTTCAAAAAATATAAAATATATTTTAAAATTAATTGATATTAAGTAAAATAGTTCAAAACCTTACACAATAATTTTGAAATTTATGCTCATACATGAAAACCAATAGTATATTCTAACGAATACTAAATAGGAAACATGGAAACCTTTATCCAAAAATGGTGCTCGTGCAATTTGCCTGATCTCTCTGTAGACATGACAGGATTTAATCTTTGGAAAGAGGGATTGATACGTGACTTGATGCTTTCTTGTTTTCATGAAATCGACCTTAGCAGACATCTCTTCCATTTTTATAGGTAGAAGATCCAATGAATCAATTAAATTAGATGTCACTTTATTGATATCGATAGATGGACAAAGAACACTGAAAGGGGATTTACAGAGAGTTCATGATATGTTAGAGACTATGACAAACTGTGGACACCAATGGAGACTTGAGTCAAGAGGCTAACATTAATTTGTTCCACCT
The DNA here is from genome assembly GCA_037974665.1 of Ehretia macrophylla. Lineage (NCBI taxonomy): Eukaryota > Viridiplantae > Streptophyta > Magnoliopsida > Boraginales > Ehretiaceae > Ehretia > Ehretia macrophylla. Next base: position 37,953,047 of record CM075779.1, on the reverse strand, counting down.
TGCAATTGTGCATGTTAGGCACAACACTTGATTCTGGTTCTTAAGCTAACAAAACGATTTTCGCTTGACAAAAATGGTGTTTTGTTTCTTAATTGGGAGTACTTGGATGGGATTAATTATCTAGGATTTTAAATTTCAACTATTTCATGTCTGGCTATAAACATATACAACTCTTTAGTCTTTTAAGGCTTTTGTTTGCAGTAAAAAATTTTCTTTGAAAATATATATATATTTTAAATTTTCAAGTGTTTGGAAATATCATATAATAAATCAATTAAAAAATATTTTCAATCAATATAGAAAAAATTAATTAGGAGAGTGTAAAATACTTTCATATGCTTTAGGTGATGAAGATATCATCCACTCTACATTCTACCCAATCCCTTCCCACCCCCCCATCCCACCCCACTCTACCCTACCCTATCCTTCACATTCATAAGTATGTGTATGTGTATGTTGTGGGTATAAAAATTAATGTTTTCATGGGCAAAATTAGGAATTTAATTTTTGAAGGGAGGAGAGAAGGCATAATTTAAAAAAAAAATAATAATAATACAAGATTTTCCAAAAAAAAAAGTTGAAGGCTTGGGGAGCCCAGGTGCCTCTGCCCATGAATGTTTTTAGTGTGACAGCAAAATATCAAAAAATATTCTTTTAAATTTTTAGACCAATATTTTCCCCTATCAAGTGATTTTCTTGCAAACAAACATAACTTAAGAAAGCAAAATTACATTCTTTTTCTCTCTACAACGAGAAACTTGTTGGGTTTTTGGCTTGAGTTCAAGCCTAAAGAGATGTTGAAGACAAGCAGGAGTTTATTAGGAGAAAAAATAGGTTTTCTAATCATAGTGGAGTTGAGATTAGTTGTCTAGTTATAAATAAGACTTTCATGCTTGTAATTATTTACCACAAGAGCCACACCCTATGGGAGATGTAGTAGGGGGTGAGTCGAGAGTTGAAAGTGTTTTTCGTACTTTTGTCAAAAAAAAAAGTCGATGATGGGGAGGATTTAAATTTAATCCATAGATAAAGTCGTTTATTGAGGGTTTAGACTTTTCCGTTTATAAAGTCATGGGTGAAAGAGTTTTATAGTTTTTCCTAAAATTATGAGCGTTTGAGTGAGGGGAGAGTTTGAATTTTTTCTTATCAAAAAGATCCTTCGCGTTGTAATAGTTTATCGTTGATTAGTAAGTTTTTTAATTACTTGAATTGTGGATGTAATCAGAGAACCAAAGTATATTAAAAATACTATGTTGATTCCGCTGTGCGTGCTCACCGCTCATTGGACGGTGACAAGTCCCTTGAATAATGAGAATGATTTACTAAATGATTATGAAAATTTAAACAGGTTTTCATATAAGAGATATAACGGACATTCTTATTGTCGTCCATGTTGCCATTGTTATACTGCAACTACTATAATTAATCGCATTATGCTACCATTAACAATATATGATCAATCACAGAATCAACTAATTAATTTGTTTGATTATTAGCAGTCATGTCATATGATAATTTGTGGCACGTCGACGCATCTTCTATGAACGGTTCACATTAACCATTATCCATTAGATATTCCGAATCTATATTTTTCACTTGTCTCGTGTCAAAATCACAAAATTTTTCTTCCTCTTTGCCCTCCAGCAACAAAATCATGATTGTGAATATTATTGATTACTTTACTATACAGTAGGTGTCAGCCCCACCCACACCCACACCCACACCCACTTTTATATATATTTTAAAGATAAGATCTAACCGGCTATGAAAAACCCTTCAAATCACATTGCTTGTATCAAATTTAGGAACATATGAAATTGTTTAGAGAAGGTGTTACCGAGATTAGTTAGATACACGATTTATTGGAACTTATTTTTAAGAAAATTAGTTTTTTAGTTGATTTAAATATGAGATGTGAGCAAATCTCATACCTACGTTCCTAGCACTCTACTATTAAGCTAACCTTTTAGGTAATAATTAGTACAGTGAAATTAATTTGGACATGAATAGAATGAACTAAGAAATGGAATAGAGCTGAGAATAAAATGAACTTGAAAATGAGAATAACATACTTGTAAGTTCTATGAATAAAGATAGGAATAAATATATTGATTCCAAACTTGTATAATAAATAAACATAAACATAACCGTAAACAACATAAATATAATAAATAATAATAATAATAGATTATTATTATTATTGTTGTTTGTTATTATTATTTTTTTTATTTTATTTTTATTTTTAAAATTATTATTATTATTATTTATTTTTACTTTTATTTTAATTATTTTAATTGTAAATTTAGTTTTCATTTTTATTATTATGACAATAATAATTATTATTATTTTTATTTTATAATATTGTTATTTTTTTTTATTATTATTTTATTTTTTTTGTTATTAAAATGTTATTTTTTTTATCATTTTATTTTTATTATTATTTTATCATTATTATTGTTATTAATTTTAATTTTAATTATTATATTTATAATAATGACAATAAATATTATTTTTATTTTTTAAATAATAATAATAATTATTATTATTATTATTTTGATTTTATTTTTTATTATTATTCTTGTTATTTTATTTTTATAATAATTATTATTATTGTTATTATTATTATTATTACAAAAGAAACTATATATAAAAGTTATATTTTTATGGGGGTATATTAGTTATTTTAAAAATAAGTCAATTCTCAAGCACATGAGAAGGGGCTAATCTCATGATTTGCTTTGGAATGACTAATTCCATATATGGGGAATGAGATTATTTTGGGAATGAGATTCCCAAGTTCATTCCTTCATACTAAGTATGAAAATCGAATAGAGTTGGAAATATCATTATATTTTTAACTTCATTTTAGTGTACCAATCGCTACCTAAACTAAACAGTGTTTCAAGCTTATATAAATATCTAAAGAACGTAATTAAAGAGAGATCCATAAGATTGGAATTAATAATGGTTCATGGATTCTAAATAGGACTGTTAAGGTAGAAAAATGACGTGTCGCAAGTGGCCTTCACGTACCACCTTGATGCCTGCAAAACAAAGAGAGCTTGACGGGTCTAGCCCGTATTAGCACTCCGACGCTTAAGTTAGCTTGGTGCTCCTGCAGAGAAAGAGATGTATATGTGTATATAAATGTGAGTACCAGATCTCTCTCCAAGGCTCATATACCTTAAGCTAGTTTTATTATTCTCGGTACTACACCTCGACGCCAACACCTCGTCAACACCAACCACCTCGGCGCCGCCGCCATCACCTCGTCGACGGGAACCACCTCGGCGCCGCCGCCAACACCTCGGCGCCACCACCCAGTCGACACCAACCATCTTGACGCCACCACCCCGTCGACGCCAACCACCGCGGCGCCGCCTCCAACACCTCGGCACCACTACTCAGCCGACGCTAACCACCTCGGCGCCGCCACCTCGTCGACGCCAACCACCGCGGCGCCGCCTCCAACACCTCGGCACCACCACCTCGTCGACGCCAACCACCTCGGCGCCGCCGCCAACACCTCTATCTTTCCGGTACCCTTTCCTCTACCATTTGACCTCTTTTTACATTCATCATTCATATATATATAATTTTATGGCGTCTTCCTCTTCGATTTCTTCTTCGAAAATTATGGGGGTTACTGTTGCTCTTCCCGCTGCGACTCAAGGCCTCGGCCTTCAGGGGGTTACTCACACTGACCCTTTAGTCTCAGCTATTCTCCCATCTTTTTCACCTCCACCCCTTGGGATTCCTGTTCCCGCTCGACCACTTAGGTCTTTTAGGACTGATAGGGTCGGGCCTTCGGAGTCTAGTCCTTCTAACCCTACTGAGTCCAAAACTTCTCAAACTATCCCTCAATGTGATCCGAATCCTTTTCTTCCTTACATTACTCTAGAGATGATTCCTGAAATACCCGAGCCGTCTTCTCCTCCTTCTAGGGCCGTAACACCTGATTTTGACCCTGACGCCCAAACTGATTTTTCTGCCTTGCATTACAATTGTACCTTTGGCGAAGCCGAATTGCACGAGCTTTGCAACGAAGGTGTCTTTCCTCACGATTACGAAATCAGGATTCCTCGCCATAAGGATGTGGCATGTCGACCCGGGGTAGGGGAAGTAGCCTTACCCTATCTCGCTCTTCAGTTTCTTCGTCTTCCTCTCCCGGCCTTTATTGTTCGCATCTTTAATTTCTTTGACATTGCTCCTTGTCAACTTGCTCCTAACGGCTGGAGGGAGGTAGTAGGTTATTATGTTTGGGTCAAGTCGCTTGGTCTTACTCCGAGCCTTAACCTCTTCCGACACTTTCATCAATTGATACATGACTCCAAGAATTTTGGTGTCTACTCTTTCTCCGCTAGGCCCAGTCATCGTTTATTTTTAAATTGGCCTTCTAGCAACCGAGGATGGCATAACAAGTTTGTATTCGTCACTCATCCTTTCAAATGCCCAGTCAGAAGACTTTTCAGGCATTTACCACGCACTGAGCTTGATGCTTATCGCGAGTCTCCTCTCCTGACCCCAGCCGAGAGGCTTATGACTTCTTTCATTCTTCGTCGAGCTCGGCCTGTGTGCGGCATCCCCTATTTAACGCGTGAAGCTATTCTAGCTTCTGGCATTTATGGTCAGTTGAGGTATGTTAATGCCGAGGTGAGACTTTCGGCTGCTGCTCACTCTCCATTACATGGATGCCCTGTTGCTGCGGTTCCATCTTCTCCAGTTACTGGGTTCCAGGCTGATGTTCTGATCCATGAAGGTAATTAAAATTTTCGTACATGTATTTTCAAGCTTCTCTTTTTGCATAGCTGACTCTTTATTTTGCCGTTGCAGGTACCGCTATCCCAGAGGCTCAGCAGCAAATGCCTCTTGGCGCTTCCGGGGCTCGATCCACCAGGGCTGGTAGACTCGATCCGGTTAAAGCGGTTGCTCTGGAATCTCGAGCTGAGGCACAAAGAGCCCGCGCTGCTGAACGAGCTGAAAAGAAGAAGGTTAAAGGTGGTCCCAGCAAGAAACTAAAGAAGGTTGCTCGGCCACGAAGGAAAGTAATTCAGTCAGATAGTTCATCCGAGTATACTCCGATTGAGCCCTTTGTCCTGCAGGATTTCTCTTTGCCTACTCCTGAAAGCAATGCTCGCAGATTTGAGGCCTTTAAAGAGGTTGCTGACGTTCGTAAAAATCCCGCTTATGGAGAGGTGCTTGGTGTCATGCCCGAGGGCAGTGGTTTGGTTAAGGACGCACCTCTTTCTCTTGCCAGATCTTCTGACCCGCTTCGTCCGAAATCTCGACCTGCTTCTGAGGGCTCGACTCAGCCTCGTCCAAGGTCTCCCCTTGTTCCTGAGGATCCTGATACTGTGGTGAGTTCCCTGGATGATCTTCCGAGGGATCAGTTACACTTCATCGCTCAAGAGGCTTTCGAAAAGGCCCGCCACAAGGTATCCCTTTTCTTTTTTATTTTTATTTTTTATTTTTTTTTATATCTGAGTTGCGCTTTTCCGACCTTGCTTTGATTGTCACAGATGTCCGTGGGTCTCAGTGTGGCCTACCGCTTTGTGGGACAATATGAGCGGCGACTTGCTGGGGCTGAGGCTGCTTTTAAGGAATTTGAGGAGCGTTCCAGGAGCTCGGAGGCTGCAATCCAGGCCGAGCTTATTGCTACTCGCGAGACAACTAGAATAGCTCGAGAAGAGGCTGCTTCAGCAACTTCTGAGTGTCGTCAACTTCGGACTGACTGGATAGCCTCCCTGCGGGCTCAAGAGGAGGCCAAGGCTGAGTGTGAGAGGCTTCAGTCTGAGTATAAGAGACTTCAGTCTGAGTTAGAGGTATCAGAGACAGCTCGTGGTTCCGTGGAAATTCAATTCAGAGATCTGCAAGCTTCTCTAGAGGATATAAAGGAACAGGCAGTAGAGGATTTTCGTTATGGGCAGGGATACAAAGATGATTTGAGGAGTCTTTATGCTCAATCTGTTGCTGACACCACGGATGACGTCACTGCTGTGCTTCAGAAAAAGCTTGATCATTATGCCAAAAGGCATGGTTTAATTCTTAGGGAGAATGTACTTTTTGATGACTCTTCGAGCTCTGAGGATGAGTGATAGGCACTGTATGTAAAGTATTATTTTTTTTTTTTTTTTGCCTTTTGTAATGAAGACTTTCGTCTTTAATGAAAAGAGTTTCTCTTTTTGTTGATTTATTGTTTCCTTGTTTCGTATTTGGTTTTGTTAGGTCATGCCTTTTCAAAACTCTTTATCTGATTGAAGGATAATTTGATGTCTTTGGGAGGGGTCGTGCCCCCAGCCTTAGACCTCGAGGATCGTGCTCCTTGGTCTAAATCTTGGGAGTCGTGCCCCATTGCCTTGACCCTCGGCTTCCCTCTATTGGGACTTAATTTTCCTCTTCTACAATCACTAACGGAAACTTTGGACGAAAAGAAGAAATAATCATAAATAGTACCCAAATATTCAAGGAAAATGATTACATGCAATATTTTCTTAGATGCTCCACATGCCACGCATTTCTTAACTCCTTGCCATCGAGGTCTTGGAGCCTGTAAGTCCCGGGTTTGACCTCTTTAATTATCGTGTATGGGCCTTCCTAGTTTGGTCCGAGTTTTCCCTGATTTGAATCAGGTTTGAAGATTGCTCTTCTGAGGACTAGATCCCCCTCTTTAAGTTCTCTGTTCCTTACTTTCTTTTTGAAATTCCTAGCCATAGCCCTCTTGCCTTCGAGCATCTTTATTCTAGCTTTCTCTCTGAATTCTTCCACCAAATCCAAGTCTTCTCGTAGGGCCTGGTTATTAACTTCTTCTTCATACTCAGCGACTCTTTGGCTTGTCGAGCCAATTTCTACAGGCAGGACAGCATCTACCCCGAATGTTAGGCTGAAAGGGGTTTCGCCTGTCGACTCGTTTGGCGTTGTTCTGTGTCCCCATAGCACTTCTGGCAAAACTTCGGCCCAGAGGCCTTTGGCGGCTGCCAGCTTCTTTTTCAGACCCTGCAAAATAGATCTATTAGCGTTCTCTACTTGACCATTAGTTTGCGGATGTGCTACAGAAGCAAATCTAAGGGAAACGCCTAACTCCGAGCATTGTTTCCTAAAATAGTGGCAATCGAACTGGGTTCCGTGATCTGTAACTATCACCCTTGGAATTCCAAATCTGCATACAACATGTTTCCACACAAAATTCCAAGCATTCCTATCTGTAGTCTTGGCGACGGGCTCGGCTTCCACCCATTTGGTAAAGTAATCCACCATCACAAAACATTTGACCCTCTGACCTGTGCTCATTGGGAAAGGTCCTAATATATCCAGACCCCACTGAGCGAATGGGCAGGGCTTACCATCACAGTCAACTCCACTGCAGGTTGTCGTGGAATTCTTGAGAATCTCTGGCATGTATCGCATTTTTGCACCAAGCGCCGAGCGTCCTCATTCAGGGCTGGCCAGAAATACCCATATCTCAATATCTTTCGAGCCAAAGCTCTGTGGCCTATGTGATTACCGCAAATCCCCTCGTGCATTTCTCTGAGTATATAATCGCCCTCACCTTTATCTACACACTTCAGCATGGGCCAAGTAAATGCTTTTCGATACAGTTGCTTTCCGAGCATTACATATCTTGGAGCTCGGTTTTTTACCTTTCTTGCCTCTTCACTATTTTCCGGTAAGATCCCCTTTTCAAGAAAATCGACCATAGGCAACATCCATGACTCACTGTGTTCCACCTGGGCTACCTCCTTGCGCTCCCGGACTATGCTTGGCTCAAAAACCTCCTCCACCTCTATCGTTATTGGCCCCGTTACTCCTACTGCAAGCTTCGAGAGAACATCTGCTTTCTCGTTCTCCGTCCGGGGTATATGGCTGATTGTGAATTGATTCAATCCTGCCACTATACTTTTTACTTTGGCTAAGTAAGCCGCCATGGTTTCATCTTTGGCTTCGTACTCTCCTTCTATTTGGCTTGCCACCAATTGTGAGTCTGTGTGAGCTTCTATTGCATCAGCCCCCATCGCCTGAGCTGTTTTAATACCTGCAATAAGGGCTTCATATTCAGCCTCATTATTTGAGGCTGAGAAGCGGAACTTCAAAGCGAACTGTAATTCGCCGCCATCTGGATCTCGAAGTATGACTCCAGCTCCGCTGCCGCTTTTTCCTGAGGCTCCATCTACCCAAATTTTCCACGGCCTTGGATTAGCCGTAGATGGCTCTCCTGTGAATTCCACTATGAAATCTGCCACAGCTTGAGCTTTTATCGCAGTCCTTGGTCTGAATGTGATGTCAAATTGGCTCAACTCCACAGACCACTTTAGGAGCCTTCCTGATGCTTCTGGTTTTTGCAGCATCTGTTTAAACGGCATGTCTGTCATAACACATATGGGGTGTGCCTCAAAGTAATGTCTAAGCTTTCTTGAGGCCACCAGTAGAGCTAATGTCATTCGCTCTACAGGAGGATACCTCAGCTCAGCTCCTTTAAGTATTTGGCTGATATAGTAAACTGGCCTCTGCTGTTTTCCATCCTGTCGTACTAGTGCTGCCGCCACAGCTACTGGGGATACTGCCAAATATACGTACAAAGTCTCACTGGGCTCTGGTCTGGACATCAAAGGTGCCGAGCTTAGGTACTCCTTCAATTTTTCAAAAGCTTCTTGACATTCTACCGTCCACTGAAAATTCTTTGGTTTACGCAGGATTTTGAACAGAGGAGCACACTTGTCTGCTGACTTAGCCATGAATCTGCTTAAGGCTGCTATCTTTCCCGTCAATTTCTGAACATCCTTAACACTTCTGGGTGGCTCAAGGTCCAAAATGGCTTGCACCTTTTCTGGATTAGCTTCGATGCCTCTTCGAGTAACCATGAAACCCAAAAATTTCCCTGCCTGAACCCCAAAAGCACATTTCTCAGGATTTAGTTTGATGCCGACTTTCCTCATTACCGAGAATGCCTCGGACAGATCCTCGATGTGAGTCTCTGCCTTCTTACTTTTCACCAACATGTCATCAACATACACCTCCATATTTCGCCCCAACTGCTCCTTGAAAACCTTGTCCATCATGCGCTGGTAACAAGCTCCTGCGTTCTTCAAACCGAATGGCATTACCATATAGCAAAACACCCCTCGGTCTGTTATGAACGCGGTTTTCTCCTCATCTTCTGGTGCCATCCTAATCTGGTTGTACCCTTTGAAGGCATCCATGAATGACAGCATCTCGAAACCTGAGGTAGCATCCACCATTTGATCTATCCTAGGCAATGGGTAGCAGTCTTTCGGGCAACTCCTGTTCAAATCTGTAAAGTCTATACACATCCTCCAAGCCCCAGATGCCTTTGGAACCATCACCACGTTTGCCAACCAGGTAGGGTACTCCACTTCTCGTATATGCCCAGCCCTCAACAATTTACTTACTTCTTCTCTGACTGCTTGATTTTTTTCTGCATGGAAGACCCGCCTTTTCTGCTTTACCGGCCTGAATGCTGGGTCTACGTTTAGCCGATGCACGGCTATTCGTGGGTCTATTCCTGTCATATCATGTACAGACCAAGCAAATACATCTTTATTACAAGATAGGAAATGAGTTATACCTTCCGCCAGGTTTTGAGGAAGCTCTGCTCCGAGCTGAACCTCCTTTCCAGTTGTTAGTTCTACTTTCTGCAATTCTTCCGCGGGTTCTCCTTTCTTCAATTCGTGTCCCTTTTTAACCTTCTTCTCCGGGATTTCAATTAGTTCCTTCTCCTCTTTTTGCAGCCTCAGACAAGCTGCGTAGCATTCCTGGGCTCTTCTCTGGTCACCTTTAACCGTCACTATTCCAGCCTCAGACGGGAACTTCATGGCCAGGTGATAGGTGGACACCACCGCTCTGAATTTTCCCAATGCTACTCTCCCCAGTATCCCATTGTATGGTGATTCACAATCTATTACAATGAAATCGAGCATCTCACTACGGCTCTGTTCATTTCGCCCGAGGATCATCTTTAATGTTACCATACCCTCGGGCCTTACCTCTCTGCCATTGAAACCTGATAAGGTCCCCTTCATCATCCTCAAGTGTTCTCTTTTCAAACCCATCTTCTCAAATGTGCTCAGGAAAAGAACCTCCGCCGAGCTTCCTGTATCAATCATGATCTTGCGCACCACGATCCCAGCGATGTCTGCTGCAATCACCAGAGGGTCATCATGGGGCAATACTAGACCATTCAAATCTTCATCTCCAAAGGTGATATCTTCTTCCACCCTTGGTCTCTTCATCGGGGGATCTCCACGACCTGCTCTACGGTAACCCTTTCTGGCCTGAAGGTTTTCCCCTCCCGAAGCCATACCTCCTGTTATCATATCAACCTCCACCTGAGCACGTGCTGCTTGAGCTTGTCTCGGGCTTCTCTCCCTCTGTCTCCCCTCCTGGTTGTCCCTCCTGACGTAGGCTTGCAGGTGTCCACGCCTGATTAGGGCTTCAATCTCATCTTTCAAATTTCTGCAGGCCTCAGTATCGTGCCCAAAATCTTTGTGATACCTGCAATATTGCCCTTTGCCCTTACGGCGCTCCTTTTCCGTTTTCATCTTTGGCGGATCTGGAAGATTCATCCGTGTTCGGATTTCAGCCAATATCTGGGATCTGGGTTTCATCAAAGGAGTATAGTTGTTGAACCCCCGCCATCTAGGTGGCTCCCTTCTTTCCCTTCCTCTCTGCTCTTGTCGGCGCTCCTCAACCTTTCTTTCTTTCTGGGTTATATGAGCTTGACTGCTCTGCCCTTTTCTCCTAGGGTCTTCCTCCTTTTCTGCCATCGCCACTTCTTCTACTTTGATGTACTTCTCTGCTCTAGTCATTAATTCTGTCATATTTTGTGGAGTCTTTTTAGCCAGAGAAGCTTGGAGCAATTCATTTGTTACCCCTTTTGTAAACGCCTGTATCGCAAATTTCTGATCAAATTGCGTACATTGTAGGGTAGCCTCATTAAAACGGGTTGCATACTGCCGAAGGGTTTCTCCCTTTCTTTGTTTTAGACCGAGCAACGAGGTGGTATGACGTGTTGGCTTGATAGCCGAAGAAAATCTTCCTACAAATAATTCTGTCAGTTGTGAGTAAGAATCGATCGATCCTTCTTTCAATTCGTCGTACCACACTCTAGCCGCCTCCACCAACGTTCCTGCAAAAGCCTTACACACCCAGGCCTCCGGCAATTCCGTGAACTCCATCTTGTGTCTGAAAATTGCCAAGTGATCTTTGGGGTCCCCATGCCCATCATAGGTGGGCAAATATGGCAATTTGTATCGCGCGGGCTTTGGAACTTCGTTGATAGTACGATTGAAAGGGTTTGGGCCCCTGAAAGCTCCTGCTACCGTGACAGTACAAGTAGTGCCTTCTCTTTGGCCACTTCTAGATGGGCCTCGTTCTGCTGTATCTGAGCCCTGTGAAGATCCGGTGGAGTTTATTGCTTCTCTGTGTTGCCCCCCAGTATGAATCTGCTGCACTGATTCTCTTGGGTTGGCTGCACTTTTGGTTGGTTGGGTTTTTTGGTGTGTGGGACTTTGCTGCGATGCTTGACGTGGTTGGTTTTCTGAGAAGTGCTGTGCTGGCTGAGGTGTCGGGTTATTAATAGCTTTTTTCAACTCCTCCAGGGTTTGTAGGATATAACCAAGATCTACTGGCTGGTTAGTCTGTGGAGCTTGTGTTGTGGCAGTGGGATACTGCCACCCTGGGTACCAAGTAGGTCCCTGCGAATAGTTTTGCGGGTATGCAGGCAGGTAGCTTGGGTATAGATTTGTGTATGGATTGGTGTATGGTGGATGGTTTTCTGTAGGTATTTCCACCCTTGGAGGTGGTAGATCAGTCTGTCCGAGGTTAGAGGGCTCACCAGGACAGAACTGCACATTTGGCTGCTCTACAGCCTCTTCTTCATGTATACTTGCAACATTATGACTACGGGTAGTCACCATGGTGTGATCTTGTGAAATCTCAGTGGGGGATTTAGAATCGGCCCCACGGTGGGCGCCAACCTGTTAAGGTAGAAAAATGACGTGTCGCAAGTGGCCTTCACGTACCACCTTGATGCCTGCAAAACAAAGAGAGCTTGACGGGTCTAGCCCGTATTAGCACTCCGACGCTTAAGTTAGCTTGGTGCTCCTGCAGAGAAAGAGATGTATATGTGTATATAAATGTGAGTACCAGATCTCTCTCCAAGGCTCATATACCTTAAGCTAGTTTTATTATTCTCGGTACTACACCTCGACGCCAACACGTGGGGCTTGTGTTGTGGCAGTGGGATACTGCCACCCTGGGTACCAAGTAGGTCCCTGCGAATAGTTTTGCGGGTATGCAGGCAGGTAGCTTGGGTATAGATTTGTGTATGGATTGGTGTATGGTGGATGGTTTTCTGTAGGTATTTCCACCCTTGGAGGTGGTAGATCAGTCTGTCCGAGGTTAGAGGGCTCACCAGGACAGAACTGCACATTTGGCTGCTCTACAGCCTCTTCTTCATGTATACTTGCAACATTATGACTACGGGTAGTCACCATGGTGTGATCTTGTGAAATCTCAGTGGGGGATTTAGAATCGGCCCCACGGTGGGCGCCAACCAAGTACCGAGAATAATAAAACTAGCTTAAGGTATATGAGCCTTGGAGAGAGATCTGGTACTCACATTTATATACACATATACATCTCTTTCTCTGCAGGAGCACCAAGCTAACTTAAGCGTCGGAGTGCTAATACGGGCTAGACCCGTCAAGCTCTCTTTGTTTTGCAGGCATTAAGGTGGTACGTGAAGGCCACTTGCGACACGTCATTTTTCTACCTTAACAAGGACGTTTGTGCTTACGATATCAGAAAGGTAGATTCATAAGAGATGAGCAAAAGCAGATAAGGTAAAATAGCTTGGCAAGTGTTAATTTCTCTTGGTTGACTCTTGAAGACACCAATTATTTGGTTCAATTATGAGCACCTATGCAATTTTTTCATGAAATTTAAGTCGTTAATAACATATTTTCAGCCGACCATGCGTAATCTATACAATTATTTTGTTGACTTGAAATGTTTTAGCTAGGCAAGCCATAAATGGTAGTTGGATTAATAGTTCTTGAAACTCTTTTTTTAATTTCAAATCTCAAACAGAAGTAGCCTGGAAGGTCCAATACTTGAATTTATATTGCCTAGCAGAGACAACCTTTTAACCATCTAGCATTTGGTTTAGTGGTATTCTTCCTAAATATAAGTGTAAGAAGTTGCGAGATTAACTTTTGTGGGTAGCATTTTATATGTGTTTACAATTTAGGCTTTCCTCGAATAAAAAATAAATAAAAAAGACAGATTGTTGTAAGTATAAGAAGTTGCGAGATAACTTTTGAGGGTAGTATTTTATATGTTGTACAATTTAGGTAATTTTCCTTGAATAAAAAATAAATAAGAGAGAGAGAGAGAGGGGAGAGGAGGGGGGAAGGGGGGGGGAGGGGGGGGTGGTGGTGGTGGGTTTGGGAGAGAGAAAAAACCTTTTAACATCCTATTTATGTCCTAAGTAAATATTCTGTATTTTCCTTTTTTAGTCAAATTTGACTCTTTGTAAGGGGATAGGTTTTTTTTTTTTTTATATTATATGCTTTCGAAATCTTCAATTGTTTAATTGAAATATATATTTTAATGTTATTATTGATTCTATGGATCTTTTTTTTTTTCTGAAATTGAAAATGACCATTATCTAATATTGGCTTTAGAAGAATTCAATTTAAGGATATATATTTAACTAGAAAAGTCAAAGTGTGTCTCTACAAAAAGCCCTTCAATAATTGAGACCTCTTATGGAAGAGAAATTCAGTGCCTGGAAGATAAGAAGACAAAATATATTGTTTTTATTAGTTAAGCAAGTAATCCATTAAAATCGAGGCAAAATATATTATTGAGTGCAATATTCACCTTGGTTTGTGTAGTAATACATTATACAACCACAGCAATTGAGAATGTGTGAAACATTTTTCATGCAAATTATTCAGATCCTTTGAACAAAGATAAATAATTTTAAAAATAACAGAATAAATTGATAAATGAGGTCTGAACATTAATCGCAAAACTACACAAATTATATTCCTTGTCTTTTTTTTTTCTTCCTTTTTTGATGATGGTATTCTCATATTATATCTGACAAATGAAATTGCACATTCCCACTTCGCTTCCATATATAAATAGATACACACACACACACATACATACATATATATATATATATATATAATTCCCGTTTTTATTGCGTAATATATCTTTTTTTCCGTATAGAAGCAATGGTTAGATAAGAAAATAGATTTAAAATGTTCATCAACATACTGTAGAAATGTAATCGAAGACTATAGACCGTTATTTTTAACAGTAGGATTAAGTTGTAACTCTAGTAGTTTCTATGGTGGAATCATCATTAGCTTTTAATTACTTTGTATGTTGAACGTAACGAAAAAGAGGACTTACTTATACTTTGTTTGTGTAGAAAATATGAACATGAGACCTCTTAGCCGAAGTAAGATAATCGATTTTCCTTTCAAGAAAAAATCAAATTCATTGAATCTGCTTGTCCTCCCCAACTTCACCAAACCACCCCCCACCACCCACCCCCCCCAAAAAAAAAAAAAGGCTCGATCAATTAAGTTTGCAATAATATTATTCTCATAATCCTATTATGGTACCGCTAGCAGTGGATGCAATAGTTACGATCATTAATGAATTACGTTGTGGTGATCATGTGATGGTTGAGGTGCCCACTGCACTAAAATTTTATAATTTTAAAGTGAATTTAATGTAATTTTATTTAGAATTATTATGAATTTCTTGTCATACAAAAAAAGAAGTTGTGGTCATGTGATTTATATTGGATAATAGTCAATGGTATTGTTTAAGGTCAATACCTCTCCTATTCACCTTTTTTTTTTGGAATAAGGAGGTTAGAACTAGGACTAAGCAGGGATTAGTCGGAATGACACTTTACTCATCTTGTCTTTTTTCAAGAATACATTCAATTGTCTCGAAATATTGACAATTCTGGATAACCCAAAAGATTGATGAAGTCCAAAATTTATAAACTAATCGATACAACTATTCGCCTCACGATAGATATGAATAAATCTGAAGTCATCATTGCAAGCGAGGTGTCCTATTCACTTGACGAACCTGTCATGCATGCATTATCAATAAGGAATCTCCTATCCCTTTGGTCACGTTGTTTTCTAATTAAGACTTACCTGTCTGGAGCCGAGTAAGCTGTCCGTTTTTTACCCAAAAAAAAAAAAGAGTAAGCTGTCCCTTTATTTCATTATTTGTGATGTCATTATAAGACTTAAGTCACCAAAGACTTGCTATTAATTAAAACAGACTTTAAATTATCGAATTCTTTAATTTATTTATAAACACTTCAGCTTATCATTCACAAAAAATTGAAAATATTATTTGCTACTACCACTCCCAAGAATTATCGATTCAATCAATAATTTACATATTTTATGATTTAATCAAGCCGGCAAGTAATTTAACTATATAAGGAATCATCACATGCAATTCAAATGTCATATCCTATTGGATGATTTATGGTTTTGGAATGCTTTACTGGCCACAAAAAAACTGATATGTGACAAGTCCTGTTTTATTCTTTTGGCGTAGAATAGACGAATTTAATGGACATGATTTATCCTAAACTAGATCACAAGACGACCAATAACTAATTATATTTTAGGATAAGTTGAAAATTTGATGTTTTGATAATGAAAGTTGCACTTTCTAGGTTCGGAGAGATAATATTCATGTACAAAAACGATTGAAGTTGACCAAGAGAGTAGGAGTTAACATCCCATTATTATTTGAGTTATAGAATGATTCTTTTCATATTGAAGTGTAATATGTGAGGAGGAAAAAAGGATAATCCTTTCACATTAGCAAATCATTGACATCAATATTACGTCATAATATCATACTCTATTTTATTTAACAATAATTGATTTTAGGATGAATTTAATGATTCTTAACATAGAACCAGAGTAGAGATTTTAGTCCAAAAACTTGCTTGCTTCAATTTGGATCATAAACTTCAAGACAACCTTAATCTGAGCGAGATGTGAGGAGGAAAGTTAAAGATAATTATGTCATATTGACAAATCATAAACTTCAATATTGACAAATCATAAACTTCAATACTGCCTTAGAATATCATAAGCTGCTCTACTTAATGCTAATTAGTTTTAGAATAGAAGCCCCAAAATTTGTAACAATTTCTTTTAGAGTCTTTTTGGCCTAACTTTAGACACTTAAAAGTACTTCTTATGAATTGAGAAGCGGAAGCTAAACTTTAAGTAAAAGTCAAACTTAAAAAAATTGAAAAATAAGAAGCTCTAAATTGAAATTTTTCAAAAAGATTTTTGTAAAACTATTTTTATATAATGAGGAATGCTATTTTTTCCCCCTCAAAATATATTCTCCATATTTTTGAAAGTTCAAAATTTTTAAAAGTCCAACATTATCCAATATATATTAAACAGTCAATAATTTTTGTTCAACAAACATATAACTCAAGGCCTACAGCCGAAAATTTTATAACCCAATAACTAAAATTTTGTTGTTAGGCCGAATAGTGTCTTACTTTCTTCTATTTGCGACATTTTCAAAGTTACACTTCTCCGACAGATTTTCAATTTTAAGCCGATCAATGTGAATCTAAATCTGGATGGAACTTTATTATTTCGTCAAAAAGTTAACCGAGTCTAATCAACGGTTGTTGAACTCCATCTGCGAAGAAATAAAATGTTAGACTTTCCCAAAAAAAGTCTAATTCTTGGACAAAGGAAGTACATTAATTTCAAAAGTCAGTATTGAACCATTCGGTCTCACTTAGAATAGAGTCTCGAGTAATATGGAAAATGAAAACTAATTATCATGGTAGGATAGAATAAGTAGGCAGGAAAAGTTGAATATGGTGCAATAGAATAAAGAATGTTGTTAGAATATAAAAAATAGAGAGTGAAATATATGGTAGTCCGTTGTGGTTTATTAGAATTGCACAAGATCTTTCATGGATTTAAAATTGTACCGTAATCTCCTATAATTTAAAAAACGTAGCAACACAACCTCTTCCGTCAAAAAAATTGTTACTTTTAACGAGAAGTATGCTGCATGCGCCTGAATCACAACTTTGGTCAGTTTTTATAAGTTTTACCAATAAAATAAGTTTATACATTATTAAAATGCCCTCTCTTGTATGTATAAAACACACTCCAACCTTCTCACCAAAGCTCTGTTCCAGCTGCTTAAAAAAAAATGCACAAAGTCGCAACTTTTTTTTCTTTTTTGGTCAAAACAAAGCTGCATGATAATCAAACAAAGCTGCTTGATAGTCAAAGCCCTAAACTAGCTCTAATTATGTTTTATACCACATTCAAGCCAAAAGCTACATGTTTTATACCACATTCAAATGAAAAAACCCTAATTACATCAGTTTCGATTCAATTAAACAAAAAGCCCAACTTATTATTACTAACAAGCCCTTGTTTTATGACTATTAAAAAAAGCCCTAACTGAAAACCCCTATTTTTAATAGAAACCCTAATTTTATTGCTGTTAGGCTATCCTTAGCAGAGGTAGCAAAATAAAAAAAATACTAAATTAAGAAATTTTTAGAGACTCAAACATTATTTTTGATTTAAATATACATAGGACCCACCACTTTTCACAACTTTTGAGGTAAAATGGGTCTCTAAATTACATTTGGGGCTCAAAATTTAGCACCCCAAATATAATTTAGAGACCCATTTTGCCTCAAAAGTTGTAAAAAGTAGTGGGTCTCATGTATATTTAAATCAAAAATAATGTTTGGGTCTCTAAAAATTTTCAAATTTAGTATATTTTTTTTATTTTGCTACCTCTGCTAAGGATATCCTTACAGAAAAACCTAAATTTTGTGCAATTAATCAAAGCCCTAAACTAGCTCTAATTATGTTTACTAATTGTATATCATACAACATTTTAGTTAACAAATAAATAATTATATTTAAATAACGCAAATACACATAATATGCAAGTTGTTTCTTTCGGCCATAACATAGGCCATAGGGGACCACAAACGCATGATCATACAATGTGAAAAAACATAAAAATCAAACATATAACGCCAAAATAATGTACAACAACATCTCGCAAAGCATAAACAATGAAAAAGATAGGTGTTATCAGCTACTTTGCGACTATAAAAAGTCTGAACACTTTGGTGAGTTTAATCAGTTGTGGATTCAATCGGCTGCGCTGCAAGTGGTGCTCAAATCTTCTATATGTAATATGTTTATTAATTAATAATAAAGGACTAATTTTTAATATATTATTTTTTGAAAAGTTATTTTGGACATTTGCACGTGAATTTTGTAATATGTAATATGTTTATTAATTAATAATGATAACAATATTCATATTATACATTATACAATAAAATTATAATAATAATCGTTATTATATATTATTCTTATTTCTTAGTATATTTTGGTATTATATTATTGTATTAATAACAATATATAAATATTATAATAAAATAAAAAATAAAAAAAAATATTAATAATAAATATAAATAAAAAATAATATTAATAATAAATATAAATAAAATATGGTAATACAATAATATATAATCTAATAACACACACACACACACACACACACACACACACACACACATATATATATATATATATATATATATATATATATATATATAATAAATCATAATAATTATAAAGAGTATATATAAAATAATGAAATAAATATAACAATAATAGTAATAATATAAAGTAATGTGTATAATAATATATAATATAAATATAAAATAATAAAATATAATAAATAAAAATAAAAATAATATATTAAAAATAAATAGAAATAATATAAAGTAATAAGTAATATTATATAATAATAATATTGTAAAATAAATAATAATAATAAGAATTAAAATAACTAAATTTAATGATGATAATATACCTCAAACTAACTATTATTGTTAATAAGATGATAGTTTTTATTATTAAAATACTATTATATCTATAATAACAAAAGGTCATGCTTTTCATTTTATATTAATCAATTCTATTACTCTCTGTTATACTGACTATCAAATATGAATTTAGAATCAATATATTCCTTCTTATGTTCATTCCTAGATCATACCAAACGTGACATACTCTTTCTCAAATTTCCACGGTTACTCTATTTCTTACCTCATTTCATACTTGTACAAAATTATTCCGGGATATCAATAACCAGTTTAGGACTTAACATCAACACCATGTAAAAAGGGGTAATTAGGAAAGAATTTAGGACTTCTAGCTGATTGAAGTAGAAGATATGGAACAGAAGTCAAAATACTACTTGCCCAAGCAGAATATGTTTGTTCGTAACTCACCTCGATTTCTCTAGCATTGTCATTGAGAGCTATATAGAAGCGGTTGTTAACGCAATCAATTTTCCGAATCTTGTTTTGGGGTGGCAAACTCTTCGAATCGTGAAGGATATTAAAAAAATTGTGGCATCAGTCCCTCATTTAAGGATTGTATGCATTAGAAGAAACGCTAATATTCCCCGTGATTGGATTATAAAATGTAAGCTTAAGAATGATTTGCCTTTAGATTGAGTCTCTAATGTTCTGACCCATCTTTTGTAATTGTTATTATCGAACGTCCAACCTATTGGAATTGAATTACTTCTTGTAGTTTCTTTTCATCAATGAATGATTTATTTGACCAAAAAAAAAGCAGAATAAAAGAAAATCAATTAGGAGTTGGCCACATAGTTCCAAAACCCTCAACTAGAGCCCAATGGGCCAGACCATTTTCGGACTTTTCCAATCAAGAGCTGCCATAGTAGAAGACTTTTGAGTATGGTTTTCAACATTCAAACATTCACTTCACCAACTGAATCTAGACGTTAACACGTCCGTATACAAATTGCATACTTCTGCAACGACGTAATCACCGTGGGGCCCACACGTGGAATTTAATAAAAGCGCAATCGTTGACGTTTGACCTCATAAAGTAGCGGCCCCCATAAACGAGGTCGTTTTTTCCGTTCAGTTTGACAATTCATCTCACACGTGGTATCTGACTCAAACCTGTTTATTTACAGACCTTTTTCGAGGTCACAAATTGCACACTAATCGCGTAAAGCTTTTCGAGGAATTTTACATAGGTTTTCTCAGTTTCGTTACATGCATAAGTTTTAGCATGTTCTTGTCCGTTAAAAACTAAAAAAATCGCAGTTTTTTAAAAATTTTGTTTTTATATTCTTGGGTTGTTTTTGTTGCGTACTTTCTCTGCAATCAGACAGAAAAATCACTTGTTTTTGTACAAGAACAAAAACCCAAATTGTTCTTTTTGTAATCCTTTATTTTTATTTTTTCTGTACAACGTTGTTTCTGACATAGAACAACACCACCCTAGAAGGGTTAAGAATATTGAGAGAAAAAAAGGGGTCGATAGTTTATCTATCAGATTCATTTAACCTGGACGTGTTTTGAGTTTCAAAAAGTTTTTACAAGCTACTTGAATCACCTTCGTCCTCTAAAACCATTGGTTGTTTTTTAGCCATTATTAGTATTGGATCACTGTTAATATATTCTATAAGTCTTCACACCATCGAGTGTGCGCATAAAGCTATGGTGGGTATTGCATTTTGTGTCTTTTCGAGTTAAACTAATCGTTCGGTTCATCTTTTTGACCCCATTAATGTTTTTCTTTTACTAGATATATACAATTCATTATTGTTTTCTTTGTATGCCATCTAATGTTGTAAAGGGACCTTTTTTCTTTTTTTCTAGGTTGCCAAGTGTGACATCCACTATCAATGGCATTCATGGAAAGCATAATATAGAAGGTATAGAAGGTGAGATATGAACATTATTCTTTGGGATTATTACTCTGGGAGAGAAAGCAAGTGATCTAGACTATACTTGAAGCGAATATCATTGCTGCTTTTTACTTTGTATTAGATCGAAATGATCAAATCAAATTAAATTTTATCTCATTAAGTGATGTCAGGATTAGATTTTTTGACGAGAGAAAAAAATAAATATTTGATTATAAAATTTTAGGCCTCAAGTTTTTCTGGCCACTGTTATAAATAAATTTTGTGCATCTCTTTTTTGGTGCATAATTTAATGTGCAAGTGGATATAAGTGCTTGAAAAACAGTGGAGACATGGCAATATACAATAGGAACAAATATGAATAATGGGTCTTATATGCTACGCGTGGCTCACAATGTTTTAATAGGAAATATAACTTCTGGAAGGCTTGTATATTTTCGTCTTAATTTAGTAGTCGAGTTTTGTTTTCTTTTGAATATGTTAGTCTCTGCTATTATTTTAAGGCCTTGCTAGGAAGGGTTTGCATTAGGCTTCAAAAGGGGGAAAAAAACAAAGATTGATGTTGAATAATAATAGTAATATTAGTGGATATTTATTTTCTTGTAATTTTTCTTATAATAATAATTTTGGGAGGGAAATATCTTCCCATCAGCAAATTAAACGGGACCGGGACCGGGACCGGGACCGGAGCAGACTCGAGGAGTTGCAGCTTGGATTATCGTTGAATAAGAAGGGAGTTTATTCGAGCTTGGTTTCGATGACCAAACTAATCTTCAGAAGCATGTTTCTATATTTTTGAGATATGTGAGGCTTGAAAAGTTGTTTCCACAAGTGAAGAAGTAGACATTGGATCTTTCCTGTAAATCAGACTCATCTTTTAAGTATGCATTAAGTGTTTTTATTAGGCAGTAGCTAACAATAGTTAGGATTGCCCCCAAGGTTGGGTGAAGTGGTCGTTTTGACCTGTTGTGGCCTAAGGGTTTCAAGTTTGAATCTATGCCTTCCCATCACAAATATTACTAACTCTTAACTGACTTGAAGTGAACCGTTGCACTATGAGGTTTATAACCTTGAGGGTGGATCCACCATCATCATGCCTAAAGAGAGGTCGTCGTTACTAAAAAGAAAACAATAGCTAGGATTTCCTTCACCATTTTTACGTAGTTTAATTTTCTATGATACTTCTCTGTTTGTTGGTTATGGTGGGATAAGAACAATATTAGTGGCTATGATACTTCAGTAGAGGCTCACTCGTATCAATATTGAACTGTCAACATTCTTGTAAAAATGGTTTCTGATAAGAAAGAATCAAAGTACTCTTTCTATTTGCTGCTTGACTGATGACAATCAATGAAATCTGATTCTTGAAACAGAGAAACATAGACCATCAACGTGTATTTTCAGTGGAGATGTTATCATCGTTGCAAGAAAAGAAAAAAAAAAACTGTTTCTTGAACATAATAGTATAAAACGCACCATAGGAAAAGTCGAACGGAGGATGAAGATTCTTAGCTGCTAACTAGTTTTCACAGATTAGGACATTCTCAAACTTGGTTTTTTAAGGTACAGTGATCACTGAGAGATGATGTCTTGATTAAATAATGGTGAGGTGTTAAACGCTCCACGTGTCGTTCTTTCAACTACTTTTAATTTGAATTTTGCCTCTTAATCAGGATTTGACTAGTAAAACGATCCGGGTTCATGCTTTCTCATTCTATTGTTGATCTGTATCAGCTTGGAAAAGTTTGACCTGTAATGATGTCTTAAGAACTTATATAAGCAAGAACTTAGCAGACTTTTACATATTCAAAAGGAAGTGGAGTTGTTGTGGAATTGGCATTCTCACTCTCGCCCCGTCCTACATTGGTTGTGTCTTTGGACATTGTCAGGGTTGGTAACATACTCTGCATTGTCCCTTCCTTTCTGATATGCTTTCGTTGTAGTGAGGGCGTTTCTTTGTTTTATGTATTACCCTGGACATGAGTGTATCGTTTTTCTTTTTCTCTCTTTGAAAATACGCGTGAAATGAGATTACATAGCTGTGTTTTAATAAAATGAAAACTAGTTACCATGATGACTATAATTCAGAAAAATGAAATTCAGGGGTTCTTTGATTGATATAGTGAGATTTTGTAACATCAAGAACTTGCACTTGTATCTAGTTTTGTATTAGTACTGATCTTACAAAAAATTGTTGTCTCTTCATTACAGCTTAGTAGTGAGGGCGTTTCTTTGTTTTATGTATTACCCTGGACATGAGTGTATCGTCTTTCTTTTTCTCTCTTTGAAAATACGCGTGAAATGAGATTACATAGCTGTGTTTTAATAAAATGAAAACTAGTTACCATGATGACTATAATTCAGAAAAATGAAATTCAGGGGTTCTTTGATTGATATAGTGAGATTTTGTAACATCAAGAACTTGCACTTGTATCTAGTTTTGTATTAGTACTGATCTTACAAAAAATTGTTGTCTCTTCATTACAGCTTAATCAATAGACCTCGTTTCTGATGGGTCATCAAACTGACAAGGCAATGGAAACAACAGAGATGGAGTTCAGAAGCTTTTCGTCCTCACGCAGCCAGAATGTGCCATACATACATAAGGTTGGAGTTCCCCCAAAGCAGAACCTCCTGACAGAAATCAAATCTGCTGTGAAGGAAACATTCTTTGCTGATGAGCCTTTACGACACTTCAAGGATCAGTCAAGGTCTCGAAAGGTTATTCTTGGCATGCAGGCCATATTCCCCATTTTGGAATGGGGTAGAAATTATAGTTTAGCTAAATTTAGAGGAGATCTTATATCTGGACTCACCATAGCAAGTCTCTGCATTCCGCAGGTACGGCAAATTTTTACAAGCTTTAGATGTAAAACGACAACAAAAATTGGAAGATCTTCAAATTTTACTAATTTTGAATTTGAACCACCACCATTTTGTATAACAGGACATTGGGTACTCAAAGCTTGCAAATTTGCCTCCTCAATATGGACTCTGTAAGTTTCATATCATTTATAGGCTACCAGGTTGATTCAATTGCATGGATTTTACATTTTTAACAATATTTTGATTTTCCTAACCTATTCCAGATTCGAGTTTTGTTCCACCATTGGTATATGCTTTTATGGGAAGCTCTAGAGATATAGCCATAGGTCCAGTAGCTGTCGTATCTCTTCTGCTGGGAACTCTACTTCAGAATGAGATTGATCACGAAAAAAATGCAGTTGAGTATCGGAGGCTTGCATTTACAGCTACCTTTTTCGCAGGCATAACTCAGGCTACTCTCGGGATCCTAAGGTAATATATATATATATATATGTCACATGAGCTGTGGCATGAATTATACGTATTCAGATTTGCGCTCACTATAATCTCTTTGATGCTTCTTAATTTATAGATAAGTGATTTTTCTGCTTCCTGCTGCTGTAACATCTTGATGACATTCCTATGATTGAAATCTAAGTTTATCTTCACCTTGCTACCAGGCTGGGATTTCTAGTTGACTTCCTATCACATGCTGCTGTTGTCGGATTTATGGCCGGTGCTGCCATAACAATCGCTCTTCAACAGCTTAAAGGTTTTCTAGGCATCAAGAAATTCACAAAGAACTCCGATATTGTTTCTGTTATGCACTCAGTGTGGAGCTCAGCCCACCATGGAGTAAGTTCTCTCTCTCTTCCTCCCCCTCTGGCTGCCAATTTCTCTTTCTCTCTGAAATGCATCTGGCCATAACCTGTAGGTTTCAACTTTCAATGTCAAAGGCCTCACACTCAAAGATTGTACACTTAATGGAGTTCTTATTTTTTTACTTGCAGTGGAATTGGCAGACGATTATGATCGCAGGAACGTTTTTAGTTTTTCTTCTAGTTGCCAAGTACATCGTACGACTTCTCAACTTCTACAATTCGAAGCTATAGCTTACCAAAGAAATTGTACTCTTTTCTTATTTAATGTCTCGCTTGATACGAGGTACAGGGGAAAAAGAACAAGAAATTATTCTGGATATCTGCAATTGCCCCATTGATCTCCGTTATTGTCTCCACCTTCTTTGTGTTTATCACCCATGCAGAAAAGCAAGGAGTTGCAATCGTAAGAAACTGTTAAATCTAACTCCTCTATATTCATTGCATCATTGAAGGAATTCCTCTAAACATCGCGTGTATTAATACTACCAGGTAAAGCACATAGAGAAAGGAATCAATCCCTCCTCTTTGAATGATATCTATTTTTCGGGTGATTTTCTGCTAAAAGGGATTAAGATTGGTGTTGTGGCGGGCATGATAGCTTTGACGGTAAGCTAACTTTCACTTCAAGACTGAAGCAAGAATTTCTTTTGATCATACTCTTCTCTTTCTTCAGACGAGTTGTAATTTTCTCTCATTTTTCGGCTGATGCTTAGCGGTTGTAATGATTTTAGGAAGCGGCTGCAATCGGAAGAACATTTGCTGCCATGAAGGACTATCAACTGGATGGAAATAGAGAAATGGTAGCTTTAGGAGCAATGAATGTTGTTGGCTCAATGACATCCTGCTATGTTGCAACAGGTGAAATGAAACTAACAATAGAAAAACGTTATCAAACTTCTTCGATTAACGATACTCCCTATCCATGACACATTTCAAGTTTAAAAACGTACTGAATACCCTAATGTAAAAGAAAGTAAGAACAAATTATATGCAAAAGACGTTAACCGTGTCATTACTCGGTCTATCATGATATATCATACAGAGTTATAAACACAACAGACCAACAATCTCATATTCTGTTTTATTTCGTGTTCTTAATTGTTTTAATTGATGTAGCTAATACGATTTACTCTCTGTTGCAGGCTCCTTCTCGCGCTCGGCTGTAAACTTCATGGCCGGCTGCCAAACTGCAGTTTCCAACATTGTGATGTCCTTCGTTGTATTCTTGACATTGCTATTTATCACACCTCTGTTTGAGTATACACCAAATGCAATCCTGGCTTCCATCATTATCTCTGCAGTCCTTGGCTTGATTGATTATGATGCAGCAATTTTGATTTGGAAGATAGATAAATTTGATTTTGTTGCTTGTATGGGAGCCTTTTTTGGTGTTATTTTTGTCTCAGTCGAGATTGGCCTCCTAATCGCGGTAAGGATGGACATCCAACGTCTATAAGTTGTCGATCTGAGTCTCAGTACTCTAATGTATTAAATGAACTGAATATAATAAGTTCCGTTTGTGTGATAGGTCGCGATATCCTTCGCCAAAATTCTCCTACAAGTTACAAGGCCAAGGACAGCAGTTCTCGGTAGGATCCCTCGGACGAATGTGTATAGGAATATCCAACAGTACCCTGAGGCAACTAAGGTTTCAGGCCTTTTGATTGTGAGGGTTGATTCTGCAATTTATTTCTCCAACTCCAATTATATCAGGGAGAGGTAAAAATTTTCTCCTTTCAACTTAAACTATTTTCATAATAAATTAACTTTCTAAGTTTGTACATTAATATCACTAGTCGTACGCCCAAGAAGCGCTCGCGATTTTTGTGATCCTGGGAATGATAACTATTCGAATCAATCCTTTTGCAGGATACTAAGATGGTTGACGGACGAGGAAGAGAAACTGAAAGCAGCCGGTCTTCCTGAGATTCAATATTTGATTGTCGAAATGTCACGTACGTATTATTAGCTATCTTGTTTTGAAGCAATTATCATAATGATCCGTAGATAAAAGACTCACACTCTTTACATTTTAATGTTCATTACAGCCGTGACAGACATTGACACCAGTGGCATCCATGCCTTGGAAGAGTTGCACAAGAGTCTTCAGAAGAGAGAAGTTCAGGTACATATCTAAATCAGTACAACATTTTTTAATTTAATCTTTTTTATCATCTGCATAATACTAATGTGCCTGGAAAACTTACCTGATATCATGGTTTGCTTGCCTTTCTTGAACAGCTTGTGCTAGCAAACCCCGGCCGGGTGGTGGTAGACAAGCTACATGCATCAAATTTCCCAACTCTAATAGGTGAGGACAAGATCTTTCTCACCGTTGCGGACGCCGTGCTAACCTGTTCACCAAAAATGTCTCAAGAAGTATGACTACTTTGTATGTCCACAGAAGGCTATCTACAGAAATGAAGCAGTAATAAGGCCTAATGTAACTTTGTAGAAGAAGATATATAAGGATATGATATAAGTAAAAAAAAAAAAAAAATCAAGAGTATCCTTATTGGGTCCTATATAGTGGTGCCTGGTGGGGATCCAAAATAGAAAAAGTGGGTGAACATGATAAGGTTATTGCTTTCCTAGTGTATTGGCATGCAAGTTGATTGATTGCTGATCTTTGTGCATGCCTAATTAAGTGAGTGTCTTTTGTATTTGTTTGGTTTCTTGCCAGCCAGGCAAAGATTTGTCGGAAGGCATAGTGACTATATAATGTAATGGAAACGAGCATGCTTACTAATTAACTCTGAGAAAATAATGAAAGTTTTCTCATTTCCAATTACTCTTACTGATTACACGATTGTTCGTAGATGCAAATGTGCAGACCACGATTGCCCTTAATTTATCGCATGCCACGGTCTTGTTCTGCTAATTAAAAAAACCTCGAGCGTCTAATATTTGATTGAATTTTTAAGTTAGTTTTCATTGTTATGAAAATCATATTATATTATGTATATATATTATTCTTTGAAACTTGAATTATTTCCTCTCATTATTTTCCAGTGGAAAGGTCATGTGATGCATATCACATCTATTTGTCTATCTTTGCTTAACCCTGCACGTTCACTTTATTGCTTGGTCATAAGTGCTGCCTCTTTATCCCTTCTTCCTCCCTTACGTGAAACTTTTTTGATACGGTAAATTATCTCCTCCTAATTAATAATAGGGCACTTAAACCCTGATGTTTCATTTTTAGCAGTTAATAAGTTTTATGCATGGTAGAGATTCTAACATATGGACAAAGAAATTAATAAGAGTTTATAAAAGTCATGAATATTCATTGTGACGTTATATATGCATTTTATTTTGTCAAAAACTCAAAATACTTTTTTTTCTTGCAACTTCAATTCTTTGTACAAGCCACTTGTAATTTCACAAAAAAACTTTCTATTGTTTTGTCAAGTTTCTAGATGATATGGATAAAAATTTAAGCCCTTTTTACTCCTATCCTCAAATACGCCTTAACCCAATATTCTTTGTCCCTCGCCATGGTAGTGAAATTTTGTGAAGTAATTCAAATTAATTGAAGCAAGACCGTACCTCTATTAATTTAGTAGATTATTCATGACACAATGCAATATGTAAACACACACACACACACACACACATCATATATATATATATATAAAATTGTGTACATACATGCATGTGTACGTATATCATGTCAGTGAAGAAGAAGGAGAAGAAGAGGTAATAGGGCTTTAAAATATTAAATTTAAACAAAATAAATTACCAAAATATAGAGTAGATATACCTGGCCGTCTGGATAACTTGACTAAATATTGGTTTTTACAATCAATTATAATTAGGAATTATACATAATTGAGTAACAATTAATAAGGGATTGTGAAACTAGAGAATCAAATCGTGTAAGTCCTAGAACTTTCTAAATTGCAAACCATATTTGTGGAAGTCAAGTAATTTTAATTTGATTTCGTTTCTTAAACTGGGGGACAATCACACATTTCGTACAAAAATTATAATTTTGGCCATTAAATATCTTAAAAAATAGTTAGCAATAACTGTGACTTTTGAGAAAAATTGAGCTATTACCTTTTATAATTTTTGTTGGATATGAAACTCATTTTTGTTTTTAAAAAAAATTAAGGGGTAAAAGTTAAGTTAATTCTGGTTCTAGTTAAAATTTAGAAAGATTGGGGTCCAAACGCAATTCTTGAAAAGTTAATGCCAAAAGAGAAAGGAAATATAGCAATATATGTGTTCTCTGCTGGCATTGAAAGCGCTAAGATGTTCAGTGGGTGCTTAAGTGCTCAAGTGGGTCAATTACCCAATATTATTCTTTTCTTTTTTTCGGAATTACCCAATATTATTCGCTAGAGTCATCGGCGTATATCATGGATGCATGGCTTTATTAATACAAATCCACCTGCATACACTGGCAAATTATATGAAGAAACAGGAAACGTTACAAAGCGTTATAGCCGAATTATCTAGTTGAGTGGAGAGTGAATAACACACATTTATGGGGTCAACCTTCTGCTTAACCGGATTCATCTGACTGAAACGTTTTTAAGTATTTTTTGAAAAAACACATTGTTCCCACACTTAAAAGAATCAATTTGTGCTATCTTTTGATTTCATAGACAAATTGCAAAACTACTTTGCTAAAGCAAAAGAATAAAGGTACGTATGCATGTGCTCAAGAGCGGAAATAAACGAAAAATATGTTGACGATGGATTAAAAGTCCCAACTTCAAACCTGCCTCTTAACGAAATTAAATTAGTGTATGTATATATTGAGACACAATGTTGCATTACAAGGAAAATGAAGGTTATGTTAACGAATGAATGAATGAAATAGAGCGGCAACATTAATTAACTTCAAGTATATCTGTGTTGAGCCCTCATTCTACAACCCCAGCTCTCCTCTTTCTGTGCTCTTCGATATTGAGACCTTCTAGTCATCAATTCAAAAAGCTGGCTTTCCCACTCTCTGCATGGCAGCTGCTTCTCTTTCAACCCTACTTGATCTATCAGACTTCTGTAACTCGCCTGAAGCTCCACAAATATCTTGGTACACTCATCTCTCCTTGAAGGATCACATACATCAGGATGATAACGAAGCGCCATTTTTCGATACGCTTTCTTTATCTCATCCACACTCGCAATGTTCTTGCGATGATCAACTGAGAGCATTTTGTGGAAATTGAGCTGGTTGTCTTGTTCTTTACATTTACTTGCTCGACAAGAAACAATCTTGTAGCTGTTATGCCTCTTCAAGCTCTTGCTGAGAGGTGTAGATATGAATAGGGGTCGATTGTTGAGTGGAGAGCCCACAGAAACGTGCATGGTGATGAACTTAATCAGATTCAGATTGTTGTTGTTTGATGGAGTAAAGAAATGATGTACTATCCTATAAATAGAGGTTGAAACACGGTTCATTGTGGTCAACCTCGGAGGAAACGAGGTGGAGAATTCCCAGAAATGTGAATATTTTCTAGCAATCATCGTCTCTCATGAATGGCGAACGCGGTGTTGACTACTATAAATTAACACTATGTTCACCGGCCATTTCGGCTAGTGGTAAGGTCATCTTTTGCGATGCGAGATATTTTGAGATTTATTTTTGTGTATAATATTTTAAATAATATAAAATGATTTCGGTCTCTCTTAAATTTAAAAAAAAAAAAAATTAAAACTACGTTTGGATTCAATTTTTCGAAGGAAAGGAACAGAACAAGAGGGATTAGAAAATCCTTCTTCTCGTTTATATCCATTTCTCGATGAGATGAAAGTAAATGAAAGAATGAGGGATCCTAGAAAATTTTGTAATTCTCCTAATTTAGGGTTTTTTTAAAAGAAAAAGATACTTGATGCGCATGAAAAATTTTAATTCCTTACTTTTACATAATTTGAATATATCCATAAAAACAGCGAATATGAAAAGAGTACGTATTTAAGTAATGTTTTATTTAAGATGATCATTTTTTTCTTCAATTCAAATAAAAAAAATCATAAAATCATTTTATTTCCTTCTTCTTAATCTTTTGCAATGGAAACAAGGGAACCTCAATCCTTTCTTTTCCTTTACGATTTTTTCCAATATATTGCTTTATTTTTCTTTCCCTTGCAAATCCGGAGTTATTCTGACATTTAATTTGACCAATAAAAATTACGCCTGTCGACGCAAAAGACAACCACATACAATATGTACGACATTTGAACGAAGTTCCGATATGTTTTACTTCACAGGAAACTGGTTTGTTTTCCACATTCCAGGTAGGACCGTGCACACTGTGGTTTGTGGGGGTGTTGGGTTATAGTTCAAGTGCAAAATTCAAGTCCGTTTTAAAGATAAGCAAGAGTCCTAGTTTAATTAGAGTAAAATTAGAAAGCACCAATCCTAGTCCAGTAAGGATGAGATTAGTACCCTACAAATAAATATCTTTATCTTGTGTGTAGGCATCTCAAAATCACTCATTGTACTCCTAATTAAGAGGGGGTGTAAGTGATTGTGAGCACGAGAGAGTGTTTTTATGATTTTTGCGTGACAGTGGATTAATTTTGTGGACGTAAGTTGAAGCCAAACTATTTAAATTCTTGTGTTAATTTTCTCGTTTTATGTGTGTGTACATATTTTCGTCCCAACATAGATTGTGAAGGATTAGCATGGTGATTTTTATTGTGAACCAAAACATAATGATAAATGATGCACACGTTTATTAGTTGATATTATGGGCTCGAGTCTACCAAAAACTACATAAATCTTTTTCTTTGTCTGCATTCTATTTTTGTTCCGGAACAAAGTACATGGAACCAACGGCTGATGATTTATGTTTAGATCATAAGGCATCCTAACTCTATTTTGATTTTCTAAACTACTCAGCCTTTATAGATATATATTCTAACTTTAATTTATCCTCGTAAAAGTCTAAATTCAATAAGAGATAAGTCTATTTTGTGCAAAGTTTGGAAAGAAAATAAATAAATATGAAAGATATAAACAAATTTAGAATGGGGGTGGGGGCTAAAAATCCCACGGACTTCATGAAAATCCTTAGAATTGTGTACTTGACTAAAATAGATAAAGCATTTCACAGTGACTTTTGCATTTATGATTTTTTTTTTCTTTTTTCTTTAAGCTATATTCATTTTATTGAGCCAACAAGGCGAAATTAATTTATCAAAACCTTCATTTTTATTTTCAACCCCATATCCGTGTTACGTAAACCAAAATACTAGAATTTGTTTCCTTTTTCCTCCTAGAGCGAAAGTTTTTATTTGCCACCTTGAATATTCCCTTAATAAAAGAAAATAAATATAATTTTTTAAAATGATTAATTATATATAATGTTGTTTTTCCTGATTTTTCCATTATCGATTATTTGAAATTCAAAAATTAACTTGTGGCTCACTTTAGATCTTCAACCTAGCTTTATTCCTTTGAGATCGTTTCCTAAAATTGCAACTTTAATAAAAAGTCATTCATAGACTCTAAATGGCATATTGATCTATATTTTAAAATATCAAGTATAATAATCTATTAGGTAAAAGATAAACATTAATTTAAAGTATTACATTGTATTGTATATAAAGCCCTCAATGACAATAAAACTTTTAATTTATCCCTGTTTAGATGTATATAGTTTTTTTGTTAAATAAGCAAGTGACTCTCTATTCATTTTTACATTCTTTGTACAAAAAAAGAAGTTCAACTAGTTCAAGACCCCCTATTGAGATTCAGTTCAATACAAATAGATATGTTGAGCATGCTATCACAAAAAAAAAAAACATAATTTCTACTCTTTACAAAAGTATGTAAATTATTTGTAATCCTATACCAAAAATATGTTCTTGAGTCTGGGTAGTATTAGCAAAAATTCTTTGATTCCTTTCCATCCCGATGAAGTAGACAATTGCACCAAAAATAAGGTTGAAAACTTGAAATTGGAAGGTATTGCACTAAACTCAATTGTAAAAAATTTACTCCATTTAATTGGAGCCGATGATATGTTTGGGCATCACAGAATTCAGTTAACGTCCTCCAAGTTTCTGTATATATAAAATATGAATCCAATCTGGCATTGCCATTAAGTTTCCCACATTAATTGAGATGATTACTTATTTTCATACTCATTCTATAAGGTTATCCTTACCAAAGTCTCTAAATTATAAGTCTCTATTTTATAATTTAGAGATTTTTAACAAAATAGAGACCCTACCAAAAATTATAGTTACTTTTGGGTTTTTAAAAAATTTCTAATCACATTGGTTTTTGGGTCTCTGTTTTAGAGACTCTATTAATTTTTCAACATAATCTAATTTTGTGCTATTTTTTCGTGTATTTTAGTACTTGATTTTTTTATATACTTATAAATTCATAAAATTTTTTTACGAATATTTCAACCTAAAAATTAATTAATTCTGACAACGATTATATTTTGTCAAATATTATGTCGTTAACTACACTCGATTACAACAACGCTTATTTTCGAAAAATCCAAATAGTGGCCATTGGATACGATGTTTCCTCGATCATCTTATCCATTAATTTGCTATCATGAAACAAAATATCTTATCCAAATGAAGGTCTTTGGATTGGATTTTCTCTAAACGATCTCGGTCGTCCATTCATTATCATCAATGGAATCTCTCATCCAAAATAAAGGTATTTGGATTCGATTTCCAACTTAAATCTCGTCCGTCCATTTCAATCTTATCTAAAGAAATCTCTCATCCCCACAAAGACCATTGCAAATTTCGTGCATTTTTTGTTTATCTAGGTCCATCGTGATTTTAGAGATTTCTGTAAGATTCGTGCCCACATTGTTGCTGATGTTTGGTTTCGGCCTTTAATTGGGTCTTCACTAACTGCAAGGTATGCGCGATATAACACGATATCTTCTTGAATGGTGAAGTTGTGACCCTTAACTCCTTTGCCGGAATCCATAGCTGAAGAAAAAATAAAATAAAATAATTAAATGAAAAAGTAAATGAATAAAATTACAACTTCAAGCAAAAAATAATAATAATTGAATAAAATTACAAAAAATATAAATTTAAATAATATGAAGAAAAAATATTCAACAAAAAAAAATAAATGAATAAAATTATAAAAAATAAAAATTTAAATAATAAAAAGATAACATATCAAAAAAAAAAAACTTAAATAAATAAAATTAAAAAAAAAACTTACTTTAAGAAAAAAAAAATATAAATTAAATAACATAAAATCTTTTTTTTAAAAAAAAAAACAACAAAAACAATCAGTTTACATATATATATATATATATATATATATATATATATATATAACATAAACCCTACCCCTCTCCCCATTAATTTCCCCTCTTCTTCCTCTCCACCGCGGCCAGCCACCCCCCCGTCTTTCTTCAACAGACCATCGCCCCCATCACACCATCGCCACCATCGCCACCCCCTTTTCTTCAATCACACCATCGCCACCATCACCACCCCTCCCCTCCCCACGACATCACCACACCCACATGACCTATGCACCCCCCATGACAGACAAACCAACATACTTTTTTTTTTGTTTTGGAGTTGTGATTTTTTTTTTTTTTTTTGCTTTGAACTTGAAAACACAATCAGAATATGTATATGTATATATACATACGTTGAAGGTGAACGTTGCCAACATTCACCTTCAACAGCTATAAAATTTGTGGTTTTGGATTTTATTTTTTTTGAAAAGGTCTGTCATCTGACAGACATTTGGAGACGCAGTTACAGTGAGTCTCCAAATTTGCTACTTTTTTTGCAGACTTATCCATTTTTGTTATTTCAGTCTCTAAAAAAAAAAATTCATTTTTAGGTCTTCAAATTAACTGTTGTGGTTGAATTTTTATACATGATAGTCTCTAAAAAGTGTTATCATTACAATTTACATCATTTGATAAGGATGGCCTAAATTGACAGTCGAGTCCATATCCTTTAAATTTCTACTAGGTTTGTGCAGTCTTATTTTAACAGTATAATTTCCCACTGAATTTTCCTTCAAATCAATGGATACTTCGAACTCCAATGCCAATTTCACCAAAAAAAAAGGACCTCCATTTTTTCTGTTTGTGCTTCTTAATTAAGGCTTCATAAATGCTAAATAGATCATTATATTTAACATAGTGACGTGAGATAAAATCCTAACCTCTAACACAATTATCAAAATACCCCTGGAGGAGTTCATGAAGTCGAGGAGTCTTGGGACCCATCCCGAGGTCTAATAAACCTGAGGCCGGAGGCCTACCTATCTCATCCAGATGATCAAACCAAGGCTCGGGATCTCAACATGTCCCAAAGACCTTAAGAGGTTGTTATATAACTAACTGATTTGACACAATCTCAGAATATATTCATTGAGAAAGGTATAAATAGCACTCTCATTATCATTATAAAGGTAACTAATACACTTTACACACTTTCTATTGATACTTATCTTCTTCCTCAAGCAAGATAAACGTACTAACTTAAGAATCAAAGTGCTTACGTGGATAAACCCCACAACGTTTCCTTTTGCAAGTTTGCTTGTGACGCACTCCATAGTTTTTACCTTTAACACGTAGTGTAAATTTGATTAGGCCAACAAAATGCTATGTGTTTCATCGAAATTGAATGCTTGTTGTATCTCAATAATCTAATAACGTCTATAATTTAAGACGTAGTAACAACCCTCCCACTGTTACCAGACACAGGAGGCAGTGAGTTATATGTTTATAAAGCATAGAGAATCATTAAATTATTATAAAATTATAGGGTTTAACGTATAACTTTGATATGATAGGGACAGATATTTTGTAGTTTACAAATTTGATTATTTAGGTTGTCCTTAGTAGAGTCTCTAAAATAGAGACTCTAGTATCGTATAATTATTACGTAATATAGTTCATTTGGTGAAACAAAAATTCATAAAGTAGAGATTAAAATCACCAAAAGTGGACCCCGGTCTCTAATGGTTTTGGTGATTTTAATTTCTACTTTATGAATTTTTGTTTCACCAAATAAATTATATTACGTAATAATTATACGATACTAGAGTCTTTATTTTAGAGATTTTACTAAAGACAGCCTTAAGGCCTACGTTTCCAACCTGCCAGCTAGCCTATTAATGGTGCTAACATTCCTGATACTCTTATATAAAAGATCCATGCAAAAGATGAGCAGCATAACAAACAAATGCCACCTTAATCTAGACGGCAGCAAGTAATACAAGAAGCATTCGACACTACAGGCGGCTATCATTGCCTGAAATCAACTCTAATTAATGGACAAAGTAGAACACCCGATTCATATGTGTGTTAATTCGTGGAAGAAACCTTTAGGTACATGAAGAAAATCAGTATAAAAAAAAAAAAAGAACTCTTCATTGGTTTCTCCTTTATATTTATTGTTTGCCTCGAAAATGGCGATAAAATCCCTGGTCCCAGGAAGCCTGCAATTGCAAAAACATTGCCATGTACATAATGTCGGACAAATATCACAAATGGTCTCTAATGGTTATATTTTTTCTCAATTTCGTTTTTATTATTTCAAAAGTAACGCGTTTAATCCCTAAAGTTTACAAAAAATCTTAATTTAGTTTTCAATATTTTTATTTTTTTTTCTAATTTTGTCGTTATTGTTTGAAAAGTGATATTTTTAGTCTCCAAAATTTGTAAAATATTTCAATTTAATCGGTGCCGTGAAATTTTTATTTGTGATCTACACATAAAACATTAGGGACTAAATTGAAAAAAAAGTGAAAAGAGGCAGCAATACCTATTTCTCTTGCGCTATATCAAGATGATCTATAAAATCATAGATAGAGACAAAGTTTCCTTAATTTAGTTCCACCAGCTTGAATAACATATCAATACCAGGGCTAGTAGATGCATACCAATATGACTAGTAAGGGCAATCCTATGAGAACGCTATATGTTACCTTTGACTCTGTTGTCTCTACATCTGCTTGTTGTAATGCGAGCAAATAGCAAGAGCCATATCAAGCGATACGATTCTATTGAAATCGTCCTGAAACCTTTGGCTTTCTTTGTTGGTTCAAGCACGGGTGGGTCATAAACACTAGAGACTAAATTGAAAATTTTTACAAATTTTGAGGACTAAGGGCATTATTTTTGAAAGAATGGGGACGAAATTGAAAAAAGTATAAACATTGAGGACTAAGTGTCATTTTTGAACCAATGGAAACGAAATTGAGAACAAATGCAAACATTGGAGACCATTTACGAAATTTACCCCATAATTTTCTACTTGCGTTTTCATGAAAAATGTTTGTCTATCATTTCATTGAACTGAAACAATTTTAGTGATTTTCTACTTATTACATGTATAGTTCTTGCTTTCAAGCTTATAAAGGAAAGTTGATAAGTCTTAGAGAATTCTCTGGGGTTGATAAATCATGAGTTTTAATATTACTATATAAGAGTTTAGGCTATTTCACCTAATAACAATTAATTTTAAGATAAAACTCATATATTTTAACATGTTATTAGTGTCAGATCTTAGTTTGTTTTTGTCCACCCAAGTGTGATTAGTCTTCTTGTTACCAACTCTTGTATTCAAAACCGTGTCTTCAATCTTAGTTACACATGAGAAAGAGTTTACTCTACTTAGTACCTATCAAAATAATTACACAAGACGAGGGTCATGGAGGTTCATTAGGCAAATGTGTCTGGGTTCGAGTCTCACAGTCCCTTTGACTGAAGAAAAATAAGTCTCACAATCCGCCTTCCTCTTCCCCTTCCCCTAATATGTCCTGCCAAAAAAGCAAAAAGAAAGCAAGAAAGAAAGAAAGAAAAGTATAATAATTATTTTGAATCAATAATCAAACAAATAAGAGTAATAGTTCCATATAAAAAGGATTCTCTAGTATATTTCATTTATTTAGTTGCTCATAGAGAGACCATCAAAACTCAACTAAGAAGTCTGACGTTCTATTTCATAAATTAAATTTATTGTCTTTCGCAAGTGTTACATGGGAAAAAGGAATATACATTAAAATACTTCATCATCAGGCTACAGGAACAAGAGCCTGGCAATGCCAATTCTATTTCTGCTCAAAAAATTTGAAGACTACTCCCTTCATTGTCACTAAGACTATTTACATTTACACTTTCCGAATAATAGAGGAGATCATCAAATGCGCAATTTCGTGAAGCTATGCTAGGAGTATCATCACCATGAAAAGATCATTACTTCGTTTTGCAGGCGAGTAGCCAATGAGAGTTTTGACTAGGGAGATAATACATGCACGATCAGGATCAAGCTTTGATCTAGGAGCAAAAGGTGTTGATTGTGGGAGCATATTAGATGGCGAGGTACAAGCCCCTTGATTACTTGAGTGCCGCTTGGAGTTGATCAACTAATTTCTCTCTGGCTGATGGCTCCAACTGCATTGAATCCAAAGATAAATTCGTTGAGTTATCAAAGAACTGTAATGATGAATGAAAAGAAAACATCTGCTGTTATGCAAGAAATTGATCAGTACTGATATACCTTCTTTAGGAGAGCAACAAGGCCTTGAGGTAGAGCTTGTAGATCCAATGTTGAATCACCTATCCTTGATAATTGAAGCAGCACCTTTTGCACACGCAACTCCTGTAGCTTTTCCTCGTAGTTTCTGGAATCATCTTTCCATGCAAAGAATGCTTCATCATCCATCCAAGCACCTTCACCACCCTCCGGGGCCCTGGAATCCAAAAACCACTTCTTTATTAAATCCATTGCTGCTTTGTATGAAAGCTGCTCACCGGCAGCATCTCTCAAAGTCTTGACCAATAAATCCTCAACAACTCTGCGACGCAATCTTCTATAGAAGAAAGATCGTGAATTTTCCCAGTCGACAACTTCTCTGATAACCCCCTTTGCAGCCATCCTTAATGATGCCTCGTGCAGTTCTGCAAATTTTATAGCTATCTGAGTGTACAATGGCAAAAGCTGCTTCTCACGGGATTTTATCTGCTGCTGTAAAGCTTCAATATTTGCATGAATGCCAGCATTTTTTGCTTCCTGGAGTTTTGCCTTGAGATCAATTAGTTGTTGGTCTAGCCTGCTCATACAATCTAGGAGGTCTTTGGTCCGGAACTTAATCTCAATAATGCCTTCTGGCTCCAAGACATTCCCCTTAGCTGTTCGTTCTGCATACATTTCTATATGGTCCGAGTTGATTTTACTGTCCACAACCACCCATGCCCCACCACGGAGCTCACCCATCATAGGGATGTATACAAAAACTGGCTGTCTATATGTTCTGAGGTTCTCAACAATGGTTGATCCGGCCTGAAGGATACCTTCAAAAAGGTCTCTCTGTCCACCAGAGAAGCCTCTCCAGTTAGCAAGAATGAACAGTGGCAACTCTTCTCTGTTAAAGTCCATCAAGGCTTGAGCAGTTTTAGTTGCAGAATCAGGAAACCAAACCTGCCCTGCTTGAGGGACAACCCTTTCATGTGAGTCAAGCTGTCCAGGATCTGCAGGAATGACTTGCATCATAGTTTGAGTCTCAACAGCAATTATCCCGACTGGGATCCCGCCAAGCTTCGCTCGCCCTGTTACAACAGTTCTTGCCCAGCCTTCCAGTGTCTCCACAAAGCTATTCCTGTCAAACATACCTCCCAACCACTTTCCACTACCATCCACAGCACCACAAATAGCAGCACGAGGGTCACATGAATTCTCAGGGACATACTCAACAGATCTCTCTGGAGAGTCCATGGGAATCAAAATGGGAAGTGGACCACCAGAGTAAGGAGGGATGAAGCTTAACCACTTCAGAATAGCTGATACCCCTTCAAGATCATCCGCAACTGTCAGATGAACAACTCCATTGGTTGCCATAATTTTAGGTCCTCCAAGTTGCATATGGGAGCTATACACCTCCCTACCCAAAAGCTTGTTCAGTGCAGAGAACCCGGTGAGAATTATGGGCTGATCAATCCTCTGGATACACCGCATACCAAGACGAGCAAGATATGCACCTATACCAACAGTTCTGCCAGTCACATATGTTAAGGTGAAGGTTTCATTGTATGCCCTTGAGTAGGCGCTGGCAATGGCTCCACTACCACTTAGGTTCTCCACCCCTAGGCCATCTTCCTTCCCCACAACAGTATCTAAAACCCATCGAGTTTCCCCATTTGACAGCTTCAACTCATGCGCAATCACAGATGTTCCAAAACGTGCATGATCCTCTGGAGTTAAGTACACATACTGAAAACCACGCTCAGGATTTGATTCATCAGACCAGCCCACTTTAAAGCATGATTTTACTTCTTCAGCCAAATCAATACGAGCCCCTGAATTGGCTGCCAAATAAATGAGAGGCAATTTCTGACTGCAAGCAACATCAGTCACTGCCTGGAAAAATGCATCCTCCTTTGGGCCAAAAGATCCATGTCTGAAGGTTACATCATTTGCGACAATAAGAACTGTCCTTCCAGAAGGGAACTCAGGTGTAGACATTTCCATTCTCCAGGCTACCATGCCAACATCATTGAGCCCAGAAGGGCGCTCCACTGAATGAAGAGGCGTACCCCATGTACCTTTCTGGTCAGCAAAAGCTAACTCTGTGACTTTTAGGAGGACATTATCTTTAGGCTTTTCAGTGCCTGGAAGCTGGGCCCAATACCTGTCCAAGGCTGCCTCAAATGCCTGCAGACAAGGAATTTCTGTAAGAGTAAATACTGATAAATTAGATGAAAATTCAATGTACAGGCTTTGTTGTACTTTACCAGAGGGAAATCGTAGCAGTAAGTTGTGTTGCTTTTCTTGGCCAAAAGTCGTTTCTTATCAAGAACTCTCAGAGGTTCATATTGCGCATTAACAGGGAAGCGATGCAAAGGACCTTTCCCAGAGGTTGAATGGTAGACCACTCGATGCTCACTGGCATCTTCGGCTTCTCTGTAGATCTGGTTGTAATATTAAGCAAGGTTATAATGTTGCTTTCTTTTCAGGGACATTCTTAAGATAAAGTATAAGCACATAAAATTCATGCTTTATCGTTATATTGGAACCACTTCTTTGACTACAAACTGACACTGCATCAGGCTGTGAGAGATATTCAATCTGATACAAAATTTAAACAAGATGCTGTACTGTTTGAGCATGTTAGTATTGGAAACCGAGAGTTTCATGAAGGGGATCAACAGAAGTTATTTAGACAAGCATAGATAATAGTTCTTCAGCAGAAAGCAAAAATAATAATCATTCATTAGATGTTTATATCTGTCAGAGCTTGCACTTGTCCCATATCGAAAAATCATAAATTCCTAGACCACCCATAAGATCATGGGCTACTCTACTTACCAACAATTGGTTTTAGGACGGAACTCCATGATTCTTAACATGATCCAATATTACCCTATCACCATATGCCTTTTTCTCTTATTGTCATATAATCCGCAAGAGCCTAATTAAATGAAATATCCAATGCAACTTTAAACCAATATATAAAACAACACCACTTACATGCACAATACAGGTGTGACCTGTAACATTTGAGACCATAACTCTCCAAGCACCATTGGCTTCTCTGGGAGATGATATCCAGAGCTTCACTTCCCACTCCCACACACCTAATCGGTGCATTTTCACACCAATGGATGCGTTAATTTCATGTGCCACCTCTTCCAAGATTTTCTCTACCGCAGCTTCTTCATGCCCATCACTTATGTCCACTCTCCTACCACCAAGTCATGAAGTAAGATGGTGTTTATAATACATGCATAATTTATAGCTAGAATGTAAACATTCTTACTTGTTGTATGGCAGCAAATCATCTATTTGCTGCTCCCGTAAGATATAAAGGTACATATGAGCATGGTCAGCTTTGACATTTGCGTTATGAACATGAAGTTCAAGCTCCTCCATTGCAGACATCATGGACCTCAAGATGCTCCTTGAAGTAAAAGATAGAGACCAGAAGGACTGGGTTGTTGCCTGGTCCAATCCTTGGTATAGTGTTAAACCTTCATTTGATGTTGGTTGTCTTACAAGTGTTCTCAGGAACATCCTTTGGATGGGAGCTGGCTTGTCTACAACAGTGTACAAGTGCCATTGACGGTCCCGAGATGGTGTATATTTTATATTTGCATAACGTTTGAGTTTTTCCTGGTTTGTCAAAAAACACCAATTCTAACATCAGCTCAAGAGTGCTAAGATTGTTATTTTCTTATTAGTCCTTCAAAGAAAGAATAAAGAATCAAAAGTTAAACAGGTAGAAATTGAAGCTGTAAATTCACAAACCAATTCAAGGTATATGGAAAGAGGAGGCTCCAGGTGACGCAATAGAGGCTCCTCCTCATAGTACGATTTATCTGCTGACCAGTGAAAGGAGTGCCTCATAGGACCCCGCCCTTCATCTCTCTGAATGATACAGCTGATAACCCCTACACCTGCATTTCTCAGACTGGAGCTTACTTCTATTTCTTTTAATATTTTGGCTAACTTGTTGACTCTCTCTTGAGCCTGATCCTCATCACCACTGGAGACAGTCAGAGCAGAAATATAAGTAAGGAAAGGCAATTACTTATCGGTTCAGTTCATTTAACTAATTCATTATATCATGTGCACGTGTTGAAAGAATCTCAGGCCAATCAGATAAAGGAGATGTAAAATTTCACTGATATTTC
This sequence comes from Ehretia macrophylla, assembly GCA_037974665.1. Classification (NCBI taxonomy): domain Eukaryota; kingdom Viridiplantae; phylum Streptophyta; class Magnoliopsida; order Boraginales; family Ehretiaceae; genus Ehretia; species Ehretia macrophylla. The sequence goes on along the minus strand of CM075779.1, from coordinate 37,910,902 downwards.
TGTGGGGATGTCCCTCTGTGGAAGGAGGATGAGAAAAATTGACTAAGTTTACCCTCATGCTGTCCAATTTCAACCCCACTTATGTGTATAATAAGTTCCAGTTATTCACTGATTTGGCTTGAGTTGAGCTTCCAACTAACAAGTAGATGCTTTGGGAAAGTCTTGCAATTCAATTTAATTGTAAGATTATCAAATTACAGATTGACATGGACTTGGTGATGGTCTATGTAAGCTTGAGCTAAACATTACAAATTTGCCTGTCTAACAAGTAAATCCATGTATTGTACCTGTCTTGAAGCAAACTCATCTGGTTATTGATACCCACTAATGCAATGTGCATCATGTTACCATGAGTAGTTGGCTGCGCGGATCCATCGGGAACCTCAGAGTGCAAGTTATGTGTCGCTTCCCTCAACGTAGCAGTCAACACAGTTGGCAAGAACTGAAGAGATTTAATAATAACCATGGCTCCCCATTTCCTCTCACTATGTTTCTTAACTGAGAGTTTGTCCAGAGTTTCAGCTTCTGACCCATTCTTTCTCTCCACATGCTCTTCCAAGAATTCCCACAAAGCGATAAGTCCAGATCTGTGCCACTGCATCCTGACACTCCCATTCACGAGGTAGGGCTGATGATAGATATCACACTTTAGACAAGTAACATCCAAATATCTTGATAAGTAGACTAAAAAGACCCTTTGATGACCATTACCTGGTATAATCGACGAATATATGTCTCCACAACTCGCCTCTGAAGGGTGTGATCACTGTGATCAAAAAGACCTACGAGGGCGTCTTCAACTGCCAAAGGAGCACTCACAAGAGCCTCCATCCGTTCATTTATAGCACTTTTTCTTTTAGGGGTATCCATATTTTCACCATCTTCAGTGAACATTTCTAGCTCAGAAAGACTCCTCGCAATGCTGGAACGAAGTTCACTCAATTTTGTCTGTTCTAGCAATTGGCTTGCTTTCAATGCCAACTGCAAAAGTACGTTTAGATTCAGAATTTTTTTCGAACAGAATTTCCATTGGAACAACTTCAGTATAAAAAAACGTTATCTTGAGATTACATGAGGAATTAACATTTGATCCATATAAAAGGAAAAGAAAAAGATAGAAAGAAAAGAAGATCATTTGTTGATCTGATATTCTAGTGAGCATCAAAACCAAGAGTAAATAATTATAAATGAAGAAGTACAATAAATCCAAGTATGAAAGCAAGAGGACGATAACCAAGACGAAATACTGACCTCAGAGTAATTTGTGTGGTTGAGTGCTGAGAAGCGGATTAGTTTATCCCTGTAAGCAGCAGGATTAGGATATACTAGATGTTCCATGAGACGTAGTATCAGTTTGTTTTTACTCCTAATACCCTGCAAAATGAAGTTGTGTTTAATAAAAGTTTTCCATCTGCAGAATGCAAGGAAGAGCAAACAAGATGATGATATGGCCAATCTGCAAGTACCTGATGAGAAAGCACAATGTCTACGACCCTCAAGAGATCTTTCTTGTATTGAAGTCTAAGGCGTTCAATTACATCAGCCTGAAAGGGAAAGATATTGGAAATGATGACATTATACTGAAAACAAGAATGTCTGTGATGACTGAACACGTTGCAAATTGAATTGATAGATTATTGGAACAGTAGAGGTAAAGAACCGTGGTAAAGCCGCTAAGACATGGCATCAAGATAAGCATGTAAACCAGGGGTCCACAGGGGCCATTTGGAAAAGCATAAATGTGAGACAGCACTTAAATCAATCAAATGCAGGTGAATCCTTCAAATGAGCTCAGGAAGGAAATGACACCCAACTGACAGAAGTCATGCTAAATACAATGACCATATAAAAGTGCAGAAGGATTCTTTGAAGTTCAGAAAGAAAATTAGTACTAGGTTTCTTTCAGATATTTCAGTATATAATAAATGTAGTATACTAGTTTTCTATGGGATAGCTCACCTGGATGTTGTCACTAAATAATTCTTCAACCGATAAATACTCCTCAAAAAGGTTCTGAACTATAAGACGGGCATGACTCTCTCTTCCACCCTCATAAGACTTGACAAGACTCATTAACGGTTCAACAAGTCTTTCTTGGGCTCCTTTCTCTTTATCAAGGCATGAGCTTAGGTGGGCCTGAAACAGAAAAGAGTGAATGCATATGAAAGGTTCAATTATCAGTTAACAAAAAGAAAAATACTATCAGTTAACAGAAAGAAAAATACTAATAAAACTAAATTGCTCAAAATAAAATGAAAACTTCTGAAAGAAAAGAGAATGTCACATAAAAAGACTAACCTCAAGAACACTCCGTAAAGTTTTGGCAGGGAAGTCAACATTTTGCAAGCCCAACATTCCTTCATACTCCCTGAACTTTGCTTCCAGCTGAAAAAGAATTATGCAAGACAAATATAAGGATAAAACAGTATGAGCAAAGTTGCTAACAGGGTAATAGAATGTGAAAAGCATTAATTTAGCATTTACTTCAGATCTTAAGTCCTTCGGAAGTCGAGTTGCAAGGACAGCAAAGCATTCTTGCCACTGAAGGAAAGGGAGCTCAGGATTGTCCAGGCAACTCAGCAAGTTCTGAACCACCTGCAATGGGATTCCATGTTAGTCTGAGAAAAGACATTTGATCACATGTATTTAACTAAAAAGACATCTGATCACATGTAATTAACTATGTTTTCCCTAACTTCTACTCCTGTCACGATTCCCATACTTAAAAAGAAGTGAATTCACAAATGTCATCCTGACCTCCACTTTATCATTCCAGAAAATAATCTGAGGGGAATAGCCTCAAAATAAGCTGTTTGAGTTTGCCGGCTTCTTTCTTTCTGTGTCTCTTGCTCTCATCTCTTTCTTGTTTTGGTTTATCTTAAACCTATTGAAATTATTTGTCAACAAGTCATTACACCCATTTCAGTGTCAGACCTCTTCCTCTCAGATTATCCTTGCCACATAGCCAACCCATCCTCAAGTAATATTTCATATGTTATCACTATGAGTCAGACTCAATAGAATTTGATCTAATATACATAAAATATTATCACCCCCCACTGCTGTTGTTTTTTGCATCCTTTTGATTGCAGCTTGCAACATGATTGGAGTTCCTAGACAGCTACATTCATCGTTGGTTGTTTTTCTATAGAAGCATTTGGATGGTGGGTGGCAATTTCTTGACATCTTGAGGGTGAAATGTGGGCATACAATACTAGAAACCAATTACAGAGAAATAAGAAATGCATGGGACTGCATAGCAGTACTGATGATTAGCTGAATATTGAAAAGGCAAATGGTATAGAGAGGCCCAAGAGAACAGAAGAACCATAAATAGTTAGATTTGTTTCTGTGGCTGGGAAAGGAACAAGAAAAAGGCTAGAAGCAGGAAGTAAGTTTGTTGCTACAGAACATATGAAAGAGGGAGATGGAAATTTGGTGTGGAGAATGAAGTGGTTTTAGGAGTCTTTTATGTCATTTTACCACACACTCCATGATGTGGAGTGCAGATATGACTACTTGTAGATACAGTTATTTGCACGTTACTATCTATATTTGATTGAGATATATTAAAGCCAAGTGAAACCTTACTTCATCAATGTTATGCTCATATCCTGCAAGAATCATTCGAGCCGCATTCAGACTTGCTGCACACCTTTGATGAACTTTTCCAGATATGGCAGTTGGAGGTCCCAGAACTGGGAAGCTCCCATGGAAAGGTTCTGCTTTTCTTACAGCTGAAGGGTCATCTAGATCAAGCCTTGCTATAAGCTCACCGGCCTGCATATAAACTAATGGATTAGATGCTAGAGAGAATAGAAAGAAGGAATAAAAATTCCTTATGCAATCATTCTTTACCTGCATAGCTTGACCTTCTGACATGCTAAAATGGATGATTCCAGAAGCAGGTGAAAGAAGGGGCATACACATTTTCATAACCTCAACCTCTGCAAAAGGTGTGTCAGCATCGATATGGCTACCATCTGACACCAAATACCTCAGCAGCTTGCATGGTGTCTCGGCAACTAACTTAGATGGATCATGATCATTCTGGATAGAACAGAAAAGTGAAACTGAATCTCTCAATCAACAAGATAAAAGTAATAACTAGGAGAAATATAACACTCCGCACCTGAAGCAAGCAAGTTCTTCCATCAATGAGAAGGCGAGTTCCGGCTGCTTCCTCCTCTGCATATATGATATGACTGTTCCCATCTAGCTGAGAGAATAGAATGACCAATCACAGCTTTTAGAAATTCCCTTATGCAACTATATCAGTTTCCATATTAAATAACAGACCTTCAGCATATACCGGGAAGAAAATACAAGCTATAGTAAAACTTTAGAACAGAAGTTCCATAAAACCATAGGGAGAGTAAATGCTTGCCTGCATTAATAAACCCCCATCACGTAGAGTATGTATTTCTGCTTCAATCTCTGAGTCATTCATCCTCAACTTATAGCTTCCTGATCCTCCTCTTACCATATTAATCTATTGAATAAACCATGATAGTAAACACATGTCAAGAATCCCCATTTATTAACACTGCCTTTGAACGGTAAATAAATCCTCTATTTCTCCCTATCCTGCTTCCCAGAACCTAAATCAAGATCTACAATTAAGCAAGGCTATGCATCATTACTTACTGTATACTTGCTCCCTTCAATGTTCAATGAAACTTGAGAGTTGACAAGCGAAATATGCTGCAAGATGATAGTACCTTGTGATTAACTACTTAAAAGAAAAGGGGATAATAGAACCCAAATCTTTTGAAAAGTGTCATGGGGCATAATACCTTCGGAGGGATCTGTCCTTTTTCAAGATAACCAACATATTCTGAGACCATTGCTGCACTACTAGCAGAAGCTTTCTGAGGTTCACAAGGAAATATGCAAGCAGGTCAATAGTACAAATTCATGAAGCCAGATAAATATAGTATCAAATAAAACCTTCAGAAACTTAAAAATAGTCTGAAGATGGGCATCCTTACATTAAGAGCTCCTCCAACAACTGAAAGATACCAAGGTGGCCTTTCTGCTCTAACTCTCATTGCAATTCTACTATCCAGCCAGCCAGTATGTATTTTATTGTCTTTGTAATCTGAAGCCTGCAAAAATATGCACATGACGATTAAATCTACAGCAGCAATACTATAATCATTAAAAGTCTGGCTCGGATGTCAAAGTTTTCGCAGGCCTACATGTAATAAGTCAATTGTGTAATCAACATTTGTGCGGATCTCTCCACGTATTTGAATTTCCTTCAGTCCTAGAACCATATTCGCAATCGCCAGGGCTCTGGACTCTCCAAATGCAAAAATGTGTCCTGCGGTAAAATGTAAACAATCAATCTGTCTGAAGTGCAATTACGTGAAGGATTATAGCAATAAAATAGAAGTACACTGGAAGAACGCTTGAAGGCATCAGAAAATTAACAGTTGACTGTCAAATAAGGAGAAATAGAAAAATACATGTTCTGTATATGAGCAGCACCAGGAATCATTAATAACTATTTTAACTGCTGACTTACCAAATTGAGAATCTGAAAATTCATGAATGCCCCCTCCAGACTGCAACGATAGTGAGGTACTAATTAGTTCATACTTCAGATTATGACTCATTTTTTTCTGTAGGGAAACCCTGGCAAAGGCGTGTTGGCCTGTTGGGTATGGCAAGATCAGAATTTTGTCAAAGCATCAATTTTTGAAGTACCTTGACAGAAAAGTATGCCCAAACATTTGGCTTGCTTTTAAAACTCAGTTCCTGTTCAGAGCCATTCAATTTAGTAAATTCTCATAACAAGAACAGAAAAGATATAATAACTTCATGAAAAACAACTGAATACACTAACCTGTACTTTCCCACTGGTAGGCTTAAAACCATCATCAGGATCCTCACTTGTCACGCGGACAGCCACACAATGACCTTTTGGCCGTGTAGACTCTGCCTTGTCAAAATCAAATGCAGTCGCAAGAGGTGATGTTTTTCTCCAAGCATCATATCCGCCTCCATGTTCCATTCCATAGAATCTCCTTATTTCTGATTAATTAGTCAACAAGAAACCCATCTTATGAAGTAAATGCAGTTTATAATATAAAACTATACACAAGAGGGTTGGTTAGTAAGGATGCAAGGTATCTAACCTGGAATTTGCCAGAGAGGTATGCCCATCCCAACTGCAACTTGGGCTGCTGGAAGATTTATTTCAGCGATCCACTCGGTGACAGGGTGCTCCACCTAAATTACATAGAAAATGTGAAGATTTGATTATGTTGGGAGCCGAGTAACAACTGATGCCCAATCAAATCCAAAACTGCTTTCTACAATCAAGCAGAATTGGTCTAAATTAGGTACACCCAGAAATCCTTGGATTGGTGTTATATAACTTAACAAAAAAATTCCATATATGCAAGGGAAGATCAGTATCATTAAGAAAGTAACATTATAAACCTGTAATCGTGGGTTGAGCTCCAAGAAATAGTATTCCCCTGTGTCCATGCTGTACAGATACTCAACAGTAGCAGCTCCAACATAATTCACACATTTGGCTAATCTCCTAGCAGCCTGCTCAAGCTTTTTCACTGTTTCTGCAGGAGCCACTGTTATTGGACCCTCCTCAATAATCTAAAAATAAAAATTGATCAATGGATGTCAGAGATAAAACTCTACATAAGTTGATCTCCCAGTGTCACTGAATAAGTAGAATCGCCAATCTTAATCCTAGAATTGAAGGGAATCAAAATGAAATACTCTTGCATCTGATATGAGGAAAACAAATGGTCACAAATGCAAGAAAATATAGACTACCTTTTGGTGCCGCCGTTGGACACTGCAATCTCGACTATGCAAAGCTGCAACGTTTCCATATTGATCACATAGCAACTGGACTTCCAGATGTCGACTCTGCAAATTGAAGCAGCATATCGAATTAGATTGAAATCATATTTGTAAGCACTAAAAATTGAGCACCTGGGTCATACAAAGTTGTTCTAACCTGAGAAGCAACCTTCATTACGAAAATAGGGGATCCAGGAACTTCACCCTGGACTTGCTTAAATAATGCCTTCACTTCTTCGGCATTATGAACCTACAAACTCCAAGTAGTAGATGGTGTTATCACAGTTATGTTTAAAGAAACAAAGAATGCACAAGCTTTTGAACACAAGGAGCAATCTCCCCGGTAATTGAAACAACATTTACATAGATATGGCCAATGATAAGGGTAGTTGGTATATTTGTTTAACATTAGCCCCTCACAATTATAGAGGAGAAATGAAAAAAGTCAAGTACTGAAACTGTTGCAGCTACTATGCAGAGAAACCAACCTTTCTTATGCCTTTACCACCACCACCCCAAGATGCCTTAATCATTGCAGGATAGCCCACAACTTGACAGCTAGCAATTGCTTCTTCCGTAGTATAAACACAAGCTTTACGATATACATCATCTGGAATGGTGATCAAACAGCTCTCTGGAGGAATTTTCACCTAAAAGACCAATTTATAATCAGTCAGATATAAGGAGATGCAGAAACTTAGAAGGCCAAGCTTATAAGCAAAATGGCCTTACATGTGAGCCACTCCATGGGAGTGTAGGTACTTCTGCAGCTTGTGCAATTAATGACGAACCAATTTTATCTCCCAGTGCTGCCATAGATGCTGCCGGTGGCCCAAGAAATATGATTCCTTTGGCACTCAATGCATCAGGCAATTCTGGATTTTCAGACGCATGACCCCAACCAGGCCAAACGGCGTCGACACGTGTTACCTCTGCCATCTGCATATCCAAAAATTTAATTTCTTATCAGCGAATCCAAATTAAGAAAAGTTCTTTCATAAGCAGAAGTTACAATTCATCTCAAGTAATTACTCCTTTTCATTTCCAAGACAACCTTATTTATCATTGTCATTTCTAACAGTGCTTCTATAGCATATCTACCCATTCCCCCCATTCCCAAAGAAAACCCAAAAAAAGTTCTACAGAGTGACGAGGAAATATTTAAAATTAGGTTGGAGTTTGTACTCGGAACTCCTGCAATGCTCACCTGAAATGAAGGTATTCTATCTGCACCGGGAACAAAAACTTCAATAAAGAAGGAAGAAAACCCATACTAACCTCAACAATGAGTTGCACATTTGCATAATTGTTATTATTAGTTCCTCCAGGAACTTCGACGAATTGATCGGCTATCCTAATATGCTCTGCATTTATTCTCATGTCCTCTGGAGTTGCCATTGCTACCAACAGAATAGCCTTCTCCGTACCAAATGTTTCATAAGCCCATGTCCTAATACTACGTATAAACTTGACAGCAGCCATTCCATTGTTTGCAATCAAAATACTGTGGATAGGCCGCTTCCCTCCAAGAGCATTACAGAATGCATCAATCTCAGATACTGCAGTCGGAGACCGCAAGAGAACTGTTCCATTTACGTAACCATTACCATGCTTGATGCCAACTGTTGTCTGCCTCCTCTGAGCTTCAGACATGTCGAACAATCTGAAACCAGACAATCAAAATGCTCAAGATTGGCTATAGTCAATGGCCAACAAGGTTAACCTCATCCGTTCATTACTCGACAATCTAATCCGAAAAATAAATCTAGAACCATTAATCTTGATCTCCTTTCAACAACTTATGCAAACGAAAGCATTAATCATGATCAGACAAATAAATTACGAAACCAAACTAATCATTGCCGGTTTGCAAGAAAACTAACTTCATAAAGGATCACATGGTAGACCAATTAACCTACTTTTACAGGTTAAAGAAGTATCATATAAAGTAGTAGACTTTAAATGCAGAGGAAAGTCGTATCGAAAAGATCACCAATTGAATTGACCAGAAATATTAGCTTGATCAATTGCAGCACTAAAAATCAAACACCAGAAAGCTAATCACTCCAGAAACAACACCAATTACTAATGCAAGCATGTATAGCTAGGAAAGCATACCACACAAAATCAAACTCACTCAAAGCTACAAAATATGCAGCAGTGACACCACTGTAGAAGTTAATGATCACACATAAAAAGCAACGTACAACATGATATCATACGATTCAATAAATATAAAACAATTAGTCTTTTGATTAAAAAACAATAAAAATGCAATCTTTATATGTAACATAAACAATTCACTGCACTTTTGAATTAATTTTTTTAGCAAACTCACATACCCAGATCAAGAAAACAAGTCTTTTACATGAAAAGTCTAACATAAACGCCCAAATAAGCAGTGACATGAATTGTAACGAAGACAAAGAGTTGCAGTGTGTGTGTGTGAGAGAGAGAGAGAGAGAAAGAAAGAGAATTGAGGTGGCTGACCTTAAAGAAGAGCCAAAAAAGCTTCAATCTTTGTATAATAGAGATGGGCTAATTTCATCAATCTGATTGGCTGCAATGAAGCATTGCAGGCTCAAGAATTGGAGGCAAAAACTAAACAGACTAGCAGCAAATCTGAGATACAAGTGAGTTGTACAAATGTTTTTGTGTTAGTTTTGTTTTAGCTTTGAAATACTTGTTGGGGGTGAGGGGTGTTTTTATTAGCTTTGGTTTGGGTTGGTTGGGTGTCTTAAATATTGTCCACCCTATTAGTCACCGCCAGCACGTGGTGCCTGCCTAGACACACACACCCCTCTGTAAATATTAGCATTTGAGACTATTAAAAAGAATATAAATACGTATTTATGTGGATGATGCAAATATTGGCATTTGAGACTATTAAATTTTTTTGCGGAATTGGGTAATTAATCAGTTTTAGTTTCTGTTATGAGATAGGCCCCTACTCGAATTCATAGGGGTATCAATATTTCTTTTTACCCAATTTATTTAGATCTAATATAAATAAATGTGGTACTTGAGAAAAACCCAAGAAATGGTTTTGGCTTTTTTGTATGTTGCTCAAAAATATTTGGAAACCTTGGCGTGTGTTGACCAAAGTTGGGTGGTACAGTCCACCAACCTTTCCCTTCTTAGAATTCTTATACAACAAAGTTAGTCTGGTACGGTTTATGGTAGAAGAGAAGTGGGTTGTTTCATCATCACAAACTTTTTCCAACTATTTTTTTTATTTTTATTTTTTATTTTTCTGATCTGATAATAATTTGTGTTTATTTTTTGGTGTGTTGAATATGTTATTGATTGGGATAATGAAGTGTGTAGGTGACTAACTGGAGTTGTGATGATTAATAGAAAATGAGTGGGTATTAATGTGCATGGGTGTTCAGTTATGGTTGGAAGTTAGGTTCATCCATGCATTTCTTACCTCACGTATCAGTCTTATTCAATGTCATTTTTTTCTGGCTTCGAGATTAGGTTGTCTGGTTATTACCAAGTCACTGAGAATTCCCATGTTTCATGAGTAAGATCCAACTTAGTTAGACTTTTAACTTTCGGAAAAACTCCATATTTTTTGCACTCGAGGATTAAATAGAACGATCGACTAGTAATTTGAAATTAAATTTATATCTTTTTTTTAAAGCTGTATAAATGTTGAACTCATACAACAAGGAGTATCTACTAGACGAAAAGTCCGGTGGTATTGAACTTATATCCTTCTATCAAAAAAAATGTATGATCTTTAACTAATTTGAAGCATGCGTTATAAACTCATCTGTATCACAAGGTTTGTAATCTTAGAGTGAATCTAATGTGATCCTATCTAAGACAGTGGTCAAACCATATTAATATGAGAATGTGCACAGATGCACTCTCAACAACAAAATAAATAAATAAATAAAATTATATTAAATTCTCTCATTATATCAGTGTATCGTATGATATTTCTAATTGTATGAATATACACCCCGATATTCAAATCTTAGTTTCACCTTTGATCTAGGATGAATTCCTCACGATACATTAAAAATAAATAAAAAATAAAATCTTCAGAATTCTGGCTGCTTCGATATGAACAAAAAACGAAGATCAATATTTCAAAGAACATGAAACTTCCTCTCTTCAGTTTTATCTCGACGGTGATTGAAAGTTAAGTTTTTCCATGGTCTAGACAATTGGACATGACAATAAAGAGATAGCAAGAATAATACGTGTCCCTTTGTCGATTGAGCAACAAAAAAATAAAAAAGAATAAGACGTGTCTGGTGCATATGTACGTGCTAAATCCCTATCATTTTTCCACAAAATATATCCTTACAAGGCTTATTCCAAGAACAAACAATGAAACATCAGTTTAATTTATCATTTATAAAGATGATAGTGTTCTCATGCTAATCACAATCCATATTCAACGTATCTGACCTAGTAAATCTCGAGCTGTGCCCCGAAAATATGAAGTTATATGAACCGAATTTGATCAAGTCATCCTCCACGGCTCGAATTCATTTATAGCCCCATATATCAATCAATTGTGCTTATTACATATCACTTAGTTTTCTTACAGTTTTTTGAACAAGTTTAGGTATTGTCTCACAAGTTCACGTCTTCTATATAAATCTACCAATGTTTTTTATTTTTATTAAAAGTCGTCTCTTTTATAAATTTTATACACATAAAATTTTATTTGAATGTCTCTATTTAATTCATTTTAGATCTTTCCTAGGGGGTGGGGGGAGGGGTGGTCGTTCCTTAACATGCCCAGACTATATTTATAATATCGTACATCAATGTGAGATAGTTATTTGAATAGTTTATAAGTAAATGTTCTACTTATAAAAAATAACTTGGGATACCAATTTTGGGTCGGTTGATTAGAGGTCTAATTAGTCATGTCTTATGTTTATAACACTAGTTTCATTAATGGGCCGAGGATTTTGAGCTTAGGGCGTGAAAGAATGATATTCAGACTTGGTCACTAACCAAGTAGTAATTTCTTATGTTTACAATATTAGTCTCGTTCGCGATCTTGGGGTTATGGGTTTGGAGTGTGACAAAATAATATTCAGAGTCATTCACTAGGCGATGCGGGAGTTAAGTGCTATGCGGGGCAAAATACTATTCAAAGAAGACGATGGGAGCCACATCTTGAACTTATAGGAGCTACCTCTAGAATCTTACACCACCAAATTGGTTCTGGGTGTGTGTGCTCCTGACGAGACGTTAGGTCCTTAACGGGGGTGTGTGTAATATATCCCACGTAGGTGAGAGATAGTATATTTATGTGATTTATAAGTGGGTATTGTAATTATAAGAAATAACTTGAGTTTACCATTTTGAACCAGTATAAAAGAGGGTTCAAGTAGTTATTTCTTTTGCCTACAATACTAGTCTCGCTTGCGGGTCTTGATGTGTTGGGCTCGGACGTGACAATATTAAACAATTTATCCTCAACCGGGATCACCCTCACTTTTTCTTGTATATCATAATTCTTAATCTTGTCCTTTTTAACTTTGTCATATATATATTTATCTCAAAATTCTAATCATATCTACCACTGCAATTTTATGGATGTGTTATTATTTTATTGTTCAACACCCACAACCATATAACAAAACTTAATAACAATCTTATAATATTCTCCTTTTAACTTAAGTAGTGAATTTTAAGCGGTTACAAATTAATTATAAATAGGAACACGGTGAGGTTGCAACATTCTAATTTGAAAATTAATGGAATAAAGGAAATCAAATCCTAATGACAAGTAGAATAAACTCTGCACGAAACATTAATATATCGCTTTATTAAACTTTTGAGGTAATGGATTGTCTTAGAGGTGATCTTCTATCAAATTATATGTGTTCTTAGTGTCATTATCATACTACTTATCGATTAAGCACACGAAATCATATCAGCATCGAGACGTCTCATTTTGTGTATACCTACTCACATGGACAAGCTTGAAAACATTATGACGCAAAATAACTCAATAATAATGTGGTACTTGTTGCTCATTAATTAGTAAATAATTAGATCTCTTCCTGTTGCTCTACCTAATATCTGTATTTTCTTTTATCTCACAAACAAAAATGAAAAACAAAAAAATCGTCGCAAAAAATTAAAATTCAACTATATCACTTTTAGCTCAAATATCAACCCACCCCGACCTAAATCAAATTTTATCGTTTATTTTTTAATTTTTTGAATAATTTTTACTTGACACCTATTGTAATGATAAATAACTTTGAAAAAAGAAAAAGGTTAGATGTGACCATGCATGTTGTTCGATCTAGTCCATGCTTAGCCTCAATTACATCGCAAATACTCACTTCACCCAAGTACTTAAAAAATGACTTGTTGTTTGAAGAAAGATTTGGACAGTTCAGAGCATTTCTAACGTACGCACACTGGCAACGATGTTTGTTTTGCAAATGGTAGAAAGCATCGTATGATCTGTACGAGTTCAAGTATTTTGGATTAGTTTATGAGACTCAATGTGTTGATAGATCATTAGTTTGGCCTAAATTATTATAAGTTGTATCAAAGCAAGTTCCTAGGTGAAAGTGTGGGCTCTCCACAATGCTTGGTGGTCCTATCGTGACGAGGAGAAGAATTTGTGACATCCTATTTTGTATAAATTATTTTAAAAGAATATGTATTCAGTTTATAAAATAATCATACCTAATTCTTTTTGCTAATTATATCATACCTAATTCGGAAAGTTCCTTGCAACAAGTTGCAACTATTATGCGGGACCATGCATATTGCCAGTGAAGTTCAGGCCCATGAGCATGGCGTGGCCATGCTGTTAGACGTGTATGTCTATTAATTACAGCATGATGATCAAACGTACACAACCGATGGTGCTTCATCTTAAATGTATATGCTGCCTAACTTGGTAAAACAAAAAAAATTACCGTCATAAATCCAAAAAAATGTAAGCACAGAAACATATAAATATTGCTATATATCACTCTTTTATTTTATTTTTTATATAATAGAATTTTTATCATACAAACAATAAATTTGATATTTAATATATAAATTTTTATCATATAAAAGAAAGATAAAGAGGTAACATAAAATATTACTGAAAACCTACCTAACAAATTATAATTCCAATTTCAGCTCAAAGGTCAATGAAAAATAATGAAATATAAACGTTATTTACCGGTTCGGGTCAAAGCACTCTTTAAGGTTGTCCAACCACCATTGAAGTCTTCTGTCATAAAATTCTCGTACTATAAATGGAGAAACTTTAGTACAATGAGCTGAGGACATCAAGATCATATTATTTCTTATAATAGATAATTGTATATAAAATCGACACAGGTAGAGAATATTTAAGGATACGAGATAATTCTTTTTAAAAAAGTCGGCAAAATAGTTTCGTAACTTCGAAAAAAGGGATGCTTTCTTACAAAGAGGATTGCAGTAACTAGATCGGAACAATTGTTTACCAAAAACATAGGTCTCCACAAAGTAATGAACGAAATCGACTAAGCAATAATTTAAGGCTCCGTTTGCCACCACTTTTTCTGTTTCTTTTTTAGAATAGAAAAATAGTATTTGCATGGTTTTATGTCTCAGAAACATTTCATGATTAGAAACTAAAGTGGCAGATCGATCTTTTACGAACTGCCTGTCTTCACAAATCTTGTTATGAATATTTACACTACGCCTGGATTCACTAAGAAAAAGGAAACTAAGAGGAAGGAAAAAAGCATCTAGGAATTAGAAGGCAAGGATTTTCCTTGTGTGGATTGCAGAAAAACAAGAAGGGAAAAGTAAAAAATGTTATCATTTTTTTCTTTTTAAATTGGAAAGGGAAAAATGATAAACTTTTAATAGTACGTTACTAAAACTATACTTATCACTCATTAACCTTTCATTTCCTTCTATAAAACCCTAAATTAGGGGATTACAAATCTTCTCACTGAAGGTAATCCAAATATTATAATGTTAATGAACGGCGTGTTACAACACCAGAACCTAACCCAAATATAGTGTTAATATTATGAAATTATTTACATAGAACTGGATATTCATGGATTATAAAAGTTATTATTTGATTATGGACCAAAATCAAACCCAAGAGAATAAAAGCTTTCTAAGAATTACTTGAAAAATAAGTAATGTTTTCCTATAAATAGTGTTCAGTACATTGTAATACAATACATCAATATTCTCTCTTTATTTTCCATTGGTCTCTTTTTCTTTTTCTAGTTCTCTAATTTCATAACAGTTAAAACCTTTCACTTGAATAGATTATATAACATAACTGTCTTCAATTCATATAAATAAAAATGCCAAAGACATTTAAAGTCTAAAATGGTTCTTGGATATTTCAATATAAATGAGTTTGACATGTAAAATTTTCTGTCCAAAGCCTATATTAACTCACTTGAAAACATTTGGCAACACTAGAAAGTGGTCCTTGACAGCCAAATTATTTATTAGAACTAGTAGAGTAAAGAAGAAAGATACACAAATGTTACCTACCAAGAACAGTGCTCTAACTGCTAACAACCAAGCTCCTAGCTACTTGAAAAGCCAAATGAAAAAGAAAAGAAAGCGAAACGAAATATGAACCAGTAATTCTACCTAACAACGATGGAAACATAAAAAGGTACTAATAAGTCAATGTCAATAAAAGATGTCACGCACGAAAAATTAAAAGATAATCAACATGACATCCACCTAATTTATTTAAATGATAACAAGTGCAACTGAGGCGACAGTGATCACAGTTAATGGAACTAAAAAGGATGAGTATGTGGTGTAAGCTCCAGATTCTGCCGGTGCTAGTGCTGGGGCTTGATTAGCCGGTGCTGGAGCTTGATCAGCCGGGGTCGGTGCGCCACTAGGGACGGAGGGAGCTGAAGGTGATGGAGGAGTGGCAGTTGGTGGCAATGTGGGAGCAGGTGGTTTTGGAGGGTTTGGAGGTGGAGATACTTGTGGAGGATTAACTGCAAGACCAAAATTAGGAAAAATGAATAGAATGAACAACAACTAATAGGAGGATGATCAAGAATCAAGCAAAGTTGAACAATTATGTTAATTTGGATTCCATATTTCTCATCCTTCAATCTTTATATTAATAGCAAATATAAATACATTTCCGTGTTACTCTTTAACTTTTATATCTTACTTTATCATGTTTATATAATTAGAAAATTGGAATTAACAATAGAAAAATGCAATATTAATGGTCTAACTCCAATTGTTCTAACTTGTAAGTCACATACAAGATCTCAACCATTTACTCTGCCTATTCACAAAAAAAATAAAAAATAAAATACAATAAATTGAGGGCATATAAAGAAATCAATCATGCAACATGTAATGTGAAATGAAGTCTAATTAAATCATCATTATGTACATATAAACAAACATAAATATAGTCGACTGAAAAAGAAAAAAATAAATATTTTTCTTGGTCAATATGAAAAAAACTGGATTGAGAACGTACCAGGAGATACCCCAGGAGACGCCCCGGGAGTAGAAGACACTGCATGATATAACACAAAAACAATTAAAACAAATATCAATTGATAAGAAAATAACAAAATTATGTACATTGATTAGTACTAGATTTAAATGAATCAATATATAAATACACGGATTTAAAATTCTTTTTTAATAGAAGTTATAACACATAATTCAATAATTATATGAATAATATTTTTTTAAATGGAAATTAATAATTTTTTGAATAAATGATAAACATATATTGAGAAAAATTTATAAGATCAGTGAGGACTATAACCCCACGAGCCATTACCAATTAATCCAACACAGAAAATCCCAAAAGTCCGACTTGCCACTTCCCTGAAAAACCAATAAGGAAAAAATAAAAAGGCATAAAGAAACTCACTATTGCAAGAACTGATCGGAGGAGCCGAGACTCCACAAGCAGAAGGCAAAGTTGCGGCCTTTTTCATGTCAATAGTTAAACCCATATCAGCAGCACTTTTGAAGCCTTCACATATGCACTCGGCATCAATGTTCAACACCTGCTTAAACCCTGAACAACATGAAGCCTCAGGCTTGCTATCACTGCCACCAACAGTCAAAAACTCCAAACAGTCCGTCATTTTATATATCAGTGAGCCACAATCCGCGGCGGCAGGCCCTCCCGCTGCTGCTGGCCCTCCCGCGACTGATGGTCCTCCCGCGACTGGCCCTCCCGCGGCTGGTGCCGGTGGCTGCAACTGCGCATTTGGGTTGTGATTTGCGTTGTTTGCCAACAAAACAAGCCATGTAGCCAAAATGCAATTGATGGTCAAGAAGTTCACCATGATTAATTCACAAGAAAATAAGTAAGATTAGTGCAACTGCAAGAATGTGAAATGGTGCAAAAGAGTAAAACGTAAGGATACGTGTTTTTGGAAAATTAAATGACGTTTTAATCTTTGTTTGTCACTAAAGTCTAGCTAGTTATTCTTAGAAAATGAAGGGTTTTTTTTTTTTTTTGGTTATTAATTATCTTTTTCCGTTGAGATATCCGTAAATATCTGCACTCATTTAGTGAAAAATCTTTGAATGATCCCGTTACGGATATGTACGTAATTATTTCATGTAATCTCTATATCATTGACAAGTGTTCAAAACTTTGAAGAGTTCTTTCTCAATAAAAATACTTTTGAAAAGTGAAACAAAAGGATGAGATATATTGAATTCAATGAGTTGGTAATTACATTTCAAAGAGAAAAAAAAAAGTCATACGTAATTTAGATGTTAAGGAAGATTAATTACTGGAATTCAAATATGTTACTATGAATTTGAAAAAATTCAAATAACATTAATAGAATTGAGGGATGATACTATGAATTTGAAAAGGCTCAAATAACATTTTAGAGCTTAACATGCTATTATATCATTAGCTACGTACCTATCCCTTCATTATGCTTTTTAAAAGTTAAGGAACATGGAGTTACTTTTCGATTATAATACGACCGCATTTTTGCTCAATTGCAGCACTTAAAATTATTACAAATTGTATAAAAAAAAAATTGCAAATGACTTTAATTATTGCATATGATTATGTTGCAAATTCTCTACAAAAATATTGCAATTAGACTATAGTTTTAAAGCTTTTGTAAAAATGTAATTTTATGAGTAATTATTAACAAAATATGATAAAAATTATTAACTATTACAATTAAATAAAAATGTTACAAAAAGCTTTAGTTTATACAACTATTAAAAAACTGTTGCAAAAGACACTATCTATTGCAACCAATTTTCTTTTTAGTTAGAGTCTTAGAAAAGAGTTAAAATGTTGTAGTGCAAATGACTGGTCATAAGCAATGCATTGTTTGTTGTATCAAATTACAGTAGAATCTCTTTAAATTAATACTTGATAAATTAATAATCTCTTTTAAATAATAAAAATGTCCGGTCCCGAATTGGGACTAATGTAAAAAGTTAATAATTTCGATAAAATTATAAGATAATATATTTAAAATATTTTCTTCGTATTTTATCGACCCAAATATTTTATAAATTAATAATTAGCTAAAAATTACATAATAAATTGACTATGAAATTAGAGAAACTTGTTCTATCCTAATCCTGATCCTATATTAGAGAAACTTATTTTAATCATACTAAATTAGATTTCTCTTCTATTCTCGTTAGGTTTTTCTACTTGTTTTTTTTAAATTGGCCTGAAAAAATATGATTCATATTTTCAAAAAAGATACTATAAATATAATATGTTTACTATTAAGCCAAAAAAAGTAAAAATATATCAATAAATTAATATCTCGCTAAATTAAGAGAATTTAGTGGTCCCAATGGTATTAATTTAAAGAGGTTATACTCTGTGTATTTCAAGGAGCATCCTTAACATTTAAAGGAGAAAATGTGTAAACATGTGCAAGGCATTTCATAAATAATCAAAATAAGACTTAGAGATGAATGGACTAATATAGCTACAATTCTACTCATATACACTTCAACAAATCTAAATTGTCCATTCCGACCATCTTTGACCGGATGGGGTACGCAAAAGTTGATCCGGTAGATCGATTAGCAAATGCACATCTATATTTTTTTTTCAAGTAATTCACGTTGAAATAATTTAACATAACTTGTACATTATTTGACAACTAATCATTACAAGTACCAATGCTTATAAGTTTCATTTAATTTGTGTGATTCCGCACTCAGATTCACTTACAATTACATTTTCTAACCAACTTTGAGCTCAAGCTTACAATACTTCAAATAGCGTCAAGTTCAGTTATAATTTGATGGACTGAAAATACACGGATTTTTATACTTTCATAATGTTATAAAGAAAATGGGACTCAATGGGAAAAATGAGGAGGAAAAATGGGACGCAATGCATGCTAAATGACTAGGGGGAAAGGCTAGATAACGCTCCACCAACAGGCCCCAGTTTGTTAGACATTTTAGACTCGATTTTCAAATGATTCGGCAATACTGTATTTGGGCCTTTATAGGCCCATCTCGGAAAAACTACTTGTGATAAAACTTTCTATTGATTTCTTTAGACATTCGAACGAAAATGATTTCTTAAAGCTATTTACTTGATCGCATTTATTTGTTGCCATCAAAATCTCTCTCTTTTGTATTTCTTAGGTTGCTAACAAGGCAAAGATGATGAAAATCTTGTAGCTAATATTCTAATACTAATGTTCGAATCGGACATAAATTACCGGGCAACCAAACTTGTTTAGCTACCGCAGTTAATGATTGTTATTTGAATCGGTTAGGCCTCCCTTCAAATTAAAAAAAAAAAAAAAAGAGAATCGGAACAAAAGTTTGACCAAATCTTGATACCGTTATCTGAAGTTAAATAAATAAATAGAAAAATAAAATCCCAACAATGAGTTAATTTATGATAATTAACACTAGTCTATCCAGCCAACTAGGTTTTAGTCTATTAATTAAGTGAAACATTAGTATTGTCTAATTATGTACTGGTTTATGTTGGAGTTATTGGTAATTTCTGAATATCTAAACTTTCATTTGATTAACGCATATATCTAAGGCTCTTTTTAAAAAAATAAACAAAGAAAGCCCATCCAAGTTGATTTGGTTTGATCACGAGTCTGGCCAATGACGAAACCAAAGCTATAGTCTTAATTTACAAGAGAGACGCACTCCATTACCAGAATACTATGAGTTTAGAAGCCCAACCAAGTTGATTCGTTCATGTTTGACTTAGGTTTTAGACATTTAAAAATATTTTTTTGTAAATTTAGAACCTAAAATTAATTAATTTGGCTCATTTTGAAAGAGTTTTTAAGTAAAAATCAGAGGTAAAATTTAAAAAAAATAAATTGGAGCTTTTCATAAAAGATTTTTGCAAATCTATTTTTACATCACTAGAAAAGCTGTTTTTCCCCCTAAAAAATACCTTCCCCCCCACCCAATATTGTTTTAGATAATTTACTACAAATGTTTTAGTTTTCTCGTATTGATTTTTTTATATTTAATTCTGTTGTAATAGTGAACAGTACTTCTAACATGATCAGTCTAAACAGTCAACAACTTCTATTCAATTGCATTAAAGTTCAACCGCTCAACAACTAAAATTTCACAATTAAATAAAACAGATCCTATGTGCTTATGATGGGCTAACTTGAGTAAGTATAATTGGAGGACTTAGATGGTCCCTAAAGTAACATGATAGTGAAACCGAATAATCTCGATAGAAATTTGGATGGACTTTATCAACAGTTCCATTAATTAATATGTTTTCACAAATAATTAAAATTCTATTTCTTGATCTATATCTTCAAACTTTGGAAACTTATTATTATTATTTTTTAGTCAAATCTTGATGAATGAACTACAAAATCCTCTCTCCCAGTCATCAATAGTGCAACACTCAAGCATTTAGATATACAACAAACACTTTACCGTCTAAGCGGCAAAAGTGTAGCTCGGGGATTAAAGCAAAGCTAGTCCCATCATATTAGCAAGCAGTCTCCTTAAAGGAGTCCCTTCTTTACTAAGTTCCTGTGTGTTTATGCGATTATTAGTCACTCTTTATGGGCTAATAAGAAGGCTTGTTCAAATTCTCTTTTAAATGAAAGCTAAAAGAATATATCAAATTATTTCTAGATATGTCTCTCTTCCATCAATCTATACTCTACTTGAAATATGACATGTCTGCCGAACATAGATATACTTGCTCATAATTAAGAGTTCGAATGAACGTAATGTAAGAATTTTCAAAGTTCACTACTGAAGAGCAAGTTATGAAGAAGATTGTGCATGGAGTTCGATTCAAGATGCTTACTACCAAAAAAGTTAGGAACGATAGATACGATAGAGAACTTTATAGTTTGTGGAATCTTAATAAGCTTATCGATTAAGTTTCAAGGATTTTTGATATTTTGTAAAGCTTGACACACTTATAAATGGCTTTGTCACAAGTTTTGTTTAGTAAAATGAAATGTCTACTTGTTGATTGAGCAAAAAAAAAAAAAAAAAATGTTTGAAGCTTTTCAATCAAGATCAGTTAAGGGCTCTAGAGACTCGTATTGAAAATAACGAGGTTTTATCGTATGAATTGATGTTAGAACAAGTAGCTTTAGGATCTTATATAATGATATTGAAATTTATGATTTTTTTTTCAAATATAATAATTGCATATTCTTACAGCTTGTTGTCATGTCCCCCACAAGGTGCTATGGAAGTAGTTCCATTTTCTGAAAGCAAACATTTTTTTTCCTCAACTAGTCACTAGTGATCAGGTTTTCTGTTTCTGTTCATTCGACGAGTCAATATGCTAATTTTTACCCGTAAATTAACCTTTTTTATAGGTTATTTTTTTTAACAAAAACGTAATTGCATGACAACAAATCTTATATTGTTTATCGAGATTTTTTTTATTAGTAATTTGATGGTCCCCCAAGTAAAATTTCAGATTTCAGTGAAGCCCGTCATTCAGCTTGGATCGTGTAAGAAGCAATGTGGTCACTAGTGTCAGCAGCTCATTAAAACTGTCAAACTCGTCAACAACACGGCGCCAAATATGATATTACATGTGGACCTGCCGATTGACAGACCAACTACTAGTGTCTCAACATTCAAGAGTGGCTTATGTGTTAATTATATGTACCTTTGTGCAACTTTTTTGATGTCTTTTCATCTCAAGTTTTTCAAATAGCCAATCATATAGCGAGCATGATTTCTAGTGTATCATACGTATTTCACAAGATTTGTGATAAGATTAAAGGGCTTGCTGTTCAAATCCACTTGTAAAAAGATAGAGTGGATCATGTTTAAAATTATAACGAACATTAGATTATATATTACCGTTCTATTTAAAGAAAATTTTGTATCCATCCCACCAATAAAACTAAAAGACAAACAATAAAGAATTGAACAAACTAGATAGAAACATAAGAAATGATTGAAGGTGATGCGAAGAATTGGAGAAAGAACTCTTTAGAATTGGAAAGGTCGACCAAAATTGCCAAAAATAGAACATCATGCAATGAAGGCAGTGGTTGATGTTGGCGATCACAAACCTTGAATAGGAGGGCGCTTAGGTGTAAAGTTGGAGACGGTTGTGTGTTCTGGTGACTTGTGAGGCCCCAATTGACCCTTCCTCCACATTTGCTTGCGTCCTTTTCCGATTCAATGTTCTTGAACATTTAATGGACACAATAATTGGATGGAAAGCTGCACAAATGTTCTTCTTCACATTTATTAAAGAGACACAGAACAAGATTCCAACAATTTTTCATGTGGTTAGGAGCAATCGAATTTACATTTTTTAACGAGGAGGAACTTACTTTAAGTAAGCTCATATTAGATCTATTTCAAAATTATAAATCTTTTAGTGTAACGGTACGCCTTAACATATAATTCAGATTAATCAAAAGTTAAACAATATTTAGAGAATATAACATTTTACGCTACAACAAATTATTACTTGACCACTCTGCTAACCCGTATAGTCGACATCAAATTTACAAATTTTATTCTTGCATATATTCTACCAACTACCAAGAGAACCTGTGAGCTGAGTAGTGGCCTCGTGGGGTTGAGCTTTTGCTAAGGACTGCTTAGGTTTTCTGCTTATCAAATTGGAGAGACAAGTTATTCCCTCCCATGTTATTCATTGCCTCCCAAAAAATTAAAGAATTATAAAGCAAAAATACTATAAAGTTCTTAAACTAAATCAAACCAAATCTTATCACAGTAGGTGAGATCAGATATATGAATTAGATGATACCGCCAGCTCATTTATGTCGAAAGTCATATCTTTTATTAATTTCATGAACACGAGTTCTCTTCTAAATAATTCTATCTAACAAGTCTTAGATCTTCTTTTTCCACTTTTGTACTCCCTCCATACCATATTATGAAAATTCAGAACTCGTAAACTGTTGGACCATAGAACAATTTTGCAACAAATTATCTTAGTTTCTCTTTCACAGTGATAAGAGGTCTTCCATATGGTATGTTTCCAAGTGAGTTTTGGCTCACGTGAGCATTTTCCCATGCATGCAATAGCCACAGATTCAAAGGTCATAGCTACACAAGCATTTTGCACGAGAGCAGAATGAACTGATTCTGAAACAATTGTATTGTGGTCCTCTGTGGCTCTTTCTCCTCATAATACAATGCTTTGAATCCTTGGATAAGTCAAGTTGCTGTGACAGAACCTTCATAGCCACTTGTTTGAAAGATTAAATAAACCAAGTGTACAAAATTAAGTGACCAAGAATCATCAAATTTCTTCTAATGTCTCGCACACACTTCCTCATTTATGTTTTTTTCAGAAAGCTGCTTATCCTGAAACAGTTACCGAGGTTTCCATTTATTCTTTAATATGTGAAATTTTCTTGTTCATTGCTCAAAATGTTAAGATAATTGAAATTTTATCCTAAAATCAATTAGTACTAGTTGGAGTAATCCATGATCTTATAAAGTGATTTTAAAGTTTCTGATTTTTTAATGTGAGATAAGTATATATTCTAACACTTCTCTTCACGTGCGACTTGATTTTAGAGGGATAAAGTTGAACACACGTGAAAATATAGACACGCGTGGAAGATAATACAAATGGAACGAGATTGAACACATGTGTGACATAATTTGGGAAGTGTCACATGTGGAAGAAGACGCTCGTGGAAATATAGACACGCGTTGAAGATAACACAAGCGGAACGAGATTGAACACACATGTGACATAATTTGGGAAGTGTCACATGTGGAAAAAGACGCGTGGGACACACGTGAAATATGAATAAAACTAGACCATTGACCTAATTTTGATACCATGTTAAGATAATGATCTATCCTAAAACCAATTGATACTAGGTGGAGTAATAAAAAATCTTATAAAGTGGTTTTGAAATTTCTAATTTTTTAATGTGGGACAAGTCACAAGTGTATATTCTAACAAAAAATCAGATAAAATAATCAAATAATAACATATTGTAATAAAAAATTTTAAGTTTCAAACCACCACTGGCAGAGCTAAAACCCCAAAGTCAGAAGAAACCCTTATTAACATGTGAGCTCCATTATTATCAATCGCTATTTCAACTTCTATTGTATCAGAAAAAAAAAAATCCTCCCCCTCATTAACTACTTATTCTATAGGAGGTGAACACGGGGCTAAGCAAAAGTTAAGGAGAGTGTCCCCCAATTTACTTTCATTGTCAGTCTCATTATCATTTGCATCAGCCCGGAAGACGCGTTACTTGTAGCCTATCGATGACAGTGCAGTTCAATTATTCCAAGCGATTCAAATAGTTGCACAAAGCCTTCTTATTGGTTAGTACTAAAAGAAAGCAACATCATGGATTGGAGCAAATTGTCATTATAAATTGTTTTGATTTCATACCAGCTAGCACCATAATCAAGCTAACTTGCGAGCTAGAATAAGAGTTATTAGTATGTTTCGTATGTGTGTGTCTCCGTGTCTATTAGGAGACAACTACCTATGACAAGAATATATATAGCTTCTTTTATACAATGTAGAATATACCTTAACGATATTGTTTTGATTCTCAAATGGCAAGAATTTCATATATGGTATAAGAAAGATGAATAGAGGTAAAATAATAATATAATTATTAGATTATATTATAATATTTTAGTTCTTTTATAATATTTTAATTAAAAAATGAAAAAATTTATTATAATAGGTGTTTTATTACAACAGTTTTTTTTAACTATTGTATAAATTAAATTTTTTTCTCAACGACTTTATTTAACTGCAACAATTGATTTTTTTTTATAATTACTCATGATATTATTTTTTACCGGATCTAAAATTAGACTTATTACAACGGTTCAAAAATCTATTGCTTATTATTTACAAAAAAAACATTTTTAGTAGAGAATTTATAATTGGATCATATGCAATAATTTTTAGCTGTTTTGCAACAGTTTTTAGAGCTGTAATAGAAAAAAAAATTTGATAATGACTACGTCATTATTTCACTACTATTGATCTTTTTTATAATATAACATTATTATTATCGTTGGTACATCAAGTGCATGAATGATTGCCCATCTCAAACCCTTATTGTCAACCTGAAAGCGGACATCTAATGTGTTCCTCTTCATTCTATTTTATTTATGTGTTATTTTCTGTACTTATGGGATCAGAACGATTAGCGTTCGTTGATGTTAACTGATTTATGAGCAAGGATCTTGAGATCTTCGCAGGCCAATTAATCAATCCTTAATTGAGCACTAGACACAACAAGTTGAATCAAAACCACAAGAACCAAACTAATTAAACTTTGCAATTGGCTCTGACACACTAAATAAAAAATAATGATAACAGCAAATAATCTTGCAATTAGGGTGATTAAGATAGAAAGGAAAGCAAAATGAAGATCAAGGATTGGCTGGCACTGAGACTGTAACACAATCCAAGAATCTTTCTTGTCTGTAACACGCACACCTGAAAGTATTTTAATTGAAAGTAGCCACCACCAATTAAACATCACTATTTAGTACTGCATTGATATGTGAGTGGATCCACTTGTACAAGTTGATCTAAATTAATGACTTTTTTAGAGTTCGATTGTCGTCGAACTGTTTGATGTAAGCAATTAAGATAAAAGCAATTTATGTAGCTTTAAGCGATGAATGAACTGATCGAGTAATAACTCATTATAATTAAAAGTTTTGAGTTTAAACTCTGTTCTTTCATCACATATACTATTTGGCCTTTACTGATGAAGTATTCATTGGAACGCGATGCTACATTACAGAGTTTATAATTTAATTTGAAGTAAATTTAATATGATTTTGCACAAATTTTTCGTTATAAAAAAATAACTTATGCAAAAAGTTTAGAGATTTACGAAGTAACAACTCTCTAAATAATAAATATTTATTGCCCCAGTTGTTTCCTCATACACGGTAGGGGGCAAAGTGCATTTTTTGGAAGCAATTAAGCGAAAAGAAATACTAATGCTATATATCACTCATTTTTCCATTACTTTTTTATCACTTCTTACGTGACATTTTACGTGGTATGCCAACTAGATTATTATTTTTTCTCTTTCTTCTTCTTTTCTTTTTTATTTTTCTCTCTCTTAATTAATATATATTTTCCTAAATCTTTCCTTCTTTTTCCTATCAATATATATATATATATTTCCTTCTTTCTTCCATGATATTAGACTCTAAATATTTTTTCAACCAAAACTAAAATTTCTTCAGTTCTTCTTCAACTCTTCTTCGTCTTCTTCTCCAGTCCTTGTCTACCACATATATACAATCATATTCATGTGTGGATGTATATATATATATATATATAATTATTTCTTAAATTTTTATTAAATTTATGGAGAATCATTGAGAAACTTTGTTAAATTTGTGTAAATTGAATAAAGTTTGAATCTTTATGCTTAGTTTGTTAATTCTAGTATGACTCTTTATGATGGGTTTTTACAACATTATCATTCCTTTGGTTTTCTTAAAGAAATTTCATATTTTCGTTTTCTTTCTTCTTTTATTCTTTTTGTTGGAATGTGAAACTTGTAAATCTTGGGAGGTGTATATATCAAGTTTACAGGTATTATTGTAACTTGTGTTCAGTTCTTGTTTCTAAGGTAGTTTAATGCTTAGATCTAGCTTGATTTGTTGTTTTACTTTTTTCCACTGTGAAGATGTACAGGTATTAACCTGCAAATGGCGTGGAGATTGGTAAGAAAGAAGGAAAGATTTGTTTTTTGCTAGGCAAAAGAAGGAAAGATTTAGGAAAATATAATTAAGAGAGAGAAAAATTACAAAGAAAAGAAGAAGAAAGAGAAAAAAATAATTTAGTTGACATGCCACATAGATTGCCACGTAGAAGGTGATAAAAGGATGATGAAAAAAGGAGTAACATATAGCATTACTTCAAAAGAAATCCACTTTCCAAGGCTTTATTATTATTATTATTATTCTTTTTTTCTTGTCAACCAAGGCTTTATTAAGATAAGATAACATTTGATTATTCATCTTTATTTTTGTAGTCATACTCAATATACAAGTTGACGTCATGTAGCTAACACCTGATAATTTATTAATGCTTTATTCATTAGAGAGTGACTTGGATTATATGTGCGACATGCGAATAATACAAGCATGCTTCTTTCACATGCATGCCTAATTGTTACACAAATCATCAAGAAAAAGTTGAGGGGGACAAAAAAGGAGAATAATTGAAGGCTATTATTGGCTAGTAATAATTCTCGTCCCTTATTACGTAGTAAATTTAGTTATTACATTTTCGTCTTGGGTAATCATGAATTATGAGAATAATTCTTCTCTTGGTGTTGTGAATAAACAAGATATTGAAAAATTATTTATACGTAAATAAAATCCTAAAATCCCTCAAGATTTGATTGATTTATTTATTCCTTGTTTTATATATATATGCAATACAAGGATCAAGTATACAATGGCCCTCTACCTTTGCCTCCATTGTACACTTACACTATTAGAGTACTTTAAACAAAATTATCTAGAAAAATAAGAAATTATAAGATATATACCTAGTCAATAACATCAAAATATAAAAAGAAAAACATGATCTCTCGGATTTCATGCCTAGTATATACGAATGGAACGGAAAGGAATTGAATGATTATAGACTACTCTTTCTATTCCTTCATTTAATGCAAAGAAGTTATCCAATATGAGTAGTTGAATAAAGATATAGTGATTTAAGCATTTTTATGTATTGAAATGATCACTTATTTGCTCTCAAATCTAATAAAGATCTTGATTCCTGTTCATACTACCATTTTGTTCCATAATACATTTTGTTGCAGCGTAAATTCAATTTATCATACCAAAGATGAGGGAAATAGGAATTTTCTAAGAAAAATAATAGAACGTACGAGTGGTTAATTCACTCGCATGGAAAAGAAGAACCCGAAATTGTGTCATCTAAAAGTGAAATGATTGTGTAACAATTTGTAATTATTATCAAAGATTTTAAATTCAAACATATACTGTCTATAACAAATATTGTTAATTGGAGCATTCGTTGATATTGCGAAATTTGTAATCTTAAAGTGAATTTAATGTGATCTTACTTGAGGTGATTTTCCGATCATTCAAAATAAAAATGAAAAAAAAATAAAAAATTGTGTGGTTGCGCAAAATTGGGTCCTAATCATAATAAACAAAAGTGAGTGTGTGGACCTAGGTGACAAAAAGTGTGGGGGAAAATTTATATCGGTGGAACACACATCACCAAATGCACTCCTCTCACATTGAATCTTTTTCTATATGGTGCAAAATGGCCTATTCTTTTGGAAAGCTGACTAGACCTAAGATTCCAAAGGGAATCCTCATCTTTCTCTTGTGGAAAGTTTCTCCTCTTTTCGTCTTCTCGTGACATGCCCTCTTAGTTTCGCTTCAAGATATACGAAATAATTGAAGATGATATTGTCAGAACAGTTTTCTGAGTTATTAGCAATCACTGAACAGTTGTTCTGGCAGTCCAATAATATATATTTCTCCTTCTAAAATATTTCAAGCACATGAAACCCTTTTGTCTTTGGCTTTTGAGAAAGAAAAACGTATTATGAGACGATTGAGGACGAGAAATTTTGAGGTCCGATCGATCGGAAGAAAATCTATCTCATGGGTAGGACAAGCTATGATACTTAACTCTCGTGTGAAAGGGAAAATGTGTGAAATAGGACTTCTAAATATATATGTTTTGTGCAATATAACACACACACACAAAAAACACCCTAACTTTTTACTTCAACTAGGACTAATTATTATGCCAGACTCTTACAATGAAGTCCCATAATCTATTTAAGAGTGGATTTAGGACTTTTATTCAATAGGAGCTAAGATGACACAATTTAAAATTCATGTACATATAATTTTATTTAGTGAGACTAAATTGATTTTTTAATTAAATATATCTGAAAAATACATACAATTTTTTCTTTAAAAAAAAGTTTAAATGAGTGTAGGTTGTAGCGCCTACTCACTCATACATGCCTCCGCCATTGAATCCACTTCATGCATGTCCCAACTAGGCACATGGTTCCCGTATTCGTATTTGTAATGCTTGATCTCATAGATGATGCTATGCCCAACATGGACTTTTCACAAAAAAAGAAAAGAAAAAAAAAGGAAAAGAAAAAGAGGAAGATAAAAGATAAGAAAAGAGGACAAAATCAAAAGACAAACGGGCAACGATCACTAATTCAATGAAAATTCTTCCAAGGTTTTTTTTTTTTTTTTTTTTTTTTTTGGTGTAAGGGAGGATAGAAGCCAGCTAGGCGGGAATTATTTGAGTTGAGAAATCACCCAACTTGTCTCTTTCCAAGAGGGTTCGAAGAGGTCATGGAATGTCGTCAATTTTGGAAGAACCAAACGGCTATTGGAGACCAAAATTTGCAAGCCAATCTGCGCAATAATTCACCTCACGATAGATGTGGACCAGTTTATACTCAGGATGGTGATCAAGAATCTGCCTGCAATCTTGCACCAAAGGCCTTGACGGGATGGATAGAGGGCGGTTTCCATAGATTAGATTATACACAACTGAATAATCAGTTTCGATTAGCAAAATAGTAGCATTCAAGGACTCTGCTAAGCGCAAACCTTCCCAAAGGGCAATGATCTCTGCTCTGTAGCTAGTTGTAATACCCAGGTTCACTGCAAAGCTTGCAATTCAGTCACCTGTTGTGTCACGAAGAAGCCCACCTGCTCTAGCGAGGCCCGGGTTGTCTTTTGCACAACCATCAATGTTTAATTTTCAACCCATTTGAGGTTTGTTCCATCTAACTTCAATTGTTTTGCGAGGGTGAATACCATTACTTTTATGAGAATTCCAAGCCTCCACAGTTTCCTTAACATATTTCGTGATGGCAGCCACCACGCTTGTTGGCGAAATATGTGATGTATTGCCAAAAATATAGTCGTTGTAACATTTCCAAAGAAACCAAGAGGCGACACCAAAGACGATATTCCAATTGGTCCCAAAAAGAGAAGCTTTGTTGGATTAACGCCAAGGAGAAATAAAGAAGGCAGTTTGTATATTTTGAGGAACAAGAATTTCCCAAACCTTTTTGACACGAGGGCAGAGCTTGAGAATATGTTCAGTATCTTCATACGCAGCTCCACAAGTTAAACACTTGGCAGTGTTGGTAATATGCTTAGTAGCCAGCTGGGAACGAGAAGCCAATCTTTGGTGGGTAGCTTGCCAAAGAAAAACTCTAATACGTTGAGGACAAGCGAGTTTCCAGAGAGCTTCCCAACAAATTCCAGAACTATCATGAGAAATGAAAAATGAGGAGTAGGCAGATTCCATTGAGAAGTTTCCGTGAGAGTTAAAAGCCCAACTAGTAAAGTCATCGCACAGATCTTCAATCCAAACTTTTTGATTAACAATAAGAAAAATATATGTGGTTGGGAGTCTATGGTGAAAACGATCCTAATCCTAAGACCCATCAGTTTTAACAAAACAGTCAACAGTGAGATCACGCTCATTTTCAAGAATGTCATCAATGGCCACGTTTGCAAGGCTTTTGATTCCAACCCAATTGTCCTCCCAGAACTTAACGGTTTTGCCATTACAAATAACCCATCGGAGACCATTTTTCATAATTTTTCTTCCTCGAAGAATGGAGCGAAGAGTTGAAGAATCAGACGGTTTCCCTATATAGTTAAGGAAGTCATTCTTGAAGTATTTTTCTTTTAAAAACTTCACCAACAAAAGATGAGGTTTATTTAAAATCATCCAACCCAACTTAGCGAGCAGAGCTTCATTGACAAATTTCGAAGGTCGAAGACCAAGACCCCCATCAGGCTTGGGGCGACAAATGTCATCCCAAGCAATCCAGTGCATTTTTTATTTTTCTTCTGTTGAGCCCCAAATGAAATTACATTAGAGTTTATCAATAGTATTGCATGTTTGGATAGGAATGCCAGCTGTATGCATAAAATATGTCGGAAGAGCATAATTAACAAACTTAGCAAGAGTCGCCCTCCCAACAAGGGACATAGTGCTTTTCTTCTATCCCGAGAGACGAGATTGAACTTTCGAAATCACATGCTTATAGGTACCCTGGTTCATTCTAGAATGAAGGATTGGAGTACCAAGATAAAGACTTAAGTCATGAGTGCGTTGGAAACCACTTAAAGAACACACATCTATACCAACTTGTTCATCGGTGTTCTTAGAGAAAAAGATGGCTGACTTTGAAGCATTGATGATCTGACCAGATTCTCCACATAATTGACTAATAATGTTCACTAATAATGTTCAAGATTCTCCACATAATTGACTTGCATTTGAGATGTTGAGGCATCTGCAAAAAAGAGTAAGTCATCAGCAAAAAATAAATGGGATAAATGCGTACCATTCCGGCTAAGCTGAATCGGATGCCAAATATCCTCAGACACAGCCTTATGAATCAACTGAGAAAGATGCTCAATGCAAAGGATAAAGATATAGCGTGATAAAGGGTCTCCTTGATGAATGCCTCGATGAGGAGAAAAAGACTCCGTATGAAGGCCATTCCAGAGGACCTGAATAGAAACAGACTCAAAAGAGAACATGATGAGGGAGATACACTTTTCAAGAAGACCAAGCTGAGAAAGTGTGTCTCAGATAAAGCACCAATTTAATCTATCAAAGGCTTTTTCAAGGTCCAATTTAATGATCATCAAACCATTTTTCCCTTGTTTCTTTTTCAAAGTGTGAATGACTTCCTGCAAAAGGATCACATTGTCGAAGGTAGAGCGACCAGACATGAAACTACTCTGGCAATGGGAGATCCATCTGTCGAGAAGAAGCTGCAGTCTATTAGCAAGGACCTACATAATGATTTTAATAGGCACGTTGATGACGCTAAACCAAGGTTTTCATATTTAATGAATTTTGGCCCATTTGAAAGATGTTGAGATTCCTATGAATCAAATGTTAGAATATACACTTATCTCATATCGGAAAATTAAAAACTCTAAGCTCACCTTATAAGATCTTGGGTTACTCCACTTGACACCAATTGGTTTTAAGATAGAAACCCATGATTCTTAACATGGTATCAGAGTCTAGATACCAAAACGTCCTGAGTTCAAAAACTTACCACCACCCATTTAAAAAAAACATTAAAATGTTCAAGTGTAAGGCTAAAGAATTAACTCTGTTTGCATTTGCGGGGTTGTGTAGAAAATAATAAATAACATAATAAACTCTTTTTCAACAGCTTAAACTTTTAGATGAGGTGGTTACTTAACATGGTATCAGAGCTGGGCCCTTGGTCCAGTCATATTTATCCGCGTGCAACCCATCTTAAATCAGGTCTACTTGTGTTTAATTTTTCGCGTATATCATGTTCCACGCATCTTCAATCTCCCACGTGTGTTCAATCTTGCATGTGTGACTCATCTCAAAAACTTAGGTCCACATGTTCTTCAATCTTTCACATGTATTATCTACCACATTTATTCAATCTTCCAAGTATTACCATCTCAAAAATAAAGTTCACGCGTGTTCAATCTAACATGTGTGACTCCTCACAAATCAGGTCACACATGAGTGAGAGTATTAGAATATACACTTGTTTCACATCAGAAAATCAGAAACTTTAAAACCACCTTATAAGATCATGAGTTACTCCACTTGACACCAATTTGTTTTAAGATGGAAATTCGTTGATATGGATATAAAAAAAGGGTCCAAGTGTTAAATTAGCCCAAGACCCATGATGACAAAAGAAGCAATTATCACAAGACACTTGTCACGAGAATAGTGTACAAGGATAAATAGGGACTACCCAAAAAGGCATCCAACATTACTATAAATAGCATAAGGAAAGTGAGTAGGAGGTAATTAATTCATTCCAATTTCTAAATTCGTTGTATGTTGGATAATTCCCAAGCCAAAATACTAATTATCTCGTCTGAGGGGAAGCGCGGAAGATAATTCCCGTTGTTTCTTTTCTTTGCTTGTGCAAGTCCTTGGCTCGGACGGACGTTGCACAAACGATT
The DNA here is from genome assembly GCA_037974665.1 of Ehretia macrophylla. Lineage (NCBI taxonomy): Eukaryota > Viridiplantae > Streptophyta > Magnoliopsida > Boraginales > Ehretiaceae > Ehretia > Ehretia macrophylla. Next base: position 37,877,587 of record CM075779.1, on the reverse strand, counting down.
AAGTCAGCTTAGCGAATTTTGTATTTAACACTCATGATTCTTAACATCAAACATAAAATTATAATTCGGTTTAATGATTCGTACAACTAGAGTTTAAATAATAATTATTGATCGATTTGTGCAAACACTTGCTTTATATTTATACAAGACCTATTTTATTGTGTTTCTCATGTTGTCATGCATCAAACACAAGACGATAGGTTTCACAATGTGATGACAGGAATCTCGTAGAAAAAGATAAATAGAACAACATAAAAATTTCCTAAGAAAAGAAAATAACGAAAATAAATTACACTTGAATAACACCATTTACTTTTTTTTTTCCCGACTAAAAATTGAGTTCAGTCACTAGGGATGCGAGATGTTCCGAAATTGAATTTTGCTAGTTATGTTGTACTGCATTATGTCCCCAGGAATCAAAAAATATTAAAAAAAAAAAATTGAGTTCATAATTCACATTAATTAATTTAGAAGTAGAACTTCATTCTAAAATAGCGAAAGTAGTACAAACTTGAGGAGTCGAGGAGTTTCAAGCTGATTGGATCTATCAACTATGAAATCAAACTTGCAAAACTTGACCAATATTAGCATACGAAGATGTCTATAATTGCAACCCCACAAGTTTTCATTTTTATGATTTGATACATAGATTAATATGGGTACATATGTCGATATTGATTTATGGTCTAGTGCTCCTACTCTACAAGGCAGCTACAGTCTCGTTCGTGGTGGGGACTTCGGATCCCTTGGCTGTGTTCACAACTTCCATCTTTGATGCCAATGAACATTTCTCCTTTCTCTCGTCTTGATTCATCTTTTGTTGTCTACATTCGAGACTGCAAAAAGCGCTGTCACCTCTGAAAATTATTTAAAAGAAAACAATGTTAGAAAAATATCTTGACTCTGATCGGATTCAAAATTTCTGAATATAATGTGTTATTATTTGATCATTTAATCCAACTCGTGAATTTAGAGAGTTTTACTTTAATGTAATAAGAACTTAGAACTTATAGCTCAAACAATAATTACAAGGTAGAACACATTAACCACATGTGTAGATAGAAACCATGATTAATTACTTAGTGTTAATTGATCTTGAAATACAAAATCATGTATATACTTTTTCTTTTGGTCGAAATCGTGTATATACTGGCTGCTCACTTATTGTAATCAAGAACAAAAAAAAAACAGGACCACTACCTAGAGAATGGACAAAGAAAATCTGATCTTGTCCTTACCTCATAAATTTTCAGAAATTTTCTTTACTTTATATTAGCTTAATGAAGACCGATCCAACAATAAAAGTCATTTTAACCTCTAAACATGAAATTAACTGACATAAAATCCAACAAGTAACAGCGAATCCGTTAGTAAAAATTAATGTTTTAAATGTCAAATTTTGCGTATATATAGTAAAACTTTAATTAGATAAGAAAGGGTAAAGGGATAACATGTAACAATGCTGGTTAATTATTTGTACAGAAAAATTTTCCATGTAATAATTGTGTAGAGCGAAAAATAGAAAGGATAAGTTCAGATACAAAAATAACCTAAAGATACACACAACTAAAGAATATATATATGTATATACATATATGTGTGTATACCTATACATGTAGATGTCACGGCCAGGGATCAAACGTCGTTTACAAAGGGAACAAGCCCTCAAAAAAGGAGTGGTTTCTAGAAAATCTGCTGAGTGGCGGCGTCCATTTCTTGAAGGGACTGAGGCAACACGACCAGCAGCAGCAGTAGCAGAAGCCAAGAAGTTGTGTTGTTGATCTTTGCCGTCGGCAGGCTTGTGGGCCCCACTAAGAAGAGGGTTGTGAGGATCAAACGGCTGAGAGTAAGCAACACCACCTTCAACAGGGTTGGTGTTGCTGAGATCCAACGTGAACTCAGTCATGCTTGTTGTTCTCTTCATTGGTGGACGTTGCCTCTTTCCCAACATCATCTTCTCTCTCTCTCTATATATATATAGATAATATGTATGTATCTTTGTTGTTGTTAAAGTTGTATGAGTTGATGGTATGGAGACATGGTAAGAAATAGAGGTTTTAGGGTGTTGGGGGAGGGAGGGTCTTGGGGGGGCGGTGTTGGGGTGGACAGCAGAGGGAGGAGTGAGAGTGGGGAGATTGTGGAAAGATAAACGGAGAGCCAGAAACAAGGGAAAGAATCTCAGCCGTTGATTATAATCTCAATTGTTTGAATCATTATTGGAAGGCCATGTCAGCAACCTCTTTTTCATATATATATATATATATATAGATATAGATATATAGTCCTAGAGTACTAAATGATTTTTGATATACCACCACTCCCCTAGCATTGGGACGAAATATTTTGTTCGTTGTTCTTGACTATTATTTTGTTATAATGTTCTATCGTTACATTTTAATTAGAGTTAAATTCATTTTGTACATTTATCTTATATATATTGTGATACTTATTATCCTTCATTTTTAAAAATACCAACTTATTAACCATCTTCTTAACTTTACGTTAAAAAATTAACTGATTGTGTTACTGTTTATATTTTTTACCAAAAATACCCTTATCATCTAAACACTCACAAACAACGAAAAACACTCTTCCACATCTCTTTCATCATCAATACCCCGCACACATACTCCTTTTTCAACATCAACATCCATACACAACCTCCAAAAATACACAGTGAGACACCAAACACACACACATACGCAGTGACAACACGCACATAGACACAGTCACATACAAACACGCACATATACACAATCACAAACACGTATACACACAAATAGTAAGAACAAAATATGCAAATCTTGGTGAAAGAATGGCAAAATTCTAGTTGATTTTGGATCTTATATTGTCTTGCAACATCAAAAAGATTATAACAAAAAAAAAAAACACGCGCGCAAACATTCACAAGCACACGCACACACATAATCAAAAGCACACGCACACAGTACCATACACACATGGTCCATGCGGTGTGGGGGTAGTGGTCTGCATGAGCTACGGCTATAGAGGTGGTGGTCAACGTGTCGTGGGGCTATGGGGTGATGGTCTGCGTGGGGTGGGGCTATGGTGGGTAGGTCCGTGTGGGGTGGGGGTCATCAAATTTTGGGGTTGGGGTTGGGGGTGTGTGGGGTTAGGTTGGGATTAGGGATGAAATGTGTAGAATTTTGTTATTTTCTTATTTAAGGGTAAATTTGTGTTTATAAATAGTTGATAAGAGTCATTTAGTAATTGTGCATTTATGTTAACATAATTTAAAATTGACCAAAGTCAAAGGTTAATAGGTGGGTGTTTTTAAAGGTGAAGGGTAGTAAGTGTCACAACATGTATAGGATAGGGGTACAAAATGGATTTAACTCTTTTAATTATTGGTTTCAATTTTAAACTATAAAAATAGGTTGAAAAGTGAAATATTAAATTTTTAAGTGAAATAAATGATTGAAATACATCATTAAAATATTAAAATACAGCATAGTTAAAAGAGAATCCTAATCCGATGGCCTTGCCATTGTATACTTTTAAATATTTTATGTTCCTTCACTTGCGGACTTGCATAATTTTTAGCTTCATTAATATAATATAATAATTATTTTTTTCCTTATTTTCTCATAACAGAGAAAAATAATTGTTTTTTTTTAACTTTCATTTGAATAATGTAGTAAACTTGTACCAATATGTGGTTTGATTTCTATTTATAAGTCAGGCGCAAGTTCTAAAGAACTTAATTAATTAACAACGTATGGGCTAGAGAATATTCAATTAAAGAAAGATTATAGGATACACATTAAGATATATGTGTAACTTACAGTACACAATACTTGTATATCATCTTTATTTTTTGAATAAAATTTTTTTGTTGGATCAATGAAGTTTCTTACTTAAAACTTGGAAGACTAAATGGTACAGAATAAAATATCGCTGACCAAAATGTTATTTTGTAAAAGAAGAGGAACTATTCGTAGTATTAAAAACTTATTTCTGCGTCAATGATTTTCGGCATTGCCACCTTACATGGCCTTTATGCTAAATTGTTTAATTGAATGTTGTTCAATGTAATTTTATTTTCTAGAATTAGAGCTGCTTTGATTCTTTTTTGGATTAAAGGAAAATTTAAGCCGTATAGCATATATCAAAATAATGTTATCCATGATAATTCTTTTACTAAATGAGCAATTAAGTGATTCTATTAAGTTTCAAGATCTGTGCAAAAGGTGCACAAAGCAAGCTCACATGGATTGGGAGATCAGTCCAAACGAAGTAGACAGCTGCGCCTAGCATAAGCCGAAAAATCTGGAATTGGAATGAGTTGTGATTTTGTACATTGGAAGCGCTATTGCAAATTTTATCCCAGTCCTTGAATTCTTTGGTGACTTGATTCTTTTAGTTTTTTTTCTTTTCCAGTTTTTGTTCAATTGTAATCTCTCATAATATCAATTATATCTTTTTCTGCCGACTTAGCAAAAATAAATAAATAAATAAGAATGCATTTCGATCGGTAAATATAAAAAATCCTGATTCTAAGCCATATATCACATAAATTTTGGTGTAAGTTTACAAGATATTTCTTAAAGGTATGATAAATATGAGAAGCCATGTAGCTTTCGTAAGCTTTCACTACAAGAAAAACTATCAAAGGTGACAGACCGTCTCCTTTTTGTCGCCAAAAAAGTGATGAAACGGTGACGAAACTTTCGCTACATGAATAGTAACCGTTTTGAGACGGTTTGGAGACGGCTTAGGTGTGTCATCTCCAAACCGTCTCCCAATGGAGACGATTTGGAGACAGCACATAAATGTCGTCTCCAATTCGTCTCCGATAAGAGACGAAAATGAGATAACATGTTTGAAGATATGTTATCCGTCTCCATTTCGTCTCTCTTTTGGAGACGGAATGGAGACAAATCGTTGACATATTTTTTTTAATTTATTTAACTTTTTCCCGAAAAAATTAAAAAAAAAATTATTAAAAAAGAGACGGACCATTTATTCCGTCTCCAAAAGTGAAACATAACCAATGTTCCACCTCCAAAAGGGAGACGGACCCAAGGTTTCGTCACCCTTTTGGAGACGGAACTTTGGGTCGTCTCCAAAAAAGAGACAGAATCAAGGTTCATCTCTAAAATTGGAGACGAAATGAATATTCCGTCTCCAAAAATATATATTTTTTTGTTTGAATTTTTTGGGAAAAAATTTAAACAAATTGAAAAAATGTTTATATGGGTTCGTCTCCATTCCGTCTCCCTTTTGCAGACGAAATGGAGACGAACTCTTGATATTTTTTTTCAATTTATTTAAATTTCCCTCCAAAAAATTTAAACAACAAAAAAATACATTTTTAGGAGACGGAACCAAGGTCCGTCTCCAAAAATGTTTTTTTTTTGAATTTTATGAGAACAATTTAAACGAAGACAAGAAAAAAAATTAACTGACAAAATTAATAAAAAATAAAAAATAAAAATGAGGACGGACCACTTTGGTCCGTCTCCTTAAAGGACTCAAAGACAGAAAAAAATATTAGTAATAAAATTAAAAAAACAAAATAAAAAATAAAAAAAAGGGACAAACCACTTTGGTCCGTCTCTAGCCAATTTGAAAAATTGGCTGAAGGAGACAGACCACTTTGGTCTGTCTCCAAAGCCAATTTAAAAAATTGGCTGAGGGCACAGATCGTGCCCTCAGCCTATATTTTATCAATAAAACCCAAACCCCCCTGCGCTATATACAACACCCAATACCCCACCTCCCACCCCTCACACCTCACACCTCACATTAAGGTTAGATATATATGTATATTTTTGTATATGTATATGTATATATAGATGTATAAATATATGTAGATGTAGTTGCAAATGTAGATATAGTTGTATCATAATATGTATATATGTATGTGTATGTGTATGTTTATGACTATGTATATAAGTTTATATATATATATATATACATATACATATATACTTATATATATACATATACATATATACTTATATATATATATGTATATATAAGTATATATATGTATAAATACCTATTTATTGTTGGTAGATGTATGATTGTTTTTTATTTTCGTTTTTATTATGGGTTTTTATTTTTTATTTTTTTTTTCAGTTTTGTTTTTCTTTTTATACATATATAAATATATAGTTATATATATATATATATATATATATATATATTATATAACTATATATATATGCATATATACCTAATTTTTGAATATGTACATGTAAGTTTATTTTTTATTTTCATTTTTTTGGGGTTTCTATTTTTTTTTCTTTTTATACATATATTTATATATATATATATATATATATATATATATATATATATATATATATGCATATATGCCTATTTTTTGAATATGTAGATGTAAGTTTTTTTTTTCATTTTTTTTGGGGTAGATGTTTCTTTTTTTTTCAGTTTTTTTTTTTCTTTTTAGGTATATGCATATATGCCTAAATTTAAATTTTGATGGTAAATGTTAGTTTTTTTTTTTTTTTGTGGGGGGGGGGGTGGGTTGTTTTGTTTAATTTTTTATTTTTTTTTCCTTTATTTGTTATTTATATATTTTTAAAAATAAAAAATATGACATAATCAGAATTTAATAACTTTTTTATTTCATAAATAAAAATTTAAAAAGGTGACGGAAATGAGACAAAATGTGAGGAGACAGAAAGGAGACAAAATGTGAACGGAGACGGAAATGAGACAAAATGTAAGGGAGACGGAACAAAGACGAAATGTGAGGGAGACGGAAATGTGACGAAATGTGACGAAATGTGAGGGAGACAGAAAGATGACGAAATATCTTTCCGTTTCAATTTGAGACGAAACGGTGAGAAAATTCAAAAAAAGAGACGGGTCAAAAGGTGACGCCCGATTTTCGTCTCCGTTCCGTCTCCTTTTCAGATTGGCGACGGAACAGAGACGGAAATGTACCGTCTCCGAATACGAAATTTCTTGTAGTGAATTTAATGGTAGAAATTAAACTTGGTTGTATAGTTTTAGTCTCTTCCGAGTTCATATATATCTTGTTGTTCGCTGTGAACTTCAATTAAGAAAGCTTTAGTTTTTTCTTTTGTTTGGTCGTCAATATTTTTTGCCATTTCTATTGTACGTACATTATGAGAGAGATTCAACAATGGTAAATATTTATTCACATCATTTCACTATATAAATATACATCAATGCTTAAATAATTCACCTTCGCTAAATACTCTCGTATAAATGTAATTTGATATGAGAGGTTCAAAATCCAAGCGGGTGTGGCCTTCTTGCTTAAATATTTGATTAAATGTTATTCAATATGCTTTTGGTTTCTGCAAATATTAAAAGACAATTCAAGTAGAAACATATATAGTCGATAAAAAGTGTAGAAAACTTATCTTGTGATCATATAAACTAGTAAATAAGAAAACAAGTAAAGAAATAGAGACAACGTGTATTAAATTCCACAAAAGTATGACAAAAGTAAGAGTAAATTATTCCAGAAAACAAAAGAAATACAAAATACAAGCTTTTAATATCTTCATTTTGATTTCCTTCAATTTTTTGCCCGTGAAAATAAACAACTGAAACAAGTTGGAAAAGTATGAAATATCAAATATATGAATGTAGACCTCATAAGATTATATCTATTTGTGATGAATTGATAAACTGGATAGTTCATTGAGATTTTTAATGTTATAAAAGGATCCTAATTCGACATTGTGAGGTTGCGAGGTCGTTTCTTTCTCTTCACTCAGTGTGGAGCAGCTATAACGTCATATATGTGGGTATGTTGTTCCCCATTTTAGTCTGCAATAACAGTTTTTCAACGGCTGGTGACCACGAGCAAACTTTATGCAAGCCAAAATGATTATATCTAAAGAAGAAGAGGTACACTTCATAATTCTGGCCCCAACAACAAATGCACAATACAAAATACTAGTGTCACCATGTGTGGAGCCATATTTTAGTAAGCGTCCACTCGTTTCAAATTTTTATTAGAAGTATGTGTATTTTTAAATTATTTTTAACTTAAAAAATTAATTTATCTTATTAAAAATATTGTTTATTTTAAATATTGTTAAATTAAGTATTTTTAACATTCATTGGAAAAAAATCTTGGATCGATCCTCAGTGTCGCACTTTAAAGTCTAGAGAAGTAAAGCATCCATGATAGTTACAGGGGATAGTGCAACGAGCTGGAGATGTGGACGTTCGTAAGCATTCAAAAATTTCCCACCACAGAATAGCAATACTAAAGTGATAGATTCTTTTATTGTGGTGGTGAATTTGATAATGGTGTAACAGTAGATGACGTCGTGAAGCGATTCACTTTTGGTGAAGTTTACTTTTGAAAAGGCGCGACGATAAAACGCATAACTTTTAGTTTCAAAAGTGCGACAAGTTTATGTCTGCAAGGGGAACAATCACGCTTCTCACCCCCATTACTAAGAAATGAAGTGGTAAGACTGGTAGTCACTGGTGAGTGCATGTTATTATAATGTCTTAGAATATATACTTTCACATAACGGAAAATCAAATTTTTTTTTAATTATTTTATAAGATTTTGGATAATTTTATTTGACACTAATTAGTTTTAAGATTGAACTCGAGTTATTTTTATATTGTATCAGAGCCTAGGAACTAAAGGTTTTTTGATTCAAAATTCACCGCCACTTATTTAAAACTGTTCAAGTACAAAGCTAAAACACTAACTCTATCTGCACTTACGAAGGTGTGTTGAAGTGTAAGGCTAAAAAATTAGCTCTGCCTGCACTTGTAGGGGCGTATTGAATATAATAAATAATACAATAAATCATTCTCTAACAACTTAAACTTTTAGATGAGTTGGTCACTTAACATGGTATCAGAGTTGGGCCCTTGGTCCAATTTCATTCATCCGTGTATGGCCAATCTCAAATCAGGTTCATTTGCGTTCAATCTTTCGGTGTGTCATGTTCCACGCATCTTCAATTTTCACGTGTGTTAATCTACCATGTGTATTCAATCTTCTAAGTGTGACCCATCTCAAAATTAGGTCCACGCATGTTCAATCTTCTACGTGTGACCCCTCTCAAATTATCCATATCAAAATTAGGTTTACGTGTTTTCAATCTTCCACGTTTTACCCTATCAAATTATGTCACACATAAGGGAGAGTGTTAGAATATATACTTTCCTACATCGAAAAATCATAAACTTCTAGACCACTTTATAAAATTTTGGGTAACTTTACTTGACAATAATTAATTTTAATATGAAACCGTAGTTATCTTTACATACTGAAATATGGAAATCACTCGATAAAAAACTTAACATAAGTTAGATGCAAATACTCTCGTGGTTTGAAATTTAACAAAGATGACGGATTTCAACAAGAATAAGTAATATCAATAAATTTATATGGTCGACCCTTGTAGAATAGGCCTTAATTTTGTTTGATTATAAGAATAATTAAATACCCAAATAACAAAAATATTGAAAGATATGACGTACGCCAAGTACTTAGAGATGATTCTGCTTCTTAGCCCCTAGAAGAGATCTCACCGGTTTGGAGCTATCCATCTCGTAACTATATATTTGTGGAGCTCATAGAATCACTTACTTACCCAATAAAAATATAAAAAAAATTCTATTTTAGTCATATTTTTCAAGTAAATATTAAGTGTGTACATGATCTTACATATAATACATACAGAATACTCCATAAAACATCTCCAATACAATCAAGTGCATTTTAGCCCTGCAACACTTCACCTCACATTGTTTTGTCGGTGAAAAGATACGCGTTACACACATAGAATGATTTTAGGGAAATAATTTGATAGGAAAAATATTTGTTTGGAGTATTTTCTGATATTTTTTAGGTGTTTGACTGTCAATGTAAAAGATATTTTTAGATGTTTGACTGCCAGCATAAAATATATTTTTCAATAGATTTTTTTATAAATACACACATACATATAAATACACACAAGTTTTTATGGGAGATGGGTAGGGGAGACAAGATAGGTTGGGGGTTGGGGGGGGAGGATGGAGGGAAAACAAAACACCTTTTTTTTTACATCCTTTATAACTAATTTTTTTTATGGACTGAAAATATTTCTCAATTAACTTATTTTAAGGTGCTACCAAATACAAAAAAAATAAAAAAAATATTTTCCAATTTTTTTTTTTTTTTTTTTATGGCGAACAAACAAAGTCTAGATTTCAATTATGCTTTAACGTTAGAGTAAACGATTTAACACTCCTTGTATTCCAAAAGTGCACAACATCCTTTTGTATTTTAAAACCTAGTTAATTACTCCCTGTATTTTAAAAATATAACTGAATATCCCCTGTGTTTTTTAAAACTATAGTTGATCACCCGCTTTCGTTGAAAAAATGGTTTACTCTTACTGTTATCATAATACTCCCATCATTTACTAATTCCTTTTCCTTTTGAAATACAAGTACAATAGGCTTATTACCTTGGCATTTCTCCTGCAGTGATCTGCACAGATAGGATACAAAATATAAGCACACAGATCTTGTATTCTGAAGATTTTGATTAATATATCATTCTAGGATAAATTGGTGTAAGCACATGAACACCTCTAACTTTCTCTTCGTACATTTGGAGATTCCAGTTCATCAACTCCGCAGCATCTTTGTTATATGCATCCCAGAGATTGGGGTTGCGGATGAGCCCAGGGATTATCTCTTCAAAGACATGTTCCAAATTTGCACGAATAATATGGACGAAATTAAAACTTTTAAACAAACAATAGAGACAAAATGAAGCAGTATTCTCAACCAACTAGGCTACATCATTTCTCTTCCAATTCATAGGTTCACTACAATGTTTTTTTAAATCGTATACAACCACATAAACACAAAAAAGGTTAAGGGTACTTATAGTGAGGTTTACCATAATCAAATTGCCATTTTTCATTGTCCAGATAATCTACGCACATGAAGCCAGACCTGAATATTTTTTAAAACCATTTTGTATATTAATTTTAGACATAAATATTGAACAAAAAGAGATTAATATCCAATTTGATGAAGGGGATTCATACGATTCGTCGATGTTGGGATGGTAAATATGATCCATGAAATGAACTATTGGAGGTTTAATTGGGTACCCATACGGGAGCTCTACGTTTAATCTCCACATGTAACCCTCATAGTAACCTGAACACTCACAGAAAAAGAAATTCAATTAGTTTGTCTCAATTCAATTTTACAATAAAAAACTTTATTTTATTAAAGTGAAACATTCAAGTTTGCAATGTCGTCTGTTGGCAGCATCCAATGGATTAGAGTTTTCCACTTTGTTAAAAGACATTGCAGGGGAAGAACAGTCAAAGCAACTCTTCTTAAGCTCATTTTCCCTGCTTGTGTCTACCATATTTGGAAGGAACGTAATTGTCAACTGTTTGGGCAAGGAGCTACTACTGAGGACCAGATCGTTGAGAACATCTGTGATGATGTAAGAATGAAAATGCTTGCAGGAAACCACTTCTCCTCAAATCACAGCAGCAGACCCCTATGTGCTGCTTGGAACCTCAATGTTATTCTTCACTAGTTTCAAGTTTTTGCTAACTGTAATTAATTGTTGTTTATGTTTGAGTTTGTTTGGTTGAACTTCTCATTGCACTCATTGTAATTTGTTTGAGGTTGAATGAAATACCTTATTGGCTTAGCCAAAAAAAAAATTATTAAAGTGAAACTTACTGGACCATTGAATTCAATATAGAATGTACTCGGTCTTGAATGAAATGAACTTTGAAACCTTTCTTGACGCTATTAGCGACCAAAACAAACAAGAAAAAGAAACAGAAAAAGAATGATCAAATGGAATTGTTACTTTATGGAATATACTAAAAGATATAAATTTGAAAAATTTAAAAGAGAAACAAATCTACAGCTTAATTGCATCCTTTTCCCTTCTGTTCATAATGTGCAAAGAGAGAATATAATATTGTCACTTTTAGTCACAACAAAATAGTCTTATAAGCAGTGGCGGAGCCAGGTACCGGACATTAGGGTGTATACTACAATATCAAAGTCAGTAACCGGGATTACAGGACAATTATTTATGCATAAATTTTTATATAAACTATAAAAAATTGATGATTTTATGTCTAAAATTATATTTTTATACTATAACTAAACCAATACTTAATTTAACCACTTTATAAAACAAATATAAGGGTGTTCCAATGCAAAAAAATGTTGTGTTCATGGCATTGAACCATAATTTCAGGGTGTTCCACTGCAAAAATGTTGTTTTCATGAAAAGAGAAAAAAAAAAAAAAACTACACACCCAAAATTTTAGGGTGTTCCATTGCACACCCAATGCCAAAGGTGGCTCTGCCCCTGCTTATAAGGGCCTTCTCAGTAGGGTGTCGATGAGAAGTGCTTCGTCCATCGCAATTTACATGAGCATATATTATAGGCGATACCCTTATAGGTGGCATCTTGGTAGCAGTTTTGAAAATTGCCACCTTTTAATAGGTGGCGGTTAAAAAATGCCACCTTTTAAGGACAAATGTTAAGGCAATTAATTCACGTGGAAATTGATTGACTATGTTTTTACAAAAATTATGTTATTACCATACTTGTGTTTACCTTTTGTGTTGTGCAGGTGAAATATTATGGTAACTTAGCTTATAAAGGGAGATTTGTGTTGAGTTAGGAAATGCATTAATTGTCCATTCTTAAGGAAAGGAATGAATAGGGTTTTATGAGAAAAAGCCTTGCTTGAAGCCCAAGTGATGATGCCTGCGTTAGTTAAGTATATATGTGGAGTATGCTACAGAGATTTAGGGTACAGAGTGAGAGCGGATGATCAGCAAGACAATTCATAGGATTTCTATCCAATGTTCTGTGTTATGTTGCAACACGATCTGTGTGCTAGTCTTTAATTGTATTAAGAGTTGCAACTTTGTTGATTTTGACAGTGAGTCATGAGCAACTTATTTAAACCTTTGAATGATTAGATTCCTGTATCTTTTGTTCATTCTTCTGGAGAAGAAGGTGTAGTTTTTGAGAGAGAACGCAACAAGTCGAGGGAAGTTTGCCAAACCAAAGTTTATTGAGGAGTTCATCATTGAGGCGTCAACGGTCAAGAGGGAGTCTTTACTTGTGTAAGTCTATTGATGTTGTAACTTGATATTTCTTAATGAATTGGTTTGTTGGACCAGGGGTTGGTCCTGTAGACGTAGACCGCACGGTTGAACTACATTAAATCTTGGTGTTCTTTAGTTTTGTTACAGTTTTAAGTTATTCCGTTGCTGTGTATATTTTCTGTTTATGTTGCAACATTAAGTGAAACCTGTTATTAAGGTACTAAGACTGATCCAGTATTTCAGTTAATGGTACAACATTGTCTGTAACAGTTTTATTTTACACCGTGAAACTTCGTCAATTAATCAAATTATTCATACCTACACTGCTATAACTCTAACAACAAAACTGCCACCTATTAGGAGAATTCTTGTAGTGATTATAGATGAAATGGGATTAAAATGTTAATAAAAAAATCGGAGGAATATTTCAATTACCAAAAACAATGAAAGGGTGAAATCACCATTGACCATTTGAGTAATAGATTGAGGAATGACAAATGACCGCGTGGTGTTTCACTGCTCATTATACTATAAAAAACATGTTTAATTCACAAGATTCTTATCATTATGAGGGTGATGAACTATCATGTGAATAATATAAATTATTTTACTCTAATAATTTAGTTAGCGTGATTCTCTAAACCACCCCAAAGGTTATTTGTGAATGAATAGTAAGAATATATCTTGTTGCTTTCTTTATGTTCTTTTTATTCACCAAGTAGTGAAGCTTAAAGTATAGATAATTTTTATTAATATAATTTAATATTACATGAATCAAAATAGAATCTAATTTGAAATCAAATCTTGTCTCCTCCCTCCTTTTGTTGATAACAAATCTTGGTTGCCCCTATCCTTCACTCTTGATCCTCAACACAACTACTGCCCTGCTCCATTCTTTCCTCATATTAGATGGGATTTTAATTTACTTAGATCATAGTCTAGTGGTTAAGAATTTTACACTATATTCTTGCATGTTCAACTCTTCCTACTAATTACCTAAATATTTATCTTATATTGGTATTCTTTTAACCAATTGTAAATTACGGTTTTATTCCTGTTAATATTATTTTGTAATTTTATTACTATTTTTCACTGCGTATGAATTATTGTGTAAATTACTATTTATCTGGAAAATAAAAAAAGAAGATTGGATGCTTCAAGAGTTTACTAGCATGGATAAATTGTTTCACATAAACAATGGCACAGGCACACGTGGATGGAAAAACTAATCGAATTAAATTTTTCTTTATTTATTATAATTATCTACTCCTATTACATTTAATTTTCAAAAGATTTGGGAGATTGAAGTATCAACACCACGTTAACGTTTAATGCGGAGTTAGATAGCTTGGTCAACCTAAGAATTCTCTCCTAAGTAATGACTCCTAATACATTTTAAGTTTGGTACTATATATTTTGGAAGTTGGGTATAAACATCTGCATGCACGCTCCCATTACAAAATAAGGTGTTGGTCAGCCTTCTAAAACCTGTCACGCATGATGATATTTATGTATACTCTTATTACATTAATTTAAGGAAGATTTTGGAGATTGGGGTATCAACAACTACCAATTACGTATTGTATTGAAAGACGGTTAACTGCAATTTTTCAAACTATAAGAAGCCCTTCCACCCTTCTCCCTTCCTAGGAAAAATTTGACGATCTGTCATGATTTACTAATAACTCAATCTTTTGAGAGAGCAAAAGAAGGAAAAGAAGAATCCAAAGAAGCAACCAACGGTAATATCCCAAAAATGGATAATAACTCAAAGGTATATTCATGTTCTTCTTTCCTATATTGACTTCCCATAACTATGTAAACATACTTGCTACATGAAGAAACATGAGCGCACGTGTTCATGACCTCTACGTCTTTGGTGAGACGATGATATTTAATCGATATGGTTTATCCTTCCACTATGTTTAAATTTGGATTATGGAGGAAATGAAAATATAAATATAAAGGAGGATAAAGTTATATTGGAGATGAGTAGATTCAACTTTCTTTGTTCGAATAACACAAAAATAATCCAAGAGGCAAACTTTTGGACCTGGTTGACAATAGCACATTTGTGGCTTCTAGACTTGGGTCAAACAGTAAGGTGGATGCGATCATTAGAGCTGTTGGTTGGAGATGGCCAACAATAGGTAGTTTGGATAGTTTGCTTCCTCAACCCACAGATTTTCCTGATCTTATAACTTGGCAGGCGAGTTTGAATGGGAAGTTCTCCACTGCTTTGACTTGGGAGTTTGTTAGTGAAAAGCACAGCAAGTTGATTGGGAATTTCTTGTTTGGAAAAATCCCTGTATTTCGAAGCATAGCTTTTGTTTGTGGCTAGCCATTCTTGATAAGCTGCCTACGAAAGACCGGCTTTTGAATTGGGGTATGCAAGTTCGGAGTAACTGTGAGATTTGTCATATGGGATTGGAATCGAGAGATCATATATTATTTGAATGTACTTTTAGTAGGAGAATCTGGAGGAGGAGTGTTAAGTTTGCAATGGCAAGTGTTGGAAGTATCCAATGGAATAGAGTATTGCACTTTACCAAGAAGAATTGCAACAAGGACACGGTTAAAGGTGCACTTCTCAAGCTTACCTTTCCAGCTTGTATTTACCATCTCTGGAAAGAACGTAACAACAAATTGTTTGGGAATGGGGCTGCAACAGAGGACCAGATTGTGGCATTGATACGTGAAGATGTAAGGATAAAAATGCTTGCTGGAAAACAATATTGAGATACACTTAGTAATAGTAACCTTTGTGACTATTAGGACCTTAATGCTATACTTTTTAGTTTTGAGTTTTTCATTTGACCCTGTTTCTTTGTTTATATTTGTCAGCTTGTAGACTCATTGTTTGTAAGTTTGTATTGAAGTGATATAAAAATCCTGCTGGCTTAGCCAAAAAAACAAAAGAAAGGAAATGAGGATTATGGAAGAAATGATTTAATATTTACTTGTTTGAATCGAGATGGAAAATAAAGAAAAAAAATCACTTTCATAAACAAGTTGACACACATAACCTTATAAGCTAGCTCTTTTCTTTTCTTTTTTCTTTTTTTTTTGGTTGGGCACCAAATGATAATATCTAAACTTAACAAGGATAACACTTGATTATCTAATCTTGGATCCTTTTGTATTCTTTCTCTCTCTATGAATAAACAATTTCTAATACATTATTATTAATATTCTTGCCCTATTTACTAGGCACTCCCGGCTCAAGATGATTCGCAAATTGCAGTAAGAATGGCTACTGGAAAAATCTTTAAGATTGAGGTTTCTAAGTCTGATTCGATCAAAATGGTGAAGGCAAAGATTAAGGAGAAAGAAGGATTTCTAATGGATAACTTTATCCTTCAGTGTGATGGTAAACAACTAGAAGATGCCTTTACTCTTGCACACCATGATAGACGATAAATACCAGATTACTTTTAGCTATTATTTGTTGTAATCTTTTGAGCTTTTCGTTATCTTGTAAGTCCTTATCGTAAATGCTGTTGTATCTTGGTGTGGTATAAATAGGACCATACTGTAACAGATATATTATTGAGTAAAACCACTTTTCCTCAGTTTTCATGGTATCAGATGTCATTGTGACTCACGTCCACACCATATACATCTAGGCTCACTTTTCCATAGCTCACGGCATCTAACTATTCTATTCTCTTTTTTTTTTTCTTTTTTTTCGTCCTATTCTTCTTCACATCATCTTTCTACCTACTCTGACTTGTCTACATCAACCACATGGCCTCAGTTCCTTCTCTCCCCACCTATAATGTCAAAGTTTATGTCACTATTCTTCTTGATCATACCAACTTCCTGACTTGGAAAACACAAAATTTAAACTTCTTCACCTTTAATCGTCTAGTTGGCTACATTGATGGCTCAATCCCACCTCCTGATTCCACAAAAGACGCTGGCTCTTCCTCATCTTCTACCTCTTCCACTCTTTCTCTCGACGATTGGAAAACATTCGATCGTTTTGTTCAGGCGTGTATCACTGCCACATTGTCTGATTCACTAGTTCATCAGACAACTGGCTTCGCTAGTGCCCATGCCTTATGGACATCTCTCGAAGAATCTTTCATGCAACAATCTCTTGCTCGCAAGTCTCTTTTGCGCACACAAATGCAGTCTCTCAAAAAAAATAATCTTCCCATCTCTGAATATCTACAACAGCTCCATGTCCTATTTGATTTGCTTGCAGCAATTGGCGATACTATTCCTGATTCTAAACTTGTTCTTTCAGCTCTTAATGGTCTCCCATCCTCCTATCGTCCTTTCATTACGTCCATAGAAAATCTGGCTACTCTTCCGTCCTTCAATCAATTACGAGCAAAATTGCTGACTTATGAGCAACGTTTACTCTTGGAAGATGACAAATCTTCCTCCATCGACAACTCAACTGCCATGGCCTTATTGGCTAAATTCCACTCTACCTCAATTAAAGATGTCTCAGATGTGTCGCTCTCTACCAAATCTTCAACCACTCTGTCTTCAACCCCAAAATCTTCTTCCTCTGAACGTGGAAATGGTCGCTCCTCCTACCGTGGAAAATGTCAGATTTGTCGCAAGCAAGGACACTCAGCCGCTCGCTGTCGATATCGGTATGCCTTCTCACAGCAAAACTCATCACCTCAATTTGCTGGTTTTCATTACCAACAATCCTCTCAGCCACCTCTCTTGCCCACTCCTCCGCAAGCTTGGATTCCAGACTCTGGCGCCACATCTCATATGGTGAATGATCCTTCAATGCTTCAGCACATTCAACCATATAATGGCTCTGATCGAGTCACTATTGGTGATGGTAGGTCACTTCTCATTAAAAATATTTGGTCCTCTGTTTATAAGGTCTCTAATGTTTTTTTTTCATTTTCCCAACATCTTGCATGTTCCTCGTCTCTCCCGTAACCTGCTTTCAATTTCTAGATTTACTAAAGATAGTCACGTTTCTGTTGAATTTTCTCCCTTTTCATGTGTTGTCAAAGACCTCTGCACCGGGACTCCTCTCCTGAAAGGCCGCGTTGAGTCAGATCTATACACTCTTCCACTCATGCCTGCATCTTCATCGTCATCTCATCAAGCCTTTGCTGTCTCGCGTGTTTCTTCTCAACTCTGGCACAATCGCTTAGGTCACCCGTCCAAGGCAGTTCTGTCCACCTTGCGGAATGGCCTCCCTGATGCCTTTTCTGACTTTAAGCTTCCAAATAAAATTTGTAACTCCTGTGCTTTAGGCAAATGTCATAAGTTGCCTTTTAGTTCATCAAATAGAGTTACTGTTAGGCCTTTAGAATTAGTCCACTGTGATGTATGGGGTCTTGCCCCTGTTGGCTCTTGTTCTGAGTTTAGGTTTTTTGTAATTTTTATTGATGATTTCAGCCGCTAAACATGGCTCTTTCCATTACGAAATAAAAGCGATTGTTCTTCATATTTTTTACAGTTTAAATTGTTGGTTGAAATTTTGTTCTCTACAACAATCAAGTATTTTCAGTGTGATGGTGCAAGAGAACTTACTCAAGGCACGTTTAAATCAATTCTTGAAAAAAGTGACATTCAATATCGAATTTCATGTCCTCATACACCCCAACAAAATGGTCTTGCAGAATGAAAAATTAAACACATCACTGAAATGGGTGTCACTTTAATGTTTGAGTCAACCCTGCCAAAAAAATTCTGGGTCGAAGCTTTCTCTACGGCTGTCTACTTAATAAATAGACTGCCTACTCCACTTTTAACAAATCAATCACCGTATGCAAAATTGTTTGGTCAAGCTCCTGATTATTCATTTTTGCGCGTTTTTGGATGCTTATGCTATCCATACCTTGGTCCCTATAAACGCGATAAGCTTAGTCCTAAATCTTCTCCCTGTGTTTTTCTTGGCTATAGTACTGATCATCTTGGATATAGGTGCTATGATCCACAAATTAAAAAAGTCTATTTATCGCGTCATGTTTATTTTGATGAATCCAAGTTCCCGTTCAAATGTGCTACTAACTCGCCTATTTCTTCAAGTTTTGTGCCATCTACTCGTGTGTTAAAGTCTTCACCTATGCATGAAAATCCTTCCGGTGGGTCCCACATACTCTCATCTAATTCCAGTCCGGCTGCACAAAAATCTCTGTCTCAAATCACTCCACGATCAGAAAATCTCTCACAGCCCTCTCGTCTCCTAATCGCATCAGAGTCTACTCCATCAATTTCTCCCTCTACGCGATATCCTGCATCTGATAATCTCTATCCCGAAAATCCGAGTCAGTCACATGCACTTACCGAATCTCATCATGCGAGTCCATCAGCTCCATGCAACGTTCCATTGCGTGGGGTCCACGTCTCTCCATCAACTTCTCTCTTGCACAATGCTTCACGTGGGGTCCAGTTGTTTTCCAATTTTCGCACACTGTCTCCAATTCAAAAGTCCAATGCACTGTCCAAATTTCTTTCTTCAACTTCAACTACTTTAAATAGTGGGTCCCAGTCGAATCATGCTTTGTCTTTAGGATCTGCATCAACTCAACCATTTGTGTCTACCATCAAAGAGCCAGGGGTCCCACCATTGACTACTACCTTACACTCAAATCACTCCATAACAAATACAACGTGTTTTCCGTCTCCTACGAGTCAGCCTAGACCAACGGTCCAATTTGGTTTCAGTCTCGATCCACAGTCGTCTCCTGTTCCTCGTGCTTCCTCTTCTGCACGTCAGTTGTCCCTTTCGCCATCAGACTCTACTTTACTTCCAGCCATTTCCTCCACGCCAGTCTCTCCTCTCGATGACACCTCTACTGTTCCTCCTTCTTTAAACATGCACACTATGATTACCCGCACAAAAGATAATACACGTAAACCCAAACAACGTTCGGATTATCTTCTATACAATGCAGTTACCAAAAACCTGGTTTCCTCATTTCCTTCTCTTACACATGAGTTTGAACCATCCTCTTTTGCCCAAGCTTCAAAATTATCAAACTGGCGTGCGGCTATGGACAGTGAGTATAATGCTCTACTGCATAATGGCCCTTGGACTTTGGTGCCGAAACCACTTTATGCCAATATTGTTGGTTATAAATGGGTGTATCGTATAAAACGGAAGCCTGATGGTTCGATTGAAAGATATAAAGCACGATTAGTTGCTAAGGGGTATAGTCAAGAAGAGGGTGTAGATTACAACGAGACCTTTAGTCTGGTGGTTAAGCCTACAACCATTCGTGTTGTTCTTACCATTGCATTATCAGAAAAGTGGTCTATAAGGCAATTTGATGTGAACAACGCATTTCTCCACGGTTTTCTGAATGAAGAGGTGTATATGGCTCAGCCTCCAGGGTTCAAGCATCCCAACTTTCCCGATTATGTGTGTCGTTTGCAGAAAGCGATCTATGGTCTTAAACAAGCTCCTCGAGCTTGGTTTTCTCGTTTGAGCTCTTTTCTTCAAACTCTTGGGTTTCTTCCATCTAAGTCTGACAACTCACTGTTTGTCCGACGTACATCTAGTGATATAATGTTTTTACTTGTCTATGTTGATGATTTAATTCTTACAGGAAGCAGTGCTCAAGCTATTTCATCTACTGCAACCATCTTGAACAAGTAGTTTGCATTAAAGGATCTTGGTTCCCTTTCTTACTTTCTGGGTATACAGGTTACTACCACTTCTAATGGTATGCATCTCAGTCAGTCGAAGTATGCCTTCGATATTATTGCTCGTGCGAAAATGACCGGGGCCAAACCTGTCTCATCTCCGATCACACCCAATCAACATCTGTCGCAGCAAGTTGGTGACCCCTTTCTCGATCCAACATTATATCGTAGCATTGTTGGTGCTCTTCAGTATCTCACGATCACTCGTCTTGATATTACTTTTGCGATTAACAAAGTTTGTCAATAAGCATGCTCCAACAGAGGTTCACTGGACAGCGGTTAAACGAATTCTGCGATATCTCCAGGACACTGTTTCTTATGGTATTTACATCAGATCGTCTCGTGACCTTTGCCTCCATGCATACTCGGACTCTGACTGGGCAGGGTGTCCGGATGATAGACGCAGTACGCATGGCTATTGTATCTTTTTGGGGCCAAACCTTATATCTTGGGCAGCATGAAAACAGACTACTGTCTCCCGGTCGAGCACGGAGGCTGAGTATAGGGCTATAGCATTTGCCACTGCCGAGATATGTTGGTTGCAGTCACTTTTGTCTGAACTTGGGGTTGGTTCTTCTTCTCCTCCGACTCTCTGGTGTGATAATATCGGAGCAACATACCTCACTGTTAATCCTGTCTACCATGCTCGCACCAAGCATATTGAGATTGATGTTCACTTTGTGCGAGAGAAAGTGGCTTCTGGAGCTCTTGCTATTCGTTTTATCTCCACTCTTGACCAGCTTGCTGACATTATGACGAAAGGCCTCTCGGTTGCTTGCTTCCGTCTTCTTCGGTCCAAGCTCACAATTGATTCTCCTGTTTTGCTTGAGGGGGCGTGATAGACGATAAATACCAGATTACTTTTAGCTATTATTTGTTGTAATCTTTTGAGCTTTTCGTTATCTTGTAAGTCCTTATCGTAAATGCTGTTGTATCTTGGTGTGGTATAAATAGGACCATACTGTAACAGATATATTATTGAGTAAAATCACTACTGCTGTTGTATCTTGGTGTGGTATAAATAGGACCATACTGTAACAGATATATTATTGAGTAAAATCACTTTTTCTCAGTCTTCACACCACGGTGTTGGAGAGCAAACAAAACTTTTCCTTCTTTCTCGTTATCATGGAGCTTGACTTCCCCTACTCATTCAACAAGTCATTTTTTTTCATGCTCACTATTTGATTGACTTTGGGCACATGTCCAAAATCTATAACTGAAACTTATTTTATATTTTATATTTGTATATAGCTTTTCCATGGTATGGTGAGGATCATGTGAAAAGTTTTTCTATGATTCTACACAATTTGGAAATTGATGACAATATTACTTTCGAAATTGAAATGTGGTAATAAAAAATATTGAATATCTATATGAAAAAAAGTGTAACGTGCAAAAAACTCGTCATACATGTTTCATCGATGTTACAAATAAGGTTATACCCAGTGATTTCAAGAAAAACAATATTAGTCATGTCCCAGAAAGAGTTTACTGACCGCATAACATCTTAAGGCGAGTTTTTACTGAGAACGCAATTGTTATCATTCCTCTATAATTTATAAGAAACATAATTATTTGTACTTTACTAGGTTGTATCTCTTTTTCTCTTAATTCTTCTCTCTCCTCAACGACTATCAGGATAAAATCAGGATTGACATGATCCGGACTGAAATCAAGTTGGCTTATGTAACTCCCTTAAATGAGTCATGATCAAGTCCCTCAATGGGATGATTAGTAAAAAAAAAAATCATTAAAGTAAACTTAATTAGATAGTTATGTATAAATTCTTAGTTACCTTTTTAGCAAAGTCAACGATATAATCATTCTCCTTCAAGGGTCACAAACAGATGGAGATAAAAAGAAGAAAAAGACACCTGCCTGCTTAGTACTTTTGGCAATTTCAAATATGTCAGAAGCATTTTTGGAAACTAAGAAAGCCCATTTTCCGATGTGCATAGGATCTTGAATATCAAATCCAACCAGGACTAAAATTATTAACGTGGCAATATATGTACATGGTATTTAATTTACGTTTGGATTTCTTCTCTTATTTCCTCCAATTTAACCTGTCTCATTTAAGTTGGCAATAATATTTTGGAATGTTAGCAAAAAAGCTGTTTTCTTCCGAGTTCAAACGCTACAAAATGTCGGCAACAACCTCTGATAGGGTTAGTATATAAGGTTATAAGGACTTCATCATCTTCTTCGAATTTCAGATCTTCTTGTATCGATTTTATCACATCCTATTATAGGAAACTTCAAGGAGGGTTTGAATTATGAGGGAGTCCAAGTATATGGATGGGAAATTGAGTTGCTTAAAGCTCCTTGCCTTGTGACCGATAGGATTCTTGAATTCTTTTTCACTCATCTCTCGCGTACTTACTGCAAAGCTGAGGATCTCGCCCTTATCCCACCACATGTTTCGGACTTCATTGCGTTGTTCCCTGATGAAACAAAGGAAATCGAAGAATTGCTCAGGCCTTTCAATTTGCGCGAAAAGAATTTAATCATCTTCGAGGTTGATGATCGTGACTCTGTGGAGAGAGGCTTGGGAGAGTGTCTACATCATTTCAGCTTGCTTGTGTATTGCAGAAAACTTAATGCCTTTGTGCATCATGATAGCGTTGAAGGACTTAATAGTTGGTGTGCTGAGCGGCTCTTCAATGCTGTGAAGGGTTTTGTTGTGGATGGTTCAATAAAGGAAAACTCAAAATTGATTGCAACTAAGAAGTCATCAAGAAAAGGCAGAAGGGAAAGCAAGCGAAGTAATATTTCTGAAACTAGGAAGAAAAATTCAAAGTATAATTCAGCAATTTTGCCAAGGCTTATGGAAGGATATACACCACAACAGATTAACAGATGCGACTGTGGGCTATATGTTATGGCCATTGCTAGAGCAATTTGCCTATGGTACTAGACTGACTCGGAGTATAAGGGTGACGATTGGTTTTTGACGGTAGAAAAGATTGTGAACCTATCAATAGAATCAACTATGAGGAATGAGCTTTTGCAACTCATAGATGACCTAGCTATTAGATCAAGTTAGACATTTACAAGTCTTTCTTGATATGCTCCTTCTTTACCTTGTACCTCAAATTTTGAGATTTTGTTCTTTGTGAAGAAAAGGATTTTTTCCCCTTTTTGCTGGATAAGTAAACAATATATTGAATTGAAATTCAACATGGAATGTATAAAATGTTAAAATTAGATAAATTTCAGTGTATATTTTGTAGTGAATACATACAAAATTCAGCTACCAAATTAATTAGTTATTAGAGATCAGGCAAAGATCTCCGACTTGCAAATTGTCATGCTTGCTGCTCCATAGACGAACACTAGAGTCACGATTGGGCTTCACCCTAGAGATGCAATTGGCTAGACATCCTCGTACAACAAAAATTCACCTCAATTGCTACACCAAATAGTCTTGAAGGCATAGTCTTCTTTCGCCAGAGTGCAATATTTACGCTCAAGTGAATACGCCACCGAAATTATTGTTGATGGCCCTACATCCTACGGGAGTAGGATGAAAAACTTTGTATATATGCTTTCATTTTAATGAAATGTCTCTTTTTACACAAAAAAAAAAACGCCACTAGAATTATGACAAGAAAGAAAGGTCAAATTTTGATTAATTACATTGGGATAGACGAAATGATTGCGGAGCAGTATGTGGGAAACTTAATTCAACTTTCAATTATACAAAATCTTATGGGTCAAAAGAAAGATAAATACATAGAAATCTATTTTTTTAGATATGAAATATTGGGAATCAAAAACTCGAAAAGTTTTAATAGATTCAAAAATAGCAATTAAGTAAAAGTAAGTGAGAGAGAGACACATGCTAAATTAGCAAAAAAAAAAAAAAAAGTGAGAGAGAGACGTCGAAATACGAAGAGAGCAGAGAAAATTAGGCATCTGAAAGATTGCATATTAGTAAGTTCCATAGAGTTCGAGTAAGTATAATTACTAAATATACATCCTATGCTATGGACGAGTATATTAAATTTGTAAAACATTATGATGTATATTGTGCTAAAAATAACAAAGAATAGAAAACTTTGCTCCTTTATTATTTTTAGACCTCTAAGACTATGACTCTATTTGGCCTAGTTTCTAGACAGTTAAAAGCGCTTCCTGTGAGTTTAAAAGGTGAACTAACTTGTTTGACCCAATTTTAAAAGTACTTTTAGGTAAAAGTTAAAGCTAAAAAAAACTAAAAATTGAGAAGCTCCAAATTGGAGCTTTTCAAAAAAGGCTTTTGCGAAGCTATTTTACATAATGCGGGAAGTGATTTTTTTTTTCTCAAATATACCCATCCATATTTTTAAAGTCCGATATTATCCTTAAAATTTTTAAAACCTCAATATTGTCTAACACATGCCAAACAATTAACAACTTTTGTTCAACAGCACTTCTTACAAAAGCTCTACTCTAAAAGCTCTACAGCTCAAAAGTTGAAATTTCACAGCTAGGTCAAACAGAACCTACGTACTTACATCTTAAATAGATTTTTCAAGAAAAGCAAAGAAAGAATTAAAGATTAAGAAAAGCTAGAAAGTTTAAGCATTTCTTGGGTAAGATGTGCGGTTGTAATAGCACTACTTATGAAAATGCTACTTAGAAGTTGTTGAATTTCAAAATAATTCGATCATTTGAAAGAATTAAAAAAAGAAAAAGAAAAAAGAAAGAGAGACAGAGCAAGGGGAGAGAGAGTGGATGATGTATATGTTAGCCAAGCGAAGAGAGGGAGCAGTGGGGCAATAGTATTGGAGGAGAAGAAAAGAAAAAAGAGACGAAAAGAGCTGAATAAGGATAAAAAGATCAGAAACTTTGAAAAAGAATATAAATATAAAGAAAAAGAAAAAAATATTTAAAGCCCTTAATTTAAACCATTTAGGCTTTAACCCTTGGTGGTAATTCTTTTTGGCTTTTTTGGTTGATGTAATTATTGGAATATTGTTTATTAATTGTGATAATCAATACTTGTTCTTTTTGCTAATGGAATAGGAATCTAGTCAATGATGTGGAGGTGAAGACTAAAGATGGGAGGAGCTGCCACTTTTGAATTTGGAACTTTTTATGTTGGGATTATGAATGTATTTTGGATTTAGAACCCTTTAATGTGTCAAAAATGTCTTGTATATGATTCTTGTTGATACTAAAATATTGTCAGCATTAGTTAAGTGAGAAATTAGCCTCGGTATACCAGATTTAATTTGAAACATGAGTTTTGTCAGCTTTTGCTTCATACAGCGTTCCATGATATTATCGCACCATAGGCAGCGTTTCTAATACCAAATGTGGCGAATTGTGTCAACAAAATCAATTATAGTTGTCTTAAATTTTTATTTCCTCCTATTACTATATTGTTGGTTAGTTCATTTGTTTGTTCCTAAAAAGTCTACAGCTAATCAATTTCTTTTTTGAGATGCTCGAAATACTATTTCTAATTTTTATAAATGGGTTAGTTGTACATATATCATTCAAAGATGATCTACTTTTGCATTATACCCATTTTTGTAACATATTTGTTTCTATTATAAAGAATTGTGACATGTGAGACAAAGTAGGTATAATATTAATAACATACACATGCAGAGAGATGAGAGGGTTTTGGGAAGAGAGAAAAGATATACTGTTGCATGCAGTTTTGGCGAGGGCTTGGCGACGGCTGTTTTGGTGACGGCATAGGGACGGGTAAAGTTGGCGAGGGCATGGTGATGGGAAATATTAGTGATGGCATAGTGACGGGAATTGTTTGTGACGGCATGGTGACGGGAAATTTTTGTAACGGCGTGGTGACGGGATAAATTGGCGAGCGCTTAGTGAAGGGAAACATTGGCGAGAGCTCAGTGACGGCAATCATTGGTGACGGCCTGGTGACGAGCCATCGCAATACGATGATGACTTGGTGACTGGGAGGATTTTGGCGACCACGTGTCTGACGGACGTTTTTCCTCACTGTGCCGTCGCAAAGTCAAAATTGGCGACGGCACGGTGAGGGAAACCGTCCGTCGTAGAATTCAGTTTTTTTTGTAGTGCTTTTCCTTTCTTGTTTTTTGATGGTATGTGATAAAAAATCTTAAATAAAATAGATTTAAAAAATTAATACTCTTTTTAGAACCATAATAATTCAATGGTCCAAAAAGACCCCTAAACATTTTAATACCGCTAGAAAATAATACCCTATAATCTAAAGAAGATTTTCAAATGTTCTACTTATCAAAATCGTATGATTATATTCCTTCATAAGTGTCATTAACTCCAATCATATTTTCTTTTATTCAATTTGTATATATCACTCTTTCAGCCTTCACTCTTCTGATCAATACGATATAACTTTTACCATATACATGCATATAAGATTGTAACTGTAAGAAAGATTAAAAATTAGGGAAAAAAGAAGAAAAATGATTGTGTTCAAGTAGATAAGATTGTCATTCTAAGAAAGAAGAAAATGTTTAGCATGAAAAGAAGAAAACTAGCTTTGCATTTAAGAATATCAATTCTTTAGGCTTCTCCTTGTTAACATGATTATCTTTTTGCATTTCTCATTTAATTGGTCAAATTTGCACTTTATCATGCAATCCTTCTTTCTGTAGTGACATGTAAGATAAATAGGGAGCATAGAGTTTCTAAGTGAAGGCAAATGCAACTATATATGTAATATCCTAGCTGTCATCAAGACAAGTGCGCACTATTTCATGCTTTCATATGCTAGTGTTAGTTAGTACATCATATCTTATGCTATGGAGGATTACATGCATAAAGCTTTTGAAGGACGCTTAAAGGCTTGTTCTCAAATTATAAATAGCCTTCAAGCCTCTTCTGTTCGCCATAAGAACTTGAGAAATTTTCATATTCCTTTGAGAGCTCATTTGTGGACAGAGAGAAAAGAGAAGAATGGACAACAACTCAAAAGTATGTTAACTTTCTTCTTTCTGATGCTAAATTATTGATCCTGGATTCTTTTCTTTGCTTATGGCATCTCTGAAATTTTTGGAAAAATAACTCTAGTTAAATTTGAGAATTGCATTTGTCAACAATCAGTTTGATAGCTTGTGTTGTGGGATGATCTCATTCATGAATTATGATGTACTTTTTCACTTTGAACCTTGTTTGTTCTTTATTACTCATTTTTTATTCAAATAAATGATTATTGCTCATATCCTATTTTTCAGATTCCCTCTGCTTTTGATGGTTTACAATTGTCTATTAAGATGGCTAATGGTAAAATCTTCAAGATTGATTTTCTAAGTCTGACTCCACAAAATGGTGAAGGAAAAGATTAAGGAGAAACAATGAATTTTAGTGGATAAGATTCTCCTTCAGTGGAAAAGTAAAATGCTAGAAGATGATTTCACCGTTGCACACTATGCTATTGGAGTGCACAATCAGCTTTTCCTTCGTGTTAATGGTATTGATGGAGGTTGACTTGCTCTTTACATTTCAGCCACTTCGCTTTCAATTTTTGCATACTAGGTTCTCTTTTATGGACATGTAATCAATCGTTTGTAATATTGTAGTAGTGTAATAAACATATGATTTCAAAGAACGCGGTTTATAACCCTTCCTTTAAATTTTTATTTATAACTCAGTATGATGTTTTTATTTTCCTTCTTAATTCTTCCATTTCTTCAATGACTATTAAGAAGAAATCCCGATTTACAATTGATCCCATCTCCTTGTCGTTGCATAAATTAATTTCCTTAATTGCATGTGGTCAATTTTCTTAATGCAATAGTTTAAAAGGAAAAGTTATTCATTTACTAGAGCAAACTTCGATTGTTATGTATAAAATTTTACATAACTTTTGGAGCAAAGTCAACGTGATAATCACCTTAATTTTATTGTCATCACAAGATAAATATATAGAAGAAAACCAATCTCGTATGATAATATTTTTGGCAATTTCAAATAAATGAGGAGCATTTTACAAACATTAATTTTTGTTTTTGCGTTTCTAATTATTTGAGAAGACATTATATAGATCTGAAAAGAACATTGTTACATAAATGCCAAGCACAACTACTTCTTAAATAGTTAATATCTCATCGTATAATTAAATGGAAGGTTAGATATCTGTCATCTTATCAATTTTGGTGTAATATTAAGTAGTAATTCTAATAAAAAGAATAATATTTCAAACAATATGTTAGATGTTATTTTGATGGACTAGGAGTTAGAACTAAACGATATTTATGCCAATAGTCCCCATTGTTTTTATTTTTTTCAAATTAGTCCATGTCTTTCATGGTAGTTGAATCAATCCCCAATATTTTTAAAAATTATCAATTTAATCCCCGGCGTTCAATGTTTGACTGAAAATGAAGTAAATGAGTTAGCTACCCTAACAAATATTATACAAATTTCTATTTTGTCTTGCAATCCCCTATACCACACCCCTTACTATATCATTTACCCTCTCCCCTACCCCCTTACTGCAACCCCTCATCCCTATACCCACCCCTCGTCACCCTCACCCTCACCCATTATTGCAACCCTCCACCTCTCACCCTAACCCCCTACTACAACCCCTTCCCCTATCACCCATATCCCTACCCTTACTATAATCCCCCCGTCATCATCATTCATCCTACCCTACTCTCGTACTATAACCTTTCACCATTTACTAACCCCCTATCCCCCCTTCCCTCCTCCCCCCCCTCCCCCCTCAGTCATTACTACTCACACCATCCTATATATTCGGTATGTTGTATGCACAAGCATGGTGTTTGTGTTTATGTCACTAAGTCATATATGTATGTGTGTGTGTGTTTATGGTGATGAGTATACATATATGTGTACATTTATATATGTCTATCTTTGGAAAGTATTTATATATATATATATATAAATGGGTATATATATGTATGAATTGTGTGTAAGGGGAGCTGAAGAAAAAGGGTAAAAAAAATTAGGGACTAAATTGAAATTATTTATAAAATTTAGGTACTAAATTAAATTTTATAAAAATTATAATGACTAATTAAAATAGTATAATATTTTTTCCATTTTATACATGTGTTACTGCACATTTTCATTAAACTTAACCCTATTTTTAATGTCAGCGACTAAATTGACCGCTTTTTAAAAATATTAGGGACTGATTTGAACCTTTTAAAACTTTATGGACTAACTTGAGAAAAAGAAAACATTGGGGACTATTTTCATAACTCTCCCTAGAACTTAATAGAATAATTAATACATAACATGGAAGCATAATAGAATATTTATATAACCTAATTAAGTTATAAGCTTTACACGTCTTCTAAATTAAAGATGACAATTCAAAATGCGTATAAATTATAACACGCGTTACACAAGATTAAGCGAAAATAATACAAAATTTAGTTAAAATAAATGGTTTGATTTATCAATAGGATGTAAACGGATGCCTAGTTGGGATGCCAAAATAACTAATTTTTTTTATTTATCTCTCTTCTTTTGGTATGCCAATTAAGCATACACATAGGAGGTAATAAATAGGTAATAAAAATAGGGTGACATTTGACATTTCTCATTATAAAAATAGAGTGACATCAAGCAAAGCTCAAGAAATAAACTAGTTAAGTTATTATTTCAAAATAATTCGATCATTTGAAAAAAAAATAAAAAAAAGAAAAAAGAAAGGAGGAAAGAGAGACAGAGAGCAAGGGAAGAGAGAGTGGATGATCTATATGTTAGCCAAGGGAAGAGAGGGAGCAGTGGGGCAATAGTATTGGAGGAGAAAAAAGAAAAAATAGAGGAAAAGAATAGAATAAGGATCAAAAGATCAGAAACATGAAAAATAATATAAATATAAAGAAAAAGAAAAAATATATTTAAATCCCTTAATTTTAACCATTTAGGTTTTAACCCTTTTCCTTTCGCGTTTTTTGATGGTATGTGACAAAATATCTTAAATAAAATATATTTTAAAAAATCAATACTCTTTTTAGAACCAAAATAATTCAATGGTCCAAAAAGACCCCTAAACATTTTAGTACCGCTAGAAAATAATACCCTATAATCTAAAAAAGATTTTCAAATGTTCTACTTATCAAAATTGTATGATTATATTCCTTCATAAGTGTCATTAACTCCAATCATATTTTCTTTTATTCAATTTGTATATATCACTCTTTCAACGTCCACTCTTCTTAATATGATATAACTTTTACCATATACATGCATATAGGATTGTAACTGTAAGAAAGATTAAAGATTAGGGAAAAAATAAGAAAAACGAGTGTGTTCAAGTAGATAAGATTGCCATTCTAAGAAAGAAGAAAAGATTTAGCATGAAAAGAAGAAAACTAGCTTTGCATTTAAGAATATCGATTCTTTACGCTTCTCCTTGTTAACATGTTTATCTTTTTGTATTTCTCATTTAATTGGTCAAATTTGCACCTTATCATGCAATCCTTCATTCTGTAGTGACATGTAAGATAAATAGGGGGCGTAGAGTTTCTAAGTGCACTATTTCATGCTTTCATATGCTAGTGTTAGTTAGTACATCATATTTTATGCTATATATGGAGGATTACATGCATAAAGCTTTTGAAGGACGCTTAAAGGCTTGTTCTCAAATTATAAATAGCCTTCAAGCCTCTTCTGTTCGCCATAAGAAGTTGAGTGATTTTCATATTCCTTTGAGAGCTCATTTGTGGACAGAGAGAAAAGAGAAGAATGGATAAAACTCAAAAGTATGTTTTTTTTTTGACACTAAATTCACTTTTATCACTCTTACTGCAACACCAATTAACT
Source organism: Ehretia macrophylla (assembly GCA_037974665.1). Lineage (NCBI taxonomy): Eukaryota > Viridiplantae > Streptophyta > Magnoliopsida > Boraginales > Ehretiaceae > Ehretia > Ehretia macrophylla. The sequence goes on along the minus strand of CM075779.1, from coordinate 37,846,096 downwards.
CTATATAAATAAGGTAATCTCAAATGACTTTCAACTCCATTAAAGGGTTTGACCAAGAAAAAAACTCAATTAAAAGATTCCTAAAAACCCAGTTAAAAAGTCATAGAATCCAAGATGAGAAAAAAAAAAAGAAGAAAAGTACTAAGGCAAACAAAGAAGTGTTTTATCGAGTGGTTTAAGTCTAATTACTCATTCCATGGACAAAAAAAGAGTTGAAGATACTGCTCTAATCCTTGTTGTTCTGCTTCTCCTTGATGGTGGTGTTCTGCTTCTCCTCGGTGCTCTGCTTCTCATTCGTGCTCTGCTTCTCCTTCACTTACTCGGCTAGAGTTTCGAAATGAGCCAAGTATGTTAATGTTCTTCTTTATGTTGCTAAATTCTTGATCCTGGAGTCATTTTCTTTTCTTTGCTTATGACATCTCTAAATTTTTTTGAAAAATAACTCTAGTTAAATTTGAGAATTGCATTTGTCAACAATCAGTTTGATAGCTTGTGTTGTGGGATGATCTCGTTCAGGAATTATGATGTACTTTTTCACTTTGAACCTTGTTCTGTTCTTTATTATTCATTTTTTTATTAAAATAAATAATTATTGCTCATATCCTATTTTTCAGATTCCCTCTGCTTCTGATGGTTTACAATTGTCTATAAAGATGGCTAATGGTAAAATCTGCAAGATTGAGTTTCTAAGTCTGACTCCATCAAAATGGTGAACGAAAAGATTGAGGAGAAACAAGGAATTTTAGTGGACAAGATTATCCTTCAGTGGGAAAGTAAAATGCGAGAAGATGGTTTCACCGTTGCACACTATGGTATTGGAGTGCACAATCAGCTTTTCCTTTGTGTTATTGGTATTGATGGAGGTTGACTTGCTCTTTATATTTCAGCCACTTCACTTTCAATTTTCGCATACTAGGTTCTCTTTTATGGACATGTAATCAACCCTTTGTAATATTGTAGTAGTGTAATAAACATAAGATTTCAAAGAACGTGGTTTACAACCCTTCCTTGAAATTTTTCTTTATAACTTAGTATGATGTTTCTATTTTCCTTCTTAATTCTTCCATTTCTTCAATGACTATTAAGAAGAAATCCCGATTTACAATTGATCCCATCTCCTTGTCGTTGCATAAATTAATTTCCTTAATCACATGTGGTCAATTTTCTTAATTCTATAGTTTAAAAGGAAAAGTTATTCATTTACTAGAGCAAACTTCGATTGTTATGTATAAAATTTTACATAAATTTTGGAGCAAAGTCAACGTGATAATCGCCTTAATTAATTTTATTGTCATGACAAGAAAAATATATGGAAGAAAACCAATCTCGAATGATAATACTTTTGGAAATTTCAAATAAACCAAGAGCATTTTACAAACATTAATTTTGTTTTTGCGTTTCTAATTATTTGAGAAGACATTATATAGATCTGAAAAGAACACTATTACATAAATGTCAAGCACAACTACTTCTTAAATAGTTGATATCTCATCGTATAATTAAATGGTAAATATATGTCATCTCATCAATTTTGGTATACTATTAAGTAGTAATTCTAATAAAAGGAATAATATTTTAAACAATATGTTAGATGTTATTTTGATGGACTGGGAGTTAGAACTAAACGATATTTATGGCAATAGTCCCCATTGTTTTTATTTTTATTTTTTCAAATTAGTCCATGTTTTTTCACGGTAGCCAAATCGATCCCCAATATTTTTAAAAATTATCAATTTAATCCCTGGCGTTAAATGTTTGACTGAAAATGAAGTAAATGACTTAGCTACCCCAACAAATATTATACAAATTTATATTTTGTCCCGCAATCCCCTATACCACACCCCCTACTATATCATTTCCCCTCATCCCCACACCTACCCCTCATCACCCTCATCCTCACCTACTATTGCAACCCTCCACCTCTCACCCTCACCCCCTACAACAACCCCTTACCCTCTATCCCACCCCTTCCCCCATCACCCTATCCCTACCCCTACTATAATCTCCCCGTCATCATCATCCATCCTACACTACTCTCGTACTATAACCCCTCACCATTTACTAACCCCATATCTCCCTCCCAGTCATTATTACCCACACCATCCTATCTGTTTGGTATGTTGTGTGCACAAGCATGGTGTGTGTGTTTATGTCAGTAGGTCATATATATATGTGTGTGTGTGTGTGTGTGTGTGTGTTTATGGTGATGAGTATACATATATGTGTATATTTATATATGTATATCTTTGGAATATCCATATACATATATGTATAAATGGGTATATATATGTATAGATTCTGTGTAAGGGGAGCTGAAGAAGAAGGGTAAAAACAATTTTGAAATTATTTATAAAATTTAGGTACTAAATTAAATTTTATAAAAATTATAATGACTAATTAAAATAGTATAACACTTTTGCCATTTTATACCTGTGTTACTGCTCATTTTTGTTAAACTTAACCCCATTTTTAATGTCAGAGACTAAATTGACCGCTTTTTAAAAATATTGGGGATTGATTTGAACCTTTTAAAACTTTATGGACTAACTTGAGAAAAAGGAAACATTGGGGACTATTTTCATAACTCTCCCCAGAACTTAATAGAATAATTAATACATAACATGGAAGCGTAATAGAATATTTGTATAACCTAATTAAGTTATAAGCTTTACATGTCTTCTAAATTAAAGATGACAATTCAAAATGCTTATAACACACGTTACACAAGATTAAGTGAAAATAATACAAAATTTACTTAAAATAAATGGTTCGATTTATCAATAGGATGTAAAGGGATGTTTAGTTAGGATGCCAAAATAACTAACTTTTTTTATTTCTCTCTCCTTTTTTGGTATGTCAATTAAGCATACACATAGGAGGTGATAAATAGGTAATAAAAATAGGGTGACATTTGGCATTTCTCATGATAAAAATAGAGTGACATCAAGCAACGCTTGAAAAATAAACTAGTGAAGTTATTATTAAGAAAAATACTAGATACCACCTTATGTTTATCACCTATTATCATATCCTATGTGAATGATTAGTTAGCATACTAATTCTTTTATTTTTCTATCTTTTTTTAGCATGTCAACTAAGTATTTATATAGAAAGTGATAAATAGGTGATGAAAATAGGGTAATATATAACAATGCCCTTTTGAACGTATGGGGTAAAGGGGTCTTGGGTTACTTTTGCTAACAAACAAGATAACCTCCCAGTTAAAAATTACCCCATATCTTTTACTCAAAGTTTAACCCAATATTTGATTGTAAGTTAGGGGACATATGCCACCACATCAGTCTAACGGCCATTAATTTGCTAGCCCTTTATATGGAATTGATCTGCTCAATTTTCCTGTCGAAAAGATCATACCGTGGTCAAGAAATGAATACAGTATCATTTGTTGTTATCGTGCAATAGAGAATATTAGATTAGATAAATTTATTTATGCATTTTTTTTTTCTTATCGATTTAGTAGATGAAAAGAGGAAATTCCATGATGGGTTTACGAAAAACGATGAGTTGTAACTCTTTGTCCTATTTTTGTATGTTTATTTGCATAGAAAATTAGCTGCAATCACACACTTTGAAAATGATTCAATCCTCTGCATGTGGGCGGCCTCTACGGAATTTTCTTGAGGTAGAAAACCTTTCAAACCACGATTACGCATACATTGATTATATTAACAGTTCCATTATAATGAGGTTTAGTTTGATATATAACTTTCCTCACGATAATTTATGGAACTTCTAATAATAATTTCTAACCATGTCAATTGTGAATGCTATCGCAAAAGTACAATGATCTTAGTTATACAATACATATTTAGAAATCATATTTTTAACCATCTGCATATATTCTAAAACTTGACAAAAGCATTATTAATCATCTATTCCAAGCTAAATTCGGGGTTATCTTCTTTCAAGGGCCAATATGCCCAACCAAATGTCGCATGTCCATACACTTCTAACCTGCCATGCAGCTTCCCATTCTCGTGCAATTTCCAAAATTAGCTTATGCAAAAGGCTTAGGTGAGATCGATCGTACGAAATTGCGGCAACGTATACCAATTGGGATATAGTGCCAAGGGTCTTACCAACAAAGGTGAGAGGCCATTTGATGTGGTGACTTGGTTCGGATCATCTGACCGCTTATTGTAGATATAGTCGATATTTTCTTGCACTGTCATTTTGTCAAAATTAAATGTCAGAGTAGAGATTGTAATAACGGACATCAATGACTGATCCTTGGAGACCACTAGCAAAAGGAATTAGCTCTATTGGATTAACTTCGAAGCCTAATCAATTAGACATCACCACATAATTAACTGTAGGCGAGTATTTACGAACTGCATCATAACCAGATTTATAGTACTTGGTTAAGGTTTCTACAGTAACTCCAGAAGCATGAGGCTTATTATATAAATTCAACTGCGAGAAGATTATGGTCTCCTGCGTATCTGTGGTAAGATATTTCTTTATAAGCTAATAGTGCAAATACCTTACTAAAACTTATACAAACGGTTAGAAGTAATTAATTAAAGGAAACTTTTCAAAACGTCACAGTCAAACGTTTGTATAAGAGTTTTCCTTAATTATATTTTGGCAATTACCTTTGAGTTAGAAAGTCGATAACTGCAACAGTCCGTTGGATGTGTTCGTCACCCCATTCTAGAGAACCATCTCTAGATCTAGGAGCTATGCTCGTTACCGTTCTGTGAACCAGGTACAACATGTATGTTAATTATGACATTGATCCCATACTTCCTGCAAGTATCGAATATTAAACCATCATAACAATTATCTTTATTTTGCTTAATTAATTCTAAAACCATGTTCATTTCATATCTAGGCTTCATTGTTTCACTTGAAAAAAGAGAAGAGAGATGGAAAGAAATATCTCTATATATTAAAGTGTGTAAACTTGTAGAACATAAAATTCTATAAATAGATCGATCTCAAGACTTAATTTGGGATTAAAGAAACAATATACAAGAATAGTAATTACGTTAATTCACTAGATGAGTTATCTAAATAGCATTTTGACTGAATAAAGAGGTGGGGTTAGAATGAAAAACACTCATATCCTTAAGAAGTCAACCCAGCCAAATAAGGTTTAATTTGAGATATACAATATTAGCAAGAGTGTGATACCCCGTTTCAGTATTGGAAAAACCAACGTTGGTGCCTAAACTTTCTAGAGCTATGAACAAAATTAATATGAGTATTTCCATAGTGGTAGAGTGAAGATGAAGATGAGATAGAAACAATGGTGCCTAAGGATGTAACCAGGAGCAGTTGTAAGAGGAGGAAGAAGAGAGATTGAGAGAAATTCCTTATGTATTAAGGTACGTAAACATGTACAATAAAAAAATAATATAATATTTCGTAAACCCTAACCTAAAGTAAGTGATATAATACAAGTGTATATTATGTAGTTTATCAAAAGTGCATGAAATTCTCATGTGGTTTTAAAATTACTACGGAATTTCTTTATGGTTAATTAAAATGGTGCATGGTATCCTCTCCGTCAGAAAAAAAAAGGTTAAAAGTTAACGACAAGTGAATGTCATGTGTATAGTTTGTGACCTTGCAATATTAATTTCAATGGTTATAAACACATGTTGTAATACCTGAGCTCGGAGCATGAAATTTTTCTGTTTCTTTTACTGAAAATTATATATATTTTTTATGTTATGTGATATTTAAATGTTATTCGTTTATCGTCGGAAAATGCATTGCATATCAGGGTGGTAGCTAGAAGGTGTTTCCTAGTCCTCAGCAAATAGTAAAAATAGTATTTATAGTATTTAGTATTTTAGTTTAGTGTTTTAGTTGATAGTTTTATTAGAATTATAGTTTATGGTTTGTTTAAACTTAAAATGCCTACAAAATGAACTAACATTGACCAATGACCAAGACCTTTGACCATTTGACTTCAAGTTGTCATCTTTTATAAGTATGAAATAAAAAAAATAAAAGAAAAAGCTGGAAAAAGAGAGGGAGAAGTCGAGAGGTCAAGGGAAAAAAAGAAAAAAAGATTTTCAGGCCAAATATTCAAATCTTCGCGTGGTGTTGCTTGGGATCGTCCTCGGGGCTCTCAATGTTATTTTCCTAGCGTCTACTAGCGGCTAAGGTAATGGATGTATCGTTATTTGCGCATTTGAATATTTTGTATCTAAACTTTAATTTTTGTGATTTACGCGTAGAATGTTATTCTGTTCGTTTTGTTGTTTGAAGAATGTTCTTTGATGATTGTAGAACATGTATTTATGAGTTTTTAGTATTTTCTACGGTTGAATTGACAATGGAATAGTAAATTGTGAATAATAAAACTCTCGTTTTTAAATTTTGTTCTGAATTGCGTTATGTCGATGTGAAAAGGTGCTAGATATGCTAGGATGCTTAAATGTATGGTTTATTTGGGTTGTGCAATGGAAAAACAGAGAAAATGCCTTGGTTCATATTGGGTTTGTTTCGGTCGAGTTTGGCGTTTCCTCATTTTATGTGATGGCATTGTCTCGGGAGGCCATGGAAGCACTTTTAGTGTGGTTATGGTGTTGGTTAGGTGTTTGGTTAAGGTTGATGTAGTTCAAACGAGCAAAGGGGAAAATCGGGGCTTTGTGGGAATTCTAAGTTAAAGTAGGGTTTTATGGATTTTAGTCGTACCTTATGGTGTCGTAGGATGAGTGGTAAAGTCGGTTTCCAAAACTCGTGGCTCCTTTGAAAGTAGTAGCATTTTAAAAGCTGGGGTCGTTGTGTGATTTTGTTGGTTTTTGTAGTGCTTTGCTTTTAAAATGCTAGTTGTTGTTTATTGTGCTTGTTATACTTGTTTATGATTGAAATGTATATCAATTGTTGTTATTGCGTGCGAGGGTAACCTACTTTGTTATTCTCCCACGCGTGGCTCTATCGCTCAATTGTGACATTGTATATTGTATTGCATTCATAGGGTCAGGGGCGGGTAGATGGGTCTCTCTGGGTAGCCTCGGGTTGCCAGGGTTGGTTGTTCTAGCCCCGCGTCCTATTTCTTTTCTTGTTTGGGTTGCCGCTCAGGGAGATTTGGGTCGTAGTATTGATTGAATGACCTGTTTGGCTATTTGCATTGCACTCTTCTCTCACCTCCGTCCTGTGAGACCGTTTAACCCTCGCTGAGCAATAGTTTTTGCTCATCCCTTTCTATACCATATTTTACAGGAGTAGTTGAGACTGTTCCTATTGAGGTGGTTGAAGAGGAGGATGAGCAAGTGGAGGTGTTTCCTTGATTGCACTTTTTTTGCTTAGTTGGTAGTTAGTTGCCAGACTTTTGTGGCGAGCCATGCTTGATGTATATTTTGCTTGGTTGTCACTCTATTTTGAGGCTTGTAGCATTGTATGTAGTTTTTATTTTGAGGCCTCTATGGTCTTGTGTTGTATAAGTTAAATGTCTGCATAGTATGCATGACATTTGGGCTTTTGAACCAATGTACCGTTAATGAAAGGATGTATGTTTTAAAGGAAGTTGTCTTGTTTCAAATGAATATTGTAGATTTTACGTGTATTCTATTGAATGTAGGGATTTCGGATCGTCCACGGTATAGAGGAGACTCCGTCCGTGTGATGGGTCCGGACTTGACCTTTTGCGGGGTTGGGCCGGGGCGTGACACATGTATCCATAGAAAACTTGATTACTGGAGACTAAATAATTTCATTAGATAATAATATCAAACGTGGTCCTGACAATGGGCTACCTTATAACGTTTCTGTCAACTCTTATATTTGATTACATTCACCTTTTAAAAAAAATTGGCTAATAAGTAACCCATTAAGCTCCAAAAGTCATTACACGCAATTACCAAAACTTTGGGACAAACCAGTGATAAAGTCATCTATTGTAATTAAAGGTTTTAAATTCAACTATTGTTGCACCCTCTATTGTACGAGAAAAAAACACCTATGTAAACATGTCACCACCAATGTTTCAGGCATTAGAAATGGCTAAGTTCAAAAAGCTGTTACTAAATATATGTTTCTCCTTTGTTAATTTTGTGTCTAAAATCACATTGCATCTTACCAACAATTTGTTCTTCAATTAAGACTTCATATTGATGAATTCTCTTGTTCCTGTCTCTCAAAATATGAGAAACCATTGTTGCAAAGAGGAGGCTGAGAATGTGACTTTGAAATGAATGCACTATGTTTTTTCTGTTTGAGCTATTCTGAAATATCATCGCAACTTGAGGTCTTCTTTAACACAAGTTTACAATATTATATTCTTTGCAATCTCACCCCCGAAATCTTCTCAAATCACATTTCTCAAATGCCTATATTCATCATCAAAATCTTCTCAATTGCACAAATAATCATCATGATATAACAACTTCATGCATCATGATTGTGGAGGTTGGGAATCTCGCAGTTGAAGTTGGACGGCTACGCCTGCCGAGCTAAACTTTCAGATTGGCCTCCGAGCTGAACTTTCAGGTTGGCCGCTTAACCTGCGCAAGGAAAAGGAAGGAAAAGGCGGGGTGATGACCCAAATTTTTTCCTCGGGTGTGCGAATAATTAGTATGTCCGAGTTGACAAGGTAGCTGAGAGCATTAATAACGAGTTACCTCTCAAGTGAGGGGGTGGAGTTCTATTTATACTAAATTCAAATCTGACAGCATTTGATGCGGTACAGCTTTATGTCCCATCAGAACAGCTGGCACTGAGGTCGGGGTTTTTTTGGGTCGGGGTGAGGTCGGATCAATATCCAGGTTGGGCATTAGCTGAATATGCTAGCCTTGGCTCGGGCTGGCCTACCTTAGCTCGGTGTGGGTATTGTACCTCAGCTCGGGATCCCCCTCGTCAATCCCTCCCCAAGTCGAGATCGAGAGGGTGAGATCTAGATTTGGGAGTTATTCCCGAGCTGGATGTGCCCGACCCCGGCAGAGTGAGGATGGCCACGTCAGCAGTGCATGCCCTTCAGATGGCTCACACGTCACCTGGCAATTATGACGAGATATGACGTTTGGGATTCCCGAGGCGGTTACAGGAGTTGCCTATAAATAGAGCCCTAATGTCCGAGATTCATTTCACACTTGGCTTACGAAATTTGGAGAGCTTCCAGGTCGGCAACCAGAGTGGTCGGACATTTTTAGCTCGGCAAGCGATATTCTTAGGGGTATTCAACTCGGAATCCATTAGCTTGGAGCCAATTAGGTTGGGTCATCTTCCATAGCTAGAGTCATAGGTACGTCCCAACTCCCTTTAGATATTCTTGCACATATTTTCACTTGTAAACAGGATGTGGAGGTCGGAGTCGGAAGATTCCCAAGTGATGGAGGTGAGATCCTATAGTAGGGGGGAGAGTCCGTCAAGCTCGGAGTCCATCTCCATTGGAGGTCATGGTGACGGTAGCATCGATGCATCTCAAGGGTTTGTCCGGCGACTTGAGCCCAGGGGGAGTGATGATGATTGCCAAGTCATCGAGGTCAGGCTGGTGCAGGAGGAGGCTGAGGAGGATCCTTTGGCCGACCTAGGAGAAATGGGAGATAAAGAAGATAGATCGCCTTTGAACCAATTGGAGGGGGTCGAGATACCACAGGAGTACTTAGCTAGGGCCTCCATGGCGGAGTCGATTGAAGCGATCCCGGTGAGGGCAGTCCGACCCCGAGGCTCGGCCACAACCAGCATTTTTTAGGTCGAGGGAAGAGGATAGAGCAGTTGTTCGCCTATTGTAAGCACGAGTGCCATTCTATTGTACAAATGGCTAACGCTAGGCTAAGGGATTGGTCGTTGGACCGACACCACAAGCTGAAGGTTCCAGGTCGGCATGAATCCGCCTGTTATCCTCAACCCGACCACTTCACCATTTATGACCTCGCCTTCGATGTTATCCGGCTCCCACTTCCCGACTTCGTCAATAGCATTTTGAACTACTTTGAGCTTAGCCCGGGTCAGATGTCACCCAATGGTTAGGCCATCGTGGTAGCGTTCTATGTGTTCTGCCTTGAGAAAGAAGTGGAGCAGACCCTGCGTCGATTCAGACAATCTTTGTATGAAAGCCCAATCCGAAACAGCCAGGGTGGTTCCATTTCGCAGCTCAGGTCGACAACTCTATATTTACCAAGTGGCATTCCTCCAACAAGGGTTTACACAACAACTATTATTGGGTGGAGCCGGCTGTGAACCCGGGGTGCAGAATGGATTGGAATTCCACTTTAAAGAAGAATGTGAACGACGACCCCAAGCTTTCAGATGCGGAGGTCACCGAGGTCGTGGTGTTGAGACCCAAGCCGAGAATGTTGATAAATATTGATAGCGTGATTAGGTAGGACAGGATCTGGGAATGGAAGTTATTTGGGAGAGAACCTGACCTCTCAAAGGATCATTCCAACTTACTTCCCGAGCCCAAAAAGAATGCGGAGTCCAGTTCAGAAGAGGGTCAAATCATGGGATCAGTGCCCGACCTCCCCATTATCTCGTTTGTTACTACCGTTTTTGATAAGCTCTTGGCCATTTCTCACTTTTTACTATTCTCTTGTAGACATGTCAGATACTGCAAGGCTCGCTTATGTCAAAAGGAAGAAGGCCGAGGCCAGCGCTGATGGCTCGGCTCGGTCCGGCCTCGGTCCTGTGCCTAAAGAGTAGAGGCAGGAGACTAGTGGACAAGGCCAGGAGGTCGGCACCAAGGTGACCTCCAAAGGACCCTCGGAGTCCCTATTGCCAAAGAGGCTGAACTCGGGCGTGATGATGCAGGAGCTCTCGTTTACCTATCCTGACAATAGGGAGCGGTCTCGGGCAGAATATTTAGAAAAATGGCAAGGCTGTGGAGGTGATCCCTCCCAGCAAGGATTTTATAGAGGCGGCCAAGGTGGCCCACGACCCCAAGCTGGCAGGGTCCCCAACAGAGTAGCTCTTACTTGACCTGAGGACGGTCGCCGTCACAGTGAGTCGTACTCGATTATGTGTATCGTAGGGTCTATCGGCTCGGCTGACCGTATTCGTTGCCTTTTGTGCAGGTGGAGTCCCATGTTCTTTCAGTACCCAGCCTCCTCACCAAGGTCCAAGCTTACTGCGTCGAGCTCAAGCAGCGATGTGCTGACGCCCGAACTGAGCTCGAGTCCCAGAGGGAGGAGGCCTCCAAAAGGTACAAGGAGGATGCCGTGGAGATCGACCAGCTGAAGAAAGGGCTTGACGCGGGGAAAGCCCGCCTTCAGGCAGCGGCCAAGGAAGTGGAGGGCTTCAATTTGGAGAGGCACGAGGTCGAGGCGAAGCTTCGGGAACTCGTCGACCAGGTCGGAACAAATAGAGAGAAGGGGATAGAAGCCTACAAGTCCAGTGAAGTGACTGTGGACTAGGTGGCCATGGAAGGTGGGATAATGACCAAGTACGCCGAGCTGGAGTATTACTTTCAAGGCGAAGTCGCAGCTCGGGAGCGAGCGAAGACCTTCTTTCTGGCCTCCAAGAATGATTACATCGAAATCTTGAAAGCTCCACCACCAGAATTCTGGGAGGTCCCTGAGATTCCTGCCGACCTCAAATCCCAAGCCTAGGAGGTAATGGACTTCGTCAAGAAGCGCATGGACCAGGTCGGGGAAGAAGCCGAGGCCGCAGCCTCTGTGACCCCTACCCCTGCGCCTAAATGACTTTTGTAATTTTGCCAGGGTCGGGCTTTGTAATTTGTACTATTCCTTTTTAATGAAAAGAATATTTTGATGTTTATCTGTGTTTTGTTTGAGCTTGTACAAATGTACTTTTCCTTTCACAAATTTTCTTAAGTAAGTGGAGTCGGCCAATCACAATGATCCTTTCAAACTTAAGTAAATGGTTTAAACATAAAGAATTGAGCTGGACGTGATTAACGAGTTATCATCCTAATCTGAGCTGGTTAACTGGGCAACCATATAATCGTCGCCGACTTGGACTCGTCGGTCCGATTTAAAATTGGTCAAACTAATGTTGACAAATGTTGAGCTCGAGTTTAGACCCAAACTAACATACCAACCTGAAGCCGACTAATACCGAGTTGGACTTTAATCCGAACTGGTAAAGCGAATCAAATTGTTATTGATTATACCTGAGCTGGAACTTTGTCCGAGCTGGTTTACTTTATCTTTATCTCGTAATTAAGCGTGGCCACCATGTTAATCCAGGTCGGGCTTCACACTGATTTACAAAATGCATTGTATTGAAGCTGTACATGGAGTACTTTGGCTTGGGAACCAATTACAGGTAATGTTTTGGCTCGGGGCCTTAACAAAATATTCCGGCTCGGGGGCCTTTACAAGAGATTTTGGCTCAGAGGCCTTAGACAAAATACCGTTTCAGGTGTTCTGAGTGCCATGCATTGTTCAGTGGTTTTTCGTACTTGTCGCGGAGGTAGAAGGTCCCAGTTCGGGCTTCTTTCATGACTTCGTACGGTTCCTCCCAAGATGCAGAGAGCTTGTTAACCGAGTGTGGTAAAAAGATGGTCTTTCTGAGGACGAGGTCGCCAACCTTAATAGGCTTAGGCTTGACCAGCTTGACGAAGGCTCTTTGCATGGCAGCTTTGCTAGCCAACATCCTGATTTGAGCTTTAACTTGGAGCTCTTTAGCGAGGTTGAGCTACTCACGGATCAGGGCTCCGTTTATTCCTGGATCATGGTGGAGGGTTCTACTGGTAGGAGACCCGATCTCCACTGGCAACACTGCTTGAGTACCGAAGATCAGCTCAAAGGGCGATTCCCCCGTTGCCGAGCTGGTGGTGGTTTGCCGAGCCCACAGTACCTCGGGAAGAATCGATGCCCACTGGCCATCTGCTTCCTCCAACTTGGTTTTCAGGTCTTGCAAAATGATTTGGTTAGTCCTTTCAACTTGGCCATTACTTTGATGGTAAGTAATAGATGAGAATCTGAGGTCAATCCCAATCTCAGTACATTTGTCTCGAAAGTATGCACTATCGAATTGCTTGCCCTGGTCAGTGATGATGACCTTTGGCACCCCAAATCGGCAAATGATATTTTTCCATATAAAATCCAAGCTGCCTTTTCTGTTATTCTAGCAACACCTTCAGCCTCAGGCCATTTGGTGAAGTAGTCTACAACTACGAATGCGTACTTCTTTTGGCCAACACTAGTTGACAATGGGCCGATGATATCTAGACCCCACTGATAGAATGGCCACAGGCTTATCATCACCGTGAGGTCTACCGCTGGCTTTATCTGTACATTGGCTAACCTTTGGTAAGTGTCACACTTTTTTACATACTCTTTGTCATCTTGTTCTAAGGTTGGCCAAAAATAGCCTTGCCTTAATGCTTTCCGAGCCAGAGCCTTGCCACCCATGTGGTTTCCACATACTCCTTCATAAATTTCTCTGAGTATGTAGTTTCTCTCCTCGAGTCCAACACATTTTAGGAGAGACCAAGTATAAGATATTTTGTAGAGTTTTTCGGCTATTATGACAAACCTTAAGGCCTGTTTCGTGAGTTTCCGAGCTACTTTTTCATCATCCGAGATCATACCTCTTTCTAAGTAGCCCACGATTGGTCGGGTCCAATCTGGGCTTAAATTGAGCTCGGCTACGGCTTGCCTTCCTAATTGGATACTTGGTTCAGAGACTTCTTCCACATGGACCAGTGTAGGTCGGCTCTCGCCTAGGGCCAACCTAGACAAAGCGTCAGCTTTCATATTCTTCTCCCTCGGAATTTACTGTACCGTGAACCTCTTGAGCCCTGAGGTCAAATCCTTGACTCTGTTAGGGTAGGCCAGCATAGCATTGTCCTTGGCTTCGAACTCACCTGATATCTGACTGACAACTAATTGAGAGTCGGTACTCAGGTCAACTGTTTGTGCCCCGAGCAGAGCCATAATTTTCAATCCCGCTATCACTGCTTCGTACTCAGCCTCATTGTTAGACGCCGGGAAGACGAACTTGAGGGAATATTGGTGCTCATGCTAGGTCGGGTCGAGGATGACCACCCCAGCTCCTCTTCAAGACTTCCCAATGCCCCATCCATATGGACCTTCCACACATCCTCTGGGTCATGCTTGGCTTGGCCAGTGCATTCCACCACAAAGTCCGTGATGGCTTGGGCTTCGATGGCTGTTCTGGGTTGGTAGGTGATGTCAAAGTGACTCAGCTCAACTGCCCATTTCAACAACCTACCCAATGCCTCCGGCTTGTGCATGATGGACTTGAGTGGGGCATCCATCATGACCTTAATTGGATGAGCATCAAAGTATGGCTTCAGCTTCTTTGCCTCCGTGATGAGTGTGAGGGCGAGTTTTTCCCAGGAGGAGTACCTCACCTTGGCCCCTTGCAAGGTTTTGCTAACATAATAGACCGGTTTCTGCTCATTCCTTTCTTGTGGACCAGTGCCGCCGCCACTGTTGTCCCTGAGCATGCCAAGTATAGTACCACCTCCTTCCCCACCTCAGGTCGGGATAGCAGGGGTGGCGATCTAGGTACGTTTTCAGCTCTTGGAAGATGTCTTGGCATTCCTTAGTCCATTCAAAATTTTTAGGATTCTTCAATATTTTGAACAAAGGAGTACACTTGTCGACCGACTTGGACATAAATCTGCTCAACGCAGCGATCTTGCCCGCGAGCACCTGGACATCTTTCACACAGGTCAGCGGTGCCAGGTCAAGTATCGCTTGAACTTTCTCTGGGTTGGCTTTTATTCCCCGAGCTGTGAGCACGAAACCCAAAAACTTTCTTGCCTTAACGTCGAATGCGCACTTTTTCAGGTTTATCTTTATCCTAAAATGCTCCATTACGGTGAAGGCTTCAGCCAGTTCGGTTACATGGTCTTCCGCCCTCCTACTCTTGACCAACATGTCATCTACATAGATCTCCATATTTCGGCCAATCTGATTTTTGAAAGCTTTATTCACCATCCGAGTGTAGGTAGCTCCAGCATTCTTAAGGCCAAAAGGCATGACCTCATAGTAGTAGAGACCTTTATTGGTGGTGAATGCAGTTTTCTCTCTGTCTTTGGGAGCCATCTTAATTTGGTTGTAGCCTTTGAAGGCATCCATGAAAGAGAGTAGCTTGAACCCGGATGTGGCATCCACTATCTAATCAATCTGAGGTAGGGGAAAGCAGTCCTTGGGGTAGGCCTTATTGAGGTCGGTGAAGTTACGACACAATCTACACTTACCCGAGAACTTGGCCACTAGTACCACGTTGGATAACCAAGTTGGGTATTGGATTTCTCTTATGTGGCCGGCGTTACCAACTTGTCCACCTCTTCTGCTATGATATGTTGCTTATCATAATGGAAGTGTCTATGCTTCTGCTTTACTGGATAGTGATTTGGGTCGGCATTCAGTTGATGCTCAATCACACTCGAGTCGATACCTATCATGTCAGAAGTAGACCATGCAAATATGTGTTCATTTTTCAGAAGAAATTGGCTTATACCTTTCTTGAGGTCATTAGAGAGTTCACTCCCGATCTTTGTTCTCTTTGTTTCATCGGAGAGCTCCACCTCTTGAAGGTCTTCAGCCGGGCTCCCTCTCTTGGCATCCCTCTTCTCCTTGGGCAAATCTGGTCCCCATCCAACCTGATATTTGGGGCGGAGGGAGTTCTCATAACATTCCCGAGCCGAGAGCTGGGCTCTGCGGATGGTGGCCGTGCCGCCTGGGGTCGGGAATTTCAAGGCTTGGTGGTAAGTTGAAGGAATGGCCCTGAAATGATTGAGTGCCACCCGACCTAAGATCCCATTATAAGTGGAGTTAAAATCTATTACAATGAAGTTGGCCTGTATCGAAACCCGCTTATCTCCGTCTTCCAACTTCAGTGAGAGGTTGATGACCCATTCGGCTCGGTGGGCATATCCGGTGAAACCAGCCAATGTGCCCCTCAATGGTCTGAGTCGGCTCCTATCCAACCCCATCTGCTCAAACGCACTCAGAAATAGGACTTCTACTGAGCTTCCGGTGTCTACCATCAGCCTCTTTACAGTGAAGTTGGCTATTTCAGCACTGATCACCAATGGGTCGTCATGGGGCAATATCACCCCCTCCAAGTCTTCTGAGGAGAAAGTGAGCTCTTCCATCTCCGGGACCGGACCCTGCCCTGGCCCGTACTCTTTTCCAACCCGTACATAACCCTTCTTGCCAGTCGAGGTCTCCCCATCCAACGCCAATTCTCCTGTGATGGTCTCAATCATAGCCAAACGTCTGCCCCCAGCTTGGCACCTGGGTGGTCTTTCTCTGTCTCTCTAATCTTGACTCCATGTCAGCTGTTGATCTACGTACCTCCAGAGGTGACCTCGGGCTATTAGTGCTTCGATCTCCTATTTCAAGTATTTGCACTCCTCAGTGGTATGGCCGTAATCCATATGGTAGCGGCAATACTTGGTCCTATTGCACTTCTCAGGTCGGTCTTTCATCCTCAGCGCTGGAGATAGGTAGTTCTAGTGCTGGATCTCCATTAAGATCTACTCCCTTAAGGTGTTAAGGGGAGTGAACATAGTGAACCGAGGGTTCTGCTTTGGCTGCTGAGGCTGCTTGTCTCGGTCATTTTGGACCTTACTCCCAGGTTGGCCTTGGGAGATCTCTTATTTATTTCCAGCTTCCTTCTCCTTGTCATCATCCCTCTTTGCCTGATGGATTTATTCAGAGTGTATGTACCCTTCTGCCCGCATCATCAGCTCGACTATGGTATCCATGGGGTTGATAGCCAAGGAGGATGTAAGGGGGCCCGACCTGAGCCCATTTTGGTAAGCCATTAATGCCATAGAATCCTCCATGTTGGGGATTCTAAGGGACTCTTCATTAAATCGGGCTATGTAAGCCCTTAAACTTTCTCCTTTATGTTGCTTCACCGATAATAATGATGAGGTGTGTCGGGTTGCACGTCGACTCCCCACGAAGCGGGATAGAAAAGTCTCAGCCAGTTGATGAAAACTTGCAATAGAGCCAAGACAAAGTTTTTGGAACCAGTCCAAGGTTATGCCAACCATGGTGGTCAAGAATGTCTTCGTCTTCATGAGGTCGGTCATATCATGCAAAGTCATATGGTGATCAAAGTTGAGCAAGTAGCTGGCTAGGTCTCCATCCCCATTATAGACCGCAAGGTTGGGCATCCGATTGCCAATGGGCAATGGCGTGGCTAGTACCTCGGGTGAGAGTGGGCTTACACCGAGTTGGTTAATGACCTTGGCTATGGCAGCCACGTTCTTGGCCTGCTCGGGGTCGGCATGGGCCGCCTTTTTGCCTCTCGCCTCCGCGGATCTCGCTACCGGCTCTGGGGAGCCCTCTCTGTCTTGCGCTTGGGTTCGCCCCGGGGCTGGAATGCGAAATTGTGGATGCGTGGGCTGTGGCGTAGCTACTTGTGGAATCAGGGGATCTGCAGCTAGCTGGGCTACTTGCTTCTTTAGTTCCTCGAACATCCCGAGCATCATCCTCATCTCTAGTGACAAGCTGGAGTTGAGGTCTCCATTTGTAGAAGGGTTGGTTTATAAGGCTAAGTGTATACGTTTGCTAGTTCTAATGTCGGTTTAGGTTAGGTCTTGGCTAGGCACCTGTGTGGTTTCGAGGTCCCCGTCCGGGTTGGGTTAGTCCTCTACCAGTACGCTGTGGTTTCTAGTTTGGACCATGATGGTTTCTCAATGAGTGGTGAGAAGAGTAATAGAAAGAACTCGTTCCTACAGATGGCGCCAAACTGTCGAGGTTGGGAATCTCGCAGTTGAGGTTGGACGGCTATGCCTGCTGAGCTAAACTTTCAAGTTGGCTTCCGAGCTGAACTTTCAGGTTGGCCGCTTAACCTGTGCAAGGAAAGGGAAGGAAAAGGCGGGGTGATGACCCAGATTTTTCCCTCGAGCATGCGAATGATTAGTATGTCCGAGCTGGCAAGGTAGCTGAGAGCATTAATAACGAGTTACCTCTCAATTGAAAGGGTGAAACTCTATTTATACTAAATTCAGATCTGACAGCATTTAATGTGATGCAGCTTTATGTCCCATCAGGGCTTTATATCCCATCAGAACAACTGGCACTGAGGTCGGGGTTTTTTTGGGTTGGGGTGAGATCGGATCAGTATCCAGGTTGGGCATTAGCTGAATACGCTGGCCTTGGCTCGGGTTAGCCTGCCTCAGCTCGGTGTAAGTATCGTACCTCAGCTCGGGGTCCCACTCGTCAATGATGAAATACTTTCTTTGAACAAGGATCGTTGGCTGATAAGTATGGACCTATATTCACCATCTAGCTAGGGGTTCGTGGAGCATTGGTGGTGAGCAACTCTGTCATATCATTTCGTTCAAAGGTTTTAGTACTTAAATATGTGGGATTTAACTATTTCATGTTTGGTTTTTCCCCATATTATACATATTGGCGTGAGCTTCGCAAGATAACTACTCTCGAATTGCTCTCCAAGCGCCACTTTGAGCTGCTTAAGTATGTAAGGATCTCTGAAATTGAGTCCTCCATTAAAGAGTTCTATAACAAATGGAATGTGAAGAAAAATGAATTATCATACAGTTAAAATAACTCAAGTTTTATCCTAAAACCTAATGTTTTATCCTAAAAATAATTGGTGACATGTGAAGTAATCCAAAATCTTATAAAGTGGTTTTAAAATTTATGAGTTTTTCTATGTGAGGTAAGTATATTATGACATTCTCACTCGCGTGTAGTCTAATTTGAGATGTAAGTCACATATAAAAGATTGAACACATGTGAGATACACGTGGAACATCTCAAATTTTTTCATTCTACTTGTTGGATTGTTGCATTACTAAAACGAAATGAAAAGATCGAATGCAATCACACTCTTTTAAAAGTGTTTATTCATCTACAATTTTCCTTCAATTAGAAACATTTCAAGCCTTGATTACGCATATATTTATTAATAGTTCCATTAACCAGGTTTAGGTTAATAGCTTCTAATAATAAACACTAACCATGTGAATTTTGGATTGGCCTGAGCCAAAGGCCCAGGTAATGCGTTTTACCAAATCTTCTTCTGAAGCGTATGTTTCTAGCTGTGCATTACTGACTGAATCTTTTCCTGCGTGGACTATTGACTCAGCAGCCACGGACCACATAGCTAGAGACAAAGGAACATATATGGAGTATCGACGTATCCCGGATGGAACTCGGTAGATATACGTTGGTGATAATGCTAGGGTGGAGGTCAAGGGCGTTGGCACTTGCAAACTTCTGTTGTGTGGCGGCAAGACCCTCTTTCTCCACGATGTCTTTCATGCACTGGATTTTAGGCAGAATTTGGTCTCTGCATTAGTTCTTCTGCGTTTGGGTT